>CM051236.1:22706869-23306869 GCA_027917425.1 Gastrophryne carolinensis
GGCCTGCGCTCTCTCTCTCTCTCCGGGAGCCTGCGCCTCTCTCTCTCTCTCTCTCTCCGGGGGCCTGCGCCTCTCTCTCTCTCTCTCTCGGGGGCCTGCGCCTCTCTCTCTCTCTCTCTCTCTCTCCGGGGGCCTGCGCCTCTCTCTCTCTCTCTCTCTCCGGGGGGCCTGCGCCTCTCTCTCTCTCTGCTCTCTCTCTCTCTCCGGGGGCCTCCGCCTCTCTCTCTCTCTCTCTCTCTCTCTCTCTCTGGGGGGCCTGCGCCTCTCTCTCTCTCCGGGGGCCTGCGCCTCTCTCTCTCTCTCTCTCGGGGGCCTGCGCCTCTCTCTCTCTCTCCGGGGGCCTGCGCCTCTCTCTCTCTCTCCGGGGGCCTGCGCCTCTCTCTCTCTCTCTCCGGGGGCCTGCGCCTCTCTCTCTCTCTCTCCGGGGGCCTGCGCCTCTCTCTCTCTCTCTCCGGGGGCCTGCGCCTCTCTCTCTCTCTCTCTCCGGGGGCCTGCGCCTCTCTCTCTCTCTCCGGGGGCCTGCGCCTCTCTCTCTCTCTCTCTCCGGGGGGCCTGCGCCTCTCTCTCTCTCTCTCTCTCCGGGGGCCTGCGCCTCTCTCTCTCTCGCTCTCTCCGGGGGCCTGCGCCTCTCTCTCTCTCTCTCTCTCCGGGGGCCTGCGCCTCTCTCTCTCTCTCTCCGGGGGCCTGCGCCTCTCTCTCTCTCTCCGGGGGCCTGCGCCTCTCTCTCTCTCTCCGGGGCCTCCGCCTCTCTCTCTCTCTCTCTCTCCGGGGGGCCTGCGCCTCTCTCTCTCTCTCTCTCTCCGGGGGCCTGCGCCTCTCTCTCTCTCTCTCCGGGGGCCTGCGCCTCTCTCTCTCTCTCCGGGGGCCTGCGCCTCTCTCTCTCTCCGGGGGCCCTGCGCCTCTCTCTCTCTCTCTCTCCGGGGGCCTGCGCCTCTCTCTCTCTCTCTCTCCGGGGGCCTCCGCCTCTCTCTCTCTCTCTCTCCGGGGGCCTGCGCCTCTCTCTCTCTCTCCGGGGGCCTGCGCCTCTCTCTCTCTCTCTCCGGGGGCCTGCGCCTCTCTCTCTCTCTCTCCGGGGGCCTGCGCCTCTCTCTCTCTCTCTCCGGGGGCCTGCGCCTCTCTCTCTCTCTCCGGGGGCCTGCGCCTCTCTCTCTCTCTCTCCGGGGGCCTGCGCCTCTCTCTCTCTCTCTCCGGGGGCCTGCGCCTCTCTCTCTCTCTCTCCGGGGGCCTGCGCCTCTCTCTCTCTCTCCGGGGGCCTGCGCCTCTCTCTCTCTCTCTCCGGGGGCCTGCGCCTCTCTCTCTCTCTCTCCGGGGGCCTGCGCCTCTCTCTCTCTCTCTCCGGGGGCCTGCGCCTCTCTCTCTCTCTCTCCGGGGGCCTGCGCCTCTCTCTCTCTCTCTCCGGGGGCCTGCGCCTCTCTCTCTCTCTCTCCGGGGGCCTGCGCCTCTCTCTCTCTCTCTCTCTCTGGGGGCCTGCGCCTCTCTCTCTCTCTCTCTCTCCGGGGGCCTGCGCCTCTCTCTCTCTCTCTCTCTCTGGGGGCCTGCGCCTCTCTCTCTCTCTCTCCGGGGGCCTGCGCCTCTCTCTCTCTCTCTCTCTCCGGGGGCCTGCGCCTCTCTCTCTCTCTCCGGGGGCCTGCGCCTCTCTCTCTCTCCGGGGGCCTGCGCCTCTCTCTCTCTCTCTCTCTCCGGGGGCCTGCGCCTCTCTCTCTCTCTCTCTCTCCGGGGGCCTGCGCCTCTCTCTCTCTCTCTCTCTCTCCGGGGGCCTGCGCCTCTCTCTCTCTCTCTCTCTCTCCGGGGGCCTGCGCCTCTCTCTCTCTCTCTCTCTCTCTCTCTCCGGGGGCCTGCGCCTCTCTCTCTCTCTCCGGGAAGCCTGCGCCTCTCTCTCTCTCTCTGAGGCCTGCGCGTCTCTGCGTTCGTATGTATAGTTGGCACTTGGGAAGCCAAAAATAATCTATATACAGGTCAGATGGAACTGATCAGTGTCATTTATTTATAAAGCACCATCATAGTCCGTGGCGCAGTCTTTAGGTTCGGGCTGGACAGTGAGCAGTACATTACCTGGTAAGTGTTGTCGAAGCTGTCGTACATGAACCTTGTGATGAGGGAAGTCTTCCCAACTGCAAGAGAAAATGGGGGAGAGCAAAGCTTAGCAAAGTATATGACTCATGACTTCCCATAATGCCCTACTGTACCCCCCCCCCCATTAAAAATACACATAGGCTGCTGGGATTTTTAAAGTGGAACAAAACCCGGGTTTGTTTAAGTTCCCCGGTTTCCTTTTCCCTGGGGCATCCCGAATCGGCACATGCGTGTGCTCCCATTCAATCAGAGCTGCTTTGTAATTCGGTAAGTGGCTCCGATTGGGATTTGCATTCCCGCCTCAGCCTATCTTAGCGCCAGTTAAAGCGGACCTTCACCCTGAATAAGAGCCTATCTTATATGTTTCCCACACCCTGTACATACAGATTGCTCTCATTAAAAAATCATCCTACCTGCATCTACTGCATGTTATGAGCCTTTAAACATCCAAGATGGTGGATCATGGAACATCAGGCAGCCTGCAAACAGGAAGTGTCTTATGACTGTGCCGCTCTGCATTCTGGGATTTCTGTCCTTTTCCTGACCCCAGCTCTGCTCTGTCTGAGCAAAGCACAGCTATAACCCGCGCTCCTGCACTTTATCCCGCTCTCCTCTCCTTAGTAAGTGTGATGCTTCTGAGCCAAGATGGTATCCTAAAGTCCTGAACAGAGTTGCAGCCCAGTGGGGGAAAGAATAATAAGTAAGCAACTAGAAACTTAAAATATATTAATTTTAGATGACGGGGGAATAGTTTTTTTAAGGGTTTGGGATTTTCAATAAATTATGGTGAAGGTCCACTTTAAGTGCGTCCAGCAATCATCGCTCCACACCATAGCAGCATCGGTGCTATAGCATAGAGCGCCAGACGCTGTGTGATTAAAGTCTGTTTCAGAACACATATCCACCAGAAACAAAGTGAAAACACATGGAATGACATTGTTATAACACTGTGACATTAACACTGCAATGGCAGATCTGCACATAGAATTCTGAAAAAAAAAAAAACAATAAAAGTGTTGCCGGGCAGGAGAGGCCACAGCATGATTTGAGACGAAAATTTAAAAGTTTACTTTAGCAACACGCTATTTATACACAACCAAATGAAACACCAAAATGTATGGCAGAGCGACACTGAGCGACAGCTCAGCTATACGCTGAGCAGCCTGTAATAATACATGTGACGCTACATGGCGCTGTTAGAGGCGCTATACACTGACCTGCCTGTAATAATACATGTGACGCTACATGGCGCTGTTAGAGGCGCTATACACTGACCTGCCTGTAATAATACATGTGACGCTACATGGCGCTGTTAGAGGCACTATACACTGACCTGCCTGTAATAATACATGTGACGCTACATGGCGCTGTTAGAGGCGCTATACACTGACCTGCCTGTAATAATACATGTGACGCTACATGGCGCTGTTAGAGGCGCTATACACTGACCTGCCTGTAATAATACATGTGACACTACATGACGCTGTTAGAGGCGCTATACGCTGAGCAGCCTGTAATAATACATGTGACGCTACATGGCGCTGTTAGAGGCGCTATACACTGAGCAGCCTGTAATAATACATGTGACACTACATGGCGCTGTTAGAGGCGCTATACACTGAGCTGCCTGTAATAATACATGTGACGCTACATGGCGCTGTTAGAGGCGCTATATACTGACCTGCCTGTAATAATACATGTGACGCTACATGACGCTGTTAGAGGCGCTATATACTGACCTGCCTGTAATAATACATGTGACACTACATGGCGCTGTTAGAGGCGCTATACACTGACCTGCCTGTAATAATACATGTGACGCTACATGGCGCTGTTAGAGGCGCTATACACTGACCTGCCTGTAATAATACATGTGACGCTACATGGCGCTGTTAGAGGTGCTATACACTGACCTGCCTGTAATAATACATGTGACGCTACATGGCGCTGTTAGAGGTGCTATACACTGACCTGCCTGTAATAATACATGTGACGCTACATGGCGCTGTTAGAGGCGCTATATACTGACCTGCCTGTAATAATACATGTGACGCTACATGACGCTGTTAGAGGCGCTATATACTGACCTGCCTGTAATAATACATGTGACACTACATGGCGCTGTTAGAGGCGCTATACACTGACCTGCCTGTAATAATACATGTGACGCTACATGGCGCTGTTAGAGGCGCTATACACTGACCTGCCTGTAATAATACATGTGACGCTACATGACGCTGTTAGAGGCGCTATACACTGACCTGCCTGTAATAATACATGTGACACTACATGGCGCTGTTAGAGGCGCTATACACTGACCTGCCTGTAATAATACATGTGACGCTACATGGCGCTGTTAGAGGCGCTATACACTGAGCTGCCTGTAATAATACATGTGACACTACATGGCGCTGTTAGAGGCGCTATACACTGAGCTGCCTGTAATAATACATGTGACGCTACATGGCGCTGTTAGAGGCGCTATATACTGACCTGCCTGTAATAATACATGTGACGCTACATGACGCTGTTAGAGGCGCTATATACTGACCTGCCTGTAATAATACATGTGACACTACATGGCGCTGTTAGAGGCGCTATACACTGACCTGCCTGTAATAATACATGTGACGCTACATGGCGCTGTTAGAGGCGCTATACACTGACCTGCCTGTAATAATACATGTGACGCTACATGGCGCTGTTAGAGGTGCTATACACTGACCTGCCTGTAATAATACATGTGACGCTACATGGCGCTGTTAGAGGTGCTATACACTGACCTGCCTGTAATAATACATGTGACGCTACATGGCGCTGTTAGAGGCGCTATATACTGACCTGCCTGTAATAATACATGTGACGCTACATGACGCTGTTAGAGGCGCTATATACTGACCTGCCTGTAATAATACATGTGACACTACATGGCGCTGTTAGAGGCGCTATACACTGACCTGCCTGTAATAATACATGTGACGCTACATGGCGCTGTTAGAGGCGCTATACACTGACCTGCCTGTAATAATACATGTGACGCTATATGACGCTGTTAGAGGCGCTATACACTGACCTGCCTGTAATAATACATGTGACGCTACATGGCGCTGTTAGAGGCGCTATACACTGACCTGCCTGTAATAATACATGTGACGCTACATGGCGCTGTTAGAGGCGCTATACACTGACCTGCCTGTAATAATACATGTGACACTACATGGCGCTGTTAGAGGCGCTATACACTGACCTGCCTGTAATAATACATGTGACACTACATGGCGCTGTTAGAGGCGCTATACACTGACCTGCCTGTAATAATACATGTGACACTACATGGCGCTGTTAGAGGCGCTATACACTGACCTGCCTGTAATAATACATGTGACACTACATGGCGCTGTTAGAGGCGCTATACACTGACCTGCCTGTAATAATACATGTGACGCTACATGGCGCTGTTAGAGGCGCTATACACTGACCTGCCTGTAATAATACATGTGACGCTACATGGCGCTGTTAGAGGCGCTATACACTGACCTGCCTGTAATAATACATGTGACGCTACATGGCGCTGTTAGAGGCGCTATACACTGACCTGCCTGTAATAATACATGTGACGCTACATGACGCTGTTAGAGGTGCTATACACTGAGCTGCCTGTAATAATACATGTGACGCTACATGGCGCTGTTAGAGGTGCTATACACTGAGCTGCCTGTAATAATACATGTGACGCTACATGAAGCTGTTAGAGGCGCTATACACTGACCTGCCTGTAATAATACATGTGACGCTACATGGCGCTGTTAGAGGCGCTATACACTGACCTGCCTGTAATAATACATGTGACACTACATGACGCTGTTAGAGGCGCTATACACTGACCTGCCTGTAATAATACATGTGACACTACATGTCGCTGTTAGAGGCGCTATACGCTGACCTGCCTGTAATAATACATGTGACGCTACATGGCGCTGTTAGAGGCGCTATACACTGACCTGCCTGTAATAATACATGTGACACTACATGGCGCTGTTAGAGGCGCTATACACTGACCTGCCTGTAATAATACATGTGACGCTACATGGCGCTGTTAGAGGCGCTATACACTGACCTGCCTGTAATAATACATGTGACGCTACATGGCGCTGTTAGAGGTGCTATACACTGACCTGCCTGTAATAATACATGTGACACTACATGTCGCTGTTAGAGGCGCTATACACTGACCTGCCTGTAATAATACATGTGACACTACATGGCGCTGTTAGAGGCGCTATACACTGACCTGCCTGTAATAATACATGTGACGCTACATGGCGCTGTTAGAGGCGCTATACACTGAGCTGCCTGTAATAATACATGTGACGCTACATGGCGCTGTTAGAGGTGCTATACACTGAGCCGCCTGTAATAATACATGTGACACTACATGACGCTGTTAGAGGCGCTATACACTGACCTGCCTGTAATAATACATGTGACGCTACATGGCGCTGTTAGAGGCGCTATACACTGACCTGCCTGTAATAATACATGTGACGCTACATGACGCTGTTAGAGGCGCTATACACTGACCTGCCTGTAATAATACATGTGACACTACATGACGCTGTTAGAGGCGCTATACACTGAGCCGCCTGTAATAATACATGTGACGCTACATGGCGCTGTTAGAGGTGCTATACACTGACCTGCCTGTAATAATACATGTGACGCTACATGGCGCTGTTAGAGGCGCTATACACTGAGCTGCCTGTAATAATACATGTGACACTACATGTCGCTGTTAGAGGCGCTATACACTGACCTGCCTGTAATAATACATGTGACAGTACATGGCGCTGTTAGAGGCGCTATACACTGACCTGCCTGTAATAATACATGTGACGCTACATGGCGCTGTTAGAGGCGCTATACACTGACCTGCCTGTAATAATACATGTGACGCTATATGACGCTGTTAGAGGCGCTATACACTGAGCTGCCTGTAATAATACATGTGACGCTACATGACGCTGTTAGAGGCGCTATACACTGACCTGCCTGTAATAATACATGTGACGCTATATGACGCTGTTAGAGGCGCTATACACTGACCTGCCTGTAATAATACATGTGACACTACATGGCGCTGATAGAGGCGCTATACACTGAGCTGCCTGTAATAATACATGTGACGCTACATGGCGCTGTTAGAGGTGCTATACACTGACCTGCCTGTAATAATACATGTGACACTACATGGCGCTGTTAGAGGTGCTATACACTGACCTGCCTGTAATAATACATGTGACGCTACATGGCGCTGTTAGAGGTGCTATACACTGACCTGCCTGTAATAATACATGTGACACTACATGGCGCTGTTAGAGGCTCTATACACTGACCTGCCTGTAATAATACATGTGACGCTACATGGCGCTGTTAGAGGTGCTATACACTGACCTGCCTGTAATAATACATGTGACGCTACATGGCGCTGTTAGAGGCGCTATACACTGACCTGCCTGTAATAATACATGTGACGCTACATGACGCTGTTAGAGGCGCTATACACTGACCTGCCTGTAATAATACATGTGACGCTACATGACGCTGTTAGAGGCGCTATACACTGAGCTGCCTGTAATAATACATGTGACGCTACATGACGCTGTTAGAGGTGCTATACACTGACCTGCCTGTAATAATACATGTGACACTACATGGCGCTGTTAGAGGCGCTATACACTGACCTGCCTGTAATAATACATGTGACGCTACATGAAGCTGTTAGAGGCGCTATACACTGACCTGCCTGTAATAATACATGTGACGCTACATGGCGCTGTTAGAGGCGCTATACACTGAGCCGCCTGTAATAATACATGTGACACTACATGGCGCTGTTAGAGGCGCTATACACTGAGCCGCCTGTAATAATACATGTGACGCTACATGGCGCTGTTAGAGGCGCTATACACTGACCTGCCTGTAATAATACATGTGACACTACATGACGCTGTTAGAGGCGTTATACACTGACCTGCCTGTAATAATACATGTGACGCTACATGGCGCTGTTAGAGGCGCTATACACTGACCTGCCTGTAATAATACATGTGACACTACATGACGCTGTTAGAGGCGCTATACACTGACCTGCCTGTAATAATACATGTGACGCTACATGGCGCTGTTAGAGGCGCTATACACTGACCTGCCTGTAATAATACATGTGACACTACATGGCGCTGTTAGAGGCGCTATACACTGACCTGCCTGTAATAATACATGTGACGCTACATGGCGCTGTTAGAGGTGCTATACACTGACCTGCCTGTAATAATACATGTGACACTACATGGCGCTGTTAGAGGCGCTATACACTGAGCCGCCTGTAATAATACATGTGACACTACATGGCGCTGTTAGAGGCGCTATACACTGACCTGCCTGTAATAATACATGTGACACTACATGGCGCTGTTAGAGGCGCTATACACTGACCTGCCTGTAATAATACATGTGACACTACATGGCGCTGTTAGAGGCGCTATACACTGACCTGCCTGTAATAATACATGTGACACTACATGGCGCTGTTAGAGGCGCTATACACTGACCTGCCTGTAATAATACATGTGACGCTACATGGCGCTGTTAGAGGTGCTATACACTGACCTGCCTGTAATAATACATGTGACACTACATGGCGCTGTTAGAGGCGCTATACACTGAGCCGCCTGTAATAATACATGTGACACTACATGGCGCTGTTAGAGGCGCTATACACTGACCTGCCTGTAATAATACATGTGACGCTATATGACGCTGTTAGAGGCGCTATACACTGACCTGCCTGTAATAATACATGTGACGCTACATGGCGCTGTTAGAGGCGCTATACACTGACCTGCCTGTAATAATACATGTGACACTACATGGCGCTGTTAGAGGCGCTATACACTGAGCCGCCTGTAATAATACATGTGACACTACATGACGCTGTTAGAGGTGCTATACACTGAGCCGCCTGTAATAATACATGTGACGCTATATGACGCTGTTAGAGGCGCTATACACTGACCTGCCTGTAATAATACATGTGACGCTACATGGCGCTGTTAGAGGCGCTATACACTGACCTGCCTGTAATAATACATGTGACACTACATGGCGCTGTTAGAGGCGCTATACACTGACCTGCCTGTAATAATACATGTGACGCTACATGGCGCTGTTAGAGGCGCTATACACTGACCTGCCTGTAATAATACATGTGACACTACATGACGCTGTTAGAGGCGCTATACACTGACCTGCCTGTAATAATACATGTGACGCTACATGGCGCTGTTAGAGGCGCTATACACTGACCTGCCTGTAATAATACATGTGACACTACATGACGCTGTTAGAGGCGCTATACACTGACCTGCCTGTAATAATACATGTGACGCTACATGGCGCTGTTAGAGGCGCTATACACTGACCTGCCTGTAATAATACATGTGACACTACATGACGCTGTTAGAGGCGCTATACACTGACCTGCCTGTAATAATACATGTGACGCTACATGGCGCTGTTAGAGGCGCTATACACTGACCTGCCTGTAATAATACATGTGACGCTACATGACGCTGTTAGAGGCGCTATACACTGACCTGCCTGTAATAATACATGTGACACTACATGACGCTGTTAGAGGCGCTATACACTGACCTGCCTGTAATAATACATGTGACGCTACATGGCGCTGTTAGAGGCGCTATACACTGACCTGCCTGTAATAATACATGTGACACTACATGACGCTGTTAGAGGCGCTATACACTGACCTGCCTGTAATAATACATGTGACGCTACATGGCGCTGTTAGAGGCGCTATACACTGACCTGCCTGTAATAATACATGTGACACTACATGACGCTGTTAGAGGCGCTATACACTGACCTGCCTGTAATAATACATGTGACGCTACATGGCGCTGTTAGAGGCGCTATACACTGACCTGCCTGTAATAATACATGTGACGCTACATGGCGCTGTTAGAGGCGCTATACACTGACCTGCCTGTAATAATACATGTGACGCTACATGGCGCTGTTAGAGGCGCTATACACTGACCTGCCTGTAATAATACATGTGACGCTACATGGCGCTGTTAGAGGTGCTATACACTGACCTGCCTGTAATAATACATGTGACGCTACATGACGCTGTTAGAGGTGCTATACACTGACCTGCCTGTAATAATACATGTGACGCTACATGGCGCTGTTAGAGGCTCTATACACTGACCTGCCTGTAATAATACATGTGACGCTACATGGCGCGGTTAGAGGTGCTATACACTGACCTGCCTGTAATAATACATGTGACACTACATGGCGCTGTTAGAGGTGCTATACACTGAGCTGCCTGTAATAATACATGTGACGCTACATGACGCTGTTAGAGGCGCTATACACTGACCTGCCTGTAATAATACATGTGACGCTACATGGCGCTGTTAGAGGCGCTCACCAGATTCGCTTTCTTAAATGTGGGGTAGGGTTTTGGGTTTCATTAAGTATTGGGGTCAGGTTTAGGGGTTTCACTAGGTATTTGGGTCGGGTTTGGGGTTTCATTGGATATTGGGGTCGGGTTTAGGGGTCGTATTGGTATTATTTTAAGTTCTGATGGGGGTGTTTCAATGAAACACCATTGAAATGTATGGCAGAGCGACAGCTGAGCCGCCTGTAATAATACATGTGACGCTACATGGCGCTACATGACGTTAGCCTGCGCCATGTAGATTCGCTTTCTTAAATGTGGTTTTCACATAAAGCGCCCGGCGTTCACCAGACGTTATGAGTTGTTCGCTCTCTCACCACAGGGACACAGAGCCCCGGAACCAGCATTGTTATAGGGCACACGGCACTGCCTGCTCTTTCCTACTGTCTCCTGTCTGTAGTTACACCACAGCGTAAAGTAAATTTGCTCAGCCACGTCTCTCCCATGTGCAGGTGCCGGGTGACTGCGACCCGCTGCCGGGAATAAAGAAGCTCACAGCAGCGCCAGAGCGCGACCGCTGCCGGCCAGCATGAGACATCCAGCGTGCTCATCAACTGTCCCCAGCAAGACATGGACCTGCCTGACCCACAACCCTACCCTCAACCTGACCCTAATACCCAATGAAACCAAACCCGGTGTCTAAAGTGGAACAAATCCACCTTGGAGTCTACGAGACTCCTGGGCAGCCTCGACCAGACCCCAAACATAATAAAATCCCTATACCAGACCCCAATACTGAATAAAAACGGCGACTATAAAGTGACCCCTGAAAACAAACCACTAAACCCAACGCCAATACCTAATTAGACCCCCATCAAAACTTAAAATAATACCAAAACAACCCCTAAACCTGACCACAATACCTAATGAAACCCAATAAAACCCCAAACCTGACCCAAATGCCTAGTGAAAGCCAAAACCCGACCCCGATACCTAGTGAAACCCAAAACCCGACCCCAATACCTAGTGAAACCCAAAACCCGACCCCAAAACCAGACCCCAATACCTAATGAAACCAAAAACCCTACCCCAATACCTAATTAGACCCCCATCAAAACTTAAAATAATACCAAAACAACCCCTAAACCTGACCACAATACCTAATGAAACCCAATAAAACCCCAAACCTGACCCAAATGCCTAGTGAAACCCAAAACCCGACCCCAATACCTACTGAAACCCAAAACCCGACCCCAATACCTAGTGAAACCCAAAACCCGACCCCAATACCTAATGAAACCCAAAACCAGACCTCAATACCTAGTGAAACCCAAAACCCGACCCCAATACCTAGTGAAACCCTAAACCCGACCCCAATACCTAGTGAAACCCAAAACCCGACCCCAATACCTAGTGAAACCCAAAACCCGACCCCAATACCTAGTGAAACCCAAAACCCGACCCCAATACTTAATGAAACCAAAAACCCTACCCCATCACCTAATGAAACCCAAAACCCGACACCAATACCTAATGAAACCTCCCATCATCTAATAACCCCTAAACCTGACCAAAATACCTACCTTCAAAATATTCCAACACGAACCCTAAACCTAAACCCAACATCTAGGACAAGCCCTAAACCCAACATCTAGGACAAGCCCTAAACCCAACATCTAGGACAAGCCCTAAACCCAACATCTAGGACAAGCCCTAAACCCAACATCTAGGACAAGCCCTAAACCCAACATCTAGGACAAGCCCTAAACCCAACATCTAGGACAAGCCCTAAACCCAACATCTAGGACAAGCCCTAAACCCAACATCTAGGACAAGCCCTAAACCCAACATCTAGGACAAGCCCTAAACCCAACATCTAGGACAAGCCCTAAACCCAACATCTAGGACAAGCCCTAAACCCAACATCTAGGACAAGCCTTAAACCCAACATTTAGGACAAGCCCTAAACCCAACATTTAGGACAAGCCCTAAACCCAACATTTAGGACAAGCCCTAAACCCAAACTTAATACCGAATGAGAGGACTTTAAAGAGGAACAACCCACAGGAATTTCTCATGTGTTGTTCTTCTCAGGGGGGACATCTCAAATTGAGATGCCCCGCTGTGTGCACCCCCCCCCCACCCCAGGTTGTCCATACACTCACCGTCCTTTTGCTCCCACAACGCATACACGGGCAACAGTGGGTGCACTGACTGGCTGAGCGTCAGCCAATCAGCTTGCTGTCACTCAGCTCCCTATAAGCCTAATCCCCCACTCACCTCGCATATTAATGCTAGGAATGTTAAGAAGCGAAGGGGATCTTTGGCACACTTGCGATCAGCGCGCAGCATCCCCTGCATCCCTCTATGGCGTGCAGCCAGTTATAGCGGGCATGGCCACACAAAGACAGATGCCAATGCTGGCCGCGATTGTGCCGTGCGTTCACCGGGGAGATAACAATTCTGGGAGAGACTGGAGGGGTTTCACACAGTAGGGCATCCCAAATCATTAAGGCACCCCCCAGGGGTAGGGAATAGACGCTCGGGGGAGATTTGGTCCACTTTAAAGCAGATCAAAATCCACAATTTCCTGACCCCAATTCCGAATGCAAACACCCACTATATAGTGACCACCAAAGACAAACCCAACCCCAATACCAAATAGGACCCCCACCAAAATCTAAACCCGACCCCAAAACTTAATAAAACCCCTAAGGAGGCTATTGTCCCTCCTTCAAGAGAAACTAGTCAAATCCCCATTTCCCCATTCACTCGAATGGCAACAAACTGGACCTAATCACGCGACAACCACCGCCCATTCAGGGTTGACGTGCAACACGACTTTTCACTGCTGGTCACATGATTGTTGGGCATAAAATTGGCCATGGCTGATTTGACTTTAGTTCCTGTCTAAGTTCTTGATTTGCTATGGCTGTTAATAGCTGGAGGGACAGGCTGAGGTTTTATGAAGGAAGCATGGCTGTATTTCCCATTAGGCAACCCTAGGCACGTGCCTAGGGTGGCAACCTGGAAGGGGGGGGGGTGCAGCCCTTCCTACCTTAGTAAAGAAAAGAAATTAAAACTCCCATAGCTGGAACATTAATGCCTCCTAACAAACAATCCTTAGCAGTGTGCAAGGGGTTGAATACAGGCCAGGGCATCTCTCCTCCACTGCTGTGGTCATGTGACTCCTCGATATCTGAATGCCGGAAAGATGGAACATACTTGCCTGCTCCTTTGTATTTCCCCCCCTTAGGTCTTCTCCCTCCTCCACACAAATACTCTGCATCTAACCCATTGCACCCTCTCCTCCTCCACACAAATACTCTGCATCTAACCCATTGCACCCTCTCCTCCTCCACACAAATACTCTGCATCTAACCCATTGCACCCTCTCCCTCCTCCACACAAATACTCTGCATCTAACCCATTGCACCCTCTCCCCCTCCACACAAATACTCTGCATCTAACCCATTGTACCCTCTCCCCCTCCACACAAATACTCTGCATCTAACCCATTGTACCCTCTCCCCCTCCACACAAATACTCTGCATCTAACCCATTGCACCCTCTCCTCCTCCACACAAATACTCTGCATCTAACCCATTGCACCCTCTCCCTCCTCCACACAAATACTCTGCATCTAACCCATTGCACCCTCTCCCCCTCCACACAAATACTCTGCATCTAACCCATTGTACCCTCTCCCCCTCCACACAAATACTCTGCATCTAACCCATTGTACCCTCTCCCCCTCCACACAAATACTCTGCATCTAACCCATTGCACCCTCTCCTCCTCCACACAAATACTCTGCATCTAACCCATTGCACCCTCTCCCTCCTCCACACAAATACTCTGCATCTAACCCATTGCACCCTCTCCCCCTCCACACAAATACTCTGCATCTAACCCATTGCACCCTCTCCTCCTCCACACAAATACTCTGCATCTAACCCATTGTACCCTCTCCCCCTCCACACAAATACTCTGCATCTAACCCATTGCACCCTCTCCCTCCTCCACACAAATACTCTGCATCTAACCCATTGCACCCTCTCCCTCCTCCACACAAATACTCTGCATCTAACCCATTGCACCCTCTCCCCCTCCACACAAATACTCTGCATCTAACCCATTGTACCCTCTCCCCCTCCACACAAATACTCTGCATCTAACCCATTGCACCCTCTCCTCCTCCACACAAATACTCTGCATCTAACCCATTGTACCCTCTCCCCCTCCACACAAATACTCTGCATCTAACCCATTGCACCCTCTCCCCCTCCACACAAATACTCTGCATCTAACCCATTGTACCCTCTCCCTCCTCCACACAAATACTCTGCATCTAACCCATTGCACCCTCTCCTCCTCCACAATTTTTTATTTTATAAGGAACATGACAAGTACTTAAACCGGACCTTCACTATGAAAAGCCCAAACCCTTAAAAAACTATTCCCCTGCATCTAAAGTTAATATATTTAAAGTTTTTAGTCACTTACTTATTATTCTTTCCCCCACCGGACTAGAACTCTGTTCAGGACTTTAGGATACGGGCGCCGCCATCTTGACTCACAAGCATCACACTTACTGAGGAGAGTGGGATAAAGTACAGGTGGGTGGGTTATAGCTGTGCTTTGCTCAGACAGAACAGAACTGGGGTCAGGAAAAGGTCAGCAATCCCAGAAGGCACTTCCTGTTTGCAGGCTGCCTGATTTTCCATGAGCCGCCATCTTGGATGTTTAAAGGCTCATAACAAGCAGTAGATGCAGGTAGGATGATTTTTTAATGTGAGTAATCTGTATGTACAGGGTGTGGGAAACATATAAGATAGGTTCTTATTCAGGGTGAAGGTCCGGATTAATGTGGGCAATCTGTATGTACAGGGGGGGGAAACATATAAGATAGAGTCTTATTCAGGGGGAAGGTCCGGATTAAAGTGGACCAACACCCAGGATTTTGACTATCCTGGGTCTTGGTCCACTTCGGTGGGGCACCCCCGATCGGGGTGCCCCGCTGTGTGAAACCCCCCCGAACTCACCTCTCCCCGCGCCGACGGACAAGCCGCGGACAAGCGGCTCTTCCGACGCCGCCTCCTGCGCGTCCCTCTTGACGCGCGCGTGCCCGCGCCGGCCATTCACAGACGGCCGGCGCGGGCGCGTCTAGAGGGGCACGAGGGAGGCGGCGGCGGCCGGCCCCGCCGAAACTAAGGTAAGGAGTTTGGGGTGTTTGGGGGGTTTCACCCCGCGGGACATCCCGATCTCGGATGTCCCGCGGGGAGGGAGGTGATCGGCCCGGAAATCTATAAGATCACCGGTGGGTGTTGGTCCACTTTAATGTGAGCAATCTGTATGTACAGGGTGTGGGAAACATATAAGATATGCTCTTATTCAGGGTGAAGGTCCTGATTAATGTGAGCAATCTGTATGTACAGGGTGTGGGAAACATATAAGATAGGCTCTTATTCAGGGTGAGGGTCCGGATTAATGTGAGCAATCTGTATGTACAGGGTGTGGGAAACATATAAGATATGCTCTTATTCAGGGTGAAGGTCCCGATTAATGTGAGCAATCTGTATGTACAGGGTGTGGGAAACATATAAGATATGCTCTTATTCAGGGTGAAGGTCCTGATTAATGTGAGCAATCTGTATGTACAGGGTGTGGGAAACATATAAGATAGGCTCTTATTCAGGGTGAGGGTCCGGATTAATGTGAGCAATCTGTATGTACAGGGTGTGGGAAACATATAAGATATGCTCTTATTCAGGGTGAAGGTCCCGATTAATGTGAGCAATCTGTATGTACAGGGTGTGGGAAACATATAAGATATGCTCTTATTCAGGGTGAAGGTCCTGATTAATGTGAGCAATCTGTATGTACAGGGTGTGGGAAACATATAAGATAGGCTCTTATTCAGGGTGAGGGTCCGGATTAATGTGAGCAATCTGTATGTACAGGGTGTGGGAAACATATAAGATATGCTCTTATTCAGGGTGAAGGTCCCGATTAATGTGAGCAATCTGTATGTACAGGGTGTGGGAAACATATAAGATAGGCTCTTATTCAGGGTGAGGGTCCGGATTAATGTGAGCAATCTGTATGTACAGGGTGTGGGAAACATATAAGATATGCTCTTATTCAGGGTGAAGGTCCCGATTAATGTGAGCAATCTGTATGTACAGGGTGTGGGAAACATATAAGATAGGCTCTTATTCAGGGTGAGGGTCCGGATTAATGTGAGCAATCTGTATGTACAGGGTGTGGGAAACATATAAGATATGCTCTTATTCAGGGTGAAGGTCCGGATTAATGTGAGCAATCTGTATGTACAGGGTGGGGGAAACATATAAGATAGGCTCTTATTCAGGGTGAGGGTCCGGATTAATGTGAGCAATCTGTATGTACAGGGTGTGGGAAACATATAAGATATGCTCTTATTCAGGGTGAAGGTCCCGATTAATGTGAGCAATCTGTATGTACAGGGTGTGGGAAACATATAAGATAGGCTCTTATTCAGGGTGAGGGTCCGGATTAATGTGAGCAATCTGTATGTACAGGGTGTGGGAAACATATAAGATAGGCTCTTATTCAGGGTGAGGGTCCGGATTAATGTGAGCAATCTGTATGTACAGGGTGTGGGAAACATATAAGATAGGCTCTTATTCAGGGTGAGGGTCCGGATTAATGTGAGCAATCTGTATGTACAGGGTGTGGGAAACATATAAGATAGGCTCTTATTCAGGGTGAAGGTCCGGATTAATGTGAACAATCTGTATGTACAGGGTGTGGGAAACATATAAGATAGGCTCTTATTCAGGGTGAAGGTCCGGATTAATGTGGGCAATCTGTATGTACAGGGTGTGGGAAACATATAAGATAGGCTCTTATTCAGGGTGAAGTTCCACTTTAAAGGGCCACTCCAGCCCCCTTTCCAAAAAATGACTTACCCCTGCCCCTGCCCCCATTCACCCCGAATCCAGTCGGCGGTGCCGCAGCTGAGGCGCCGAAAGCCCGCCGCCATCTTCCTGAAGTCCCGGCCGGCCCCTTGGGAGTCAACGCTCTCTGCATCATGGGCGGACGGTGAGCTCTAGCTCCCAGCAACCTGCAGGAAAATGGCGGCGAGCTGCGGCACTGCTGGCTGGATTCGGGTGAAGGTGAGAGTTTTTTTTACCCTTTTATTAAACGTTCAGTATCGCTGATAGGAGGGGGAAGGGAGGGGGCAAGTCATTTTTTGGGAAAAGGGGCTGGAGTGGCCCTCTAAAGTGCCTAGGGCACCATGAACATCAAAAACGGCCCTGGAAGGAAGTGCTCATAGGAGCATCTGCCGTGCGGCCCATCAATCTGTAAAGGGCAGCGCACTCCCCCTTCCCAGAGAGAGCCAATCCCTCCAGGCCTCTGTTTACTTCCTGCCTCCAGGAGACCGGACAGTCATGTGACAGAGAGGGATGATCAATGGTTCCCATTTCCCATCTCTTCTTGTTAACAGATCAATAGCACCACATACAGACCCCACCCTCTATATCCAGGTGCCGGGGTCGGCAGATTCAGAGATTGGACGAGGGCCCGATCGCTCAGGAATGAACAGATCCCCACATGGGGACCCGGACCGCATGCACCAGGGAAGATTCCAGGGCCAACCCAAGAGGCTATTGTTCCTCCTTCAAGAGAAACTAAAGTCAAGTCACCATTTCCTCATTCACTTGAATGGCAGCAAATTGGACCCAATCACCATTCAGGGTTGACGTGCAACACGATTTGTCACTGCTGGTCACATGATTGTCGGGCATACAACTGGCCATGGCTTACCACTTGCCTTGTTCATGATTTGCTATGGCTGATAATAGCTGGAGGGACAGGCTGAGATTTTATGGAGGGAGAGCTCATGGGTGCATCTGCCCCGCAGCCCATCAATCAGTACAAGTGCAGCGCCCCCCCCCCCTTCCCCGAGTGAGCCAATCCCTGTTTACATCCTGCCTCAGTCATGTGACAGCCAGGGCAAGAAGGGGTTAAAATAGCAGAGCGATCTATGGATTCCCATTTCCCATCTCTTCCTGTTATAACAGATCAATAGCGCCACATACAGACCCCACCCTCTATATTCAGGGGCCGGGGTTGGCTGATTCAGAGATTGGATGAGGGCCCGGATCCCAACGTGGACCGACGTTAGCTTTACAGCTAAAACAGGCGCCATTATCTGAAGCAGGAACACTGAAAATTGGCAGAAGGTTCCCTCCATGGGAGGAGCAGTTCAGGGTATGCTAGTTAAAAATGTGGGTTTTGGCGTGCTTTAAGCATAGGGGTGGCTCATTGAAGGGGGTCTCTGCATGCATCATGGGATTTGGGAATAGAGCAGAGTCTATTGCAAACCAGGGCATCCCAAATCAGCATTCAGTTCACTTTAAAGAAGATCAAAACCCAGGATTTTCACTATCCTGTCTGGGGCATCCCCATTACAAGGAAGGGAAAGTGTATCACCCCCCCCCCCCCCCCCCCCGAGGCTGGAAGTTGTGCATAAACCTACTATTGGGCCATTACTAACTGGTGCTCACAAGCAGAAATGGTTGCAGTGGGCCCATCATACATGAAGACTCATTATTATTATTATTTATTTATTTATGTAGCGCCATCATCTTCCGTAGCGTTTTACAAGATATGATTACCGACAAGGTAAAACATATAGTACAGGGAACAATACAAAATTAGATGTCATGAGGTTTAAACCAAGTGCTGTTAACACAGGAGACAATAGGAAGGAGAGCCCTGCCCTTGCGAGCTTACAGTCATTATGACATAGTCCTAAGTTACTGGCCAGACGGAGAGAGTCCGTGAAGGGAGATAAAAGGCCCGAGACATGGTGAGACGGGGAGCATTGGGGAAGGGAGATGCCGGACATGGCGAGATGGGGGGTGTCGGGGAAGGGAGATGCCGGGACATGGTGAGATGGGGGGTGTCGGGGAAGGGACATGCCAGCCCCAGGACGTGGTGACATGGGGAGAGTCGAGGAAGTGAGATGCTGGGCCCGGACATGGTGAGACGGGGAGTGTCGGGGGAAGGAGATACTAGGCCCAGGACATGGAAAGATGGGGAGTATCGAGGAAGGGAGATGACAGGCCTAGGACATGGCGAGATGGGGAGTGTTGGGAAAGGAAGATGCCAGGCCCAGGACATAGGCAAGATGGGAAGTGTTGAGGAAGGGAGATGCCAGGCCCAGGACATGGCGAGATGGGAAGTGTTGAGGAAGGGAGATGCCAGGCCCAGGACATGGCGAGATGGGAAGTGTTGAGGAAGGGAGATGCCAGGCCCAGGACATGGTGAGACGAGGAGTGTCGGGTAAGTTAAGATGCCAGGACCAGGACATGGCGAGACAGGGGAGTGTCGGGGAAGGGAGATGCCAGGCCCGGGACATGGCGAGACAGGGGAGTGTCGGGGGAAGGGAGATGCCAGGACCAGGACATGGCGAGAGAGGGGAGCGTCGGGGAAGGGAGATGCCAGGCCCAGGACATGGTGAGACGAGGAGTGCCGGGGAAGGTAAGATGCCAGGCCCGGGACATGGTGAGACGAGGAGTGTCGGGGAAGGTAAGATGCCAGGCCCGGGACATGGTGAGACGAGGAGCGTCGGGGAAGGTAAGATGCCAGGCCCGGGACATGGTGAGACGAGGAGTGTCGGGGAAGGTAAGATACCAGGACATGGCGAGACAGGGGAGTGTCGGGGAAGGTAAGATGCCAGGACCAGGACATGGCAAGACAGGGGAGTGTCGGGGAAGGTAAGATGCCAGGACCAGGACATGGCAAGACAGGGGAGTGTCGGGGAAGGTAAGATGCCAGGACCAGGACATGGCGAGACAGGGGAGTGTCGGGGAAGGTAAGATGCCAGGACCAGGACATGGCAAGACAGGGGAGTGTCGGGGAAGGTAAGATGCCAGGACCAGGACATGGCAAGACAGGGGAGTGTCGGGGAAGGTAAGATGCCAGGACCAGGACATGGCGAGACAGGGGAGTGTCGGGGAAGGTAAGATGCCAGGACCAGGACATGGCAAGACAGGGGAGTGTCGGGGAAGGTAAGATGCCAGGACATGGCGAGACAGGGGAGTGTTGGGGAAGGGAGATGCCAGGCCCGGGACATGGCGAAATGGGGAGAGTTGAGGAAAGGATATGCCAGGCCCAGGACATGGCTAGACGAGTGTCAGGAAAGAGAGATGCCAGGCCCGGGACATGGTGAGACGGGGGAGTGTTGGGGAAGGAAGATGCCAGGCCCGGGACATGGCGAGATGGGGAGAGTTGAGGAAAGGATATGCCAGGCCCAGGACATGGCTAGACGAGTGTCAGGAAAGAGAGATGCCAGGCCCGGGACATGGTGAGACGGGGGAGTGTTGGGGAAGGAAGATACCAGGCCCGGGACATGGCGAGATGGGAAGTGTTGAGGAAGGGAGATGCCAGGCCCAGGACATGGCGAGATGGGAAGTGTTGAGGAAGGGAGATGCCAGGCTCAGGACATGGCGAGATGGGAAGTGTTGAGGAAGGGAGATGCCAGGCCCAGGACATGGCGAGATGGGAAGTGTTGAGGAAGGGAGATGCCAGGCCCGGGACATATTGAGACAGGGGAGCGTCTGGGAAAGGAGATGCCAGGACCGGACATGGCGAGAGAGGGGAGTGTCGGGCAAGGGAGATGCTAGGCCTGGGGCATGGCGAGATGGGGAGTGTCGGGGAAGGGAGATGTCAGGACATGGCGAGATGGGGAGTGTCGGGGGGGGGGGGGGGAAGAGATGTCAGGCCCAGACATAGTGAGACGGGGAGTATCAGGGAAGGGAGATGCCAGGCCCAGGACATGGTGAGACGAGGAGTGTCGGGTAAGTTAAGATGCCAGGACCAGGACATGGCGAGACAGGGGAGTGTCGGGGGAAGGGAGATGCCAGGACCAGGACATGGCGAGAGAGGGGAGCGTCGGGGAAGGGAGATGCCAGGCCCGGGACATGGTGAGACGAGGAGTGTCAAGGAAGGTAAGATGCCAGGACCAGGACATAGCGAGACAGGGGAGTGTTGGGGAAGGGAGATGCCAGGCCCGGGACATGGCGAAATGGGGAGAGTTGAGGAAAGGATATGCCAGGCCCAGGACATGGCTAGACGAGTGTCAGGAAAGAGAGATGCCAGGCCCGGGACATGGTGAGACGGGGGAGTGTTGGGGAAGGAAGATGCCAGGCCCGGGACATGGTGAGACGGGGGAGTGTTGGGGAAGGAAGATGCCAGGCCCGGGACATGGCGAGACAGGGGAGTGTTGGGGAAGGAAGATGCTCTTCCTGTGGAATGCCGGCCCAGAATCGGGAGTTAGTAGGGGAGGCCAGGTGAGCCAGTCGGGGGTTAGTAGGGGAGGCCAGGTGAGCCAGTCGGGGGTTAGTAGGGGAGGCCAGGTGAGCCAGTCGGGGGCTAGTAGGGGAGGCCAGGTGAGCCAGTCGGGGGTTAGTAGGGGAGGCCAGGTGGGCCAGTCGGGGGTTAGTAGGGGAGGCCAGGTGGGCCAGTCGGGGGTTAGTAGGGGAGGCCAGGTGAGCCAGTCGGGGGTTAGTAGGAGAGGCCAGGTGAGCCAGTCGGGGGTTAGTAGGGGAGGCCAGGTGATCCAGTCGGGGGTTAGTAGGGGAGTCCAGATGAGCCAGTCGGGGGTTAGTAGGGGAGTCCAGATGAGCCAGTCGGGGGTCAGCATGAAGGACACGCATAGAGGGAAGCAGGGATGCCACATATACAGCTTGTTGGAGCGCAGAAGAGGGCGAGTATAACATAATATATGTAGGTAAAAATACTTTCACCAAGGGACACCGCGATCTGCAGATCTTATTCCTAATCTAAAATATGATATAATGACTCTCTCTTTTATTAATATGACGAAGTTGGAAACAATTGCTCAGCGCAGGAGTACAAAAAAAACGCGTCAGTGCGGCCCGCAAACAATCAATAAAGGTCCATGCTAAACAATCAATAAAGGTCCATGCTAAACAATCAATAAAGGTCAATTAATAAAGGTCCATGCTAAACAATTAATAAAGGTCCATGCTAAACAATTAATAAAGGTCCATGCTAAACAATCAATAAAGGTCAATTAATAAAGGTCCAAGCTAAACAATCAATAAAGATCCATGCTAAACAATCAATAAAGGTCCATGCTAAACAATCAATAAAGGTCCATGCTAAACAATCAATAAAGGTCCATGCTAAACAATCAATAAAGGTCAATTAATAAAGGTCTATGCTAAACAATTAATAAAGGTCCATGCTAAACAATCAATAAAGGTCAATTAATAAAGGTCCATGCTAAACAATCAATAAAGGTCCATGCTAAACAATTAATAAAGGTCCATGCTAAACAATTAATAAAGGTCCATGCTAAACAATTAATAAAGGTCCATGCTAAACAATCAATAAAGGTCCATGCTAAACAATCAATAAAGGTCCATGCTAAACAATCAATAAAGGTCCATGCTAAACAATCAATAAAGGTCAATTAATAAAGGTCTATGCTAAACAATTAATAAAGGTCCATGCTAAACAATCCATAAAGGTCAATTAATAAAGGTCCAAGCTAAACAATCAATAAAGATCCATGCTAAACAATCAATAAAGGTCCATGCTAAACAATCAATAAAGGTCCATGCTAAACAATCAATAAAGGTCCATGCTAAACAATCAATAAAGGTCCATGCTAAACAATCAATAAAGGTCCATGCTAAACAATCAATAAAGGTCAATTAATAAAGGTCTATGCTAAACAATTAATAAAGGTCCATGCTAAACAATCAATAAAGGTCAATTAATAAAGGTCCAAGCTAAACAATCAATAAAGATCCATGCTAAACAATCAATAAAGGTCCATGCTAAACAATCAATAAAGGTCCATGCTAAACAATCAATAAAGGTCCAAGCTAAACAATTAATAAAGGTCCATGCTAAACAATCAATAAAGGTCCATGCTAAACAATCAATAAAGGTCAATTAATAAAGGTCTATGCTAAACAATTAATAAAGGTCCATGCTAAACAATCAATAAAGGTCAATTAATAAAGGTCTATGCTAAACAATTAATAAAGGTCCAAGCTAAACAATCAATAAAGATCCATGCTAAACAATCAATAAAGGTCCATGCTAAACAATCAATAAAGGTCCATGCTAAACAATCAATAAAGGTCAATTAATAAAGGTCTATGCTAAACAATTAATAAAGGTCCAAGCTAAACAATCAATAAAGATCCATGCTAAACAATCAATAAAGGTCCATGCTAAACAATCAATAAAGATCCATGCTAAACAATCAATAAAGGTCCATGCTAAACAATCAATAAAGGTCCATGCTAAACAATCAATAAAGGTCCATGCTAAACAATCAATAAAGGTCAATTAATAAAGGTCTATGCTAAACAATTAATAAAGGTCCAAGCTAAACAATTAATAAAGGTCCAAGCTAAACAATTAATAAAGGTCCAAGCTAAACAATTAATAAAGGTCCAAGCTAAACAATTAATAAAGGTCCATGCTAAACAATCAATAAAGGTCCATGCTAAACAATCAATAAAGGTCAATTAATAAAGGTCTATGCTAAACAATTAATAAAGGTCCATGCTAAACAATCAATAAAGGTCCATGCTAAACAATCAATAAAGGTCAATTAATAAAGGTCCATGCTAAACAATCAATAAAGGTCCATGCTAAACAATCAATAAAGGTCAATTAATAAAGGTCCATGCTAAACAATCAATAAAGGTCCATGCTAAACAATCAATAAAGGTCCATGCTAAACAATCAATAAAGGTCAATTAATAAAGGTCCATGCTAAACAATCAATGAAGGTCCATGCTAAACAATCAATAAAGGTCAATTAATAAAGGTCCAAGCTAAACAATCAATAAAGGTCAATTAATAAAGGTCCATGCTAAACAATCAATAAAGGTCCATGCTAAACAATCAATAAAGGTCCATGCTAAACAATCAATAAAGGTCAATTAATAAAGGTCTATGCTAAACAATTAATAAAGGTCCATGCTAAACAATTAATAAAGGTCCATGCTAAACAATTAATAAAGGTCCATGCTAAACAATTAATAAAGGTCCATGCTAAACAATTAATAAAGGTCCATGCTAAACAATCAATAAAGGTCAATTAATAAAGGTCTATGCTAAACAATTAATAAAGGTCCATGCTAAACAATTAATAAAGGTCCATGCTAAACAATCAATAAAGGTCAATTAATAAAGGTCTATGCTAAACAATCAATAAAGGTCTATGCTAAACAATCAATAAAGGTCCATGCTAAACAATCAATAAAGGTCCATGCTAAACAATCAATAAAGGTCCATGCTAAACAATCAATAAAGGTCCATGCTAAACAATCAATAAAGGTCCATGCTAAACAATTATTAAATGTCCATGCTAAACAATCAATAAAGGTCCATGCTAAACAATTAATAAATGTCCTTGCTAAACAATCAATAAAGGTCCAAAAATCTTGTACAACACTCAATCACCAAAATGTATTAACTCACATACCAGATAGTTCAGTATGACAAGCCGCTCAATTGAAATCCTCTTGAAAGACAGACTCTTGAATCATTTATGAGCTTCGCATACTTTCCTTCTAAATCCGCTCCAAATATATGTAGCATGCAACGTTGTTGGGGCGCAGGCTTCGGCTCCTATTATCTAATGCTTATTAAGTCCGGAAGTTAAGGGTTATTGCAGGCTTAAAGCGAACTTAAAGTTCCACATGATACTATACTACATATATTTGGAGCGGATTTAGAAGGAAAGTATGCGAAGCTCATAAATGATTCAAGAGTCTGTCTTTCAAGAGGATTTTAATTGAAACGATTGTCCTACTGAACTATCTGGGACGTGATAGTGCTCCTTTAAAGCGGACCTTCACCCTGAATAAGAGTCTATCTTATATGTTTCCCCCACGCTGTACATACAGATTGCTCACATTAATCCGGACCTTCACCCTGAATAAGAGCCTATCTTATATGTTTCCCCCACACTGTACATACAGATTGCCCACATTAATCCGGACCTTCACCCTGAATAAGAGCCTATCTTATATGTTTCCCCCACACTGTACATACAGATTGCCCACATTAATCCGGACCTTCACCCTGAATAAGAGTCTATCTTATATGTTTCCCCCACGCTGTACATACAGATTGCTCACATTAATCCGGACCTTCACCCTGAATAAGAGCCTATCTTATATGTTTCCTCCACACTGTACATACAGATTGCCCACATTAATCCGGACCTTCACCCTGAATAAGAGTCTTATATGTTTCCCCCACACTGTACATATAGATTGCTCACATTAATCCGGACCTTCACCCTGAATAGGAGTCTTATATGTTTCCCCCACGCTGTACATACAGATTGCCCACATTAAAAATCTCCCTACCTACATATATTGTATTTTCTGAGACTTTAAACATCCAAGATGGCAGCCCATGGAGGTGCAGGCAGCCTGCAAACAGGAAGTGTCTTCTGACTGTCGCTCTGCATTCTGGGATTGCTGACCTTTTCCTGACCCCCAGCTCTGCTCTGTCTATAATCCCGCTCCCCTGCACTTATTACCTCTCTCCTCCGTATGTGATGATACTAAGCCAAGATGGCGGCGCCAGTATCCTAGAGTGCTGAACAGAGTTGCAGCCCAGTGGGGGAAAGAATAAAAAGTGATTAAAAACTTTAAATGTATTCATTTTAGAGGCTGTGGAATAGTTTTTAAGGGTTTGGGCTTTTTATTAAATGATGCTGAAGGTCCGCTTTAAGTATCATAACATGATAATGATTTAAAGTGGACCAACACCCACGGGTGATCGGCCCGGGAATCTATAAGATTCCCGGGCCGATCACCCCCCACCCCGCGGGACATCCGAGATCGGGATGTCCCGCGGGGTGTAACCCCCCCAAAACCCCCGAAAAACCTTACCTGATCTTCGGCGGCGGCCGGCCGCCGCCGCCTCCCTCGCGCCCCTGTAGGCGTGCACGCACCCGCGCCGGCCGTCTGCGAATGGCCGGCGCGGGCGCGCGCTCGTCAAAAGGGACGCGCGGGAGGCGGCGGCGGCGGTAGCCGCTTAGACGTTCCTGGACCTGGCTTGTACGTCGGCGCTGGGAGCGGGGAGAGGTGAGTTTTTCGGGGGGTTAGGGGGGGTTTCACACAGCGGGGCACCCCGATCGGGGGTGCCCCACCGAAGTGGACCAAGACCCAGGATAGTCAAAATCCTGGGTGTTGGTCCACTTTAAAGCGGACCAACACCCAGGAGGATTGGCCCGGGAATCTCCCCTCCCCGCGGGGCATCCAAAAATCGGGCTGTGTGAAACCCCCCAGGTCGCCGTCTACACTTACCTGAAATGAAAGAAAGAGGGGGATGCCCCAAATCCCATAAATAGGGGAGAAAAACCAGAGACTAACAATGGCACTCTATTGTGTATATATAATATTAAAGTTTATTTTGAAATCTAAATCACATACTAAGACACATTAAAAAGGATTTTCTTTTTTTAAAAAACCTATAACATTTGTGTACATACTACCACCAAGAAATGAGGGAAGGAGGGGGACTTTTACAGTTGTGCATCAAAATCAAGTACAGTTAAATCGAGCCATGTGAATAACACTGAAGCTATGAGAGAAATCCAAATCACAAAACAAACACACCATTAAATACCTTTCTTATCAAAAAAGTGCTGAGTGCTTGCCACCACCGGAGCCCCCCTCGCATCAAAGCCCTGCTACGCGTTTCATGACGTCACCGTCACTTCCTCAGGCAGAGTATACTCCAGTGGTGGCAAGCACTCAGAACTTTTTTGATAAGAAAGGTATTTAAAGTGGACTAACACCCAGGATTTTGACTATCCTGGGTGTTGGTCCACTTAGGTGGGGCAACCCGATCTGGGGTGCCCCGCTGTCTGAAACCCCCCCCCGATCGCCGCAAAAACTCACCTCTCCCCGCTCCCACGTGACCCCGTCCGGCCAATGACAGCGCTCAGAGCAGCTCTCAGCTCTCAGAGCGCTGTCATTGGCTGCGTCTCTCGCTTCCCTCTAAGAGGGAGCAGCTCTCAGCTCTCAGCGCGCTGTCATTGGCTGCGTCTCTCGCTTCCCTCTAACAGGGAGCGCTCCTGCGCCGGCCATTCACAAAACGGCCGGCGTGGGAGCGCGCCCTGCTAGAGGGAAGCGAGAGACGCGGCCGCGTCTCGCGCATGCGCCGTTGGATCGCCGGTAAGGTGAGGATTGTGGGCCTCCTGGGGGGTTCCTCCCCGCGGGACATCCCGATTTCGGATGCCCCGCGGGGAGGGATCTGATCGGTCCGGGAATCTTATAGATTTCCGGGCCGATCCCCCCTGGGTGTTGGTCCACTTTAATGGTGTGTTTGTTTTGTGATTTGGATTTCTCTCATAGCTTCAGTGTTATTCACATGGCTCGATTTAACTGTACTTGATTTTGATGCACTCTAACAGCACTTGACACTTTTTGTATAGTTGCACATTTATAAAAAATATATTTTTTATTGATTTATATATATATATATCTTTTAGCAGTCCCCCACTGGTATATATTAAGAGACAACTGTAAAAGTCCCCCTCCTTCCCTCATTTCTTGGTGGTAGTATGTACACAAATTTTATATGTTTTTTAAAAAAAGAAAATCCTTTTTAATGTGTCTTAGTATGTGATTTAGATTTCAAAATAAACTTTAATATTATATATACACAATAGAGTGCCATTGTTAGTCTCTGTTTTTTCTCCCCTATTTATGGGATTTGGGGCACCCCCTCTTTCTTTCATTTCTAGTATCTTACTTGGGTTATACCAGAGCAGGGCACCAGGATAACATAACGCCTAATATTGTTTGGTGCCGTCCATCTCCTTTCTGTTGATTATATACTTACCTGAATTCCGGTCCAACGGCTCATGCGCAGGCCACTTCTCTCTAGCAGGGCGCGCTCCCTGTTAGAGGGAAGCGCGACATGCGGCCGCCAGCGCGATCGGAGTCGCTGAGCTAAGACGTCTCTTAGATGTGCATAGCTCAGCGGCTTCGAGCGCACTGATTGGACGAGCGGCCGTGCATGCGCCGTAGGACCGCGGTGAGGTGAGTTGAAGCTGGCGATCTGGGGGGGGGGGGGGGGGGGTTTCACATAGCGGGGTGCCCCAGGGGAGTGGACCAAAACCCAGAATGGTCAAAATCCTGGGTTTTGATCCACTTTAAAGCAGACTTCTTATCCCCGCGGTGTGATTCTGTGATTTATCATGGATTTTTATTAATTGAGTATTATAACATCATAATTTAAAGTGGACCAACACCCAGGATTTTGACTATCCTGGGTATTGGTCCACTTTCGCGGGGCACCCCGATCGGAGGAACCCCGCTGTGTGAAACCCCCCAGAAAGCCCCGAAAACTCACCTGACCCCGCTCCGAGACTCGCTCGTCCAATCGCCGCCGCCAGACAAGGAGAGGCCGCGACGGACAAGCTGAGCGGCCATTCACAAGCGCCCGGCGCGGGTGGGCGCCCTGCTAGAGGGACGTGCGGGAGGCGGCGGAGGCCCGCGCATGCGCCGTTGGAACGAGGATCAGTTAGGATTTTCGGGATCTGGGGGGGGGGGGGGGGTTTCACACAGCGGGGCACCCCCAATCAGGGTGCCCCGCAGTCAGGGAGCTGATTCTCGGGCCGATAAGGGGAGGGTGTTGGTCCACTTTAAAGTGGACCAAAAGCCAGGATTGACTATACTGGGTTTTGGCCCTCTTCCCTGGGGCACCCCGATCGGGGATGCCCCACTGCGTGAAACCCCCCAGATTGCTGATGCTAACTCACCTCTTCCAGGGCCTATGGCGCATGTGCAGCTGCTTGTCCAATCAGAGCACTCGGCCGTAGATCATCTCCCGCTTCCCTAACAGGCAAAGTGCCTGCACCGACCATCCGCAAATGCCTGGCCTGCTAGAGGGATTGCGGGGATATGGGCGCGGCTTGCGCAAGTGTCATTGGACCAGGAAAAAGGTAAGTGTATGGGGCGACCTGGGGGGTTTCACACAGCAGGGCATCCCGATCGTGGATGCCCCAGATTCCTGGGGCGATCAGTGTGGGTTTTGGCCCACTTTAAGGAGGACCTATACTCACCTAACACCTACAAAGCCAGGTCCAGGTGCAGGATAGGGAAGGGAAGCTCTCCTGTTCTCACCATTGCTCAGCAGCCAGCACATACTGGCAAGTCACACCCCCACAAGGCAGCAGACTCGACCCCACGTAGTCCTGTGAGCTGAATGGTTTCTGTGCTCTGAAGCAAACCGTGCGCTACACTCCCATCCCTCCAGTGTGTGCACTGATAGCATATAAGTGAGGGATGCTTGCGCCCCCTTCTGGTAATCAGAGAGCCCGCTCTATAGTGACCGGCAGCAGCGATGTACACAGAGGCCTGGCAGGGAGCGCGCAGTTCACCAAAGCAAAGGGCTACAGATTGCAATGAGTGCAGCCTTTTAAAGTGAAACTGATTAAACCGGACGTTCAGCATCATTTAATGAAAAGCCCGAACCCTTAAAAAAAACTATTCCCCAGCATCTAAAATTAATATATTTTACGTTTTAAATTGCTTACTTTTTAGTCTTTCCCCCACTGGGCTTCAACTCTGTTCAGGACTCTAGGATATGGGTGCTGCCATCTTGCCTCAGAAGCATCACATACTGAGGAGAGGAGAGGGGGGCAAAAATGCAGGGGGCGGGTTATAGCTGTGCTTTGCACAGACAGAGCACAGCTGGGGTCAGGGAAAGGTCCTGTTTAAATAATCGAGAACGCTGAAAAACACCAGCCATAGGCCTTGATTCACAGAGTTGAAAAAAATTCTCACGGTAGTAAAAATTTCAATTTATGAGAAAAAATCCTGAGAATGTCACTGTTACTGAATCACCAGAGAAAACATCCTGAGAATGTCGCTGTTACTGAATCACCAGAGAAAAAATCCTGAGAATGTCGCTGTTACTGAATCACCAGATAAAGAGACAATGAAAGTCAATGGCACTTTTTACTACAGGTAAAAAGGGGTAAAATGTTCAATAACTTTTTCAAGAGTAAAAAAGTGCCATTGACTTTCATTGTCTTTTTATCTGGTGATTCAGTAACAGCGACATTCTCAGGATTTTTTCTCATAAATTTTTTACTACCATCAGAATTTTTTCAACTCTTTGTGAATCAAGGCCATAGAGTCAAAAATGACATTAGCTCCCTTTAAATGATTTTCCCTGAGGGTACGCCACACATCACATGGGCAGGAGGAGGTTGGTTGGACAACAGGAAATCACCAGATGCAACATGACATCACTTCCTGTGTGTGATCAGGGAGACACCGGATGGGCAGGGGTTGGTTGGACAACGTGACATCACCAGATGCAACATGACATCACTTCCTGTGTGTGATCAGGGAGACACCGGATGGGCAGGGGTTGGTTGGACAACGTGACATCATCAGATGCAACATGATATCACTTCCTGTGTGTGATCAGGGAGACAGGAAGAGATTTAGATGAGACAGGGATATAAATGAGAGAGTCAGGGGATAGTAAATGTTAATATGAGACTGCCGGGTGCTAGTGGAGGTTAGGAAGAGACAGTCAGGGGTTAGCAAGAGGCAGCGGTACAAATGAGAGTTAAGTTAGTAGGGAGGAACAAATGAGACAGTGTTAGTACGGGGTGGGGTATAGATGAGACAGTGGCGTGTTAGCAGGGGGGTAGAGATGAGACAGTGGTGTGTTAGCAGGGGGGTACAGATGAGACAGTGGCGTGTTAGCAGGGGGGTAGAGATGAGACAGTGGCGTATTAGCAGGGGGGTAGAGATGAGACAGTGGTGTGTTAGTGGGGGGTACAGATGAGACAGTGGTGGGTACAGATGAGACAGTGGGGGGTACAGATGAGACAGTGGTGTGTTAGCAGGGGGCGGGGTACAAATGAGACAGTCGCATGTTAGTAGGGGGCGGGGTGAAAATGAGACAGCCGCGTGTTAGTGGGGGGGCAGGTAGAAATTAGACAGCCGCAAGAGATGAGACAGTGGAATCTTAGTAGGCGTATACAGATGAGATGTTCGCGTCTAAGTAGGGGGGTGCAAATGAGACAGTTGTGGTTTAGTAGAGGGTACAGATGCGACAGTCGTGGTTTAGTAGAGGGTACAGATGCGACAGTCGTGGTTTAGTAGAGGGTACAAATGCGACAGTCGTGGTTTAGTAGAGGGTACAAATGCGACAGTCGTGGTTTAGTAGAGGGTACAAATGCGACAGTCGTGGTTTAGTAGAGGGTACAAATGCGACAGTCGTGGTTTAGTAGGGGGTACAGATGCGACAGTCGTGGTTTAGTAGAGGGTACAGATGTGACAGTCGCATCTTAGTAGGGGGGTACAGATGCGACAGTCGCATCTTAGTAGGGGGGCACAGATGCGACAGTCGCATCTTAGTAGGGGGGCACAGATGCGACAGTCGCATCTTAGTAGGGGGGCACAGATGCGACAGTCGCATCTTAGTAGGGGGGCACAGATGCGACAGTCGCATCTTAGTAGGGGGGCACAGATGCGACAGTCGCATCTTAGTAGGGGGGCACAGATGCGACAGTCTCATCTTAGTAGGGGGGCACAGATGCGACAGTCTCATCTTAGTAGGGGGGTACAGATGCGACAGTCTCATCTTAGTAGGGGGGTACAGATGCGACAGTCTCATCTTAGTAGGGGGGTACAGATGCGACAGTCTCATCTTAGTAGGGGGGTACAGATGTGACAGTCACATCTTAGTAGGGGGGTACAGATGCGACAGTCGCATCTTAGTAGGGGGGCACAGATGCGACAGTCGCATCTTAGTAGGGGGGCACAGATGCGACAGTCGCATCTTAGTAGGGGGGCACAGATGCGACAGTCGCATCTTAGTAGGGGGGCACAGATGCGACAGTCGCATCTTAGTAGGGGGGCACAGATGTGACAGTCGCATCTTAGTAGGGGGGCACAGATGCGACAGTCTCATCTTAGTAGGGGGGTACAGATGCGACAGTCTCATCTTAGTAGGGGGGTACAGATGCGACAGTCTCATCTTAGTAGGGGGGTACAGATGCGACAGTCTCATCTTAGTAGGGGGGTACAGATGCGACAGTCTCATCTTAGTAGGGGGGTACAGATGTGACAGTCTCATCTTAGTAGGGGGGTACAGATGTGACAGTCTCATCTTAGTAGGGGGGTACAGATGTGACAGTCTCATCTTAGTAGGGGGGTACAGATGTGACAGTCTCATCTTAGTAGGGGGGTACAGATGTGACAGTCTCATCTTAGTAGGGGGGTACAGATGCGACAGTCTCATCTTAGTAGGGGGTACAGATGCGACAGTCATCTTAGTAGGGGGGTACAGATGCGACAGTCTCAACTTAGTATGGGGGTACAGATGCGACAGTCTCAACTTAGTAGGGGGGTACAGATGCGACAGTCTCAACTTAGTAGGGGGGTACAGATGCGACAGTCTCATCTTAGTAGGGGGGTACAGATGCGACAGTCTCATCTTAGTAGGGGGGTACAGATGCGACAGTCGGGATACAGATCAGACAGTCGGGATACAGATCAGACAGTCGGGATACAGATCAGACAGTCGGGATACAGATCAGACAGTCGGGATACAGATCAGACAGTCGGGATACAGAGCAGACAGTCGGGTGGGGGGGCGGCAGGCATCGGCCTATGGGCGGCGCACTCACCGCTTTGCTCTCCTAGGAAGACCAGCTTGAATTTCCTGAGCGGGTTGCCGAAGTCTCCTCCGCAGGACATGGCGGCGTCGTCTGTGTCGGGGATCCCGGGGGGAAGGGGGCGTGGCCTGGAAACCGGGGACGTCGCTCACTTGCTGAGAGAGAGCCGCTTCCCGTGACCTCTCACACACACCTGATAGGCAGACCCCGCCCCGCCGCACACTCACACGCAGCCCAACCCTAAAGCTGCGCAGCCGCCAGCGCCTATCTCCATAGTAACCGGAAAAGGGGAAGCCACACAGCGATAACTGGGCGGAGTCCGGAGCGCGACAAGGAGGCGGGGTCATATTGGAAAGGGCGGGGTAAACTTATCAGTGGGCAGGGCCAGACGTCCGTATCTGGCGGCCATAGTGAGTGTGGCAGAGTAAAACGTCAACAGGAGCGAGAAAAAAAAAGCTGCCGCGTCATTTCCTCACCACATAGACTCGAGCTTGTTATGATTTATTATTTTTACAGCGTTTTAGGTTCGCAGAAGGCCTTTTACCTCAATTTACCACAACAAACATGGCGCCTTGGGCGGGACGAATAAGGTGTCTGTGAGTGACGCAGTGGCTGCCTTAGCCCCTCCCATATTCGGCGCCCAGGGCGTGTCCCTGTTGTTCTGCTGGGCGGTGTCTGGGCTAAACTGGTTGGTTGAGGAGAGCGAATGCGGCCGCCACGTTACTTGCTGGCACTTCCGGGTGACGTCACCCACCCAGATCTTTGATCCCAGAAGTGCCATCATCATCAGCAGTGGGCGGGGCTGGAGGATGGGTCACGTGACGTCTGCTTTGGTGGAGACTGAAGAGGAGCAGCAGTACAGCAGGGAGGCGTTTGGGTCAGGATTAGGTGTAAGGTTCAGGTGGACGGATTAGGTGCTAGTGTCAGATTGGGGAGTATAAAAACTCATTTACCTTTTTCTAATTCCTGCTGGGGTCAATTTTAAAAACAAGATGGTGGCTCAACATTTGTGCTGCTGGGCTTCCTGTTACTGTGCACTGTCAGTTGGCAGTTGGTCCAGCTTAGGTCTACGACTGCCATTCAGAGCAGATCCCCCCCCACAAAATCAGAGGAGGATTGCGGGAATCAGAGGAGTTGTTTAAAGCTGCCCTTCACTCTGAATAAGAGCCTATCTTATATGTTTCCCACACCCTATACACACAGATTGCTCACATTAATCCGGACCTTCACCCTGAATAAGAGCCTATCTTATATGTTTCCCACACCCTATACATACAGATTGCTCACATTAATCCGGACCTTCACCCTGAATAAGCGGCTCTAAATTCTTCCATAAGTAATAATAAATATATGTATATATAGCAATAATTAATACGATGATACTCCTGAACCCACAATAAACAGGGGCAAAATGAAAGAGTTGTTAAATGATGAGTAAGGGATAGGGAACTGGTGATAAAGTGCTAAAGGTGCTTACTACTAATAAAAATCTACAATTCTATGAATCTATTGTGCTAACTTAATCATAAAAATATCAACAAAGTGACAAACAAATCCATTGTTAAAGTGGACCAACACCCAGGATTTTGACTATCCTGGGTGTTGCTCCACTTAGGTGGGGCACCCCAATCGGGGGTGCCCCGCTGTGTGAAACCCCCCCGAACGCCGCAAAAACTCACCTCTCCCCGCTCCCACGTGACCTCGTCCGGCCAATGACAGCGCTCAGAGCCGCTCTGGTATGCGCGTCCAAAGCCGCTTGGACGCGCATACCAGAGCGCTGTCATTGGCTGCGTCTCTCGCTTCCCTCTAACAGGGAGCGCGCCTGCGCCGGCCATTCACAAAACGGCCGGCGCGGGAGCGCGCCCTGCTAGAGGGAAGCGAGAGACGAGGCCGCGTCTCGCGCATGCGCAGTTGGATCGCCGGTAAGGTGAGGATTGTGGGCCTCCTGGGGGGTTCCTCCCCGCGGGACATCCCGATTTCGGATGCCCCGCGGGGAGGGATCTGATCGGTCCAGGAATCTTATAGATTCCCTGGCCGATCCCCCCTGGGTGTTGGTCCACTTTAAATAACAACATTAAAGTGCAAAAGGTGCATTGTGCAAACAGGTATAGCCAAAGATATCTATTGTGTTTGCCCAATTGGTTCAGGGATTCTATAGCCAGTAAAATTAGAGTAGGGTAAAAAAAAGTATCTCTACATCACCATATTATGAAGCCTCTGGGGTCCCCTCCAACGGTCCGCCACCTGAATAAGAGCCTATCTTATATGTTTCCCACATCCTGTACATACAGATTGCCCACATTAATCCGGACCTTTACTCTGAATAAGAGCCTATCTTATATGTTTCCCTTCTGTACATACATATTGCTCTCCAATACATTTCTCTGGACGATCCTTAAATCCCTTTCCTGATCCCAATTTTTTTTTTTCCCTAAAAAAAAAAAACACAAACCATCTGTCGCTACCTGGCGCTAGTAATGAATCAGCCTGCCTGTTTTAAATACCCGAGCAGGCTTCCAAAAATCCCACTTGACGTCATTGGTGACTTCAGTGGATCATTTCGCAATGTACATACAAAACTGTACAAAGACAGCTGTAAAAAACCAGCAAATGCTGGGAACTGTCCTCCCTCATGGTGCCGCTCAATATCGCTTTCAAACGGACACAGTGACACTGCCAACAACCCCGGCGCTGTGGTTGCAAAGACATCTCACCCGATCAATGACATCAGGCAGGGTATTTGGACATCAGGCGGGGTATTTGGACATCAGGCGGGGTATTTGGACATGAGGCGGGATGTTTGGACATGAGGCGGGGTGTTTGGACATCAGGCGGGGTATTTGGACATCAGGCGGGATATTTGGACATCAGGCCTGATATTTGGACATGAGGCGGGGTATTTGGACATGAGGCGGGGTATTTGGACATGAGGCGGGGTATTTGGACATCAGGCGGGGTATTTGGACATCAGGCGGGATATTTAGACATCAGGCGGGATATTTGGACATCAGGCGGGATATTTGGACATCAGGCGGGGTATTTGGACATCAGCGGGGTATTTGGACATCAGGCAGGATATTTGGACATCAGGCGGGGCATTTGGACATCTGGCGGGGTATTTGGACATCAGGCGGGATATTTGGACATCAGGCGGGGTATTTGGACATCAGACGGGGCATTTGGACATCAGGCGGGATATTTGGACATCAGGCCTGATATTTGGACATGAGGCGGGGTATTTGGACATCAGGCGGGGTATTTGGACATGAGGCGGGATGTTTGGAGATCAGGCGGGGTATTTGGACATCAGGCGGGGTATTTGGACATCAGGCGGGGTATTTGGACATCAGGTGGGATATTTGGACATCAGGCGGGATATTTGGACATCAGGTGGGGCATTTGGACATCAGGCGGGGCATTTGGACATCAGGCGGGATATTTGGACATCAGGCGGGATATTTGGACATCAGGCGGGATATTTGGACATCAGGCGGGGTATTTGGGCATCAGGCGGGGTGTTTGGAGATCAGGCGGGGTGTTTGGACATCAGGCGGGATATTTGGACATCAGGCCTGATATTTGGACATGAGGCGGGGTATTTGGACATCAGGCGGGGTATTTGGACATGAGGCGGGATGTTTGGAGATCAGGCGGGGTATTTGGACATCAGGCGGGGTATTTGGACATCAGGCGGGGTATTTGGACATCAGGTGGGATATTTGGACATCAGGCGGGATATTTGGACATCAGGTGGGGCATTTGGACATCAGGCGGGGCATTTGGACATCAGGCGGGATATTTGGACATCAGGCGGGATATTTGGACATCAGGCGGGATATTTGGACATCAGGCGGGGTATTTGGGCATCAGGCGGGGTGTTTGGAGATCAGGCGGGGTGTTTGGACATCAGGCGGGGTATTTGGACATCAGGTGGGGTATTTGGACATCAGGTGGGAAATTTGGACATCAGGCGGGGCATTTGGACATCAGGCGGGATGTTTGGAGATCAGGCGGGGTGTTTGGACATCAGGCGGGGTGTTTGGACATCAGGCGGGGTATTTGGACATCAGGCGGGATATTTGGACATCAGGCGGGGTATTTGGACATCAGGCGGGGTATTTGGACAAATACACTTGGACTTTGATGTGAACAATTTTCACTTTATGGAATATTTATTACACATGTTGGAACTTTAATTGGACGGCTGGCTTTTTTTTTTCCTATCATTCACAACAATGAGAGATGATTACTAAAGGATGTAAACACAGCAAAGGGCTCTGATTGGACGAGAGCCCACGCATGTGCCATTGGGCAGAGGTAAGTTTTAATGGGGGTTTCACACAGCGGTCAAGGGCACAGAACAATGCAGTCTCATTCCATCTGCAGAAAACACCCCTCCAATGACCCTTTGCACCCAGAGCGGTTGCCCTGCTCACCCCCCCCCCCCCCCCCCCCCCGAGCAGGGTCGTGCACACCTGCGGGCTCACCATAGAAAAGACTTACCTGCAATTCCATATGTTTTCGCTTCGTTACTAGTGGATACATGTTCAAGAACAGCCTTTAATCACACAGCCTCTGGCGCTGTGGGCTACAATGACATGATTTTGAGCGCCGGCGACGTTTGTGGCTGTTTTTTTGATGAATGTGGTGTGAGTCAGTCGCACTGAGCTGGCGCTACTGTTCGATCACATACAGCATAGTATAGCGACTCACATATCCATCAATGATCCATGGCTGAGCACAGCGACTACTAGCGGGCGCTCTGAAATCCGCGCTACTGTCGCTACCTGGCGTCAGTAATGAATCAGCCTGTAAAACTCGCCTGGAACGTCCTCTGAGTTTTTTTTATTTCTTTCAAATAAAAGTTACATTTGTTATTTGGTCAGTAAACATAAGATTTTATATTGATTATTTTATTTTAGCTGGAGGGTGGGCCCAGGTCTCGCCAGCTCGGGCAGCCAAGATGTGTAGCGAACACCAGGGGGCGCTGCAGCAGGCGGAACCTTACGTGCGGCTCGGTGAGGGGAAAGGTTTAGGCGTTGCACGCGGGGTGCGCGGGAAATCGTGTCCCCCATGCGGTGAGAAGGTGACAGGGTGAGTGTGTGGGCTGAGAAAGGGGGTAATAGAGGCGGGGGGGGGGCAATTGGGGCAACACAGTGACCTTTCTTTGTCCTGCCAGATGCTGCCGCTGAGGGGGGAGATTCTGATCCGCCACACGGCCGCCCTGTGCTGGTAAGTGCACCACATGTCCCAGCGTGCCCTCCATAGAGGGATATGGTTACACAGAAGTATTAGCATGGAGGACTACTAGTCTCAGCATGCCCTTATCTATCGTTCTCTCACAGGAGGACCAGCATGCCCTTCTTTCACAGGAGGACTACCAGTCCCAGCATGCCCTTATCGATCCCTCTCTTACAGGACTACCAGTCTCAGCATGCCCTTATCGATCCTTCTTTTACAGGAGGACTACCAGTCTCAGCATGCCCTTATCGATCCTTCTCTCACAGGACTACCAGTCTCAGCATGCCCTTATCGATCCTTCTCTCACAGGAGGACTACCAGTCTCAGCATGCCCTTATCGATCCTTCTCTTACAGGAGGACTACCAGTCTCAGCATGCCCTTATCGATCCTTCTTTTACAGGGGGACTACCAGTCCCAGCATGCCCTTATCTATCGTTCTCTCACAGGAGGACTACCAGTCTCAGCATGCCCTTATCGATCCTTCTCTTACAGGAGGACTACCAGTCTCAGAATGCCCTTATCTATCCTTCTCTTACAGGAGGACTACCAGTCTCAGCATGCCCTTATCGATCCTTCTCTCACAGGAGGACTACCAGTCTCAGCATGCCCTTATCAATCTTTCTCTCACAAGTGAACTATCAGTCTCAGCATGCCCTTATCTATCCTTCTCTCACAGGAGGACTACCAGTCCCAGCATGCCCTTATCGATCCTTCTCTCACAGGAGGACTACCAGTCCCAGCATGCCCTTATCGAGCCTTCTCTTACAGGAGGACTACCAGTCTCAGCATGCCCTTATCGATCCTTCTCTTACAGCAGGACTACCAGTCTCAGCATGCCCTTATCGATCCTTCTCTTACAGGAGGACTACCAGTCTCAGCATGCCCTTATCGATCCTTCTCTTACAGCAGGACTACCAGTCTCAGCATGCCCTTATCGATCCTTCTCTTACAGCAGGACTACCAGTCTCAGCATGCCCTTATCGATCCTTCTCTTCCAGGAGGACTACCAGTCTCAGCATGCCCTTATCGATCCTTCTTTTACAGGGGGACTACCAGTCTCAGCATGCCCTTATCTATCGTTCTCTCACAGGAGGACTACCAGTCTCAGCATGCCCTTATCGATCCTTCTCTTACAGGAGGACTACCAGTCTCAGCATGCCCTTCTTTCACAGGAGAACTACCAGTCCCAGCATGCCCTTCTCTCACAGGAGAACTACCAGTCCCAGCATGCCCTTATCGATCTTTCTCTCATAAGAGAACTATCAGTCTCAGCATGCCCTTACCGATCCTTCTCTTACAGGAGGACTACCAGTCTCAGCATGTCCTTATCGTTCCTTCTCTTACAGGAGGACTACCAGTCTCAGCATGCCCTTATCTATCCTTCTCTTACAGGAGGACTACCAGTCTCAGCATGCCCTTATCTATCCTTCTCTTACAGGAGGACTACCAGTCTCAGCATGCCCTTATCGATCCTTCTCTTACAGGAGGACTACCAGTCTCAGCATGCCCTTATCGTTCCTTCTCTTACAGGAGGACTACCAGTCCCAGCATGCCATTATCGATCCTTCTTTTACAGGAGGACTACCAGTCTCAGCATGCCCTTATCGAGCCTTCTCTTACAGGAGGACTACCAGTCTCAGCATGCCCTTATCGAGCCTTCTCTTACAGGAGGACTACCAGTCCCAGCATGCCATTATCGATCCTTCTTTTACAGGAGGACTACCAGTCTCAGCATGCCCTTATCGAGCCTTCTCTTACAGGAGGACTACCAGTCTCAGCATGCCCTTATCGATCCTTCTCTTACAGGAGGACTACCAGTCTCAGCATGCCCTTATCGAGCCTTCTCTTACAGGAGGACTACCAGTCCCAGCATGCCCTTATCGAGCCTTCTCTTACAGGAGGACTACAGATCTCAGCATAATCACATGGTTTTCTACAGATTCCTCACCAGTTTTTGCATAGTCCTGTCGTTCCCTCTCCTTCAGATTCCACGTCTCAGCCCATCATATCCCTTTAGTAATTAGGAACTACAAATCCCAGCATACTGCTGAAATGTAGTGTTTTTGTCTTGCAGCCGGATCGGGGGGCGAGGTGATTGCTTCCTGTGGCAGCACTCCGGTGAGTTCCTGTAGTAGAGGCAATGGGGGTGACACTGTGTGCCATGGCAGTGAGTATGGCATAAGAGTGATAGTATGGCGTGTCAGAGAGGGGGGGATGGTATGGAGTGTCAGAGAGGGGGGGATGGTATGGAGTGTCAGAGGGGGGGGATGGTATGGAGTGACAGAGGGGGGGATGGTATGGAGTGTCAGAGAGGGGGGGATAGTATGGCGTGTCAGAGAGGGGGGATGGTATGGAGTGTCAGAGAGGGGGGGATAGTATGGAGTGTCAGAGAGGGGGTGATGGTATGGAGTGTCAGAGAGGGGGTGATGGTATGGAGTGTCAGAGAGGGGGGGATGGTATGGAGTGTCAGAGAGGGGGTGATGGTATGGAGTGTCAGAGAGGGGGGGATGGTATGGAGTGTCAGAGAGGGGGGGATGGTATGGAGTGTCAGAGAGGAGGTGATGGTATGGAGTGTCAGAGAGGGGGGGATGGTATGGAGTGTCAGAGAGGGGGGGATGGTATGGAGTGTCAGAGAGGGGGGGATGGTATGGAGTGTCAGAGAGGGGGGGATGGTATGGAGTGTCAGAGAGGAGGTGATGGTATGGAGTGTCAGAGAGGGGGGGATGGTATGGAGTGTCAGAGGGGGGGGATGGTATGGAGTGTCAGAGAGGGGGGGATGGTATGGAGTGTCAGAGGGGGGGGATGGTATGGAGTGTCAGAGAGGGGGGGATGGTATGGAGTGTCAGAGAGGAGGTGATGGTATGGAGTGTCAGAGAGGGGGTGATGGTATGGAGTGTCAGAGGGGGGGGATGGTATGGAGTGTCAGAGAGGGGGGGATGGTATGGAGTGTCAGAGAGGGGGGGATGGTATGGAGTGTCAGAGAGGGGGGGATGGTATGGAGTGTCAGAGAGGGGGGGATGGTATGGAGTGTCAGAGAGGGGGGGATGGTATGGAGTGTCAGAGAGGGGGTGATGGTATGGAGTGTCAGAGAGGGGGGGATGGTATGGAGTGTCAGAGAGGAGGTGATGGTATGGAGTGTCAGAGAGGGGGTGATGGTATGGAGTGTCAGAGAGGGGGGGATGGTATGGAGTGTCAGAGAGGGGGTGATGGTATGGAGTGTCAGAGAGGGGGGGATGGTATGGAGTGTCAGAGAGGGGGGGATGGTATGGAGTGTCAGAGAGGGGGGGATGGTATGGAGTGTCAGAGAGGGGGGGATGGTATGGAGTGTCAGAGGGGGGGGATGGTATGGAGTGTCAGAGAGGGGGGGATGGTATGGAGTGTCAGAGAGGGGGGGATGGTATGGAGTGTCAGAGAGGAGGTGATGGTATGGAGTGTCAGAGAGGGGGGGATGGTATGGAGTGTCAGAGGGGGGGGATGGTATGGAGTGTCAGAGAGGGGGGGATGGTATGGAGTGTCAGAGAGGGGGGGATGGTATGGAGTGTCAGAGAGGGGGGGATGGTATGGAGTGTCAGAGAGGGGGGGATGGTATGGAGTGTCAGAGAGGAGGTGATGGTATGGAGTGTCAGAGAGGGGGTGATGGTATGGAGTGTCAGAGAGGGGGGGGATGGTATGGAGTGTCAGAGAGGGGGGGATGGTATGGAGTGTCAGAGAGGGGGGGATGGTATGGAGTGTCAGAGAGGAGGTGATGGTATGGAGTGTCAGAGAGGGGGGGATGGTATGGAGTGTCAGAGGGGGGGGATGGTATGGAGTGTCAGAGAGGGGGGGATGGTATGGAGTGTCAGAGGGGGGGGATGGTATGGAGTGTCAGAGAGGGGGGGATGGTATGGAGTGTCAGAGAGGGGGGGATGGTATGGAGTGACAGAGAGGGGGGGATGGTATGGAGTGACACAGATGTTGAATGATTTTGTCCCCTTTGTTATCCCTCTTCTCGTATTTTATTATTATTATTTAGTATTTGTTTTATTATTGCAGGTATAATAATAATAATAATAATTTAATAATAACAATAATTTATTATTTATTTTATTATTGCAGGTCTCCCGGCACATGGGAGCAGGAGGGATTACCGCTCGCAGCCCACACACGGCATTGGCCGATTCCGTCACCTGTTACCGCCTGAAGTGGTAAGGAGCGGGCGACAGAAGCCCGGCTGATGATAGCGGGAGACAGAAGCCCGGCTGATGATAGCGGGGGACAGAAGCCCGGCTGATGATAGCGGGAGACAGAAGCCCGGCTGATGATAGCGGGCGACAGAAGCCCGGCTGATGATAGCGGGAGACAGAAGCCCGGCTGATGATAGCGGGAGACAGAAGCCCGGCTGATGATAGCGGGAGACAGAAGCCCGGCTGATGATAGCGGGCGACAGAAGCCCGGCTGATGATAGCGGGAGACAGAAGCCCGGCTGATGATAGCGGGAGACAGAAGCCCGGCTGATGATAGCGGGCGACAGAAGCCCGGCTGATGATAGCGGGCGACAGAAGCCCGGCTGATGATAGCGGGCGACAGAAGCCCGGCTGATGATAGCGGGCGACAGAAGCCCGGCTGATGATAGCGGGCGACAGAAGCCCGGCTGATGATAGCGGGCGACAGAAGCCCGGCTGATGATAGCGGGCGACAGAAGCCCGGCTGATGATAGCGGGCGACAGAAGCCCGGCTGATGATAGCGGGCGACAGAAGCCCGGCTGATGATAGCGGGCGACAGAAGCCCGGCTGATGATAGCGGGCGACAGAAGCCCGGCTGATGATAGCGGGGGACAGAAGCCCGGCTGATGATAGCGGGCGACAGAAGCCCGGCTGATGATAGCGGGCGACAGAAGCCCGGCTGATGATAGCGGGCGACAGAAGCCCGGCTGATGATAGCGGGCGACAGAAGCCCGGCCGATGATAGCGGGGGACAGAAGCCCGGCCGATGATAGCGGGGGACAGAAGCCCGGCCGATGATAGCGGGGGACAGAAGCCCGGCCGATGATAGCGGGGGACAGAAGCCCGGCTGATAGTGGCAAGATTTGGATGGGTGGTTCTTTTCCAGCAGGGGGCAGTGTCTTACCACCCTGCCTCTGCTTGTTTGGAGAGAGCAGCCAGCTGTGATCGTTTTAAGCTCCAGGCAGCCACCAGAGGGCGCACTAACCCATTAGAGCAGGGGAGGGCCGGGCCAAAAGGCTAAACTCAATTCTGCATAATATTAATTGTATATTCTAAGTATGTCACACACCCCGCTTCAAGATATTCATAACGTGTGGGTATACTGACCTGTAGAGGGCGTTCTGCAGAGATGATTGGAGGAAAGAAAGCCCCTCCCGGTCCATAAATACCTGGGACCTCCCACTCACTCCCCAGTCTTCATCTCTGCAGACGGCGAGCAAGCAGCAGATGATATCTCCTCCTTGCACAGGGGGTTTTCCAAGGTAGCCGGGTCTACCCCCGGCCTATATTATTTTATTCCCACTCGGACTTATTATCCCTGATTAATATATTTAATACTCACATGCCTCCTCAGTTTTGACTGCGGTCCGGGTGATGGTATTTTAGCACACACGTGCTTAGGAGCTAGGCTCCGCCGCGAGACCCTATTTAGAGGGTAGGCGGTTATGCCGGGTTGGTGACCCCGGTTTGGGATGCCCTGTCCTTAAAAATTTTACCTCAAAAATTTCCCTCATTTACCTCCTCCCTCATAGTTAGGCTGGGGGCCCTCATTTCTTAGATTCTGAGGAACGTATAGGAGTAATCCCTCATTAATTTGGTTACACTGCTATTGTTGTATTTGTGTCTGTTTTAAATGTAACTTTTACTGGTAACATTGTTCATAATACACCGCGGCGGCTATTGGGGAGCCCTATCTTGCCCGGGCACCGCTGAGGAGCTTTGGCTCCTAGCGGCTGCGGTGCTGTGTTTTACCTCAGCAGGCGGAGGGGAGGGGCCCGCCCCCTATCTTGCCCGGGCACCGCTGAGGAGCTTTGGCTCCTATCTGCCTATCTCTAGGGGGACGGGGCCGGTAAAACGCGCGATCCGCGCAAGCCACGCCCCTCTTCTCGGTCTCTCACTGCTGTGCTTAATATAGTTACCTCACGCATCTGTGCTGCATGCTGCTGGGCTTTGGTCTGGTCCGGAGGTTCTGTGAGTGGCCCTGTGGGCCTTTTGTCATTTTTATTAGTATCCAAATATAGCTTTTGGTTTCTAATTACTTTTTATCTGTGTTTTAGGTGAATTCTTCAGGGAATAGTTATAAGGGGGTTTCTCCTGGTCCTAAGTCCCTGGGTACTTTCACTGGGTTCTTTCCTACAAAATTCCTCCCATTTAAAAAGGACACTATAAGGGCATCCCGGGTTGCTTCATAGCGTAATTCCCTCTGTCATAGCGACTCATTAAGTTCACCTTATGGAGGCATCCCAGGAATCCGGGCTCCCCTCGGGATAGTCTCGGAAGTGTTTGGGGTATCCCTAACTGGGGATGATTTCTTTTTATGTATATCCTGTGCACAACACACTATTACGCGGCAGTCAGGACCCCAGGCCTCTGGGTCAGCACCGCCGGCTTCATCCTCCCCCCCTCCCATTTTAACCCGTGCTCCATGCGATGTTACCATGGGGGGGGGCAGTCGCAATCTGATGTATGTGCCAGATTAGCCAGTATTGAAAAATTTATTTCCTCTACGGTAGCTAAGAAGGCGCCGGCTAAGAGAAAACATTTGTCCACGGTTTCTCATTATGAATATGATGATACGGATGGTCTGGATTGGTCAGATTATTCTCCTCCAGAGGAAGGGGAGATGTATGAGGATTCGGGGATTCGGGAGGTCTCGGACAGATGGATCAGGGAAGTGGCGTCTTCCGGTTACATGCTGGAGTTCGAGTCCCGCACCCCCCCCCCCCGCGTGTTTCCTCACGTCTCGGGTGTCCCCGGACGTACATGCTGCATTGCAGCTCCGGGCGGCGGTATCGAGCCTTCTAGAAACGGCGGTCATTTGTCCAGTACCCCATTAGAAAGGGGTCGGGGTTTTTACTCAAATCTGTTCACGGTTCCCAAAAAGGATGGCTCCGTGCGGCCCATCCTGGATCTAAAGATTCTCAACAAATTCATCAAGCTGCGAAAATTTCGCATGGAAACGTTGCGTTCCGCTATCCACTCTCTTCGCCGGGGGGACTTCATGACGTCCATAGATATTTAGGGCGCTTACCTCCATGTTCCCATTTTTCCCGCGCACCAGAGGTTCCTAAGGTTCGCTTTGGAGGATCGGCACTTCCAATTTGTAGCTCTTCCCTTCGGTCTCACCACAGCTCCAAGGGTTTTCACCAAGGTGCTTGCTGGGGTAATGGCTCTTCTCAGAGCTCAAGGAATTCGCATAGTGCCATATCTGGACGATCTCCTCATATTGGCATCATCATTCAGCCAAGCGGAATTGGACACCAGGACGGTTCTATCCACTCTGGAGAGATTCGGCTGGGTGATCAACTACCCCAAGTCCTCCCTACACCCGTCCAGGACGGTATCCTTTCTGGGGATGTTTCTGGATACGGATCAGGCCAGAGTGTTCCTTCCTCAGTCCAAGGTTCTTCTGATTCAGGAGTTGGCTCGGTCACTTATGTCCATTCCTCGACCGTCCATCCGGCTAGGGATGAGACTGGTGGGTTTGATGGTGGCCTCCTTCGAGGCAGTTCCCTTTGCTCAGTTTCACGCAAGGACACTACAGCTCCATCTGTTGTCGGTCTGGAACAGGTCTCCTCAGTCGCTGGATCAATTCTTTCAGATGTCCCCCCGGGTTCGCCGCTCGCTTCGGTGGTGGCTGAACTCAACCAACCTGCTGAGGGGCGGATCCTTTCGGACTCCCCAATGGGAGATAGTCACCACGGACGCCAGCCTCTCGGGATGGGGGGGCTTCTGGAAGGATCTGCAATTTCAGGGTTTGTGGGGTCCCCTGGAAGCCCACGAGCCTACCAATGTTCTGGAATTGAGGGCCATCAGGATGGTCCTTTGTCATTAGACTCATCAACTGCGAGGCTTGCCGGTCCAGGTCCGGTCGGACAATCGGACGGCAGTGGCCTACATCATTCACCAGGGAGGGACCCACAGCCGGAATGCCCTCAAGGAAGTGTCTCTGATTCTGGACTGGGCAGAGAGACATGTCCCGTGTATCTCAGCAGTTTACATCCCAGGTGTGGAGAACACGGAGGCGGACTCTCTGAGCAGGATGTCAGCCCGCAAAGGGGAGTGGTCTCTCAATCCCAAGGTCTTTCACTCAATTTGTCGCAGGTGGGGGTCACCGGCGGTGGACCTCTTTGCCTCCCGTCACAATCACAAACTTCCGTCATTTGTGTCTCTGGCGAAGGACCCTCTGGCTCTTGCAACGGACGCCATGTCTCTGAACTGGGGGAATCTGGGTTTTCTGTACCTGTTCCCTCCGTTTCCCATGGTGGCCAGAGTAGTGCGCAAGCTTGCTCTGGAGAGAGCAACAGCGATTCTGGTAGCTCCAAGGTGGCCAAGACAGGTCTGGTTCGCAGACGTGGTAAGGTTGGCAGAAGATCAGTTCGTTCTGCCCCTACTGCCAGACCTACTCACACAGGGTCTTCTTCGTTACCCCAATTTACCAACGCTGGCTTTGACGGCGTGGCTGCGGAAACCTCCATCCTGAAGGAGGAAGGTCTCTCTGATGCTGTGATTCGGACTCTTATTAGTGCTAGGAAGAGGTCTTCATCATCTGTGTACTATAGGACTTGGAGGTCTTATATTGATTGGTGTGAAACTAGGGCCTTCCCTTGTAGGGAATTCTCTATTTCTAGAATTTTGGAGTTCTTGCAACATGGTCTGGACCTAGGGCTCCAACTCAGTACTCTGAAAGGGCAGGTGTCTGCCCTGGCGGTGTTTTTCCAAAAGTCTTTTGCTCTTCATCCGTTGGTTAAGACTTTTTTCCAGGGGGTTACGCATGTGCGGCCTCCTAGGAAGCCTTTGATTCCGGTTTGGGATTTGAATTTGGTTCTTTCTGCGCTACAGGGTCCCCCCTTTGAGCCCTTGCATGATAGTCCTTTGTCTTCCCTTACGCAGAAGGTGGCCTTTTTGGTAGCTATCACTTCTGTTAGACGTGTTTCTGAGTTGGCGGCTCTGTCTATTCAAGCTCCATATTTTGAAAGACATCAGGACAAAGTGGTTTTCCGTTTTAAGACGGACTTCCTTCCTAAGGTGGTTTCGTCCTTTCATCTAAATCAGGATATTGTTCTGCCTTCTCTGTGTCCTAATCCCAGTAATGACAAGGAGAGGACCCTGCATTCTTTGGATGTGGTTCGTGTTGTGAAGTATTATTTGGTGATAACGTCTGCCTTTCGCAAGACTGATGCATTCTTCGTGGTGCCATTTGGGCCCAAGAAGGGTCTAGCACCCACAAAGTCTTCCATCAGTAGGTGGATTCGTCAGGCCATTGTCGGGGCCTATTCTGCTAAGGGGAGAGATCCTCCCTTTCGTGTTACTGCTCATTCTACTCGTGCGGTTGGGGCTTCCTGGGCTTTTCAGCACCAGGCCTCTGTTGAGCAAGTTTGCAAGGCCGCTACCTGGTCTTCTGTTCACACTTTTTCCAAGTTTTACAAGGTTGATGTTCGGGCCTCAGCGGATGCTGTTTTTGGCCGCAAAGTTCTGCAGGCTACAGTAGTTTAAGTTGTGCTTTATACCTTGTTTTGGATCCCCACCCCTTATGGACACTGCTTTTGGATGTCCCACAGGTAATGAATATCTTGAAGCGGGGTGTGTGACATACTTAGAATAATACCATTTTGTGAATACTCACCTTGTAAAATGGGTATTGTAAGTATGTCACACACCCCGCTTCACCCGCCCTTTTTTATTCTGGATCCTTCATTTTGTGAACTTTGCGTTGTTATGACTTACGTTTGGCTCTTCCTGGTCCCTTACCTTACTGCTTTCTTTATACTGGGTAATGAGTGGGAGGTCCCAGGTATTTATGGACCGGGAGGGGCTTACTTTCCTCCAATCATCTCTGCAGATCGCCCTCTTCAGGTCAGTATACCCACAGGTTATGAATATCTTGTAGCGGGGTGTGTGACATACTTATAATACCCATTTTACAAGGTGAGTATTCACAAAATGGTATTTTCTTTATAGAAAGCAGTAAATAGCATTGTTGTGTCAAGCTGGTGCGAGTATATCTTATAGTTATGACAATCTGGGACAAGTATATGTTATAGTTATGACAAGCTGATACGAGTATATGTTATAGTTATGACAAGCTGGAACGAGTATATGTTATAGTTATGACAAGCTGGGGCGAGTATATGTTATAGTTATGACAAGCTGGAACGAGTATATGTTATAGTTATGACAAGCTGGAACGAGTATATGTTGTAGTTATGACAAGCTGATACGAGTATATCTTATAGTTATGACAAGCTGGGGCAAGTATATGTTATAGTTATGACAAGCTGGAACGAGTATATGTTATACTTATGACAAGCTGATACGAGTATATGTTATAGTTATAACAAGCTGATACGAGTATATCTTATAGTTATGACAATCTGGGACAAGTATATGTTATAGTTATGACAAGCTATAGTTATCTTCATAAATCGGGTGGGGTGATGGCACAGGGACCCTTCAGGGAGGAAACTATCTTCATAAATCGGGTGGGGTGATGGCACAGGGACCCGTCAGGGAGGAATCTATCTTCATAAATCGGGTGGGGTGATGGCACAGGGACCCTTCAGGGAGGAAACTATCTTCATAAATCGGGTTGGATGATGGCACAGGGACCCTTCAGGGAGGAAACTATCTTCATAAATCAGGTGGGGTGATGGCACAGGGACCCGTCAGGGAGGAATCTATCTTCATAAATCGGGTGGGGTGATGGCACAGGGACCCTTCAGGGAGGAATCTATCTTCATAAATCAGGCGGGGTGATGGCACAGGGACCCTTCAGGGAGGAAACTATTTTTAAGCTGTTGGTCCGGTTTAAGCAGCAGCTGATCGGCCGCTTGGCTCGTTGGGTCTGGCGCGTTCTCTCCTCAGAGGAACGGGAGACCGAGCCAGACCCGACGAGCCGTTTGGCTGCTGCTTATTTACGCCTAAAGTGATCGCCTGTGTACAGTGCGGGAGGCGCCAACCCGCTGCGATGAAAGCTGCGGGCACCTCGCAGGCAGCATGAGCGGAGGGACTCCACCAGCCAGCACAGCCCGGGCCGGTAAGAGGCAATCAAAGGGCCGTATAATGCCCAGGTCTGCTTTAGAAAAAACAAATGGGCTGGGTAATTTTTGCCCGTAGTTCTGTATATTTATAGCCCTAATGTGTTCTAGCTTTATTTTCCCCCAGGACACTAAGAGAAAAGGCAAGACGCAGAAGGAAATCAGACAAGACACAGCCTATGAGTACGGCACGCTGAACTTCCAGGTGTCCGGGCACAACATGATCTATGTGGAACGTTTTGCCCAGTACATGCACAACTTCTTTAACCAGATGAATGTGACTGTGGAGGAGAGGTGAGCGCGGGGCGGCTGGTGTTATATTAAGCTCAATTATATGACTTGAGGATGCTGGGAAGGAGCAGGGCCGGTGTCAGCACCCTCTGGGGGCCCACTGACAGGGCCGGCCTTTGGGGTGTCTGACTGCGCTTGACCGGCGGCGGACTGGGAGGGCACCGCCATCTCCTCGAATGGCGGAGGTTCCACACAATGGGGCATCTCGATTTAGATTCCAGGGGAGGAAGTGCTGGGTTTTGATCTGCTTTTTAATTTGCCCACCCCTGGAGATGTAACATAGCTCGGGGAACTCTTTCCCACATATGGTGGGAATGCCCCGGCATAAATAGTCTGTGGGCCAGGATCCTCTCGTCGTATAAGGAGGCTTATGGCTCCCCAATCCCAAACACTCGTGAGATAACGCTGTTGTCCATGCTCCCAGGTAGTAGGCGGTCATGTAAAGGAGGAGTTTTGGGACACTTTTTGACAGCTGCGAGATCGGTGATACCAAGGTATTGGAAGAAAACGACAGTTCCCTCCTTGATTGAGTGGTGTGAAGAGCTTAATAATATGGGAATTGAGGAGCTCACGGCTGATCTGAAGGAGGAGGGTGAGAAGTTTAGGAATACATGGGTAGCATGGATAATGTTCAAGGGCTAAGGAAAATAATGGTGTTACAATAGATGGCATTTTTTCTCTTTTCTCCCTTTGCCCTGCAACCCAAACTACCCTGAGGGGCTTTGGCACCCTATTCACAGCATGAATGTACAAGGAAGGGACCGTGAGTAGGAACGTGCGGCTAATGTGAAACAACGTGGGTTACGTTAGTGTAATGTCATTTGTAATGTACTATGTATAATGTTGTGTCACTGTGTAAATATGAAATGTTGGAAATTCGATAAAATAAGATTAAACATAAGTTGCCCACCCCAGCTGATTTCCTATCCCCGGAGCATCCCAATCTGTGATACCCTCCTGTGTGATACCCCCTGGGATCACTGCCATACGCACTATGCAAGCAATTCCACCCCTGGGTTTTGGTCCACTTTTTACAGGGGCATCTCAATCTGTTTGTGAAAGAATCCCCCTGGTTTGGCCGTTAACGCAAACTGGCGATCCCACAGTGCATTCACCAGTTCCAGGAAAGTAATGAACAAAGGGGGGGGGAGGGGTCACACACAGGGGCATCTAAAATCAGGAGATTCTAGATTCGTTTAGACTCCGAGGTCAGGTTTAAAGGGGTTTGGTGCGCTTCAAAGTAGAACAAAACTAGAGTTTTGGTCCAAATAGCCTGATCCTTAGGGAGCATCCAGATTTGGGACGTCCCTCTGGGACGAGATGCGACTCTTCACCACAAAGGGGCCCCACTGAGACCATGCCGCCCAATGGCCCACATAGACCTGGAGCCAGCCCTGGGAAGGAGGGTTTAGACGCTGAGGGGAAACCTTTCCTGCGGGGCCGGTCAGCCTGCAACTCGCCTAATACAAGCGTGTGTAGCTATGGGTCTCTGTATTAGAAGCAGGCCATAGAATGCGATTCAAGCGGACCAAAACCCACATTTTTAACTTGCATCCCTTGAATTGCTTCCCCCATGGAGAGCACCCTTTGTCAATTTTCACTGCTCCTGCTTCACTCTAATCCCAGATAATGGAGCGTGGCATTAGGGAATGTGAAGCAATGGGCTGGAGGGGCGAGCATAGTATTAGGGGATGAGGGGCAATGGGCTGGAGGGGCGAGCATAGTATTAGGGTATAAGGGGCAATGGGCTGGAGGGGCGAGCATAGTATTAGGGGATGAGGGGCAATGGGCTGGAGGGGCGAGCATAGTATTAGGGGATGAGGGGCAATGGGCTGGAGGGGCGAGCATAGTATTAGGGGATGAGGGGCAATGGGCTGAAGGGGCGAGCATAGTATTAGGGGATGAGGGGCAATGGGCTGGAGGGGCGCGCATGGAATTAGGGGATGAGGGGCAATGGGCTGGAGGGGTGAGCATAGTATTAGGGGATGAGGGGCAATGGGCTGGAGGGGCGAGCATAGTATTAGGGGATGAGGGGCAATGGGCTGGAGGGGCGAGCATAGTATTAGGGGATGAGGGGCAATGGGCTGGAGGGGCGAGCATAGTATTAGGGGATGTGAGGCAATGGGCTGGAGGGGCGCGCATGGAATTAGGGGATGAGGGGCAATGGGCTGGAGGGGCGAGCATAGTATTAGGGGATGAGGGGCAATGGGCTGGAGGGGCGAGCATAGTATTAGGGGATGAGGGGCAATGGGCTGAAGGGGCGAGCATAGTATTAGCGGATGAGGGGCAATGGGCTGGAGGGGCGAGCATAGTATTAGGGGATGTGAGGCAATGGGCTGGAGGGGCGAGCATAGTATTAGGGGATGAGGGGCAATGGGCTGGAGGGGCGAGCATAGTATTAGGGGATGAGGGGCAATGGGCTGGAGGGGCGAGCATAGTATTAGGGGATGAGGGGCAATGGGCTGAAGGGGCGAGCATAGTATTAGCGGATGAGGGGCAATGGGCTGGAGGGGCGAGCATAGTATTAGGGGATGTGAGGCAATGGGCTGGAGGGGCGAGCATAGTATTAGGGGATGAGGGGCAATGGGCTGGAGGGGCGAGCATAGTATTAGGGGATGAGGGGCAATGGGCTGGAGGGGCGAGCATAGTATTAGGGGATGAGGGGCAATGGGCTGAAGGGGCGAGCATAGTATTAGCGGATGAGGGGCAATGGGCTGGAGGGGCGAGCATAGTATTAGGGGATGCGAGGCAATGGGCTGGAGGGGCGAGCATAGTATTAGGGGATGAGGGGCAATGGGCTGGAGGGGCGAGCATAGTATTAGGGGATGAGGGGCAATGGGCTGAAGGGGCGAGCATAGTATTAGGGGATGAGGGGCAATGGGCTGGAGGGGCGCGCATGGAATTAGGGGATGAGGGGCAATGGGCTGGAGGGGTGAGCATAGTATTAGGGGATGAGGGGCAATGGGCTGGAGGGGCGAGCATAGTATTAGGGGATGAGGGGCAATGGGCTGGAGGGGCGAGCATAGTATTAGGGGATGAGGGGCAATGGGCTGGAGGGGCGAGCATAGTATTAGGGGATGTGAGGCAATGGGCTGGAGGGGCGCGCATGGAATTAGGGGATGCGAGGCAATGGGCTGGAGGGGCGAGCATAGTATTAGGGGATGAGGGGAAATGGGCTGAAGGGGCGAGCATAGTATTAGGGGATGAGGGGCAATGTGCTGGAGGGGCGAGCATAGTATTAGGGAATGAGGGGCAATGGGCTGAAGGGGCGAGCATAGTATTAGGGGATGAGGGGCAATGGGCTGGAGGGGCGAGCATAGTATTAGGGGATGAGGGGCAATGGGCTGGAGGGGCGCGCATGGAATTAGGGGATGCGAGGCAATGGGCTGGAGGGGCGAGCATAGTATTGGGGGATGAGGGGCAATGGGCTGAAGGGGCGAGCATAGTATTAGGGGATGAGGGGCAATGGGCTGGAGGGGCGAGCATAGTATTAGGGGATGTGAGGCAATGGGCTGGAGGGGCGCGCATGGAATTAGGGGATGAGGGGCAATGGGCTGGAGGGGCGAGCATAGTATTAGGGGATGAGGGGCAATGGGCTGGAGGGGCGAGCATAGTATTAGGGGATGAGGGGCAATGGGCTGAAGGGGCGAGCATAGTATTAGCGGATGAGGGGCAATGGGCTGGAGGGGCGAGCATAGTATTAGGGGATGTGAGGCAATGGGCTGGAGGGGCGCGCATGGAATTAGGGGATGAGGGGCAATGGGCTGGAGGGGCGAGCATAGTATTAGGGGATGAGGGGCAATGGGCTGGAGGGGCGAGCATAGTATTAGGGGATGAGGGGCAATGGGCTGAAGGGGCGAGCATAGTATTAGGGGATGAGGGGCAATGGGCTGGAGGGGCGCGCATGGAATTAGGGGATGAGGGGCAATGGGCTGGAGGGGTGAGCATAGTATTAGGGGATGAGGGGCAATGGGCTGGAGGGGCGAGCATAGTATTAGGGGATGAGGGGCAATGGGCTGGAGGGGCGAGCATAGTATTAGGGGATGAGGGGCAATGGGCTGGAGGGGCGAGCATAGTATTAGGGGATGTGAGGCAATGGGCTGGAGGGGCGCGCATGGAATTAGGGGATGCGAGGCAATGGGCTGGAGGGGCGAGCATAGTATTAGGGGATGAGGGGCAATGGGCTGGAGGGGCGCGCATGGAATTAGGGGATGCGAGGCAATGGGCTGGAGGGGCGAGCATAGTATTGGGGGATGAGGGGCAATGGGCTGGAGGGGCGAGCATAGTAATAGGGGATGAGGGGCAATGGGCTGAAGGGGTGAGCATAGTATTAGGGGATGAGGGGCGATGGACTGGAGGGGCGAGCATAGTATTAGGGGATGAGGGGCAATGGACTGGAGGGGCGAGCATAATCGGGGATGAGGGGCAATGGGCTGGAGGGGCGAGCATAGTATTAGGGGATGAGGGGCAATGGGCTGAAGGGGCGAGCATAGTATTAGGGGATGAGGGGCAATGGGCTGGAGGGGCGAGCATAGTATTAGGGGATGAGGGGCAATGGGCTGGAGGGGCGAGCATAGTATTAGGGGATGAGGGGCAATGGGCTGGAGGGGAGAGCATAGTATTGGGGGATGAGGGGCAATGGGCTGGAGGGGCGAGCATAGTATTAGGGGATGAGGGGCAATGGGCTGGAGGGGCGAGCATAGTATTAGGGGATGAGGGGCAATGGGCTGGAGGGGCGAGCATAGTATTAGGGGATGAGGGGCAATGGGCTGGAGGGGTGCGCATGGAATTAGGGGATGAGGGGCAATGGGCTGGAGGGGCGAGCATAGTATTAGGGGATGAGGGGCAATGGGCTGGAGGGGTGCGCATGGAATTAGGGGATGAGGGGCAATGGGCCAGTAGCAAGAGGAAGAGTCTGGAATTCAGCGAGGAGGTTTAAAGTGGACCAAAACCCAGGATAGTCAAAATTTTCGACTATCCTGAGTTTTGGTCCTTTCCCCTGTGTGAAACCCCCAGGACGCCCGAACGGACTCACCGCTACCTGGTCCCTTGTCAACGGCCTTGATGGCCCCATCCTCCGCCTCCCTCTTACAGGGAGCGTGCCCGCGCTGGCCAGTCAGGATGCGGTCATCAGAGCCGCTGCTCTTAGATGCGTCAGGGGACCAGGAAGAGGTGAGTTGGCTCTGGCAATCGGCGGTTTCACAAAGCAGGGCATCCCCGATCGGGGTGCCCCTGGGGAAAGGACCAAAACCCAGGATAGTCAAAATCCTGGGTTTTTTGTCCACTTTAATGGACTGGAAGATAGAGCATGAAATTAGGAGGCGAGGGCCAATTGGGCTGAAAGAGACAACATGGATTTTAGGGGGCTAGGGCAATAGACTTGAGGAAAATCGTGGAATCAGAAGGTTAGAGGTAACTGTCGGGGAAGAAGGGAATGAAATTGAGGTCGAGAGACGGTGATTTGAAAGGAAGAGCATGGAGTTAGGGGCCGCGGGGCAATAGGAAGTCTGTTTGACCCAATGGGCCCCACATTAGACGCCAGCTCTCGCTGTAAAGGCAGCATTTCCATTTCATTGTTTTTACACCAATATTATGTTAATTTCCTTCTGCTCATTTCTCCAGTTACGCCAAACCCACCAAATCCAAAGAGGTTCTGCTGCTTCAGGATTCAGGGAACAAGATGTCCGTGGAATACACGCTCAGCACCCACGAGAGGGTCGTCCAGGTGAGTCTTATGTCGAAGCACGTTACACGCAGGGGAGAAGCTCTATGGCCACAAGTGATCATCCTCCTCTCAAGGATAGGAAGTGTAAAGAGATGGGCAGGCTGATTCATTACTAACGCCAGGTAGCGACAGATGAGCGTCTGTAAAGCGGATTTCAGAGCGACCGCTAGTAGTCGCTGTGCTCAGCCATGGATCATTGTTTCATAGTCGCTGTACTACACTGTATGTGAGCGAACCGTAACGCCAGCCCAGTGCGACTGACTCACACCACATTCATCAAAAAAACAGCCTCAAACATCGCCGGCGCTCAAAATCATGTAGTTGTAGCCCATCGCGCCAGAGGCTGTGTGATTAAAGTCTGTTGATGAACATGTGTCCACCAGTAACAAAGCGAAAACATATATAATGACATTGTTATAACATTGTAACATGAACACTTTAATACCAGACGTGTCAGGACAATTCTGCATTAAAATATTATTAATCCAAAAAGTTTTCAAAAATGTCATTTTCCAGGTGTACAGCACGGCTTGCTTCATTTCAATTCTTTACATGTGGGTAATCGCCACAGGTGGCGCAATCGACTGCAGGAAGACTTGTGGCCCCTCCCGGCCCATAAAAATACCATTTTGTGAATACTCACCTTGTAAAATGGGTATTATGAGTATGTCACACACCCCGCTTCAAGAATCCATAACATGTGGGTAATATCGTCCTGAAGAGGGCGTTCCTGCAGAGATGATAGCAAAAGAAAGCCCCTCCCTGATCCATAAATACCTGGGACCTCCCACTCACTACCCAGTATACAGAAGCAGTAAGGTAAGGGACCAGGAAGAGGCAAATATAAACAACAACCACGCAAAGTTCGCAATAAAGAGGATCCTGAATACAAAAGGGCGGGTTGAAGCGGGGTGTGTGACATACTCATAATACCCATTTTACAAGGTGAGTATTCACAAAATGGTATTATTCTTAGTATGTCACACACCCCGCTTCAAGAATCCATAACATGTGGGACATCCAACAGCAGTGTCCATAACAAGGGCGGGGATCCAAAACTAGGCAACAATGCATAACCTTAAACCACAACAGCTTGCAAAACTTTGCGGCCAAAAACAGCATCCGCTGATGCCCGAACATCAACCTTGTAAAACTTGGAAAAGGTGTGAACAGAAGACCAGGTAGCGGCCTTACAAACTTGCTCAACAGAAGCCTGGTGCTGAAAAGCCCAGGACGCACCAACTGCACGAGTAGAATGAGCAGTAACACGAAAAGGGGGACTCCTCCCCTTGGCAGAGTAGGCCCCAATGATGGCCTGACGAATCCATTTACTAATGGAAGATTTGGCAGGAGCCAAACCTTTCCTAGGCCCGCAGGGCACCACAAAGAAAGCATCAGTCTTACGAAAGGAAGACGTAACCTCCAGATAATGTTCCACAACACGAACTACATCCAAGGAATGCAATGCCCTTTCCCTGTCGTCGCTGGGATTTGGGCATAGAGAGGGCAAAACAATGTCCTGATTCAAATGAAACTCCGAGACCACTTTAGGAAGAAAATCCTGCTTGAAACGAAAGACAACCTTGTCCTGATGTTTCTCGAAGTACGGAGCTGTAATGGATAAAGCTGCCAACTCAGAAACACGCCTAACCGAAGTGATAGCTACCAAAAAGGACACCTTTTGCGTAAGAGAAGACAAAGCTATCTCATTCAAGGGCTCAAACGGAGGGCCCTGGAGAGCAGAGAGAACCAGGTTCAAATCCCAAACTGAAACAAAAGGCTTCCTAGGAGGCCGAACATGTGTAACACCTTGGAAAAAGGTCTTGACTAAGGGATGAAGTGCAAAAGACCTTTGGAAGAACACCACCAGGGCAGAAACCTGCCCTTTCAATGTACTAAGCTGGAGCCCCAGATCTAGACCATGCTGGAGAAACTCTAAAATTCTAGGAATGGAGAACTCTCGACAAGAGAAAGACCTACTTTCACACCAATCAATATAGGCCCTCCAAGTCCTGTAGTAAATAGAAGAGGAAGAGCGCTTCCTGGCACAAATAAGAGTCTGAATCACCGCGTCAGAAAGACCTTCTTCCTTCAAGATGGCGGTTTCAGCAGCCATGCCGTCAAAGCCAGCGATGGTAAATTGGGATAGCGCAGCCGACCCTGGGTGAGCAGGTCCGGCAGCAGAGGCAGAGCGAACTGATCCTCTGCCAGTCTTACAAGGTCTGCGAACCAAACTCGCCTTGGCCACCTTGGGGCCACCAGAATCGCCGACGCACCATCCAAGGCCAGTTTGCGCAGCACTCTGGCTAGCATTGGGAACGGAGGGAACAGGTAAAGGAACCCCAGATCCCTCCAGTTTAGAGACATGGCATCCACTGTCAGAGCCAGAGGATCCTGCGAGAGAGACACAAAGACTGGAAGCTTGTGATTGTGACGAGAAGCAAAGAGGTCCACCGCTGGGACCCCCCACCTGAGACATATCGAACGAAACACCTTGGGACTGAGAGACCACTCCCCCTGACGAGAGGAGGCCCTGCTCAGCAAGTCCGCCTCCGTGTTCTCCACTCCCGGAATGTAGACTGCTGAGATACACGGGACGTGGGTCTCTGCCCAATCCAGAATCAAAGACACTTCCCTGAGGGCACTCCTGCTGCGAGTCCCTCCTTGGTGATTGATGTAAGCAACCGCCGTTCTGTTGTCCGACCGGACCTGAACTGGCAGGCCTCTCAACTGATGAGTCAAGCGAAACAGAACCAACCTGATGGCTCTTAACTCCAGAACATTGATGGGCTCGTGAGCCTCCTGCGGGCCCCACAGACCCTGAAACTGGAGGTCCTTCCAAACACCCCCCCAACCTGACAGACTGGCATCCGTGGTGACTGTTTCCCAACGCGGAGCCAGAAAAGATCTGCCCTTCAACAGATTGACCGACCCCAGCCACCATTGCAGGGATCGACGAACTCGGGGAGTCATCAGGAAGGACTGATCCAACGATAGAGGAGACTTGTCCCAAACCTTCAACAGATGAAGCTGAAGCGTCCTTGTGTGAAACTGCGCAAAGGGAACTGCCTCGAATGAGGCCACCATTAACCCCACCAGCCTCATCCCTAACCGGATGGTCGGATGAGGGGTTGACAAAAGAAGCCGAACTAACTCCTGAATCAAAAGAATCTTGGCCTGGGGTAGAAACACCCTGGCCTGTGAAGTGTCCAGAGATATTCCCAGAAAGGTCAGAATTCTGGACGGAGAAAGAGAAGACTTGGGGTGGTTGATCACCCAACCGAACCTCTCCAGAGTGGACACCACCTCTCTGGTGTCCAACTCCGCTTGGTTGAAGGAAGAGGCCATGATCAGTAGATCGTCCAAATAGGGCACGATGCGGATACCCTGACCTCTGAGCAGAGCCATCACCCCCGCTAGCACCTTGGTGAACACCCGAGGCGCTGAGGTGAGACCGAAAGGAAGTGCCACAAACTGAAAGTGCCGATCCTCCACCACGAACCTGAGAAACCTCTGGTGTGCTGGAAAAACCGGAACGTGTAGATAAGCATCCTTGATGTCTATGGACGTCAGAAAGTCTCCCTGACGAAGAGAGTGAATGGCCGAACGCAGCGTTTCCATGCGGAATTTCCTCGGCCGGATGAACCGGTTGAGAAACTTCAGATCCAAGATGGGTCGGACCAACCCGTCCTTCTTGGGAACCGTGAACAGATTGGACTAAAAGCCCCTGCCCCGATCTGAAGGGGGCACTGGGCAAATGACAGCCATGTCCAGAAGATTCTCCACTGCCACCAGGAGCCCCTGCGCCGCTAGAGGCTCCGACGGCATCCGAGACCTGACAAATCTGGAAGGGGGGTGGAGCTCGAACTCCAGCTTGTAGCCGGAAGACACCACTTCCCGGATCCATCTGTCCGAGACCTCTTGATCCCAGATCTGAGAGAAGTGCTGCAGCCGTCCCCCCACCCGCATGGGTGAGGGCGCCCCCTCATTGCTGAGCCGGCTTAGCAGCCGTTTTGGGTTTAGAGCCCCAACTGTAGCCAGAACGGGCACGTCCTCTGCCCCTGTTTCCGAAATCTCCTCTGGAAGAGGGAAATGCAGAACCCCTGCCAGATCTGGCCCCCCGAAAGGAGGGGTTAAAGGCAGGCGCTCCCCGAAAGGGGCGGCGTTGTTTCTTACGTTGAGGTAACCTACCACCCTTGGTGACAGAGTCCAATGTCTCTCCAAAGAGCCGTAGACCAACAAAGGGTAAGGCCGTCAGTGATTTTTTGGACATGAAATCGGCCGCCCACTGGCGCAGCCACACTGACCGCCGAATAGCCACAAGCAGAGCCGAAGTCCTACCACACATCATCAAAGTATCATCCAAGGCGGTCAACACAAAGGATAGAAACAACTCGCACCGTTTCAGGCTAAGGAACTCGTTACTACCAGGACGAAGCCCGGAAGAAGTCAACAGGTCCCTGACCACAGACCTGGTGGCCAACACCATTAGCTCCGAAGCGCACACAGGCCGGATGGCCAACCCAATGCTAGTAAAGCCATGAGAAGCCATCTGATCAATACGTTTATCCTCTCCATCTTTGAGAGTGGAACAATCAGGTCTGTTTAACACCGAGGAGTTAGACAACCCCAAAACCGGTGCATCCACCTCGGGGGGAGATGCCCAGCGCTTGATCGCCTCAGAAGGAAAGGGATATTTCCTATCCCACCCCTGAGGGATGCCAGGGAGCCGAGCCGGCCTATCCCATTCCTTGTCAATGATTCTATCAAAATGGCGTTGCGTAGGAAACTCCAGGCGCGGCCTGGATTCCTCAAACAATTCACCTTTCTGCTGTGACGCCTCCTCGGGAGGGGAAATATTCAGAACTTCCAGCATAAGAGACAGAGCGTGAGGAGAGTCCAAGGATCTCCCTAAATCAGAAAGCTCGGCATCAGCGCCAGCAGACTGCTCATCATCCGAAAATTCTGAACCCTCATCAACTTCCCCCTCCTCTAGCTGGGGATAATCAGACCAATCCAGATTATCTCTGTCATCAAGATCATCCACCGGCGGAGCCGGCGACAAATGCTTTCTCTTAGACGGAGCCTTACGGGCGACCGAGCTAGAGAGCATTTTCTCAAGGCTAGCCAATCTGGCACACATCTCGGATTGCAGATCCCTGCCCATGACCACGTCACACGGGGCACGAGTCAAGGCGGGAGGGGGAGTTGAGGTGGCCGGCTGTGCTGACCCCGCCGCTTGGGGTTCGGACTGCCGCGTAATAGTTTGCTGTGCACATGGTATACACAGTAACACATCATCCCCAGTAATGGAAATCCCACACAACATACACTTTTTGGGATGCCCTGAAGGGGTCCCAGTCCCAGTATCCGGGGATGCCTCCATAAGGTGATTTTTGAGTGGTCGCTATGACCCAGGGAATTACGCCCGTTAGGCAACCCGGGATGCCCCTTTAATGTCCCGAGTGGGAGGATTTGTGATGCTAAAATGGACCCAGGGACCCAGGATCAGGAGAGACCTTCCAATACTACAGAAGATCTTCCTGGATAACTTTTACCTAAAAGACAGAGAGAGACCTATAAGTCCCTACAATAAAACTTAACAGAATAAGAAATAAATGAGGCCCACAGGGCCACTCACAGACGCTGCGGTGAACGATCCGCCTCAGAACAATGGCAATCTCTGAGGTGAAATGAAGAGAAGAAGCCCGGCCGTGCCAGGGGCGTGGTCTGCGCAGCCCGCGCAAAGCTGATTTGTGCCCCCTTCTGCCTAGTAACAGGGAGCTGCCTAGCAACAGGGAGCTCAGCTCCGCAGCGGCGCCAGAACAGAGGAGGGCGGAGCCGCGGCGACGCGCCAAAGGGCCCGCTCCGCCCCCCCTTCCAGTGTGAATGAAGCGTGAGGGAAGAAGTCCCTCACGCACCAGCCCAGAGACCGGCGCCGCCGACAACCGCGGCGCCGGCTGCCTGACAACGGGTGCGTCCGCTATCACTAGCGGAGCACCCGCCCCGCTCGCTGCGGCGAGGAGGGAAGGAGAGAACGGGGGCTGGCCGCGGCAGAGCGCCGAGTGCCAGCCCCGCCCCCCCAACGCGCGTGAGGTGAAAAATCACCTCACAGAATGAAAAACCCCGGCACCCGGCTGCAATGACAGCCGCGGTGCTGGGACATAGTAACAAAAAAATTAACACATTGACACTAGATACACACATTCATAAAGAGACAGTGAAAGTGTATAAGCTGACCCCTATGAGAGGAACCCCCAGCCTACCCATAGTTGGTAAAGGGAAGGGCCCCCCCCCCCCCAGGGGAAAAGTCAAGGGACGGGGCATCCCAAACCGGGATCACCTAACCGGTATGACCGCCTACCCTCTCTTTTAGGGTCTCACGGTGGAGCTCTGCTCCTCAGCACCAAAGGTGCCAATGTACCCTCGCTCGGGCCAGCAGCCAAGACTGTGGAGGCATGTAATATGAGGTAAATTTTTGGGACAAACAGGGGTCCGAGCGGAAATAAACAAAATAAGAGGCCGGGAGTTACCCCGGCTACCTGAAATCCCCCTGTGCAAGGAGGAGCCATCATCTTCTGACTTGCTCGCCGTCTGCAGAGATGGAAAACTGGGTAGTGAGTGGGAGGTCCCAGGTATTTATGGATCAGGGAGGGGCTTTCTTTTGCTATCATCTCTGCAGGAACGCCCTCTTCAGGACGATATTACCCACATGTTATGGATTCTTGAAGCGGGGTGTGTGACATACTAAGAATAGGTCCAGAATTACCCAGATGACCCCAGTCTTCTCTTGCAGTCTGACTGCGAAGATGGTCTCTTTCTCTCTCTCCATGGACTGCGCCAATAAGTGGGGCATTACTAGCCCCTCGGGCGCTGCAAGCCCTATTCCCACCTGCTTCCGGGACCCTTCTTGCCTCCCAGCCATGGCTGCGGATCAGGTGCAGGTAGGGGAACGCCGAGGGTCAGGCGTTCGGCAGAGCTACGCTCTGGGCCGCAGACTCTTCCTCAGAGTAAGCAGGCCATAGGCTATGGTGAGCCTATAGGCGGGGGAGGGGAGGAACCACCCTTTTTCCCTTTTCATTATGTGTCCCACATGCTTTATTATTGTGCATTTTATGCTGTGTGTGTTTTTCTCACGTTTTTTACCTCACAATATACTTACCTTCCCCGCTCCTGCTCCTCTTGCCACCTCTACGTTATGGCGTCGGGGGGAGCGGTGTTGGCGGCGGTTGCTGGCCTTGTTCCCTGCTGCGCGGGTGCTCTCCGCGGCGGGGGGAAGGGAGGGGGGTCCCTCCCTACCTGTCTTCCTTGTCCCGGGCGCCATTTTGTCTCTTTGGCGACCGGAGTCTTGGCGCGCTGCGGGGGGCGGCGCGCCCCTTGAGGTGCTGCTTGGGCAGGCCGGTGCCACTCTCCTCACAAGGGTTTTCTGAGGTAAAGTTCCCGTTTTTACCTCACGTCGTCGCTCCTTGGTCTGCTGACAAGCTGCACAGGCTCTTCAACTGGCTCCCTTTTGGTCCGTGAGTCCGGTCTTTTCTTGTTGGTACCTTTATTATTGTGTTTTATATTGGCTGTGCATGAGCTGTGGGACGCTTATCTGTTCCCTTTTGTGTCTTTCAGAGTCCCATATTGAGATTCTTGTGGTTCCTCCCGGTCCATTCTCCCCCCCTCCCCTCCACCCTTTCCTGCCCTGTGGGTTAGGGTGCTGAGAGTCAAATTGTGTTTTTTTCTGTACGGTTCTGGGCCGTCTTAGTGCCTTGAGACCCATCTTTCTTATCATAATCACCATAATGGAGGCTTCTGGGAGTAGCGGGCTTGGGAACCCCCCCCCCCCCCCCGAGACTTGCTAAGCTTTGTCTTGTGTGTGGTACATGCCCGCTGAGTGGTCGCAATGTGTTTTGTGTGCCCTGCACCCAGAGTGTTATTGCGGATCAGGATGGGGCGAGTGTTGCCGGCCCCAGTCCCATTGCTTCTCTGGCCTTGCCGACTCCCCCGCGCCTGCTTCTGGCCCCTAGTGAGGGGGAGGCCAGCAGGGACTCGCGTAGTAATTTTGAGCTCAGACTGGCTAGCATTGTGCGTCAGTTGGCGTGTTTGGCCACTGGCAAGGCCAAGATTAAGAAGCGCCATTCTGCCGATGACGATGAGGATTATGAGGCCTTCGGTGGCCGAGATTCCACTGAGGGGGGTGAGTTGCTCCAGGGGTCCGACTCCTCCAGGGGTAGTCGGGGGGACCTTGACAGTTGCCACGGGTCTTCATCAGACGAGGACGAGTGGCCCCAGGATGATACTGAGCAGCTGTTGTCGGCAGTACTTGATACTCTGCACATTGTTCCTCCTAAGGCGGCCAAAAAGAAACAGGGGGACCTTTTTCCAGGGAGTCACTCATGTACGTCCACCGCGTAAGCCTCTGCTACCGGTGTGGGATTTGAACTTGGTGCTTTCTGCTCTTCAGGGTCCCCCCTTCAGGAGCCCCTGTGCGATGCTGCTCTTTCTATTCTGACTATTAAGGTGGCCTTTTTGGTTGCTATCACTTCGGTGCGTCGCGTCTCTGAGCTGGCGGCGCTTTCCATGAAACCTCTTTATTTTGAGCGGCATCAGGATAAGGTGGTGTTCGGTCTTAGGCCGGAATTCTTGCCCAAGGTTGTTTCTGCCTTTCATCTCAATGAGGACATTGTCTTACCTTCCTATTGTCCTGCCCCTGCTAATTCCAAGGAACGGAACCTTCATTCTCTGGATGTGGTCAGGCCACTCAAGTATTATTTTGGTCGCCACTGAGTCATTTCGGAAGTCTGACTCTTTTTGTCCTTCCTTCCGGACCTAGGAAGGCTTGCCTCCAGCCAATTCCACTATCAGTAAGTGGATTAGACAGGCGGTGGTGCAGGCGTATTCTGCTAAGGGAATGGAACCTCCTTTCCGCGTTACAGCTCACTCCACTAGGGCTATTGGTGCCTCTTGGGCCTTCCAGCACCAGGCTTCAGTTGAACAGGTTTGTAAGGCCGCTACTTGGTCTTCCGTTCATACTTTTTCGAAGTTTTACAAAGTTGATGTTAGGGCCTCAGCTGACGCTGTTTTTGGCCGCTAGGTGCTTCAGGCGGTAGTGGCTTGAACTGCCTGCCATTGCTCTCTGGGGATCCCACCCTTCTTTTTTGGACACTGCTGTTGGATGTCCCACATGTACGGAATTGAAATGAAGCAAGCCGTGCTGTACACCTGGAAAAATACAATTCTGTGATTACTCACCTGTAGAATTGTTTTTACGGTGTACAGCACGGCTTGCTTCATCCCACCCTTGTTATCGTTGTTCTCTTTTGCCTTGTTATGGTGATTTTTGTTGAGAGAGTTTCCTTTTAGTGGGCTGTGTTTTACTAACATGTTCCTTGCCTCCCGGTTCTTGCATTACTGCTTTCCAACACTCGGGTCTTCTGGGTAATTCTGGCCCTTTTATGGGAAGGGAGGGGCCACAAGTCTTCCTGCAGTCGATAGCGCCACCTGTGGCGGATTACCCACATGTAAAGAATTGAAATGAAGCAAGCCGTGCTGTACACCGTAAAAACAGGTGAGTAATCACAGAATTGTATTTTTCTGGCCCAGGATACATGTCAGAAAGTTTTGAGATTTTATTTAAAAAAATAAATAAATAAATAAATAAATTGGGGTCAGGAAAGGGATTTAAGGATTGTCCATAGAATTGTATGGGAGAGCGACACTCAGCGACAGGTACTACATGGCTCTCCTGAGCCTAGGGCGCCAACGCTATACACTGAGCCACCTGTAATAATACATGTGACGCTACATGGCGCTGTTAGAGGCGCTCACCAGATTCACTTTCATAAATGTGGTATTGCCTACAGCGCCCGGCGTTCACCAGACGCTGCCTGCCGCTACGAGGCACCACCTAGCGCTATCCCTTCTTAAATGAGCCCCATAATTTGCTTCAGATTGGGGGTCCTGGCTGTGCTGGGAGGGGAGTGTCGTGGAGCAGCTTTATGAGTGTTAAACATACTCTGCTGGGTCCAAAGTGATTCTAGCACTGCTCCAGCTGAGCAACGGTTTCAATATAACTTTTAAAGTGGACCAAATCCCAGTATTTAGACTATCCTGGGTTTTGGTCTTTTCCTCCGCTGCGTGAAACCACTCCGATCACCGAAGTTAACTCACCTCTTCCCGGTCCTATGGCACATGCGAGGCCGCTCGTCCAATCGGCACGCTCGGGGCCGCTGCCGTCACGTCGTCTAAGGCCAGCGGCTTCAAGCGCATTGGCGGGTGCATCCCCCGCTTCCCTCTAACAGAGAGCGTGCCCGCGCCGGCCATTCACAAATGCCTGGCACGCGTCCTGCTAGAGGGATAGCGGGGATGCGGCTGCAGCTCGTGCATGCGCCATTGGACCAGGAGGCAAGGTAAGTGTATGGGGCGACCTGGGGGGTTTCACACAGCTGGACATCCTGATTTTGGATGCCCCTGGGGGAGGGAAACGATCGCCCGGGAATCTTATAGATTCCTGGAACGATCGCAGTGGGTTTTGGCCTACTTTAATTCATCCTATTAAAATCCAAACAAGAAAAAAAGATGGGGTGCATATCCCCCCGAGAGCCAGGTGATGCGCTTTGGACGGTGATATTGTCAGATGGAATGTAGCTCTGAATATCTAATTAACCCATTGTCTTCATTATACTAAGTAGATGTGATCAAGTTACTTCCGGTCTGGCTGGGCATTTTAGTTCGTCTATCGTAGAACCTAATTGTCCGACTAATAGTGCTGTCGGTAACGTGTCACCTGACTCTTGGTGAGGATCTGCACGCCATCTTTTTTTTCCTGTCTGGATTTTGATAGGATGAATTAAAAGTTACGTTTTAACTGTTGCTCGTCTGGAACAGACCTTTCCCCAGTCCTACAGCGCATGCGCAAGCTCTCCTCCAATCAGAGCCTTTTGGCCTGCATATTAATGTATGGCAATAGGGAGCGAGAGTTCCCGCATCCCCAGTCACGCCCCTCTCCGAATCGCAGGAGCGCACCACAGCCCAGGGATGCTAGGGATGCTGCATCATGTTTACATCGGCACATAAAACCCAGGGAGACGGCCACAGCTTATTCATAGATGTTAATAATTTATTAAGGTTCCGAAAAGAAAAAAACTCATTAAAAAACATGTACAGACGATATTAAAATGTTTTTTAATTAGTTTTTTTTTTTTTGGAACCTTAAAGTGGACCAACACCCAGGATTTTGACTATCCTGGGTTTTGGTCCACTTCGGCGGGGCACCTTGATGGGGGGTGCCCCGCTGTGTGAAACCCCCCAGAAAGCCCCAAAATCTTACCTGTCCCCACTCCCACGTGACTGGACGGTCCAATCCCCGCCAACGTCCAGGCGGGGATCAGGAACGTCCAAGCGGCTGCCGCCGCCGCCTCCCTCGCGTCAATTTCGGCGCGCGCGCGCCCCCGCCGGCCATTCGCAGACGGCCGGCGCGGGCACGCCTACAGGGGCGCGAGGGAGGCGGCGGCGGCTGGCCGCCGCCGAAGATCAGGTAAGGTGTTTGGGGTTTTTTTGGGGGGTTTCACCCCGCGGGACATCCCGATCTCGGATGTCCCGCGGGGTGGGAGGTGATCGGCCCGGGAATCTTATAGATTTCCGGGCCGATCACCTCTCGGTGTTGGTCCACTTTAAAGTGGACCAACACCGCAGGACATCCGAGATTGGGATGTCCCGCGGGTTGAAACCCCCCCCAAAAAACCTTACCTTATCGGCTGCCTCCCGCGCGCCTAGACGTGCCTGCGCCGGCCGTTTGTGAATGGACTGTAAGAGTGACGTGCTGGAGGTGGCGGCGGACGCGCTGTCTTGGACGTCGCTGTCACCCACTTGGATGTCGGCGGGGATTGGACGGCGTGGTCACGTGGGAGCGTGGTGAGGTGAGTTTTTGGGGCTTTCTGGGGGGGTTTCACACAGCGGGGCGATCGGGGTGCCCCCCTGAAGTGGACCAAAACCCAGGATAGTCAAAATCCTGGGTGTTGGTCCACTTTAAAGTGGACCAACACCCAGGATTTTGACTATCCTGGGTTTTGGTCCACCCCGATCGGGGGTTCCCCCGCTGTGTGAAACCCCCCAGAAAGCCCCAAAAACTCACCCGTCCCCGCGTGACCGCGCCGTCCAATCCCCACCGATGGACAAGCGCGGTCCGTCGATGGACAAGCGAGCGCGCCCGCCGCGCCTCACTCTTACAGGGAGCGCTCCCGCACCGGCCATTCACAAACGGCCGGCGCGGGTGCGCGCCATGCTAGCGCCGCTGGATCGAGGAGCAAGTAGGGATTTCGGGGCTTTCTGGGGGGTTTCACACAGCGGGCACCCCCGATGCTGATATTCCCGGGCCGATCAGCATTGGGTGTTGGTCCACTTTAATAAATTATTAATATCTATAAATAAGCTGCGCCCGTCTACCTGGGTTTTATGTGCCTATTGTCTGTATGTGTTTCCAGTATCGGCACAGACCCCGGAGCACGCTTGATTGATTGTGCCCACTAATTACATGTTCACATCGGCGAGGGAACTAAGAAGAAGGAATGCCAGTGACCAGCCCCAAAATCTTTTAGATTCCAGGGCTGGCCCTGTTGGGTTTTTTTAGTCTTTGTAATCCCTTTATTGTGGCATCATCTGTTTTCTCATTTAGGTGAGCGGCCTCAAAGCGACTCTGGCCCCCGTTATCCTGGAAGTGTTCATGATGAATCAGCCAGAAGGGGTCCATCTCCAGGTCAAGCAGGTGATTGTGACATTATATATATATATATATATTATATTATATATTATATTATACACAGTTTATTCAGAGATTGCACAGCTCGGCTGTTATGGGGCTGTTTGCTCCCCACTGAACCTCCAGCATTAGAATATAAAGTGGTGATACACACTAATAATAAATGGCCGAGCGCTCAGCTGCTTTGTTTCGGTTGCTCAGCCCATCAGACCGCGTTTCGCCGTTCTTCCCTCGTGTACAGAGAATACACAATCAAGCAGAAGTCTTGTGCTATATCCTAATTAGACCTAATCCAGTCATTTTATTTACCGATCAATTTATAATGGTGGGGGCGAAGAGAGGTGGGAGTGCAGACTGGGGGGGGCAGAAGAGGTGGGAGTGCAGACTGGGGGGGGGGGAAGAAGAGGTGGGAGTGCAGACTGGGGGGGCAGAAGAGGTTGGAGTGCAGACTGGGGGTGGGCAGAAGAGGTGGGAGTGCAGACTGGGGGGGGGGGGGGGAAGAAGAGGTGGGAGTGCAGACTGGGGGGGCAGAAGAGGTTGGAGTGCAGACTGGGGGGGGCAGAAGAGGTGGGAGTGCAGACTGGGGGGGGCAGAAGAGGTGGGAGTGCAGACTGGGGGGGGCAGAAGAGGTGGGAGTGCAGACTAGAGGGGGGGGGCAGAAGAGGTGGGAGTGCAGACTGGGGGGGGCAAAAGAAGTGGGAGTGCAGACTGGGGGGGGGGCAGAAGAGGTGGGAGTGCAGACTGGGGGTGGGCAGAAGAGGTGGGAGTGCAGACTGGGGGGGGGGGCAGAAGAGGTGGGAGTGCAGACGGGGGGGGCAGAAGAGGTGGGAGTGCAGACGGGGGGGGGCAGAAGAGGTTGGAGTGCAGACTGGGGGGGGGCAGAAGAGGTTGGAGTGCAGAGTGGGGGGGGGGGGGGCAGAAGAGGTTGGAGTGCAGACTGGGGGGGGCAGAAGAGGTTGGAGTGCAGACTGGGGGGGGGGCAGAAGAGGTGGGAGTGCAGACTGGGGGGGGGGCAGAAGAGGTGGGAGTGCAGACTGGGGGGGAGCAGAAGAGGTGGGAGTGCAAACTGGGGGGGGGCAGAAGAGGTGGGAGAGCAGACTGGGGGGGGGCAGAAGAGGTGGGAGAGCAGACTGGGGGGGGCAGAAGAGGTGGGAGAGCAGACTGGGGGGGGCAGAAGAGGTGGGAGTGCAGACTGGGAGGGGGGGGCAGAAGAGGTGGGAGTGCAGACTGGGGGGGTAGAAGAGGTGGGAGTGCAGACTGGGGGGGGGGGACAAATGAGAGGTGGGAGTGCAGAGCAGGGGGATAGAAGAGAGGAAGGAGCAGAAAGCTGAGGAACAGAAGTGGAGGAAGTACAGAGCAGCAGCACAGGAGGACAATGCAGGGGGCGCACACACAAGGTGCCGGAACACATTCCCAGTGACATTCTATTGAGCTGTTCCCATGATCCTCTCTGTCTCTGCAGCACACGGAGGCAGATTACCTGGAGAGGTTCAAGTCTCGGCCAGACCTGGAGAAGATGAAAGCCGCCATGGCCTAAGAGAACCCCCGACACCCCCAGTGAGGGATCTCCATCTCCACTGCGTGTAACCAGTTCGTACTGGTCATGTGACTACCCCCCCCCCCCCTTCCTTTTTTTTTTACAAATCGTGTATATAGAAATTAAAAATAATTACCCGGAAATGTGTTGAGTGATATCATTTATTTTTTACGTTTATGGCCATTGTTTGCTTTTGCACACTCTCTGCATTTAACCCATCCAAACAGTTACACATGTACCCAGAGCGGTGGGCTAATATACCAGTGTAGCAGCTACAGAGCGATTGCTCCACATGTGCCGGGTGGGAGTTATTTCCGAGCCCAAACCAACAACTGCCCCTGATTTGTAGGAACTGTCCCTCTTTTGAGTCCCCGGACACTCATTGTTCTCATTTGTCCCTCTTTGAGGTGTAACACGCAGATCTGCATCAATAAATTGATTCATTTGCCTATTCAAAGTGTTTCTATTGTATTAACTGTTACTCCTATTCATCCCTCAATGAGGGGGCGTGGCCTAATTTAACAAATGTCCCTCTTTCCCACCATGAAAAGTTGGCGGGTAATGGATAAGGGTGTAACTGGAACAGATTTCCCTTAGCCCCCCCCCTTCTTCTTTACCTTCTTCCTAATGTCCCTAAACAGCAAGTGAACATCACAGCAGAGCTGTAGGTGTAACTACGACAGCCCCCCCCCCCTTCTTTACCTTCTCCTTAAGTCCCTACTCCCTAAACAGGAAGTGAACATCACAGCGGAGCTATAGGTGTAACCAGGACAGCTCCACCCCTTTTCTTTACCTTCTTAATGACCCTACTCCCTAAACAGGAAGTGAACATCACAGCAGAGCTATAGGTGTAACCAGGACAGCTCCACCCCTTTTCTTTACCTTCTTAATGTCCCTACTCCCTAAACAGGAAGTGAACATCACAGCAGAGCCATAGGTGTAACATCGACAGCCTCACCCCTCTTAACCTTCTCCTTAATGTCCCTACTCCCTAAACAGGAAGTGAACATCACAGCAGAGCCATAGGTGTAACTACGACAGCCCCCCCTTCTTTACCTTCTACTTAATGACCCTACTCCCTAAACAGGAAGTGAACATCACAGCAGAGCTATAGGTGTAACCAGGACAGCTCCACCCCTTTTCTTTACCTTCTTAATGTCCCTACTCCCTAAACAGGAAGTGAACATCACAGCAGAGCCATAGGTGTAACATCGACAGCCTCACCCCTCTTAACCTTCTCCTTAATGTCCCTACTCCCTAAACAGGAAGTGAACATTACAGCAGAGCTATAGGTGTAACATCGACAGCCTCACCCCTCTTAACCTTCTCCTTAATGTCCCTACTCCCTAAACAGGAAGTGAACATTACAGACTGCCCCCATAATTCTAATATACCAGTGTAGCAGCAACCCGCTTGCTCCAGATGTGCTGGTCAGAAGTCCAGTCGGAGTTATTTCAGAGCCCATACCAACAATTGGCGCACGGATGATCGGTGCTGCACTTTAGCAGTGGAGATTAGCTAGCTGATTCCCGATTGGCTGCTGGGGTACATTGCCTAGGGGGGTTGGTGAGTATGGGGGGCAGCGTGAGTGGAATGTGTAAGTGACCACTTTTTCAAAGGGCATCTGAGGACAAACCAGGGGCACATCCTTTATATTCTAGTAACAGTAGTACTAAGTAGCAAAGAGCTTGGGGGTGATAAGGCCAAAGATGACCTTCAATTTGGGCCACTTGGGGGGGAGGAGGAGTTGCACACTTGGGTAGTCCAGCACAGCACAGGCAATGAAAAAGGTAGTAAAGAAAAGTACTGTGATGGATGGAGGTCATAAATGATGAATTGAACATATGATGGTGAACATTTCCTCTCTCCATTTGTTCCACTCTATCTTATCTTTTTCTCTCTGCATTATACACTTAGTGGGTAATAAAGGTGAAATAAACCCTCAGGCAGCCACTTCACTCAGCACTATTTCTCTTTTGCTTGACAAGAATGCTTAGGATTATGAAGACAATATGCTGCTACTAATGCATTACTGTGGTAAAGATGGCGTCGGAAAGCTGGACAACACCTTTGAGTGGCCTCCCTTTAGGCGTAGCTAACATTCCAAAGATTGTGCTCATTAGGTATAAGAGACCAATTACAGAACCAGATATTCAGTTTTTTTCTAATATGATGATATGCCTCCGGTAGATGACGTGTGTAAGTTTTCCATTTTACTATAAATAAAAACGTCAAAGAGAGGAGCATCAGATGCATCTCCGTGAAATAGTCAAACTTATTCCAAATGGTTGTGTTTCTCTGCCTTGCGTATTTCTTATCTCCTAGGCTAAATGAAAGACTAAATGGCACGAAGGAGGGGGTTTGCCTGATGGATAGCCATCCTTGACAGTACCAGTCTAGGCGTGCGCTAAATGAAGAGACTATGTACAAAAACAGACTTTTTTAATATCCCCCCCAAAGCCTTGGCCAGTCATTTGGAGTTCTCCTTTAATGACATACAGTTCTGACTGGAGAGCCCAATGAGTGCTAGGAGGCTTGTCCCTGGAGCTGACTCTTCTTTTCCAGCAGCCCCTCAGCCCTCTTCTTTTGGTAGTCCTGCATGCAGTCCTTGAAGCTCTGGACCTGCGGCTGGCACTTCCTCCAGTCCTGGTGTTCGGCCATGCAGTCCATCACGGCGTAGTGGAAGGGCGTGCAGCCCGTGCGCCCGATCATGCGCTCCACCGGGTCCTCCTCGTCCTGCTCCGCTTTCCGGGTGCGGTCGTGAGGCTGTGGCATAGGAGCCGACATGGTCTCTGGAGAGGGGACAAAAAGAGGGATGGGGCATAAATGTGATGTCATAGACACAGACTGGGGTGTAGACCCAGAAACTGGAGTATCCCAAGGGTGAGAATAAAAAACCCTCCACAAATACAGGGTGACCTGCAAGCCATAGCTGGCTATTCAGGTATCCCCGGCCCCTCCCCTGTCTGCTAAACAGACCTTCCATTGGCTGGACAGCACAGATCACTCAAATCTTCAAAACACACCTATACCCTATTACACTGACCTAAAATGTCCCATGGTATATGTGGGGCCTCCGACTTGTGTACTCCTTCCTGCACAAGGCATACCTGGCCTGCTTGAATAGATAGCCGGCCATAATCTCGACTGCAATGGAGGAGGCGTGTCATCATCTGGCAAGCCCCCTCCATTGCACTTAAAGCGGACCTTCACCCTAAATAACTGTCTATCTTATATGTTTCCCCCTCTGTACATACAGATTGTTCACAATAAAAATCATCCTACCTGCATCTATTGCATTTTCTGAGACTTTAAACATCCAAGATGGCGGCCAAAGGGGGTGCAGGCAGCCTGCAAACAGGGAGTGTCTTCTGACTGTGTCACTCTGCATTCTGGGATTGCTGACCTTTTCCTGACCCCCAGCTCTGCTCTGTCACAGCTATAACCCCCCCCGCATTTATGACCCCTCTCCTCAGTATGTGATGCTACTGAGCCAACATGGCGGCGCCGTATCTTAGAGTCCTGAACAGAGTTGCAGCCCAGTGAGGAAAAGAATAAAAAGTAAATGATTAAAAACTTTAAATATATTAATTTTAGATGCAGGGGAATTGTTTTTTTAAGGGTTTGGCCTTTTCAATAAATGATGCTGAAGGTCTGCTTTAAAGTGGACCAACACCCAGGGGGGATCGGCCCCGAGAATCTATAAGATTCCCGGGCCGTTCAGATCCTTCCCCACGGGGCATCCGAAATCGGGATGTCCCGCGGGGTGAAACCCCCCAGGAAGCCCAGAAACCTTACCTTAACCCCGTTCCAACGCCGCATGCGCGGGCCGCGTTTTGCGCTTCCCTCTAGCAGGGCGCGCACCCGCGCCGGCCGTTTGTGAATGGCCGTCGTGGGCGCGCTCCCTGTAAGAGGGAGACGCGGCCTCCAGCGCTCAGAGCCGCTGTGGTTGGACGCCGCTTGTACGTGCATACCACACGGCTCTGAGCGCTCTGATTGGATGAGCGTCCGCGTAGGAGCGGGGTGAGGTGAGTGTTTCCGGGCGTTCTGGGGGGTTTCACACAGCGGGGTGCCCCACCGAAGTGGACCAAAACCCAGGATAGTCAAAATCCTGGGTGTTGGTCCACTTTAAAGCAGGTGGGGCACGGGACTAGGATTAGGTAAGATTTAACGCACTGGACTAGGATTTTCCCAACGCAAGCCTGTGTCTCTGGATCCCAAATACTCACCTCTTCCATGATCAGAACCATTGTCCGAAGGAGATATCGATTAGCACATGAAGCCAGGTCCCAGAAGAAAAACATATCTTCCAACTTTTTAGGATGGAGAAAAGGGACCATTTTTAAATTAAGCCACGCCCCCTCACTGAGGGATGGATATGAGATAGGATGTAATAGTTACAACAATATAAACATACCTTTCAACTTTTCAGGATGGGAAAGAGGGACAATTGTTAAATTGTTTGTAACAGTTACAACAATAAAAACTGAATAAGCAAATGAATCATTTATTGATGCAGATCTGCATGTTACACCTCAAAGAGGGACAGAGAAGGACAACGAGGGACGGGGGGGGGGGGCATGGACTCAAAAGAGGGACAGTGCCTCCAAATTAGGGACACTTGAGAGGTATGTAAACACTTTGAATAGGCAAATGAATCATTCATTGATGCAGATCTGCATGTTATACCAGAAAGAGGGGCAAATGAGAACAACGAGGGCGACATGGACTCAAAAGAGGGACAGTCCCTCCAAATGAGGTACACTTGGGCGGTATGGCGAGGACAAGGTGAGTTCATGGAAGTACCCTTCACCGATCCATCGGCAGTGGCACAGCGGCGCACAAGCTGTCTGGGAGCGCAGACGCAGTGAGTTTGCTGTCCATTTGGAGCTAAAACCGGGGGTCTCCGAGAGGGACATCGGGGGAGGTCATCACCGATCCCCCCCTGTTATAACGTTCTTTTCCTTGTTCTAACATTTAACAAGGAATATTTTGGGCCATCCACACATAATCTCAGCTATGGTGATTCAAGAAACCAAAAATCGATAAGTGGATTTAATTAAAATAGAGACGGTTACATTACAGAAAAATAATATGAATGGTGTAAATATGATGTAAGTTGCAATGTCTAGAAATGTAAGAAGAGTCCATACAAAGAAACTGCAATTCTTTCTCAGGCTAATTCAATTAGGGCCTTTTGTCTTTCCCGCCCAAGCCCCGCTGGGGTTGGCTGAGCTGCCGGCCTCATGTCGGCTGTGAGAACAAGCAGAGCGAAGAGAGCGACCTTCCCCCACATTCTCCCTTAAATATTGTTTCTACGATCCCTTAAATTCCTTCTCACAATTCCAGCCCCCATTCCTGAAAAACTATCTACAGACACAAAACATCTGGTTTCAGTTAAATAGTCAAAAGACCATTATCAAATAATTCCAATGGAGATAAACCCAGACATAACGTTACTTGAGTAATATATATATATATATATATAATTGATGCAATGTTATATCATATGTGCATTATTTCCTCTGAATCAGCCAGCTTCTAATCAGAATCATAATAAACGGCAGATAAACATCCACAGATTTCACATTCATCCAAGTTACCTATATACATATTAGTGTTTTTATAATAATTCATTAATAATTGAGATCATAAACATTTTATTCCTCTGGAACCACTTACTCCCCCCCTCCGGTTTTACCTTTGGGCTCTATTTACTCACCTCGCCAAAGGATCCATCTTCTGGGGCCCCTCGGTTTCTGTGCAACCTTCCGACGGGCGGCGCCATCTTGCATCCCAACAGACACTTTACCCCCAATCTCGCGCCTGCGCAGTGCCCATGAATGGAATGCAATGGAGCCGCCCGAAATCCCACAAGACTTCACTGAGCAGCGCTGTCACTTACAGACAGCTAAGATGGCGGGGGGCAGAGGATCGGACCCTGAAGCTGCCACATGGTAAGTAGGGACCAATGGGGGGGGGGGGGGTGTCCGATGTTCCTCTTTAACTTCCTGTTAAAAGCTATTGAGGTGCCATAAGCAGGAAATGAGAAGTTGAAATGAAAATTTAATAATATGAAAGGTGGTCAAAATGTTAAAAATATATCACAAGACCCATTCCCTCAGCTTTCATAAAAATGCATCAACATAACTACATGGCATGCAAAAACAGAGAATTCTGGGACTTGTAGTTAAACTGGACCTTCACCATAAAAGCCCAAACCCTTAAAAAAACTATTCCCTAGCATCTAAAATTAATATGTTTTAAGTTTTTAGTCACTTACTTATTATTCTTTCCTCCACTGGGCTGCAACTCTGTTCAGGATACGGGCGCAGCATCACACTTACTGAGAAGAGTGGGATAAAGTACATGGGGCGGGTTATAGCTGTGCTTTGCACAGACAGAGCAGAGCTGGGGTCAGGTAAGAGTCAGCAATCCCAGAATGCAGAGCAGCATAGTCAGAAGACACTTCCTGTTTGCAGGCTGCCTGATGCTCCATGAGCCACCATCTTGTTTAAAGGCTCATAACAGGCAGTAGATGCAGGTAGGATGATTTTTAATGTGGGCAATCTGTATGTACAGGGTGTGGGAAACATATAAGATAGACTCTTATTCAGGGTGAAGGTCTGGATTAATGTGGGCAATCTGTATGTAAAGGGTGTGGGAAACATATAAGATAGGCTCTTATTCAGGGTGAAGGTCCGGATTAATGAGGGCAATCTGTATGTACAGGGTGTGGGAAACATATAAGATAGGCTCTTATTCAGGGTGAAGGTCCGGATTAATGTGGGTAATCTGTATGTACGGGGGGGAAACATATAAGATAGACTATTATTCAGGGTGAAGGTCCTGATTAATGTGGGTAATCTGTATGTACGGGGGGGGGAAACATATAAGATAGACTCTTATTCAGGGTGAAGGTCCGGATTAATGTGGGTAATCTGTATGTACAGGGGGGGAAACATATAAGATAGACTCTTATTCAGAGCGAAGGTCCTGATTATTGTGAGCAATCTGTATGCACGGGGGGGGCATATAAGATAGGCTCTTATTCAGGGTGAAGGTCCGGATTAATGTGGGCAATCTGTATGTACAGGGGGGGGAAACATATAAGATAGACTCTTATTCAGGGTGAAGGTCCGGATTAATGTGGGTAATCTGTATGTACAGGGGGGGAAACATATAAGATAGACTCTTATTCAGAGCGAAGGTCCTGATTATTGTGAGCAATCTGTATGCACGGGGGGGGGGGGGGGGCATATAAGATAGGCTCTTATTCAGGGTGAAGGTCCGGATTGGTGTGGGCAATCTGTATGTACAGGGGGGGGAAACATATAAGATAGACTCTTATTCAGGGTGAAGGTCCGGATTAATGTGGGTAATCTGTATGTACAGGGGGGGAAACATATAAGATAGACTCTTATTCAGAGCGAAGGTCCTGATTATTGTGAGCAATCTGTATGCAGGGGGGGGGGGGGCATATAAGATAGGCTCTTATTCAGGGTGAAGGTCCGGATTAATGTGGGCAATCTGTATGTACAGGGGGGGGAAACATATAAGATAGACTCTTATGAGTCTATCTTATGAGTGAAGGTCCGGATTAATGCAGCAGGCCTTGTTGTGTATACTCACCAGTTACAGACTGCAACCTTCCTCTCTCACCCCGTGTCCTCTGCTTCCGCCTTCCTTCCCCTGTGTCACACCACAAATTGTTCCTTGTGCAGTATTTAAATGTAAACCCAAAATGTCGTTATTGCTGGGTTTCGATTATTAGTGCGGCAGCCATTTTGTCGGAGACCACACAGCGTTAAACCAGGAGGCAAAAATCCTTTGGAAAATGGCGCTCTGGCGGAGACAATTTGTTTACAGCCAAATATAAAAGCTAAATCGGAAACATATATTACGGTAACTTACTTATGTACAGTACTGGTCACCTTACACACGTAGATAGAAGATAGGGCGCAAGCAAAGCATAGAAATGCCTCGCAAGTTGCAATGAACCGCTTCGGCCATTTTGTCGGAGACCACATGCTGTTGAAAGAAAGGCACTGTGGCCTACCAAACATGGCGCCTGATCCGAGGACATTTTCTTTTTTTAAAAAAATCCACGTTTCTTATCTACTTCTGGGTTCAAGAACAAGCAATTCCGTGTGTGTGGTCTTCAGCAAAATGTCTGCCAGGATATACATCCAGAGTGACTGGGCTCAGAGTCTCAGGTTTGGTGGACAAGGGGCTTATGGGGGGGATACGTAATGGCTTTGTAGCTATGGTTGTGCTCTAGTGTTGCCTAGCAACCTGCATGTTGGCGCGTCCTACATACTTGTGCGTTTTAATCCTTGCTAAATCTAAGCAGAACCAAAATAATTCAATGTCTGGTGTTGGGATTTGAGCTGGGAAGGGTTCGAACCTCGGCATTGTGTGTGTGGAGCTTCTCCATTATCCAGGTCCTGGTTTATGGGGATGAATAAAACAAGGCAACTGGATTTGCTGTTTTATTGTCTTGAAAGCGGACCTAGCATTTATAAGACACTAGGTCTGGTTAGACATCCACCCCCCGGGGGATCCCTATTTTTGGATGCCCCACTATGTAAAATGGCCAGTGGTCCAAAACTCTTACCTCAGCAACGAGCCCAATCTTTCTTGGGCCATGCCTGCCTTAAACCGGACCTACGCCATGATTTATTGAAATGCCCAAACCCTTAAAAAAACTATTCCCCAGCATCTAAAATTAAGCTATTTTAGTCACTTATTATTCTTTCCCCCACCAGGCTGCAACTCTGTTCAGGACGGGCGCCGCCATCTTGACTCAGAAGCATCACATACTGAGGAGAGGAGAGCGGGATAAAGTACAGGGGGCGGGGTTATAGCTGTGCTTTGCTCAGACAGAGCAGAGCTGGGGATCAGGAAAAGGTCAGCAATCCCAGAATGCAGAGCGGCACAGTCAGAAGGCACTTCCTGTTTGCAGGCTGCCTGATGCTCCATGAACCGCCATCTTGGATCTTTAAAGGCTCATTACATGCAGTAGATGCAGGTAGGATGATTTTTAATGTGGGCAATCTGTATGTACAGGGGGGGGGGGACATATAACATATGATCTTATTCAGAGTGAGGGTCCGGATTAATGTGGGCAATCTGTATGTACAGGGTGTGGGAAACATATAAGATAGGCTCTTATTCAGGGTGAAGGTCCGCTTTAACCATGCCAAACCAAGTAGCATTACACATGCATATTAATGAGCGGCATAGAATGCTGGATGAAAACTAGTGAGCAGAGGGATGCATTGGATGCTGTCACCAGGCTGTGCATTTGCTGTGGGTTCCTGGTGAATTGGTGGGGTATTCCAAATTGGGATGCCCCCCGAGCATGGAGATCCGCCAGCCCTTATTGACTCATTTTGGTGGTACGATTCCTAAACCCTGTTTGGATGCCGTTCTATGTCGTGCGTTATAGAGCTCTGAATAAGAGCGTCTGCACGTGCTCTATAGGAAGGCAAGCAAGGTGAGTATACCGGCGATCCCAGGGGGTTTTACCCAGAGGAAAAAAGAAGCTGCGGGGTCTCCTTAAAACGTAACATATCTCTGGGGGCCTGCCCTGGCGTCTGAAAAACCCCAGGGCTGGCCGCTGCCCTTCCCCCTTGGGCATCCCAAATTGGGATGCCCCACTATGTAAACCCCCCCTCGTGTTGCCACAAAACCCACATTTGTCCTGGTTCCCACGGCGATGTAAAATATGCCGAGCGCAACCCCATCATCTCTGGGCTGAGGAGCGCCATTCAGATAAGCTGGGAACTGGAGCGTGAGCCCTGTGTCTAAACAGAGCCGCACGCCGATCATTAAAGCGGACCAACACCCGGGATTTTCACTATCTTGGTCCACGTCCCCGGGGGGGCCCGGCTGCGTGAAACCCCCCAGAACGCCGCTAAAAACTCACCTCACCCAGCTCCTACGACGCATGCGCGGGCGCTCGTCCAATCAGCGCGCTGTGGTATGCGCGTCCAAACGACTTACAACCACAGCGGCTCCGAGCACGCTGGCAGCCGCATCTCGCGCTTCCCTCTAACAGGGAGCGCGCCCGCGCTGGTCATTCACGAATGCGCCGTTGGATCAGGATAAAGGTAAGGTTCCTGGGCGTCCTGAGGGGTTTCACACAGCGGAGCATCGCGATTTTGGATGAGATCCAGAAGGGTGTTGGTCCACTTTAATATGCACGACTTACAGGCATGCGCCGTTGGATCAGTATCATGAATCAAGGAGGTTTTATGCCTTAAAGTGGACCAACACCCAGGGGGGATCGGCCCGGAAATCTATAAGATTCCCCGACCGATCAGATCCCTCCCCGCGGGGCATCCGAAATCGGGATGTGCCGCGGGGAGGAACCCCCCAGGAGGCCCACAAACCTTACCTCAGCCCCGTTCCATCGGCGCATGCGCGGGCCACGTCTCGCGCTTCCCTCTAGCAGGGCGCGCACCCGCGCCGGCCGTTTGTGAATGGCCGGTGCAGGCGCGCTCCCTGTTAGAGGGAAGCGCGAGACGCGGCCTCCAGCGCGGCCTTGGACGCGCATACCACAGCGGCTCTGAGCGCTGTGATTGGCTGGCGCGGTCATGTGGGAGCGGGGAGAGGTGAGTTTTTTGGGGCTTTCTGGGGGGTTTCAGACAGCGGGGCACCCCCGATCGGGGTGCCCCACCGAAGTAGACCAAAACCCAGGATAGTCAAAATCCTGGGTGTTGGTCCACTTTAATCCAGACCAGATTTTGATCGTACTGCAAACGATCGTTACACACAGACGTTTTTTGGGGACCTGGCCCTAATAGCCAGACACTACATACACACACAGGTCTTTAAGCTAAGATCTCCCTTATACAGTTAATATATCCAATCACCTGATAAGGTCCTAGGCCCGACTATACAGCAATAAAGTCACACTGGTAGCGATAGGCAAGCACACAGGGCACAAGATTTAGCACACATACAATGTCTCTTCTAAAGGTTTAGAGGGTTAGCACACAGAAGACCACTTTATAAGATTTAATTCACCCATAAGGGGCAGTGCATGTAAAACAAAGATGTACAATAAAAATAACAGACATACAATATACGGCAATATGCTTATAAAATAAAAGGGAGAAATAACAGAGATCGTTACCTTTTTTGAAGATAATGTCTTGTGAGGGGTAAACGGAAAGCAATGATAACAGCCTACTTATAGGAAGCAATCCCCTGGCATGTCATGTCTTCTGTCCCCAACTCTCCCATTTTTAAACTGATTATTGGGGCGGGCAGAATGCTGTATGTAGCCAATTACGTGTCAGGGGCGTTTCATTGCAAAAGTTATGATTTCTTTTGAAGAGAGATGTGTATCACATGTCTCGTTCACTGGTTTGTAGTAAGTAGATGTCAATTACCACATGAGGAGGTGTGTTCTGCCTTCGCCAGGAAAACCTATTTAGCTGGACAGTGGCTTGTCATATGTAAATGGCCCCCTGTTGGTAACTGCAGACAAATGTGCTGGGAGCCTTCTAATTGACAAGTATTTGGCAAGCATTTATTTCATATCTCATCACAATCAGGATAAAGGTAAGGTTCCTGGGCGTTTCACACAGCGGAGCATCCCGATTTTGGATGCCCCGCGAGGGGGGATGAGATCGGCCCGGAAATCTTATAGATTCCTGGGCCGGTCCGGGAGGGTGTTGGTCCACTTTAATATGCACGACTTACAGGCATGCGCCGTGGAATCAGGGAAAGTTACGTTTTAGGGGTGATTCAGGTGTTACATATAGCGGGTCATCCAAAGTTTGGAATCCCTCCAGGGATAGTGAAAACCCAGGTTTTGTTCCACTTTAAAAAAAAATATGTAGAAAAGCAGCTGTGTATTGGGAGGGATGTGCATGCGCTGATGGGTCTGATTTAACCCTTTCTGTGTTTGCTCTCCAGGAAGGCAGAAGGCGAGGCCTGGGTCTCCTGCAAGGTTACAGGTAAGTCTTTTCTATGGTGAACCCGCTGGTGTGCACGACCCTGCTCAGGGCTGTTTCTAGGGGAGGGCTCTGGGTGCCAAGGGTCATCGGGGTGCAGTTATGCCAGTCATCGTGTTTTCTGCAGATGCAATGAGACTTTCCCAGGTTTTGTTCCATACCCCTGCCCGCTTTGAGAAACGACCATTAAAACTCACCTCTTGTCGGTCCAACGGCGCATGCGCGCTCTCATCCTATCAGAGCCCTTTGCCGTGTTTACGTCCTTCAGCAAACGGCTCTCATTGTTGTGAATGGGGAGCGTGCGCCGCTGTATCCCCCACATCCCTGGCGGAGTGCGTGCTCCTGCGTATCTGAATGGCTGGGGCGGGAGCGCGTGCACGCTGCAGGAGATGCGCAGAGCGTGCGCGCGCGCTCCACTTTCACAATGATGAGAGCCAATTGCAGAATTACATAGTCATGCCGGCAAAAGGTTATTCCTGCTGCCCTGGGGGTTTCACATAGCAAGGTATCCTGATTTGGGATGTGCCTGGAAAAAACAATGATCTGTTAGATTCCAGGGTGGCCTCTGATGGGTTTTAAAAGAAAAATGTCAAGCTGCTCTGAGAAATAAATAGGTAGAGTCAGGGGCCCCAATGTGGGCCCACCCATCAGTCTGATCTAAGTATTAAAGTGGACCAACACCCAGGGGGGATCGGCCCGGGAATCTATAAGATTCCCGGACCGATCAGATCCCTCCCCGCGGGGCATCCGAAATCGGGATGTCCCGCAGGGAGGAACCCCCCAGGAGGCCCACAAACCTTACCTCAGCCCCGTTCCATCGACGCGGCCGCGTCTCGCGCTTCCCTCTAGCAGGGCGCACACCGTTTGTGAATGGCCGGCGCAGGCGCGCTCTCTGTTAGAGGGAAGCGCGAGGCGCGGCCTCCAGCGCTCAGAGCCGCTGAGCTGAGCGGCTCTGAGCGCTGTGATTGGCTGGAGCGGTCACGTGGGAGCGGGGTGAGGTGAGCTTTCGGGGCTTTCTGGGGGGTTTCAGACAGCAGGGCACCCCCGATCTGGGTGCCCCACCGAAGTGGACCGAAACCCAGGATAGTCAAAATCATGTCTGGCTATGTGGAAAGACAGAGGTTTGGTCGCATATATCTGCAGATACATGTGGAAGCCACACTGCCCTGGCAAGGCACTCTGTGCTTAGTGTGGTCCCTACTCCATATATATAATATATGTATATATATAACAGCGCTGGGGACCCACCCTCCCCAGAACACCCAAACCCCCAAAACCCAGTGGCACTACTCAATATTTCAATAAAACATATCCAAACTTTATTCTTAATTCATATATATACACAGCGACAAAAAGACTCATTAAAACCAATTAAAAAACACATACACACAATGAATGATCAGAGGAAGGGCAAAGAGAGGCAACATATGGGAGGGAACAATTTGATGGAACCTATAGTGCTGTATAATTTCTTACAATCACAAATATATAATTAATCAGTGCCTAAAAAATGCCATATAAATTAATATAATTATTTATACACATGTGAGACTATCTAAAACGACACATATCTTAAATATATGTACCCAGCTGAATAAAGTGCAAAAACGTGCTAATCAAAGAACTTCCATGATAACAACAAATGAACTACATAAAAGTACATAATGCTACTCCAAAAAACATGTAATAATAACCTAACCTCAATCAAGTGAAATGCTATTCAACTGGCATTTTTTTAAAAAAATATCCAAAGGACCAGCCGGGTGACGAACAAACAAACACACCGCATGTAACAAACAAGGTCTCACAGATCCACAATGTACCGACAGCACAGTCCCTCTCCAACCCGCCTCCACGCCGACGCGTTGCGTGACGTCGCCGCGTCACTTCTTCAGGGCGTATTAAGCACCAAACATGTCCGGCTATGTGGAAAGACAGAGGTTTGGGCGCATATATCTGCAGATACATGTGGAAGCCACACTGCCCCGACAAGGCTCTCTGTGTTTAGTGCGGGCCCTACTCCATATATATTATAATACATATATATATATATATATATATCCCATAATAGGGACATGCACTGCAGCTAGTAAAATACAGTGTGTTAATCAGTTCCAGTTCAGGTGTAAACCTAGATGGAAAAAGATTAGTGTAGCTGCGTTGTGGATAAATTAGGTGGTTAGTAAGGAAAAAAGGGTTAAAGTTATCTGCGATCCTGTGAGATAAATTGGTTAGCAAGTATATTAACAAGTATATTAACAAAAATATTGACAAAAATAGGTTTGTTTGAGGGGGGTGTTTCCACCTGTTAATTAAATCAGAGGCAACCAGGTATCATTGCCTCTGACTAATTAGACCTCAAAAATAGTTTGGAATTTTTTATCTTGCTGTCTGAGAGAGGTGAGTTTCAATGGGGGTTTCTCAAAGCAGACAGGAGTATGGAACAAAACCTGGGTAAGTCTCATTGCATCTGCAGAAAACCCGATGACTGGCATAACTGCACCCCAATGACCCTTGGCACCCAGAGCCCTCCCCTAGAGATTGGTCAGTGTCAAATACACTGTTGGCCCTGTATCGCAGTCCTTATCCAGGTTGTGCTTGGTCTGTAGAGGGGGATTCCTTGTTCTAAGCGAAGTAAGTCGTCCTTGTGGTTTAAAGTGGTGTGGGTGAAGTTGTGGAAAAATGGCATCAGTCTGTAGGTATCTGAAGATTCTTACAGCGGTAAGTGGTGTTCTTGGAATTCAGGTAAGTGGTAAAGGTTATGGAAAACAATTGATCTGGGTGATTGTAGAGACTTGGAGTGGAGAGAGTGGTATCAGCGGATTGGGTAGCTTAGTTGGTTAAAGTCTGCTTAGTTGGTTAGATTGCAGATGTGTTGTGGTTAGTGCAACCGTTGTTCAGAAAATGTTGTAACAGGCAGAAAAGAGAAATTACCCGCACAGGGATAACATAAACTATGGTGACATGAAACTGGATGCTGGCTTAGGGGGAGTCCCCGCTCAAGAATAGGCGTATCTAAGTATACACAAAGAAAGTGGGCTGCCAGTAGAGACCACAAAGGCTCACCCCTATGTATACAGGTCAGCCGCACTACAGAGAGTATATTTAAAAAGTCAATATTTTATTATGGTACGTAATAGTAATAGCCAAAACATACATATTAAAAACAATTAAAAACTTCAGCGTAAGAGATGAGAGACATAAAGGACTAGTGTAATTAAATATGACTATCAAATCCTTTAAATTGATAACATGTATTCAGATTATGCCCTGGGGTCTCCCCCTCAGAAAGTGCTTGTGCAATATAAAGTTGCAAGATAACGCAGGGAATAAATGAATGTGCCAAAGAATAAAGAGTGTGCAGAAAGAAAAATAAAGTGAATACCACAAAGAGTATGTAGAGAGGGGGACTGGCACTGTCCCTCTAACATATAAGTGTACCAGTGAAAGTGCTATGTGCAAATTTGTGCAAAGAAGAAAAGAGAGGTAATGAGGCTCCAAGGCATATGTCACAAAGGTGACTAAGTAATAACTTTAGATACAAAAAATGTTACAGTCATAAAGCAATACACATTACAGGGTAGAAGAGTCCTAGTCCACCTCAATGCTCTATACGCCAGCACCACCGACACATTGCGTGGCAACTTCCTACTGCCACTTCATCAGGGTGTGGCTGACTGTTCAGAAAATGTTAATTAAAAGGATTTCAACAGTGAAACGAATAAAAGGAGGCTGTGCGTCTTTCAGTTTAGGTAAGCTTATCAAAGTTGATGGAATAATTAATATAGTTTATGCTTGGTGTGTTTTACTCACCGCCACAGCCTGGATGGGCTGTGGTGTTACTTGTTGTGCAGATGGAGCAGGCGGAAGCGGATTGCCGCTTTCTGCAGATGGCGCAGGCGGAAGCGGATTGCCGGTTTCTGCAGATGGCGCAGGCGGAAGCGGATTGCCAGTTTCTGCAGATGGCGCAGGCGGAAGCGGATTGCCGGTTTCTGCAGATGGCGCAGGCGGAAGCGGATTGCCGGTTTCTGCAGATGACGGAAGCGGATTGCCGGTTTCTGCAGATGGCGCAGGCGGAAGCGGATTGCCGGTTTCTGCAGATGGCGCAGGCGGAAGCGGATTTCCGGTTTCTGCAGATGGCGCAGGCGGAAGCGGATTGCCGGTTTCTGCAGATGGCGCAGGCGGAAGCGGATTGCCGGTTTCTGCAGATGGCGCAGGCGGAAGCGGATTGCCGGTTTCTGCAGATGGCGCAGGCGGAAGCGGATTGCCGGTTTCTGCAGATGGCGCAGGCGGAAGCGGATTGCCGGTTTCTGCAGATGGTGCAGGTGGAAGCGGATTGCCGGTTTCTGCAGATGGTGCAGGTGGAAGTGGATTGCCGGTTTCTGCAGATGGCGCAGGCGGAAGCGGATTGCCGGTTTCTGCAGATGGCGCAGGCGGAAGCGGATTGCCGGTTTCTGCAGATGGCGCAGGCGGAAGCGGATTGCCGGTTTCTGCAGATGGCGCAGGCGGAAGCGGATTGCCGGTTTCTGCAGATGGCGCAGGCGGAAGCGGATTGCCGGTTTCTGCAGATGGCGCAGGCGGAAGCGGATTGCCGGTTTCTGCAGATGGCGCAGGCGGAAGCGGATTGCCGGTTTCTGCAGATGGCGCAGGCGGAAGCAGATTGCCGGTTTCTGCAGATGGCGCAGGCGGAAGCGGATTGCCGGTTTCTGCAGATGGCGCAGGCGGAAGTGGATTGCCGGTTTCTGCAGATGGCGCAGGCGGAAGCGGATTGCCGGTTTCTGCAGATGGCGCAGGCGGAAGCGGATTGCCGATTTCTGCAGATGGCGCAGGCGGAAGCGGATTGCCGGTTTCTGCAGATGGCGCAGGCTGAAGTGGATTGCCGGTTTCTGCAGATGGTGCAGGCGGAAGCGGATTGCCGGTTTCTGCAGATGGCGCAGGCGAAAGCGGATTGACGGTTTCTTACTGATGGTGCAGGTGGAAGCGGATTGCCGGTTTCTGCAGATGGCGCAGGCGGAAGCGGATTGCCGATTTCTGCAGATGGCGCAGGCTGAAGCGGATTGCCGGTTTCTGCAGATGGCGCAGGCGGAAGCGGATTGCCGGTTTCTGCAGATGGCGCAGGCGGAAGCGGATTGCCGGTTTCTGCAGATGGCGCAGGCGGAAGCGGATTGCCGGTTTCTGCAGATGGCGCAGGCGGAAGCGGATTGCCGGTTTCTGCAGATGGCGCAGGCGGAAGCGGATTGCCGGTTTCTGCAGATGGCGAAAGCGGATTGCCGGTTTCTGCAGATGGCGCAGGCGGAAGCGGATTGCCGGTTTCTGCAGATGGCGGAAGCGTATTGCCGGTTTCTGCAGATGGCGCAGGCGGAAGCGGATTGCCGGTTTCTGCAGATGGCGCAGGCGGAAGCGGATTGCCGGTTTCTGCAGATGGCGGAAGCGTATTGCCGGTTTCTGCAGATGGCGCAGGCGGAAGCGGATTGCCGGTTTCTGCAGATGGCGCAGGCGGAAGCGGATTGCCGGTTTCTGCAGATGGCGGAAGCGTATAGCCGGTTTCTGCAGATGGCGCAGGCGGAAGCGGATTGCCGGTTTCTGCAGATGGCGCAGGCGGAAGCGGATTGCCGGTTTCTGCAGATGGCGCAGGCGGAAGCGGATTGCCGGTTTCTGCAGATGGCGCAGGCGGGAGCGGATTGCCGGTTTCTGCAGATGGCGCAGGCGGGAGCGGATTGCCGGTTTCTGCAGATGGCGCAGGCGGAAGCGGATTGCCGGTTTCTGCAGATGGCGCAGGCGGAAGCGGATTGCCGGTTTCTGCAGATGGCGCAGGCGGAAGTGGATTGCCGGTTTCTGCAGATGGCGCAGGAGGAAGCGGATTGCTGGTTTCTGCAGATGGCGCAGGCGGAAGCGGATTGCCGGTTTCTGCAGATGGCGCAGGCGGAAGCGGATTGCCGATTTCTGCAGATGGCGCAGGCGGAAGCGGATTGCCGGTTTCTGCAGATGGCGCAGGCGGGAGTGGATTGCCGGTTTCTGCAGATGGCGCAGGCGGAAGCGGATTGCCGGTTTCTGCAGATGGCGGAAGCGTATTGCCGGTTTCTGCAGATGGCGCAGGCGGAAGCGGATTGGCGGTTTCTGCAGATGGCGCAGGCGGAAGCGGATTGCCGGTTTCTGCAGATGGCGGAAGCGTATTGCCGGTTTCTGCAGATGGCGCAGGCGGAAGCGGATTGCCGGTTTCTGCAGATGGCGGAAGCGTATTGCCGGTTTCTGCAGATGGCGCAGGCGGAAGCGGATTGCCGGTTTCTGCAGATGGCGGAAGCGTATTGCCGGTTTCTGCAGATGGCACAGGCGGAAGCGGATTGGCGGTTTCTGCAGATGGCGCAGGCGGAAGCGGATTGCCGGTTTCTGCAGATGGCGGAAGCGTATTGCCGGTTTCTGCAGATGGCGCAGGCGGAAGCGGATTGCCGGTTTCTGCAGATGGCGCAGGCGGAAGCGGATTGCCGGTTTCTGCAGATGGCGCAGGCGGAAGCGGATTGCCGGTTTCTGCAGATGGTGCAGGCGGGAGCGGATTGCCGGTTTCTGCAGATGGCGCAGGCGGGAGCGGATTGCCGGTTTCTGCAGATGGCGCAGGCGGAAGCGGATTGCCGGTTTCTGCAGATGGCGCAGGCGGAAGTTAATTGCCGGTTTCTGCAGATGGCGCAGGCGGAAGCGGATTGCCGGTTTCTGCAGATGGCGGAAGCGGATTGCCGGTTTCTGCAGATGGCGCAGGCGGAAGCGGATTGCCGGTTTCTGCAGATGGCGGAAGCGTATTGCCGGTTTCTGCAGATGGCGCAGGCGGAAGCGGATTGCCGGTTTCTGCAGATGGCGGAAGCGTATTGCCGGTTTCTGCAGATGGCGCAGGCGGAAGCGGATTGCCGGTTTCTGCAGATGGCGGAAGCGGATTGCCGGTTTCTGCAGATGGCGCAGGCGGAAGCGGATTGCCGGTTTCTGCAGATGGCGCAGGCGGAAGCGGATTGCCGGTTTCTGCAGATGGCGCAGGCTGAAGCGGATTGTCGGTTTTTGCAGATGGCGCAGGCGGAAGCGGATTGCCGGTTTCTGCAGATGGCGCAGGCGGAAGCGGATTGCCGGTTTCTGCAGATGGCGCAGGCGGGAGCGGATTGCCGGTTTCTGCAGATGGCGCAGGCGGTAGCGGATTGCCGGTTTCTGCAGATGTCGCAGGCGGTAGCGGATTGCCGGTTTCTGCAGATGTCGCAGGTGGAAGCGGATTGCCGGTTTCTGCAGATGGCGCAGGCGGAAGCGGATTTCCGGTTTCTGCAGATGCCGCAGGCGGAAGCGGATTTCCGGTTTCTGCAGATGCCGCAGGCGGAAGCGGATTGCCGGTTTTTGCAGATGGCGCAGGCGGAAGCGGATTGCCGGTTTCTGCAGATGGCGCAGGCAGGAGCGGATTGCCGGTTTCTGCAGATGGCGCAGGCGGAAGCGGATTGCCGGTTTCTGCAGATGGCGCAGGCGGAAGCGGATTGCCAGTTTCTGCAGATGGCGCAGGCGGTAGCGGATTGCCGGTTTCTGCAGATGTCGCAGGTGGAAGCGGATTGCCGGTTTCTGCAGATGGCGCAGGCGGAAGCGGATTGCCGGTTTCTGCAGATGGCGCAGGCGGAAGCGGATTGCCGGTTTCTGCAGATGGCGCAGGCGGGAGCGGATTGCCGGTTTCTGCAGATGGCGCAGGCGGGAGCGGATTGCCGGTTTCTGCAGATGGCGCAGGCGGTAGCGGATTGCCGGTTTCTGCAGATGTCGCAGGCGGTAGCGGATTGCCGGTTTCTGCAGATGTCGCAGGTGGAAGCGGATTGCCGGTTTCTGCAGATGGCGCAGGCGGAAGCGGATTTCCGGTTTCTGCAGATGCCGCAGGCGGAAGCGGATTTCCGGTTTCTGCAGATGCCGCAGGCGGAAGCGGATTGCCGGTTTTTGCAGATGGCGCAGGCGGAAGCGGATTGCCGGTTTCTGCAGATGGCGCAGGCGGAAGCGGATTTCCGGTTTCTGCAGATGCCGCAGGCGGAAGCGGATTGCCGGTTTTTGCAGATGGCGCAGGCGGAAGCGGATTGCCAGTTTCTGCAGATGGCGCAGGCGGAAGCGGATTGCCGGTTTCTGCAGATGGCGCAGGCGGAAGCGGATTGCCAGTTTCGGCAGATGGCGCAGGCGGAAGCGGATTGCCGGTTTCTGCAGATGGCGCAGGCGGAAGCGGATTGCCGGTTTCTGCAGATGGCGCAGGCGGAAGCGGATTGCCGGGTTCTGCAGATGGCGCAGGCGGGAGCGGATTGCCGGTTTCTGCAGATGGCGCAGGCGGAAGCGGATTGCCGGTTTCTGCAGATGGCGCAGGCGGAAGCGGATTGCCGGTTTCTTACTGATGGTGCAGGTGGAAGCGGATTGCCGGTTTCTTGAGATGGCGCAGGCGGAAGCGGATTGCCGGTTTCTGCAGATGGCGCAGGCGGAAGCGGATTGCCAGTTTCTTACTGATGGTGCAGGTGGAAGCGGATTGCCGGTTTCTGCAGATGGCGCAGGCGGAAGCGGATTGCCAGTTTCTTACTGATGGTGCAGGTGGAAGCGGATTGCCGGTTTCTGCAGATGGCGCAGGCGGAAGCGGATTGCCGGTTTCTTGAGATGGCGCAGGCGGAAGCGGATTGCAGGTTTCTTACTGATGGTGCAGGTGGAAGCGGATTGCCGGTTTCTTGAGATGGCGCAGGCGGAAGCGGATTGCCGGTTTCTGCAGATGGCGCAGGCGGAAGCGGATTGCCGGTTTCTGCAGATGGCGCAGGCGGAAGCGGATTGCCGGGTTCTGCAGATGGCGCAGGCGGAAGAGGATTGCCGGTTTCTGCAGATGGCGCAGGCGGAAGCGGATTGCCGGGTTCTGCAGATGGCGCAGGCGGAAGCGGATTGCCGGTTTCTGCAGATGGCGCAGGCGGAAGCGGATTGCCTGTTTCTGCAGATGGCGCAGGCGGATTGCCGGTTTCTGCAGATGGCGCAGGCGGAAGCGGATTGCCGGTTTCTGCAGATGGCGCAGACGGATGCGGATTGCGGGTTTCTGCAGATGGCGCAGACTGATGCGGATTGCGGGTTTCTGCAGATGGCGCAGACGGATGCGGATTGCCGATTTCTGCAGATGGCGCAGGCGGAAGCGGATTGCCTGTTTCTGCAGATGGCGCAGGCGGAAGCGGATTGCCGGTTTCTGCAGATGGCGCAGACGGATGCGGATTGCGGGTTTCTGCAGATGGCGCAGACGGATGCGGATTGCGGGTTTCTGCAGATGGCGCAGACGGATGCGGATTGCGGGTTTCTGCAGATGGCGCAGACGGATGCGGATTGCCGATTTCTGCAGATGGCGCAGGCGGAAGCGGATTGCCGGTTTCTGCAGATGGCGCAGGCGGAAGCGGATTGCCGGTTTCTGCAGATGGCTCAGGCGGAAGCAGATTGCCGGTTTCTGCAGATGGCGCAGGCGGAAGCGGATTGCCGGTTTCTGCAGATGGCGCAGGCGGAAGAGGATTGCCGGTTTCTGCAGATGACGCAGACGGATGCGGATTGCGGGTTTCTGCAGATGGCGCAGACGGATGCGGATTGCGGGTTTCTGCAGATGGCGCAGACGGATGCGGATTGCCGATTTCTGCAGATGGCGCAGGCGGAAGCGGATTGCCGGTTTCTGCAGATGGCGCAGGCGGAAGCGGATTGCCGGTTTCTGCAGATGGCTCAGGCGGAAGCAGATTGCCGGTTTCTGCAGATGGCGCAGGCGGAAGCGGATTGCCGGTTTCTGCAGATGGCGCAGGCGGAAGCGGATTGCCGGTTTCTGCAGATGCCCCAGGCGGAAGCGGATTGCCGGTTTATGCAGATGGCGCAGGCGGAAGCGGATTGCCGGTTTCTGTAGATGGCGCAGGCGGAAGCGGATTGCCGGTTTCTGCAGATGGCGCAGGCGGAAGCGGATTGCCGGTTTCTGCAGATGGCGCAGGCGGAAGCGGATTGCCGGTTTCTGCAGATGGCGCAGGCGGAAGCGGATTGCCGGTTTCTGCAGATGGCGCAGGCGGAAGCGGATTGCCGGTTTCTGCAGATGGCGCAGGCGGAAGCGGATTGCCGGGTTCTGCAGATGGCGCAGGCGGGAGCGGATTGCCGGTTTCTGCAGATGGCGCAGGCGGAAGCGGATTGCCGGTTTCTTACTGATGGTGCAGGTGGAAGCGGATTGCCGGTTTCTGCAGATGGCGCAGGCGGAAGCGGATTGCCAGTTTCTTACTGATGGTGCAGGTGGAAGCGGATTGCCGGGTTCTGCAGATGGCGCAGGCGGAAGCGGATTGCCGGTTTCTGCAGATGGCGCAGGCGGAAGCGGATTTCCGGTTTCTGCAGATGGCGCAGGCGGAAGCGGATTGCCGGTTTCTGCAGATGTCGCAGGCGGTAGCGGATTGCCGGTTTCTGCAGATGGCGCAGGCGGAAGCGGATTGCCGGTTTCTTGAGATGGCGCAGGCGGAAGCGGATTGCCGGTTTCTTACTGATGGTGCAGGTGGAAGCGGATTGCCGGTTTCTTGAGATGGCGCAGGCGGAAGCGGATTGCCGGTTTCTGCAGATGGCGCAGGCGGAAGCGGATTGCCGGTTTCTTACTGATGGTGCAGGTGGAAGCGGATTGCCGGTTTCTGCAGATGGCGCAGGTGGGGGCGGATTGCCGGTTTCTTGAGATGGCGCAGGCGGAAGCGGATTGCCGGTTTCTGCAGATGGCGCAGGCGGAAGCGGATTGCCGGTTTCTGCAGATGGCGCAGGCGGAAGCGGATTGCCGGTTTCTGCAGATGGCGCAGGCGGAAGCGGATTGCCGGTTTCTGCAGATGGCGCAGGCGGAAGCGGATTGACGGTTTCTGCAGATGGCGCAGGTGGAAGCGGATTGCCGGTTTCTGCAGATGGCGCAGGCGGAAGCGGATTGCCGGTTTCTGCAGATGGCGCAGGTGGAAGCGGATTGCCGGTTTCTGCAGATGGCGCAGGCGGAAGCGGATTGCCGGTTTCTTACTGATGGTGCAGGCGGAAGCGGATTGCCGGTTTCTTGAGATGGCGCAGGCGGAAGCGGATTGCCGGTTTCTGCAGATGGCGCAGGCGGAAGCGGATTGCCGGTTACTGCAGATGGCGCAGGCGGAAGCGGATTGCCGGTTTCTGCAGATGGCGCAGGCGAAAGCGGATTGACGGTTTCTTACTGATGGTGCAGGTGGAAGCGGATTGCCGGTTTCTTGAGATGGCGCAGGCGGAAGCGGATTGCCGGTTTCTTGAGATGGCGCAGGCGGAAGCGGATTGCCGGTTTCTGCAGATGGCGCAGGCGGAAGCGGATTGCCGGTTTCTTGAGATGGCGCAGGTGGAAGCGGATTGCCGGTTTCTGCAGATGGCGCAGGCGGAAGCGGATTGCCGGTTTCTGCAGATGGCGCAGGCGGAAGTGGATTGCTGGTTTCTGCAGATGGCGCAGGCGGGAGCGGCGCTGGGGTTTTCTCTGTGTCAGATCAGTTGTGTAGGTGTGGGAAACGTTCAAGCGGCCTTGGGTAGGCAGATCTGGGCTGGCGACTGTGGGTAAGGCGGCGGACGGGCGGGCAGAAAGAAAAGATGCTTAGCGGCTTGTTTTAAAGTTGAAGCCGCACCCGCGGCGCCGCGGCTAAAATGCTGCAGTCTTTCTTTTGGCTTTAGTTCTTGCAAAATCAGTACAAAAACGATTTAGATTTGATTCACCTAAAAATAGTAAAATACAGAGCTACTTACCTGGAGCTGCCAACTTCCATTTGGTGCACTACATGGCGTAAGGGTCGCGGCCTGCTAGTGTCGGGTAGACCTCAGCCCCCATAATGCATCTGGCAAAACAAATACAAGTAAAATGGCTGCTCTGAGAATTAAATAGGCAGTGTGGGAGGCCCCAATGTGGGTCCACCCATCAGTCTCATCTAAATATTAAGCACCAAACATGTCTAACTTTGTGGAAAGACTGGTGGCTTTTGTTCCGCTTTAAAGTGGACCGTCACCTCCCTCCCCGCGGGACATCCGAGATCGGGATGTCCCGCGGGGTGAAACCCCCCCAAACCCCCCAAATCCCCTTACCTTGCCTCCCTCGCGTCCCTCTAGACGTGCCCGCGCCGGCCGTCTGTGAATGGCCGGCGCGGGCGTCAAGACTGACGCGCGGGAGGCGGCAGCGGAGGAGCCGCTTGTCCGCGGCTGTCAAAACGCTTGTCCGTCGGCGCGGGGAGAGGTGAGTTTCTCGGGTGATCGGGGGGGGGGGGGGTTCACACAGCGGGGCACCCCGATCGGGGGTGCCCCACTGAAGTGGACCAAGACCCAGGATAGTCAAAATCCTGGGTGTTGGTCCACTTTAAGGAGCCTCTGGCGGCATCCCCTAACATTCTTCTCACTGATGAGCCCACGCATGTTGTGATACTGGCGGCAGCTGCGCACAGCAGAGGGGAGCAGCCATCAATGTGAAATTGCCCCATTTATCCGTATACTCCCCTTGGTCCCACAATGCATACACTGGTCTCTGGTGGTTTTGGTCCTCTTTAAATCTTTAAACAAAACACATCCCTGTGGGATCAAGGATTGATCACTTATTTCTGGCAGCAAACATGCAGTGCCCGAGGTGGTCGGCTCACTCTCGGGCACACCCAGGGGGCATCCCTCTTGGCAGTCCTTGTGTCTGTTATGGGGCCCAGCAGAGAAGGTGATGTCATTCCCAGCATGCACAGCGGCGAGACGAAATGTACAAATCAAGTCGATGAATTTTGTGTTGTTCCCCCGGGACAGGTAAGCCCACGGTGTACGGGAGCCTGAAGTGTGAAGGCGTGAGCGCCGATGGAGTCCCTGAAATCACATCCTCCGAGGAGTTTGTTGTCCATCAAGTTACAAAGGTAACGCACGTCCTTATGTAGATCTGCAGTGTTACAGGGGTACAGCAGGCAGAGGTCAATACATTGTTAATACGGTTGAAAAAAAACATATGTCCATCAAGTTCAACCAAGGAGGGTGTTGGGGTAGGGGAAGATATGTTTTATTTTATTTTTTTTTTACTGATATCCTCTAATAGTAACTGTTAATGTTATTTTCTTCTAAATAAGCATCTAATCCTTTTTTGAAGCTGTCAGCGGTTGGTGCTGTAACAAGCTTCTGTGGGAGGCTATTCCATAGATTTATAGTTCTTATGATAAAAAATGATTGTCGTCTCCGGAGACTAAATTTCTTTTTTTTTCAATCGAAGGCAGTGCCCCCTTGTCCTTAGAGAGGATTTTACATGAAATAGTGTTCCCTCATATTTTTTGTATTGGCCATTTATATATTTATACAAGTTAATCATGTCCCCCCTCAGCCGTCTCCTCTCAAGACTAAACAGATTTAATTCTCTTAATCTTTCCTTATAACTAAGATCCTTCATTCCCTTTATTAGTTTGGTGGCTCCTCTGCACCCTTTCTATAGTCAGAGCGTCCTTTCTATGAACGGGTGCCCAGACCTGGACGGCATATTCCAGGTGAGGGCGCGCCAGTGGCTTGTAAAGAGGCAAAATTACTCACCTATCCCGTGATTCCAGGCCTCTATTAATGCATGATAATTTCTTGGTGGCCTTGGAAGCAGCTGCTTGGCATTGCATGCTGTTATTTAGCCTGTGATCTACCAGTGCCCCCAGATCCTTCCCAACAAGTGACTCTCCCAGTTTTATTCCCCGAGGATATATGTGGCCTTCAGGTTATTAGACCCCAAGTGCAGGACTTTACATTTCTCCACATTGAACTTCATTTGCCAAGTGGAGCCCAGACACTCAATGTGTCCAAGTCAGCCTGAAGCTTGTGACCATCTTCCATACACTGCACTGTGCTACATATCTCTGTGTCATCTGCAAAATAGAAACAGTGCTTCTAATTCCATCTTCTATGTCATTTATAAACAAGTTGAATAATAGTGGGCCCAGCACTGAACCCTGGGGGACACCGCTTACACCCAGGGACCATTCAGAGTAGGAAACATTAACCACAACTCACATTGCATCGGGCTACATTTGCATCGGACTACATTTGGCACTGTCCTAAACTGTTTTCCGTTTTTAAATTGAAGATGAAATGGCAGAGATACCAAGGTTTACAGGCTCACCTCATGATTTCTCTTCTGAAAAAAATTGATGTGGCCCTTGGAGCTGTGATGCTGCATAATAATCAGCATAATGGGCTGGGGCTGTAAGATTCCCAAAACTTGCAAAAGTCTCCCTGGCTGTGCTTCTCCTCTGTTGCTAGGCGACATTGGATCAGCACTCCCAGACACACTCCCAAAAGTGCATGCGCACACTCTCATGACATAGGGGTGACTAGAGCCCTTGAGCAGTGTGGCGGGGGGGGGGGGGGGGGAGGGGTCTTGGGTCATATGAGGCACCCTTTAATACTATGGGGGTGGCTGGAGCTCTGGAATGAGCCATTGGGTGGGGGTTAAAGGAGGCTTGGGTGATATAGGGCACCCTTAATGGTATGGGGGTGGGCAAAGTGTCAGAATGAGCCCTTGGGCAGCACTATAGGGGTTAAAGGATTCCTGGGTGATATGGGGCACTCTTTAATGATATGGATGGGGGGTAGAGCCCTAGAATGAGCCATTGGGCACCGTGGGGGTTAAAGGAGGCTTGGGTGATATGGGGCACCCTTAATGCTATGGGGGTGGGTAAAGTGTCAGAATTAGCCCTTGGGCAGCACTATAGGGGTTAAAGGAGACTTGGGTGATATGGGGCACCCTTTAATGCTATGGGGGTGGGTAGAGTGCCAGAATTAGCCATTGGGCACTGTGGGGGGATTAAGAAGGCTTAGGTAATATGGGGCACCCTTTAATGCTATGAGGGTGGGTAGAGAGCCAGAATGAGCCCTTGGGCAGCACTATAGGGGTTAAAGGAAGCTAGGGTGATATGGGGCACTCTTTAATGATATGGAGGGGGGGTAGAGCTCTATATTGAGCCATTGGGCACTGTGGAGGGTAAAGGGGGCTTGTGTAATATGGGGCACCCTTTAATGCTATGAGGGTGGGTAGAGAGCCAGAATGAGCCCGTGGGCACTATGGGGGGTAAAGGAGGGTGATATGGGGCACTCGTCAATGCTATTTTGTAGCTATAGCACTTGAATGATCCCTTGGGCGCTGTGAGGAGGGGAGGAACGGAGGCCTGTGTAATATAGGGCACCTTTTAATGCTATGAGGGTGAGTAGAGCACCAGAATGAGCCTTGGGCACTGTAGGGGGGTGATTTGAGGCACTCTTTAGAATCAACCCTTGGACACTATGGGTGGTAACGGCTCCTAGGGTGATATGGGGAACCTGTCAATGATACTGGGTACTAGAGCACTTGAATGAGCCCTTGGGCACTATGGGGGGTACCTTAGGCTTGGGTAATATAGGGCACCCTTTAATGCTATGAAGGTGGGTAGCGAGCCAGAATGAGCCCTTGGGCACTATGGAGGGTTATGGATCCTAAATTGATTTGGAGCACCCTTCAATTATTTTGGGTAGCTAGGGCACTCACCCTTTAATGCTTGGGGGGGGGGCAGATTGCCATAATGAACCCTTGGGCACTGTGGGGGGAAACATAGGCTTTGGTAATTTAGGGCACCCTTTAATGATATGAGGGGAAGCACTATGGGGGTAAAGGATCCTAGAGTGATATGGAGCACCCTTCGTTAATATTGGGTAGCTAGAGCACTCAAATGAACCCCTGGGCACTGTGGGGTGTAAGGAAGGCTTGTGTGATGTGGGGCACCCTTTTAGAATGAGCCCTTGGGGGTGGGGATAAAGGAGCCTAGGGTGATTTGTGGCACCCTTCCATAATATTGGGTAGCTAGAGCACTAGGATAAGCCCTTGGGCACTATGGTGGGGGAGTCTTGGATAATATGGGGCACCCTTTAATGATATGGGGGTGGCTAGAGCGCTAGAATGAGCCCTTGGGGCACTGTGTGGGGTAAAGGAGGCTTGGGTGCTTGCCTACACATAACTAGTGTATACTTTATTCCCAGTAAAAATCCCTCCTTAGGGGTAATATAGGGCACCCTTTAATGCTATGAGGGTGAGTAGAGTGCCAGAACGAGCCCTTGGGAAATATAGGGGGTAAAGGAGGCTTGGGTGATGTGGGCAACCCTTTAATGCTAGGGGGTGGGTAGAGCTCAAAAATAAGCCCTTGGGCAATATGGGGGTAAAGGGGGCTTGGGTGATATCTGGCCCCTTTAATGATATAGGGGTGTCTAGAGCTCTAGAATGAGCCATTGGACACTATGGGAGGTAAAGGAGGCTTGGGTGATATGGGGAACCCTTTAATGCTTAGGGGACTGGACAGAGTGCCAGAATGAACCCTTGGGCACTGTGGGGGGAAACCTAGGCTTCGGTAATATAGGGCACCCGTTAATGATATGAGGGAAAGCACTATGGAGGTAAAGGAGTCTAAAGTGATATGGAGCACACTTCGTTACTATTGGGTAACTAGAGCACTCAAATGAACCCTTGGGCACTGTGGGGTATAAGGAAGGCTTGTTTGATGTGAGGCACCCTTTAGAATGAGCCCTTGGACACCATAGGGGGTGGGGGTAAAGGAGCCTAGGGTGATATGTGGCACCCTTCCATAATATTGGGTAGTATAGAGCACTAGGATAAGCCCTTGTGCACTTTGGGGGAGTCTTGGGTAATATGATATGGGGGTGGCTAGAGCGTTAAATGAGCCCTTGGGGCACTGTGTGGGGTAAAGGAGGCTTGGGCACTTGCCTACACATAACTAGTTTAGACTTAATTCCCAGTAAAAAGCCCTCCTTAGGGGTATCCCGATTTAGGATGCCTCGCCGTGTCACTCCAGGATTGCGAATAAACTTACCTCATTACTCCCATGGCCCCAGTGCTGCAGCGCATGCCCACGCCGGTGGCACTGCCTCAGTTGTCCTTTCTATTGGAGGAGGTGTTGACCACGTCCTGTTGCGCTTTTTGTTTTGCAGAAAAGTTTGCTCATTTCGTGCCCTGCAGAGAATGTGTGCAGCAGATTCCTGGCCCCTTACACCTGCTTCCCCCGCGTTCACCAGAAAAGCGTAAGTGATTTATTTTTATCATTGAACCTTTTTTTTGTTTTGTTTTTAATATGCTGTTCTGTCTGGCTTTAAAGAGGATTTTGACTATCCTGGGTTTTGGTCCTTTCCCTGCCCCCCCCCCCTCAGATCGGGGATGCCTCGCTGCGTGAAACCCCCAGATCGCCGGTGCCAGCTCACCTCTTCCCGGTCCTACAGCGCATACACAGCCTCTTGTCCAATCAGCGGGCTCGGAGACGCTGACGCCACGTCGTCTAAGCTTCGTCTAACGCCGGCAGCCCTGAGCGGGCTGACGGCTGCATCCCCGGCTGCCCTCTAACAGGGAGCGTGCCATTCACAAATGCCTGGCGCAGGCACATGCCCTACTAGAAGGATAGCGGGGATGCGGCTCGTGCATGCGCCTTTGGACCGAGAAACAAGGTAAGTGTATGGGCTGACCTGGGGGGGGGGGGGGGTTCACACTGCGAGGCATTCCAATTTTGGATGCCCTGGGGGGGAGGGAATTGATCCTGGGCCGATCAGCGTGGGTTTTGGTCCACTTTAAAGAGAGCAAAAACCCTGGCCTTTAACTATCCTGAGTTTTTATCTGATCACAAAGTTCGGATGCCCCACTGTGTAAAACCCCAGATTTCGTTGTTATTCTAAACTCTCTGGGGGTTCCATGGCGCATGCTCTCCAAATAGAGTTTTTTGTCATGTGCATTAATGAGTGGCAAAGAACAGATGATGCGGGCATCCCTTGCGATCGTGCCCCTCATTCAGATGCACCTCGTGCAGGTGCGTGCAGCCGCTACAGGGATGCTGGGGGTCCCCTGCACATTTGCTGTGGGCTTCAGTGCAAATCCAGATGCCCCTGGGTAGAAATTTTATCTGGCTCTAGGTTCTTAAAGAGTATGTCATAGGTTTGGTTCACTTTAAAGTGGACCAATACCCAGGATATTCAAAACTTTTGACTATCCTGGGTTTTGGTCCTTTCCCCGGGGCCCCACTGTAAGAAACCTCCCAGGACGCCCGAACAGACTCGCCTCTCCCTGGTCCCACGACGCATCTAAGAGCAGCGGCTCTGTCGGCCGCATCCTCCGCTTCCCTCTAACAGGGAGCGCTGGCCATTCACAAATACCCGGCACACGCCCTGCTAGAGGGAAGCGGAGGATGCGGCCGACAGAGCTTCTGCTCTTAGACGCGCCGTAGGACCGGAAAGAGGTGAGTTGGCAGCAGCGATCAGGGTGCCTCTGGCGGAAAGTACCAAAACCCCGGATAGTCAAAATCCTGGGTTTTGGTCAAATTTAAAGTAAATGAAAACCCAGGATTTTTACGCTTCTGGTTTTTGGTCTGCTTTACATGGGCGTCAAAATTTGGTATGGCCCTGTGTTTGAACCCACTGGGATGGCCTCAAGTCTTACGTTGCTCCCACAGTGTATGCTCCTTCAATCAGCATTGATTCCGAATGGATTGCTGGATGGCGCCCGCAGGCCGCTCCCTCCTGCTTTGCCAGCAGATATGCCTGGTGGTGTGTGGGTAAGCAATGCAGGGGATGCCGGCAGGGGCTCGCGAATATGCCGTGGGATTGAGGCGAGTTTCACACAGAGCTTTAGGGGCAAACTGTCAGCCAACACTGGGATCTATTAGACTCCAGAGCTGAGTTGACATAGTCATAGTCATAGTGGACGGCTCTCATTGGACGAAGCAAAATATCTTCAGGAAATGCAATGTCTATACGGTTAACCGAGGGGCCTGATATGTCTCTGCCCGAATTTCTGGCTCTCTTGCTTGCTTAAAGTGGACCAACACCCAGGATTTTCACTATCCTGGGTGTTGGTCCACTTCCGCGGGGCAGCGCGCTGTGTGAAACCCCCCAGAAAGCCCCAAAAACTCACCTGACCCCGCTCCCACGTGACTCGCTCCCCCAATCACCGTCGACGGACAAGGTGAGAGTGCCCTGCCGCCGCCTCTCGCGCATCCCTCTTACAGGGAGCGCGCCCGCGCCGTCCGTTTGTGGATGGGTGCGCACCCTGCTAGAGGGATGCGCGAGAGGTGGCGGCGGCCCGCACATGCGCCGTTGGAACGAGGAACAGGTAGGATTTGCGCGCGTCCTGGGGGGGTTTCACACAGCGGGGCACCCCCGATCGGGGTGCCCCGCACGCAGGGAGCTGATCGGCCCAGGAATCTATAAGACATCGGGTGTTGGTCCACTTTAAATACAGTTTAGACAAAGAAGCTTAAATGACCAATCGGATTGGATGCCTGAACACATGTCATTTTCCCATTGGTCATTTCAAACATATACAGATACACATATATGGACGGTGTAGTTCAGAGATGAAGAACATCTGTTTCTCACTAAGTAGACATGACATTCTTGGTAATGGTTTAAACCTATGAGGAGGGAGGGGTGAAAATCCCCCCTAAACACTGACAATGTGTGAGATGGCATACAGGCGGCTAGAACTAAATAATACTAATTATAATATTTAATTTTCCACTTTAAGTGACTTTTTGTCACACAGCGGGGCATCCAGATTCAGGATACCCCAGGGAAAAGGCAGCGGCCAGCCCTGGAATCTTTTGGATTACCGTAACTGTCTATTGCTGAATTTTAAGGTGCTTTTTTTTTTTTTTTACAATCAGTTACTGTTTTCTCTCTCACAGGTCACATGTCTTGATATCTCCAATGCGGGAGGTCTCGGCGTGTCCACCAGCACGGATGGTTCCATGAAGATCTGGCAGACCAATAATGGAGAGATCAGAGTAAGGAGCCGCCTCTCAGGCAGCCGTAGCGATGCATACATGTGCCAGTCCTACAATGACAGTCACCATCAACTGTGAACAACATTTGAACCAACTACAATTCTCACATTCTTGGGTTTTGTTCCTCTTGCAGGGCATCTCCGATTTGGGATGCCCTGCTGTGTGCATACCCCAGGATCGCCTCCACACGTCCTGCTAAGCCAATCAGTGGCGCTCATTCCACTCAGATTTATTGCCGTGCTGACCTTGATGCGGCAAGAAATTTGAATGGAGCAAGCACCGCCGGCCGCATCCCCGCCTCTAGCGTGCCATTCAGAAAGGCCTGGCGCAGGTGAGCATCTAGCTAGAGATACAGTGCTCGTGGAAGATGTGCGTGGATCGGGCAATTCGGGGGTATCTGAAGGCGATCTGGGGTTGGGGGGGGGGGTTAAGTTTCACACAATGGGACATCCAAATTGGGATGCACCAGAAAAATGGAGCCCGATATGATCAAAATCGTGGGGTTTGGGACAAGTCCAACCATTTGTTACGCCCCACCATCCTGTCCCCGCCCCCTGTGCTAAACCCAGTATGAGCACTCTGCATAGATGCTGAAGCTGGAACTTTGAGTGACAGGTCAGTTACCCAATCCATGCAGCAGTGTGACTGTACTGGTCTGTCACTCAAGTCCAAAATCTACGGCTGACATGCAGTGCCCCCCCCCCCCCCCCCGCCAGCATTAGGGGAGGCCTGCGGTGATCAGGTTTTAAAATGGATGTCCGGAATGGAGCGCACAACCCTTCCGTCCACGCTCAGGCCGTGGTTGGGATCTTCCATTAAAGAGGAACTATGGTGGACTGACTATGACTATAGTTCCTCTGTACTATACAGCAGGGGAGCAGCGCCAACCCGGTCTCCCGCATGTAAAACAAAAAAAAAACGTCATTTTCTGTTTCAATCTTTTTATTGTCATTTTATGGTATAACAGCTTGACAGTATGACATATATTATACTTTGCAAATAATGAGGTCATAGGTTACAGGTCGTCATTCTTAAAGTGGACCAACACCCAGGATTTTGACTATCCTGGGTATTGGTCCACTTCCGCGGGGCACCCCGATCGTGGACAAGGAGAGGCAGCGACGGACAAGCTGAGCACGGGCTGCCGCCGCCTCCCGCGCGTCCCTCTTACAGGGAGCGTGCCCTGCTAGAGGGACGCGCGGAACGAGGATCAGGTAGGATTTTCGGAGATCTGGGGGGGGTTTCACACAGCGGGGCACCCCCGATCGGGGTGGCCGCAGTCAGGGAGCTGATCGGTCCGGGAATCTTATAGATTCCCGGGCTGATCAGGGGAGGGTGTTGGTCCACTTCAATACACATTCTCATACATATATGTGATCTTCAATAAGTTGTTAAAACACATTTAAAATACTATGGAACTTCTCGGGCACAATTGAGCACTAGTATAAGAGAATTTGACGCCTATTAATAAGTGTTTGTCCAGTCTCAGTTTGACGGGCAGGTGGAGCATCTCCAAGTTCTCTTCACCGCCCGCCACCCCCTTGGTACAGGGTGGGATAGGGGGGTCAGGTGGGTCTGGGTGGGGGGGGAGAGAAAAGGGGGAGGGGGAAAGAAGGAGGAAGTGTGGAAGAGGTATAAGAAGAGGAAAAAAAATTAAAAAAACCCTTATCAAAGAGTGTATGGAAGTGTAGGGAATTAAAAAATGCCATTTTTGACTATAGTTCCTCTTTAATATCCAGATCTGCTCTTTCTCCAGAGAGTCCTGGAGGGACACGTATTTGACGTCAACTGCTGCACGTTCTTCCCATCGGGGATGGTCGTGTTAAGCGGCGGGATGGACGCGCAGGTGAAGATTTGGTCAGTGGAGGATGCCAGCTGCCCCGTCACCTTTAAAGGACATAAAGGAGGTAAATTACAATTAGGTTGTGGATCCAGCAGCCACTATGGGGTAAACCCACTGCACCAAAGGTCCTCAAATAAAGCAATGAATTCAATCCATCAAAAAATAATTTATTAATAAAAACACACACACACACACACACACACACACACACACACACACACACACACACAGACACACACTCACTCTTACATGGCAGGTAATCACCCCTGGGCTGAAAAAATCACAAATACTACTCCCTTAATAACATTAAACCTACTCTCAAATACATATATACCTAATGTGTAAATACATAATATAATTAATCTAACCAGACAATAAAGTGCTAAAAGTATGCTGCATAAAGTGCTAAAAGATATGTATAAATAAATCACCTACAGTGTAAAGCCCAGATGGATGGTGCCCCGCCGTCCCCTACAACAGGAGATAGATTCCATGCGTTCCGTGGCTGAGTACACCGCCACTTCCTCAGGATATAACACTGTGCCATCTCAGCCTCCTTTTAAATAACCCCCTCCCTCCAATAGAAAGAGTTCCAGCGTTCGTCCCTGCGTGTACGGCGTCTGCAGCCGTCAGACGTCCCAGGCATGAGGTTTACGTGAGCAGAAAAGGAGGTAGGTTAAAGTGGACCTTCAGGCAAGAATAACTGGCGGTCCACTTACCCCTGCCTGTTTCTGGCTCCTGTTCCTATCCCGGCGCTCTCCCTGATCTTGATCCTCCGCTGTTGTGGGAAATTCCAACGGCACATGCGGTGCCAGCCCTCCAGCTTGGCATTCACAGCCGGGGGCCGAGTGATGCCACCCGTTCTCATCGCTCTGTGCCAGTCTTCATTCAGCATTCTATTTTTTTTTTTTTTTTTTTCATTTAGACGGGCATCCATTTGGGATGCAGGCGTAAGCGGCCCTCCAGACTTTACATACTGTGTATGTTGATGATTGTGTAACTGGTGCTCTCTCTTTCTTTCTAGGCATTCTGGACCTGGCCATAGTGGATCGAGGAAGAAATGTTGTGTCTTGCTCAAGAGATGGTACAGCCAGGCTGTGGGATTGTGGGAAATCTGAATGCCTGGCCATCCTGGCAGAATGCGGAGCTCCCATTAATGGGATATCACTTGGCGAGGCTGATAACACCATTAACCTTGGAACTCCGGAGTCCCCTCCCAGTGTGTACTTACGTACTGTGTTTTGATAGAGAATAAAGTCAGAGGGGAGCTGGATGGATAGTAGGGGTACAGGATAGAGTGTAGCGGTACAGAATAGATGGATGGATAGTAGGGGTACAGGATGGAGTCAGATGGGAGCTGGATGGATAGTAGGGGTACAGGATGGAGTCAGAAGGGAGCTGGATGGATAGTAGGGGTACAGGATGGAGTCAGATGGGAGCTGGATGGATAGTAGGGGTACAGGATGGAGTCAGAAGGGAGCTGGATGGATAGTAGGGGTACAGGATGGAGTCAGAAGGGAGCTGGATGGATAGTAGGGGTACAGGATGGAGCCAGAGGGGGGCTGGATGGATAGTAGGGGTACAGGATGGAGTCAGAGGGGGGCTGGATGGATAGTAGGGGTACAGGATGGAGTCAGAGGGGGGCTGGATGGATAGTAGGGGTACAGGATGGAGTCAGAGGGGAGCTGGATGGATAGTAGGGGTACAGGATGGAGTCAGAGGGGAGCTGGATGGATAGTAGGGGTACAGGATGGAGCCAGAAGGGAGCTGGATGGATAGTAGGGGTACAGGATGGAGTCAGAGGGGGGCTGGATGTATAGTAGGGGTACAGGATGGAGTCAGAAGGGAGCTGGATGGATAGTAGGGGTACAGGATGGAGCCAGAAGGGAGCTGGATGGATAGTAGGGGTACAGGATGGAGTCAGAGGGGGGCTGGATGTATAGTAGGGGTACAGGATGGAGTCAGAGGGGAGCTGGATGGATAGTAGGGGTACAGGATGGAGTCAGAGGGGAGCTGGATGGATAGTAGGGGTACAGGATGGAGTCAGAGGGGAGCTGGATGGATAGTAGGGGTACAGGATGGAGTCAGAGGGGAGATGGATGGATAGTAGGGGTACAGGATGGAGTCAGAGGGGAGCTGGATGGATAGTAGGGGTACAGGATGGAGTCAGAGGGGAGCTGGATGGATAGTAGGGGTACAGGATTGAGTCAGAGGGGAGCTGGATGGATAGTAGGGGTACAGGATGGAGTCAGAGGGGAGCTGGATGGATAGTAGGTACAGGATGGAGTCAGAGGGGGGCTGGATGGATAGTAGGGATACAGGATGGAGTCAGAGGGGAGATGGATGGATAGTAGGGGTACAGGATGGAGTCAGAGGGGGGCTGGATGGATAGTAGGGGTACAGGATGGAGTCAGAGGGGAGCTGGATGGATAGTAGGGATACAGGATGGAGTCAGAGGGGAGATGGATGGATAGTAGGGGTACAGGATGGAGTCAGAGGGGAGCTGGACGGATAGTAGGGATACAGGATGGAGTCAGAGAGGAGCTGGATAGATAGTAGGGGTACAGGATGGAGTCAGAGGGGGGCTGGATGGATAGTAGGGGTACAGGATGGAGTCAGAGAGGAGCTGGATGGATAGTAGGGGTACAGGATGGAGCCAGAGGGGGGCTGGATGGATAGTAGGGGTACAGGATGGAGTCAGAGGGGAGCTGGATGGATAGTAGGGGTACAGGATGGAGTCAGAGAGGAGCTGGATGGATAGTAGGGGTACAGGATGGAGCCAGAGGGGGGCTGGATGGATAGTAGGGATACAGGATGGAGTCAGAGAGGAGCTGGATGGATAGTAGGGATACAGGATGGAGTCAGAGGGGAGCTGGATGGATAGTAGGGGTACAGGATGGAGCCAGAGGGGGGCTGGATGGATAGTAGGGGTACAGGATGGAGTCAGAGGGGGGCTGGATGGATAGTAGGGGTACAGGATGGAGTCAGAGGGGGGCTGGATGGATAGTAGGGGTACAGGATGGAGTCAGAGGGGAGCTGGATGGATAGTAGGGGTACAGGATGGAGTCAGAGGGGGGCTGGATGGATAGTAGGGGTACAGGATGGAGTCAGAGGGGGGCTGGATGGATAGTAGGGGTACAGGATGGAGCCAGAAGGGAGCTGGATGGATAGTAGGGGTACAGGATGGAGTCAGAGGGGGGCTGGATGTATAGTAGGGGTACAGGATGGAGCCAGAAGGGAGCTGGATGGATAGTAGGGGTACAGGATGGAGTCAGAGGGGGGCTGGATGTATAGTAGGGGTACAGGATGGAGTCAGAGGGGAGCTGGATGGATAGTAGGGGTACAGGATGGAGTCAGAGGGGAGCTGGATGGATAGTAGGGGTACAGGATGGAGTCAGAGGGGAGCTGGATGGATAGTAGGGGTACAGGATTGAGTCAGAGGGGAGCTGGATGGATAGTAGGGGTACAGGATGGAGTCAGAGGGGAGCTGGATGGATAGTAGGGGTACAGGATGGAGTCAGAGGGGGGCTGGATGGATAGTAGGGATACAGGATGGAGTCAGAGGGGAGATGGATGGATAGTAGGGGTACAGGATGGAGTCAGAGGGGGGCTGGATGGATAGTAGGGGTACAGGATGGAGTCAGAGGGGAGCTGGATGGATAGTAGGGATACAGGATGGAGTCAGAGGGGAGATGGATGGATAGTAGGGGTACAGGATGGAGTCAGAGGGGAGCTGGACGGATAGTAGGGATACAGGATGGAGTCAGAGGGGAGCTGGATGGATAGTAGGGGTACAGGATGGAGTCAGAGGGGAGCTGGATGGATAGTAGGGATACAGGATGGAGTCAGAGGGGAGCTGGATGGATAGTAGGGGTACAGGATGGAGTCAGAGGGGAGCTGGATGGATAGTAGGGGTACAGGATGGAGTCAGAGGGGAGCTGGATGGATAGTAGGGGTACAGGATGGAGTCAGAGGGGAGCTGGATAGATAGTAGGGGTACAGGATGGAGTCAGAGGGGGGCTGGATGGATAGTAGGGGTACAGGATGGAGCCAGAGGGGGGCTGGATGGATAGTAGGGGTACAGGATGGAGTCAGAGGGGAGCTGGATGGATAGTAGGGGTACAGGATGGAGTCAGGGAGGAGCTGGATGGATAGTAGGGGTACAGGATGGAGCCAGAGGGGGGCTGGATGGATAGTAGGGATACAGGATGGAGTCAGAGAGGAGCTGGATGGATAGTAGGGGTACAGGATGGAGTCAGAGAGGAGCTGGATGAATAGTAGGGATACAGGATGGAGTCAGAGGGGACCTGGATGGATAGTAGGGATACAGGATGGAGTCAGAGAGGAGCTGGATGGATAGTAGGTACAGGATGGAGTCAGAGGAGAGCTGGATGGATAGTAGGGGTACAGGATGGAGTCAGAGGGGAGCTGGATGGATAGTAAGGATACAGGATGGAGTCAGAGAGGAGCTGGATGGATAGTAGGTACAGGATGGAGTCAGAGGAGAGCTGGATGGATAGTAGGGGTACAGGATGGAGTCAGAGGGGAGGTGGATGGATAGTAGGGATACAGGATGGAGTCAGAGGGGACCTGGATGGATAGTAAGGATACAGGATGGAGTCAGAGAGGAGCTGGATGGATAGTAGGTACAGGATGGAGTCAGAGGAGAGCTGGATGGATAGTAGGGGTACAGGATGGAGTCAGAGGGGAGGTGGATGGATAGTAGGGATACAGGATGGAGTCAGAGGGGAGCTGGATGGATAGTAGGGGTACAGGATGGAGTCAGAGGGGAGGTGGATGGATAGTAGGGATACAGGATGGAGTCAGAGGGGAGCTGGATGGATAGTAGGGGGACGGGATGGAGTCAGAGGGGAGCTGGATGGATAGTAGGGATACAGGATGGAGTCAGAGGGGAGCTGGATGGATAGTAGGGGTACAGGATGGAGTCAGAGGGGAGCTGGATGGATAGTAGGGGTACAGGATGGAGTCAGAGGGGAGCTGGATGGATAGTAGGGATACAGGATGGAGTCAGAGGGGAGCTGGATGGATAGTAGGGGTACAGGATGGAGTCAGAGGGGAGCTGGATGGATAGTAGGGATACAGGATGGAGTCAGAGAGGAGCTGGATGGATAGTATGGATACAGGATGGAGTCAGAGGGGAGCTGGATGGATAGTAGGTACAGGATGGAGTCAGAGGGGAGCTGGATGGATAGTAGGTACAGGATGGAGTCAGAGGGGAGCTGGATGGATAGTAGGTACAGGATGGAGTCAGAGGGGACCTGGATGGATAGTAGGGATACAGGATGGAGTCAGAGGGGAGCTGGATGGATAGTAGGTACAGGATGGAGTCAGAGGAGAGCTGGATGGATAGTAGGGGTACAGGATGGAGTCAGAGGGGAGCTGGATGGATAGTAGGGGTACAGGATGGAGTCATATGGGAGCTGGATGTATAGTAGGGGTACAGGATGGAGTCAGAGGGGAGCTGGATGGATAGTAGGGATACAGGATGGAGTCAGAGGGGAGCTGGATGGATAGTAGGTACAGGATGGAGTCAGAGGGGAGCTGGATGGATAGTAGGTACAGGATGGAGTCAGAGGGGAGCTGGATGGATAGTAGGTACAGGATGGAGTCAGAGGGGACCTGGATGGATAGTAGGGATACAGGATGGAGTCAGAGGGGAGCTGGATGGATAGTAGGTACAGGATGGAGTCAGAGGAGAGCTGGATGGATAGTAGGGGTACAGGATGGAGTCAGAGGGGAGCTGGATGGATAGTAGGGGTACAGGATGGAGTCATATGGGAGCTGGATGTATAGTAGGGGTACAGGATGGAGTCAGAGGGGAGCTGGATGGATAGTAGGGGTACAGGATGGAGTCAGAGGGGGGCTGGATGGATAGTAGGGGTACAGGATGGAGTCATATGGGAGCTGGATGGATAGTAGGGGTACAGGATGGAGTCAGAGGGGAGCTGGATGGATAGTAGGGGTACAGGATGGAGTCAGAGGGGGGCTGGATGGATAGTAGGGGTACAGGATGGAGTCATATGGGAGCTGGATGGATAGTAGGGGTACAGGATGGAGTCATATGGGAGCTGGATGTATAGTAGGGGTACAGGATGGAGTCAGAGGGGAGCTGGATGGATAGTAGGGATACAGGATGGAGTCATATGGGAGCTGGATGTATAGTAGGGGCACAGGATGGAGTCAGAGGGGAGCTGGATGGATAGTAGGGGTACAGGATGGAGTCAGAGGGGAGCTGGATGGATAGTAGGGGTACAGGATGGAGTCATATGGGAGCTGGATGTATAGTAGGGGTACAGGATGGAGCCAGAAGGGAGCTGGATGGATAGTAGGGGTACAGGATGGAGTCAGAGGGGAGCTGGATGGATAGTAGGGGTACAGGATGGAGTCAGAGGGGGGCTGGATGGATAGTAGGGGTACAGGATGGAGTCATATGGGAGCTGGATGGATAGTAGGGGTACAGGATGGAGTCATATGGGAGCTGGATGTATAGTAGGAGTACAGGATGGAGTCAGAGGGGAGCTGGATGGATAGTAGGGATACAGGATGGAGTCATATGGGAGCTGGATGTATAGTAGGGGCACAGGATGGAGTCAGAGGGGAGCTGGATGGATAGTAGGGGTACAGGATGGAGTCATATGGGAGCTGGATGTATAGTAGGGGTACAGGATGGAGTCAGAGGGGAGCTGGATGGATAGTAGGGGCACAGGATGGAGTCAGAGGGGAGCTGGATGGATAGTAGGGATACAGGATGGAGACAGAGGGGAGCTGGATGGATAGTAGGGGTACAGGATGGAGTCAGAGGGGAGCTGGATGGATAGTAGGGATACAGGATGGAGACAGAGGGGAGCTGGATGGATAGTAGGGGTACAGGATGGAGTCAGAGGGGAGCTGGATGGATAGTAGGGGTACAGGATGGAGTCAGAGGGGAGCTGGATGGATAGTAGGGATACAGGATGGAGTCAGAGGGGAGCTGGATGGATAGTAGGGATACAGGATGGAGTCAGAGGGGGGCTGGATGGATAGTGGAGGTACAGGACATTTTCGGATTATGACTTTTGAGATGTATGTTGTGTATCTTCTTCCCTTCTTGTATCACAGGTGACAGAGAGATCGGCACAGAGGGAAAGCTGCTGTTGCTGGCAAGAGAGGATAGGAAGTTGGAGGGGGTCTCTCTGCACAGCCGCCATTCAGTAAGTGTAGTTTATTGTATATAACAGCACCTCCATGGCCATTCTTTATTGTGTAATCCTGTTTTATATGACCAGGTCTTATTAAGGTTATTCAAGCTCACCCAAGAAAACGGAAAGGGGGGAAATATGACAAAGGGGGCTATTTAAGAAGGGATAGGGCCAGGTAATACTTCAAAGCGGCAGGCAGTGTCTGATGAGCGCCTCTAACAGCGCCATGTAGCGTCACATGTATTAATCCAGGGGGCTCAGCATATAGCACCAACGCTCTAGGCTCAGGAGTGCCCTGTAGTATCTTTGGCTCAGTGTCGCTCTCCCATATATTTTAATGGGGCTTCATTAGATGTGTATGAACAGCGTGTTTGGCAATTTACATTTTTTTTGCTCCAATCATTGTGTGACGTCTCCCGGCTGCAAACGAACACTTTTAGAAACTTTTTAGACTTTTTAGATTTTTATGCAGAATTGTCATCACAGGTCTGGCACTAAAGTTTTATTGTCCCAGTGTTATAACAATGTCATTCCATGTGTTTTCGATTAGTTACTGGTGGATATGTGTTCAAAAACAGACTTTGATCACACAGCGTCTGCCGCTCTATACTACAGCGCCCAGCTTTAGAGCGCCGACGCTGTGTGTCTAGTGTTTTGTTAAATATGGTGTGGAGCGCCGAGTGCCGGACTCACTGAGCTGGCGCTACCTCTCGCTCCCTGCAGCACAACACACATCACATTCATCAGGCCGGGCAGGTTACTACAGCTGCCGAGACGCTCTGTTACAGTGTCCGATTCCCGCTTACAGCGTCTGCTAGCGGTCGCTCTAAGCTCCGCTATACAGACGCTCATCTGGCAATGCCTGGCGATGGTAGTGAATCAGCCTCAAAGAGTTCAAATCCAACAACTTGAGCTCCAGTTTGCTTTAGTGGACTAGGCACTTTATAACAGGAAATTCCCCTCCATGCCCCAAATCAATTATAAAGTATACGGCGCACTCAGATATAACAGGAAATTCCCCTCCATGCCCCAAATCAATTATAAAGTACACGGCCCACTCAGATATAACAGGAAATTCCCCTCCATGCCCCAAATCAATTATAAAGTACACGGCCCACTCAGATATAACAGGAAATTCCCCTCCATGCCCCAAATCAATTATAAAGTACATGGCGCACTCAGATATAACAGGAAATCCCCCTCCATGCCCCAAATCAATTATAAAGTACACAGCCCCCTCAGATATAACAGGAAATTCCCCTCCATGCCCCAAATCAGTTATAAAGTACATGGCGCACTCAGATATAACAGGAAATTCCCCTCCATGCCCCAAATCAATTATAAAGTACACGGCGCACTCAGATATAACAGGAAATTCCCCTCCATGCCCCAAATCAATTATAAAGTACACGGCGCACTCAGATATAACAGGAAATCCCCCTCCATGCCCCAAATCAATTATAAAGTACATGGCGCACTCAGATATAACAGGAAATCCCCCTCCATGCCCCAAATCAATTATAAAGTACACGGCGCACTCAGATATAACAGGAAATTCCCCTCCATGCCCCAAATCAATTATAAAGTACATGGCGCACTCAGATATAACAGGAAATTCCCCCCCATGCCCCAAATCAATTATAAAGTACACGGCGCACTCAGATATAACAGGAAATTCCCCTCCATGCCCCAAATCAATTATAAAGTACACGGCGCACTCAGATATAACAGGAAATTCCCCTCCATGCCCCAAATCAGTTATAAAGTACATGGCGCACTCAGATATAACAGGAAATTCCCCTCCATGCCCCAAATCAATTATAAAGTACACGGCCCACTCAGATATAACAGGAAATTCCCCTCCATGCCCCAAATCAATTATAAAGTACACGGCGCACTCAGATATAACAGGAAATTCCCCTCCATGCCCCAAATCAATTATAAAGTACACGGCCCACTCAGATATAACAGGAAATTCCCCTCCATGCCCCAAATCAATTATAAAGTACACGGCGCACTCAGATATAACAGGAAATTCCCCTCCATGCCCCAAATCAATTATAAAGTATACGGCGCACTCAGATATAACAGGAAATCCCCCTCCATGCCCCAAATCAATTATAAAGTACATGGCGCACTCAGATATAACAGGAAATTCCCCCCCATGCCCCAAATCAATTATAAAGTACACGGCGCACTCAGATATAACAGGAAATCCCCCTCCATGCCCCAAATCAATTATAAAGTATACGGCGCACTCAGATATAACAGGAAATCCCCCTCCATGCCCCAAATCAATTATAAAGTACACGGCGCACTCAGATATAACAGGAAATTCCCCCCCATGCCCCAAATCAATTATAAAGTACACGGCGCACTCAGATATAACAGGAAATCCCCCTCCATGCCCCAAATCAATTATAAAGTACACGGCCCCCTCAGATATAACAGGAAATTCCCCTCCATGCCCCAAATCAGTTATAAAGTACATGGCGCACTCAGATATAACAGGAAATCCCCCTCCATGTCCCAAATCAATTATAAAGTACACGGCCCCCTCAGATATAACAGGAAATTCCCCTCCATGCCCCAAATCAGTTATAAAGTACATGGCGCACTCAGATATAACAGGAAATCCCCCTCCATGTCCCAAATCAATTATAAAGTACACGGCCCCCTCAGATATAACAGGAAATCCCCCTCCATGTCCCAAATCAATTATAAAGTACACGGCCCCCTCAGATATAACAGGAAATTCCCCTCCATGCCCCAAATCAATTATAAAGTACACGGCGCACTCAGATATAACAGGAAATCCCCCTCCATGCCCCAAATCAATTATAAAGTACATGGCGCACTCAGATATAACAGGAAATCCCCCTCCATGCCCCAAATCAATTATAAAGTACACGGCGCACTCAGATATAACAGGAAATTCCCCTCCATGCCCCAAATCAATTATAAAGTACATGGCGCACTCAGATATAACAGGAAATTCCCCCCCATGCCCCAAATCAATTATAAAGTACACGGCGCACTCAGATATAACAGGAAATTCCCCTCCATGCCCCAAATCAATTATAAAGTACACGGCGCACTCAGATATAACAGGAAATTCCCCTCCATGCCCCAAATCAGTTATAAAGTACATGGCGCACTCAGATATAACAGGAAATTCCCCTCCATGCCCCAAATCAATTATAAAGTACACGGCCCACTCAGATATAACAGGAAATTCCCCTCCATGCCCCAAATCAATTATAAAGTACACGGCGCACTCAGATATAACAGGAAATTCCCCTCCATGCCCCAAATCAATTATAAAGTACACGGCCCACTCAGATATAACAGGAAATTCCCCTCCATGCCCCAAATCAATTATAAAGTACACGGCGCACTCAGATATAACAGGAAATTCCCCTCCATGCCCCAAATCAATTATAAAGTATACGGCGCACTCAGATATAACAGGAAATCCCCCTCCATGCCCCAAATCAATTATAAAGTACATGGCGCACTCAGATATAACAGGAAATTCCCCCCCATGCCCCAAATCAATTATAAAGTACACGGCGCACTCAGATATAACAGGAAATCCCCCTCCATGCCCCAAATCAATTATAAAGTATACGGCGCACTCAGATATAACAGGAAATCCCCCTCCATGCCCCAAATCAATTATAAAGTACACGGCGCACTCAGATATAACAGGAAATTCCCCCCCATGCCCCAAATCAATTATAAAGTACACGGCGCACTCAGATATAACAGGAAATCCCCCTCCATGCCCCAAATCAATTATAAAGTACACGGCCCCCTCAGATATAACAGGAAATTCCCCTCCATGCCCCAAATCAGTTATAAAGTACATGGCGCACTCAGATATAACAGGAAATCCCCCTCCATGTCCCAAATCAATTATAAAGTACACGGCCCCCTCAGATATAACAGGAAATTCCCCTCCATGCCCCAAATCAGTTATAAAGTACATGGCGCACTCAGATATAACAGGAAATCCCCCTCCATGTCCCAAATCAATTATAAAGTACACGGCCCCCTCAGATATAACAGGAAATCCCCCTCCATGTCCCAAATCAATTATAAAGTACATGGCCCCCTCAGATATAACAGGAAATCCCCCTCCATGCCCCAAATCAATTATAAAGTACACGGCGCACTCAGATATAACAGGAAATCCCCCTCCATGCCCCAAATCAATTATAAAGTACACGGCCCACTCAGATATAACAGGAAATCCCCCTCCATGCCCCAAATCAATTATAAAGTACATGGCGCACTCAGATATAACAGGAAATCCCCCTCCATGCCCCAAATCAATTATAAAGTACACGGCGCACTCAGATATAACAGGAAATTCCCCCCCATGCCCCAATTCAATTATAAAGTACACGGCGCACTCAGATATAACAGGAAATTCCCCCCCATGCCCCAAATCAATTATAAAGTACACGGCGCACTCAGATATAACAGGAAATTCCCCTCCATGCCCCAAATCAATTATAAAGTACATGGCGCACTCAGATATAACAGGAAATCCCCCTCCATGCCCCAAATCAATTATAAAGTACATTGCGCACTCAGATATAACAGGAAATCCCCTCCATGCCCCAAATCAATTATAAAGTATACGGCGCACTCAGATATAACAGGAAATCCCCCTCCATGCCCCAAATCAATTATAAAGTACATGGCGCACTCAGATATAACAGGAAATTCCCCCCCATGCCCCAAATCAATTATAAAGTACACGGCGCACTCAGATATAACAGGAAATTCCCCTCCATGCCCCAAATCAATTATAAAGTACACGGCGCACTCAGATATAACAGGAAATCCCCCTCCATGCCCCAAATCAATTATAAAGCATACGGCGCACTCAGATATAACAGGAAATCCCCCTCCATGCCCCAAATCAATTATAAAGTACACGGCGCACTCAGATATAACAGGAAATTCCCCTCCATGCCCCAAATCAATTATAAAGTACATGGCGCACTCAGATATAACAGGAAATTCCCCCCCATGCCCCAAATCAATTATAAAGTACACGGCCCCCTTAGATATAACAGGAAATTCCCCTCCATGCCCCAAATCAATTATAAAGCACACGGCCCCCTTAGATATAACAGGAAATTCCCCTCCATGCCCCAAATCAATTATAAAGTACACGGCCCCCTCAGATATAACAGGAAATTCCCCTCCATGCCCCAAATCAATTATAAAGTACACGGCGCACTCAGATATACCAGGAAATCCCCCTCCATGCCCCAAATCAATTATAAAGTACACGGCCCCCTTAGATATAACAGGAAATTCCCCTCCATGCCCCAAATCAATTATAAAGTACACGGCCCCCTTAGATATAACAGGAAATTCCCCTCCATGCCCCAAATCAATTATAAAGTACATGGCGCACTCAGATATAACAGGAAATCCCCCTCCATGCCCCAAATCAATTATAAAGTACATGGCGCACTCAGATATAACAGGAAATCCCCCTCCATGCCCCAAATCAATTATAAAGTACACGGCGCACTCAGATATAACAGGAAATCCCCCTCCATGCCCCAAATCAATTATAAAGTATACGGCGCACTCAGATATAACAGGAAATCCCCCTCCATGCCCCAAATCAATTATAAAGTACATGGCGCACTCAGATATAACAGGAAATCCCCCTCCATGCCCCAAATCAATTATAAAGTACACGGCGCACTCAGATATAACAGGAAATCCCCCTCCATGCCCCAAATCAATTATAGAGTACACGGCGCACTCAGATATAACAGGAAATTCCCCTCCATGCCCCAAATCAATTATAAAGTACATGGCGCACTCAGATATAACAGGAAATTCCCCCCCATGCCCCAAATCAATTATAAAGTACACGGCGCACTCAGATATAACAGGAAATTCCCCTCCATGCCCCAAATCAATTATAAAGTACACGGCCCCCTTAGATATAACAGGAAATTCCCCTCCATGCCCCAAATCAATTATAAAGTACACGGCCCCCTTAGATATAACAGGAAATTCCCCTCCATGCCCCAAATCAATTATAAAGTACACGGCCCCCTTAGATATAACAGGAAATTCCCCTCCATGCCCCAAATCAATTATAAAGTACACGGCGCACTCAGATATAACAGGAAATCCCCCTCCATGCCCCAAATCAATTATAAAGTACACGGCGCACTCAGATATAACAGGAAATCCCCCTCCATGCCCCAAATCAATTATAAAGTACACGGCGCACTCAGATATAACAGGAAATTCCCCTCCATGCCCCAAATCAATTATAAAGTACACGGCGCACTCAGATATAACAGGAAATTCCCCTCCATGCCCCAAATCAATTATAAAGTACATGGCGCACTCAGATATAACAGGAAATCCCCCTCCATGCCCCAAATCAATTATAAAGTACACGGCGCACTCAGATATAACAGGAAATCCCCCTCCATGCCCCAAATCAATTATAAAGTATACGGCGCACTCAGATATAACAGGAAATCCCCCTCCATGCCCCAAATCAATTATAAAGTACATGGCGCACTCAGATATAACAGGAAATCCCCCTCCATGCCCCAAATCAATTATAAAGTACATGGCCCCCTCAGATATAACAGGAAATCCCCCTCCATGCCCCAAATCAATTATAAAGTATACGGCGCACTCAGATATAACAGGAAATCCCCCTCCATGCCCCAAATCAATTATAAAGTACATGGCGCACTCAGATATAACAGGAAATCCCCCTCCATGCCCCAAATCAATTATAAAGTACACGGCGCACTCAGATATAACAGGAAATCCCCCTCCATGCCCCAAATCAATTATAAAGTATACGGCGCACTCAGATATAACAGGAAATCCCCCTCCATGCCCCAAATCAATTATAAAGTACATGGCGCACTCAGATATAACAGGAAATCCCCCTCCATGCCCCAAATCAATTATAAAGTACACGGCGCACTCAGATATAACAGGAAATCCCCCTCCATGCCCCAAATCAATTATAAAGTACATGGCGCACTCAGATATAACAGGAAATCCCCCTCCATGCCCCAAATCAATTATAAAGTACAAGGCGCACTCAGATATAACAGGAAATTCCCCCCCATGCCCCAAATCAATTATAAAGTACACGGCGCACTCAGATATAACAGGAAATTCCCCTCCATGCCCCAAATCAATTATAAAGTACATGGCGCACTCAGATATAACAGGAAATCCCCCTCCATGCCCCAAATCAATTATAAAGTACACGGCGCACTCAGATATAACAGGAAATCCCCCTCCATGCCCCAAATCAATTATAGAGTACACGGCGCACTCAGATATAACAGGAAATTCCCCTCCATGCCCCAAATCAATTATAAAGTACATGGCGCACTCAGATATAACAGGAAATTCCCCCCCATGCCCCAAATCAATTATAAAGTACACGGCGCACTCAGATATAACAGGAAATTCCCCTCCATGCCCCAAATCAATTATAGAGTACACGGCGCACTCAGATATAACAGGAAATCCCCCTCCATGCCCCAAATCAATTATAAAGTACACGGCCCCCTTAGATATAACAGGAAATTCCCCTCCATGCCCCAAATCAATTATAAAGTACACGGCCCCCTTAGATATAACAGGAAATTCCCCTCCATGCCCCAAATCAATTATAAAGTACACGGCCCCCTTAGATATAACAGGAAATTCCCCTCCATGCCCCAAATCAATTATAAAGTACACGGCGCACTCAGATATAACAGGAAATCCCCCTCCATGCCCCAAATCAATTATAAAGTACACGGCGCACTCAGATATAACAGGAAATTCCCCTCCATGCCCCAAATCAATTATAAAGTACATGGCGCACTCAGATATAACAGGAAATCCCCCTCCATGCCCCAAATCAATTATAAAGTACACGGCGCACTCAGATATAACAGGAAATCCCCCTCCATGCCCCAAATCAATTATAAAGTATACGGCGCACTCAGATATAACAGGAAATCCCCCTCCATGCCCCAAATCAATTATAAAGTACATGGCGCACTCAGATATAACAGGAAATCCCCCTCCATGCCCCAAATCAATTATAAAGTACATGGCCCCCTCAGATATAACAGGAAATCCCCCTCCATGCCCCAAATCAATTATAAAGTATACGGCGCACTCAGATATAACAGGAAATCCCCCTCCATGCCCCAAATCAATTATAAAGTACATGGCGCACTCAGATATAACAGGAAATCCCCCTCCATGCCCCAAATCAATTATAAAGTACACGGCGCACTCAGATATAACAGGAAATCCCCCTCCATGCCCCAAATCAATTATAAAGTATACGGCGCACTCAGATATAACAGGAAATCCCCCTCCATGCCCCAAATCAATTATAAAGTACATGGCGCACTCAGATATAACAGGAAATCCCCCTCCATGCCCCAAATCAATTATAAAGTACACGGCGCACTCAGATATAACAGGAAATCCCCCTCCATGCCCCAAATCAATTATAAAGTACATGGCGCACTCAGATATAACAGGAAATCCCCCTCCATGCCCCAAATCAATTATAAAGTACAAGGCGCACTCAGATATAACAGGAAATTCCCCCCCATGCCCCAAATCAATTATAAAGTACACGGCGCACTCAGATATAACAGGAAATTCCCCTCCATGCCCCAAATCAATTATAAAGTACATGGCGCACTCAGATATAACAGGAAATCCCCCTCCATGCCCCAAATCAATTATAAAGTACACGGCGCACTCAGATATAACAGGAAATCCCCCTCCATGCCCCAAATCAATTATAGAGTACACGGCGCACTCAGATATAACAGGAAATTCCCCTCCATGCCCCAAATCAATTATAAAGTACATGGCGCACTCAGATATAACAGGAAATTCCCCCCCATGCCCCAAATCAATTATAAAGTACACGGCGCACTCAGATATAACAGGAAATTCCCCTCCATGCCCCAAATCAATTATAGAGTACACGGCGCACTCAGATATAACAGGAAATCCCCCTCCATGCCCCAAATCAATTATAAAGTACACGGCCCCCTTAGATATAACAGGAAATTCCCCTCCATGCCCCAAATCAATTATAAAGTACACGGCCCCCTTAGATATAACAGGAAATTCCCCTCCATGCCCCAAATCAATTATAAAGTACACGGCCCCCTTAGATATAACAGGAAATTCCCCTCCATGCCCCAAATCAATTATAAAGTACACGGCGCACTCAGATATAACAGGAAATCCCCCTCCATGCCCCAAATCAATTATAAAGTACACGGCGCACTCAGATATAACAGGAAATCCCCCTCCATGCCCCAAATCAATTATAAAGTACATGGCGCACTCAGATATAACAGGAAATTCCCCTCCATGCCCCAAATCAATTATAAAGTACACGGCGCACTCAGATATAACAGGAAATCCCCCTCCATGCCCCAAATCAATTATAAAGTACATGGCGCACTCAGATATAACAGGAAATCCCCCTCCATGCCCCAAATCAATTATAAAGTACATGGCCCCCTCAGATATAACAGGAAATCCCCCTCCATGCCCCAAATCAATTATAAAGTACATGGCGCACTCAGATATAACAGGAAATTCCCCTCCATGCCCCAAATCAATTATAAAGTACATGGCGCACTCAGATATAACAGGAAATCCCCCTCCATGCCCCAAATCAATTATAAAGTACATGGCCCCCTCAGATATAACAGGAAATCCCCCTCCATGCCCCAAATCAATTATAAAGTACATGGCGCACTCAGATATTACAGGAAATTCCCCTCCATGCCCCAAATCAATTATAAAGTATACGGCGCACTCAGATATAACAGGAAATCCCCCTCCATGCCCCAAATCAATTATAAAGTACATGGCGCACTCAGATATAACAGGAAATCCCCCTCCATGCCCCAAATCAATTATAAAGTACACGGCGCACTCAGATATAACAGGAAATCCCCCTCCATGCCCCAAATCAATTATAAAGTACATGGCGCACTCAGATATAACAGGAAATCCCCCTCCATGCCCCAAATCAATTATAAAGTATACGGCGCACTCAGATATAACAGGAAATCCCCCTCCATGCCCCAAATCAATTATAAAGTACACGGCGCACTCAGATATAACAGGAAATCCCCCTCCATGCCCCAAATCAATTATAAAGTACATGGCGCACTCAGATATAACAGGAAATCCCCCTCCATGCCCCAAATCAATTATAAAGTATACGGCGCACTCAGATATAACAGGAAATCCCCCTCCATGCCCCAAATCAATTATAAAGTACACGGCGCACTCAGATATAACAGGAAATCCCCCTCCATGCCCCAAATCAATTATAAAGTATACGGCGCACTCAGATATAACAGGAAATCCCCCTCCATGCCCCAAATCAATTATAAAGTACATGGCGCACTCAGATATAACAGGAAATCCCCCTCCATGCCCCAAATCAATTATAAAGTACACAGCGCACTCAGATATAACAGGAAATCCCCCTCCATGCCCCAAATCAATTATAAAGTATACGGCGCACTCAGATATAACAGGAAATCCCCCTCCATGCCCCAAATCAATTATAAAGTACACGGCGCACTCAGATATAACAGGAAATCCCCCTCCATGCCCCAAATCAATTATAAAGTATACGGCGCACTCAGATATAACAGGAAATCCCCCTCCATGCCCCAAATCAATTATAAAGTACATGGCGCACTCAGATATAACAGGAAATTCCCCCCCATGCCCCAAATCAATTATAAAGTACACGGCGCACTCAGATATAACAGGAAATTCCCCTCCATGCCCCAAATCAATTATAAAGTACATGGCGCACTCAGATATAACAGGAAATCCCCCTCCATGCCCCAAATCAATTATAAAGTACACGGCGCACTCAGATATAACAGGAAATCCCCCTCCATGCCCCAAATCAATTATAGAGTACACGGCGCACTCAGATATAACAGGAAATTCCCCTCCATGCCCCAAATCAATTATAAAGTACATGGCGCACTCAGATATAACAGGAAATTCCCCCCCATGCCCCAAATCAATTATAAAGTACATGGCGCACTCAGATATAACAGGAAATTCCCCTCCATGCCCCAAATCAATTATAAAGTACACGGCGCACTCAGATATAACAGGAAATTCCCCTCCATGCCCCAAATCAATTATAAAGTACACGGCCCCCTTAGATATAACAGGAAATTCCCCTCCATGCCCCAAATCAATTATAAAGTACACGGCCCACTCAGATATAACAGGAAATTCCCCTCCATGCCCCAAATCAATTATAAAGTACACGGCCCCCTTAGATATAACAGGAAATTCCCCTCCATGCCCCAAATCAATTATAAAGTACACAGCGCACTCAGATATAACAGGAAATTCCCCTCCATGCCCCAAATCAATTATAAAGTACACGACGCACTCAGATATAACAGGAAATCCCCCTCCATGCCCCAAATCAATTATAAAGTACACGACGCACTCAGATATAACAGGAAATTCCCCTCCATGCCCCAAATCAATTATAAAGTACACAGCCCACTCAAATATAACAGGAAATCCCCCTCCATGCCCCAAATCAATTATAAAGTACACGGCGCACTCAGATATAACAGGAAATCCCCCTCCATGCCCCAAATCAATTATAAAGTACACGGCGCACTCAGATATAACAGGAAATACCCCTCCATGCCCCAAATCAATTATAAAGTACACGGCGCACTCAGATATAACAGGAAATCCCCCTCCATGCCCCAAATCAATTATAAAGTACACGGCGCACTCAGATATAACAGGTATAACCTCAGATATAACCTCAGGCCAGTGGTGAGCCCTACATTCATATTAGAAATAAAAAAATCGAAAGGCTAACCTGACCAGTGCTGGCTACCCACTTGCCCTTGCCGGGAGCAGTGCTTAGGCTTCCCCCAGCACAAGGGGAGTCTGATGGGCTTTGCCTTCTATTTTTAAAGCGGAACAAAACCTAGAAATTTGACTTTCATAGGTTTTGCTCCATGCCCCCAGGGCAGCTCGAGCCAGGATGCCCCGTTGTGTGAAACCCCCCTGTTCACCCAGAAAAACTCACCTATCCAGACTCCCAACAGCACAGGCTTTCGTTCAATGAGAGCCGCCTGCTGTGACTATGTCACTCGGCAGGCTGCTCCATTGAGTTGAATGGGAATCCCTGGAATCTGGATTTTGAGATATAGAAACTGAATGTCAGTTGAGCCCCACTCGCCCAAAATCCCCAAAATACATAGCACACCACACAGTGCCGAGGCCTTTGAAGCGCAGTATCCTATCAGCCGCGCCTTTGTGTTTTGCGGTTTGGGCCGCCGCATTCATTGTGGAAAATATGGGGAAGAATAATATTAAAAAAGAGAAAAAATAAAGGAACGGATTACAATATAGAGCTTGTTCCCCAACACTATAATAATAATAATAAGGGCAAGGCAAAGGAGTAGTTAGGCTTTCTGGCACCCAGGGCAAAGATTCGAAATGGCTCCACCCCATCTGTTCTCAGGCCCCCCCTTTGGCAACCCCCTGACCTGCTGCACCTGGGGCAAGTTCCCCCTCCGCCACCCCACCTCTCCCTAGCTACACCCCTGGGGGAAGGAATCCCCGGTTCTCCACTATGTAACATCACCCGGCGCTATTTACCCACAACAAGCATTTGCCAAGTGGCCACCCGGTGAGTGCAGATCAGCCTGTAGGTTGGACCCGAGCTTTATGTCCTGCAAACATTTCTTTGTAATAAAGCTGGACCATAAGCCACACCTCTCTCCCAATGAGGAGCACCAGACAAAGAAATTATTATCAATTCACAAATTTTATTATTTTCGCACAAAAACAATATAAACTAAAAAATTACATACAACAAACACAATGAATAAAAATTGGGGATGCCCCAAACCCCCACCCGAGTATCTGACAGAGTCTTATTACTGCACTCACCAAAATTAGTAATAATCTGCCTTGAAAAAGAGACCTATGTCTCGGAACGCGTGGGCTCGTGAATGGGGGGGACGCATATGGCTGACCCGGACATACCTGATTGGGATAAGTAACACTTTCTTTGCACTGTTTGTTTTTTCTATTGATTTGAGCTTCATTCTATTGTTATTTGCGCATTTGAGATAAAAACCTCTATAAATAAATATCTGCTATTAATTGATGTACTGTTTGTATAGGCACTTGGCACTTTTTTAAGGATATCAGTTATTTTAAGAGTTCTATGAATTACACCTAATATTCACATTTGTCCGTATGACAGCTAAGGACATCAACTCCCCCTCCTGGCAGAATATGTTTAGTTTGTCTTATATGTTTTTTAACAATGTGTCTTGGATGTAATGTTTTTTGATTCTAATGGATTAATAAATATATATATATTTTTATTACTAATTTTGGTGTGTGCAGTAATAAGACTCAGATACTCAGGTGGGGGTTTGGGGCATCCCCAATTTTTATTCATTGTACTTTTTGGGTTAAACCGGACCTTCACCATGATTTAATGAAAAGCCCAAACTCTTAAAAAACGATTTCCCAGCATCTAAAATTAATATATTTTACATTTTTAGTCACTAACTTATTATTCTTTCCCCCACTGGGCTGCAACTCTGTTCAGGAATTTAGGATACGGGCGCCGCCATCTTGACTCAGAAGCATCACACTTACTGAGGAGAGGAGAGTGGGATAAGGTACAGGGGGCGGGTTATAGCTGTGCTTTGCTCAGACAGAGCAGAGCTGGGGTCAGGGAAAGGTCAGCAGTCCCAGAATGCAGAGCAGCACAGTCACTTCCTGTTTGCAGGCACTTCCTGTTTGCAGGCTGCCTGATAAAATGGCGGCTTCCATAAGCCGCCATCTTGGATGTTTAAAGGCTCATAACATGCAGTAGATGCAGGTAGGATGATTTTTAATGTGAGCAAACTGTATGTACAGGGTGTGGGAAACATATAAGATAGACTCTTATTCAGAGTGAAGGTCTGCTTTAAGGACAGAGCATTGCACCACATGTGATGGTAAGATTGTTTTGCTGGTGCCACCCACACATCTTTTCTACAACAAACACAAGACACTTAAAAACACTGCTGAAAAAGTTTCCCTGTAATCTCCACCCTATCTTCCCATGTCTTATCCACTTATTAGGATATCAAATGAATTGCAATCAATCAAACAGATTTCCTATAATTCTAAAAAGTGAAACAAGAGATTTAGGGTGTGCACAGCCAGATGCAGAAGGGAAGAAACACAATACACTATTAACAAACGGACCCTAGACTAGTCCCACAGCCCCTACAAATCTGCCGCACACGCGAAAATTCACTACTATGATAATCAAGACAATTATAAAAATGTGTAAATTTATTAGGTCATCCTTAAAAGCTATTTACAAACAACATAAACACATACAATACGCTGGGGGGGGAATATTTATCCCTCAATGGACTCTCTTATTATTGTGAATTCAACAGTTCATTCATTGTTTAATAAATAAACAAAATAATTAATAAATAATCCAAATTAATCCATTCAAAATATAAAAATATGGCATATAAAGAAAAAAAGCAGCAAAAATAATGAATATATACAGATATAGAAAAATTGTGCTAAAGAAGATATGTGCTAACTGAAATCAGCCGGTCAATAAAGCTGCTGTGTGCAAATGTGCAGTGTTGTAAAGTGTATCAGTGCATAGTGCAAAAAGTGCTACAAAAGCTCAACTTGTAAATATAAATATTCAACATGTAACATATAACAGTGTGGTTGCCATATAAAAGAGGGAATCATATATAGGAATGAACATAAAATTACATCACCGAATGCATGGAGTCAGGGTCGCCCAACAGCGGCCCGCCACCGACGCGTTGCGTGGCCTATCGCCACTTCGCCAGGGTGAAATTTATAATTGTCTTGATTATCATAGTAGTGAATTTTCGCGTGTGCGGCAGATTTGTAGGGGTTGTGGGACTAGTCTACGGTCCCTTTGTTAATAGTATAATTCTAAAAAGATCACATTTCCATATATTTTTTTTGTACCGGCACAAAAACCCCTATTTTCAGCAGTGTTTGTGGTATGTAATTTTTTTTTAGCTTACCGGTATATTGTTTTTGAGCGAAAATAATAAAAATTGTGAATTGATAATAATTTCTTTGTCTGGTGCTCCTCATTGGGAGAGAGGTGTGGCATATGGTCCACGTCCACTCCAAAAATTTAGTTTCATTGGTGTTGCATCTTTTTTGTGAGCATTTCTTTGTAATAACTTCCTGTCACAGAATCGGCTGCACGCACCTCCAGTCTGTGATGAATCTCTTTTTCCCTCTTCCGCAGGTTTTTACCTTTGATGGATCCGACGCTTTTAACTGCTGCACCTTCCTGTCCAGCGTCTCGGTCCTGGCAGGGAGTCAGGATGGGAACATCTACCAGCTGGACGTCAGGAACACAAAGTGAGAGCGCGCACAGATAGCGGTGCTTTATGCCAACCGGGGGTCACCTGACTTCAGGATCACTTCACTCATCTTATGGTGCCATTACTGTGACCCTCTGGCCACCATGGCACCTATGTGGACCCTTAAAGTGGACCATCACCCTCCCGTGATCGGCCCGGGAATCTATAAGATTCCCGGGCCGATCACCTCCCTCCCCGCGGGACATCCGAGATGGGGATGTCCCGCGGGGTGAAACCCCCCCAAACACCCCAAATCCCCTTACCTTGTCTTCTGCGCGCGCCCGCGCCGGCCGTCTGTGAATGGCCGGCGCGGGCGCGCGGAGGCGGCGGCGGAGGAGCCGCTTGTTCGCGGCTGTCAAAACGCTTGTCCGTCGGCGCTGGGAGCAGAGAGAGGTGAGTTTTTCGGGTGATCGGGGGGGTTTCATACAGCGGGGCACCCCGTTCGGGGTCAAAATCCTGGGTGTTGGTCTACTTTAAAACAAATGACTGAGCCGTGGCTTAACTAAATGTGACGGTGGCCCTGGTGCAGACATTAAAGCAGACCACAACCCACATTTTTAAAGTGGACCAAAATCCCGATCGGTGGTGCCCCGCTGTGTGAAACCCCCCAGAACGCATCTGCCACTCGTCCAATTAGCACGCTCGGAGACGCTGACGTCACGTCGTCCAAGCCTTTGCCTAAGGCCAGAGCCTCCGAGCGCGCTGGTGACCGCATCCCCTTGCTTCCTTCTAACAGGGTACAAAAGTCTTAGCACTCAACCCTGTTAGTTTGCAGACCAACCTGCCCCAAATGGGACTCTCAGAGATTAGAGTTAGGGCTGCACCTCACAGAGGCACCTTGGCGCTTGGTGGTGCAGCTTCAGCTACTTCTGCAGATGTGTGTGACCGAGTCCTCTGTTATTCTAAGTATGTCACACACCCCGCTTCAAACTTTAATAATTACACTTGGGTTACTCCACCAGCAGGTGGCGACGTTGCAGAGAAGTCTTGAAAAACGAGCCCCTCCTGGTCTATACATACCTGGGACCTCCCACTTATCTCCCAGTGTTCTTCTCTGCAAGATGGCGACAAGACAGAAGAATGAAGTCTCCTGCTTGCAGGTAGCCGGGGTAACACCGCGGCCCCCCCTTCTGGTCTATTTCTGCTCGGCTCTTTTTGATATGCCCCTTGTGAAGCCTCCCAGCCCTGGCTGCTGGGCCGGGCAAGGGTAGACGGCACCCCAAGGTGCCTAGGAGCTTTGTTCCTCCGCTAGACCCCATACGGGCCGACGGGCCGCCCGACCCAGTTTGGCGCTGTGTTGGGGGCCGTGGCCGGGCTCCTTGATGGGGGTTTTTTGCCTGCGGGGCCGGGCGCCATGTGCCGTATGTTTCCTCATACGTGCGGCACCGCTGGTTGGCGGGGGGGGCGGGGCCGCGTCTCGCGCGGCCCGCGCTGTACTGTGCTTGGAAGGGGGGCGGGGCAGGAGCGCTTCGCGCGTCTGTGTAGGCCCGCCCCTCTTCTCCTTCCTCCTCGTTTCCGGCGTGTGTGCTGCTGGGCTGCTGCGATCAGACGTCGACTTTGTAAATTACTGTTTAGAGTTCAAAGCTCACTCCCAACTAGTTGGTTAAGTTAATCCTTGTGAAATATGTTACTGTTGATGGAGCTCTTCTGGAATTATTCCCTCAATTTAGAGACAGATTTTAGGTTTGGCTGCAAGCTAACAGGGTTGAGTGCTGTGGCTCCTTTAAGACTTTTGTATCCTAATTGCCCTGCTAACGTGCACCTCCCGGGTTAGTTATAAAATGGTCTGAGCGGCTGCCACCCCCCCTTATTTTTCCTCTCTCTAACAGGGAGTGGGCCCGCACCGGCCATTCACGCGCCCTGCTAGAGGTATAGCGGAGATGTGGCTCGCACATGCACCGTTGGACTGGGAATCAAGGTAAGTGTATGGGGCGACCTGGGGGGGGGTTTCACACAGCGGGGCATCCTGATTTTGGATGCCCCGGGGGGAGGGAATCTTTAACTAGTATCTCTTGAATTGCTCCCCCCATGAAAGAGGACATTTTGCCAATTTTTAATGTTCCTGCTTCTTTCTAATCCCAGATAATGGCTCCGCCTCCTCCATTCATTGTCGTGTGTGGCGATGATGTCATTGCGCACCTATGCAAATGACTGATCACCTGACATCTTACTGAGAGGGACAGCAAACAGAAAAGTGTTCCAGGACGATTCGAAAAGCAAAAATATCTATTTCTAGTTCAACACCCTAAGAAGGGAGAATCTTCAGGGGCTTTGGCCAAATGTATTTCACAAGTTCAGTGGGTTTTGTTCCGCTTTAAAAGATAGAAAATAGTTTACTGTATAAGCCGGGAAGGGTCCCACTTTTAACTCATCCTCAAGTCCAGTAGACGCAAACCAAAACCCTCAAAAAGCCTCCCCACGCCCCCTCCTGATTACCTTGGAGGATTCTGCAGGCTCTGCAGTGGCTCGGTTGATGTCGGGGCCAGGTCCAGCAGTCACTGCCTGGGGCCCACTGGAGGGTCACATGTTGCAAAACAGAGTGGAGGCAACTTGCACAGGGCCCCCTTCTGCCATGGGCCCAGTAGCAGCTGCTTCTATTGAATGCACGCCCCTGACTTATGAGTAGGAAGTCAGCTTCGCCTTCCCTGCAATCCCTATTGCCCACTGACGGTAACATGGGACCTGGATGGTTAAAGTGGACCAAAACCCATGGTGATCGGCCTGGGAATCTTATAGATTCGATTATCGATTCCCTCCCCGCGGGGTATCCAAAATCGGAATGCCTAGCTGTGTGACACCCCCCAGGGCGCCCCATACACTTACCTTCTTTCCCGGTCCAACAGTGCATGCGCAAGCCACATCCCCGCTATCCCTCTAGCAGTGCACGTGCTCGAGCCAGGCATTAGTGAATGGCCCGTTCCCTGTTAGAGTGTAGCAGGGGATGAGGCTGTCAGTGCGCTCAGAGCCGCTGGCCTTAGATGAAGGCTTAGACGACGTGAGGTCAGCGGATCCGAGCGTGCTGATTGGACATGCGCGGTTGGATCAGGAAGAGGTGAGTTGGTTTTGGCAATATGGGGGGTTTCACGCAGTGGGGCACCCACGATCGGGGTGTCCCAGGGGAAATTACCAAAACCCAACATAGTCAAAATCCTGGGATTTTGACCACTTCAAAGCGGAACAAAACCCACTGGGTCCAGTGCTGGAATCTAAAAGATCCCAGGGCCAGCCACTGGCCTTCCCCCTGGAGCATCCCGTATTGGGATGCGCTGCTGTGTGAAACCCCCCAGGGTGCCGTTAATCGCTCACCTTTCCCCGGTCCAATGGCAGCAGCGCATGCTCTCGTCCAATCCGAGTCGCCCGCTGAACTGATGTAATCTAGCAAGCAGCTCTGTTTGTTGTCAATGGAGAGCAAGAGCGGCCATATCCCCGGGCTGTGCGTGCACTTCCATCCCAGCCATTCAGATAGGCCAGGGCGCCAGCACATGGCAGCAGAGGGTGTGGCTGCTCTCACCCCCCCGTTCACTTTAATCAGAGCTGATTGGCGATTACGGCAGTTCGGCGGGCACGCCCCGTGGGGGGGGGGCTGGCGTTGGCGTGCAGCTGCCCCCGAGGATCTTTCCAGAAGGCACGGCTGGGCCAGACGCGCTGCTGTTACTGCTGCTGCTATTGCTGCTGCGCTGGGAGCCAGGCTCAGGCCTTCCTTGCTGCGGACACTGCGGTGATCCCTCCTGTCGGTTTGCGGTGTCGTGAGTCCCTCTTTTGATATTGTTGCACTTGCCATATGTATTTTATGTTAAGGCTGACATGGGGCTCTCTTTCTTTTTTGTTTAGATCGTGGGCTAAAGTTGAGGGTTGTGGTTCTTCCCGGTCCCCCTTTTTAATAAAAGGGATCGATTATAGGCTTAGGCCATTAGCGTCTAGTAGCCTTCTTGATTTTTACTATTCTTAATCACCATAATGGAGGCATCAGGGGATAGTGAGCTGGGGGCCCCATTTGGGCAGGACAGGCTCTGCCCCTTGTGCAGAAGGAATCCTCTGGGCGGATTCAGCACTATTTGTCCCACTTGCGTCAGAGGCATTGCTTTGGACCATGAGCGGCTGGTCGCCCCTGACCCTAGCCCTGTATTACCATCATCCTCTCCGGACCCTCCGCTGCTGCATTCAGCCCCTAGCGAAGGGGGAGCCAGCAAGGGGTCTCTAGCATAGGCTGGCTAGTCTCGCAAAGCAGATCTCGTTGACAGTCCCTAAAAAGGCCTTGAGATGACGATCTTTTTGATTGCTTGGGTTCTGCGGAGGAAGGTGAGTTGCCAGATGATTCACGCTCAACGGTGGAATATTCCGCTGGCGATGACAGTATCTCTGGTTCCTCCTCGAACGAGGATTCTGGTCTCCCAGATGATACGGAGAGTTTGCTCTCTTCCGTGTTTGATACCCTACACATTGTTCCTCCCAGAGCGGCTAAGAAGAAGCAGGGTGATTTATTTCGGCCTGAGAGGCAAAGACGGGTCTTCCTGGAACAGCCTCACTTTTCTAGCATGATCCTTAAGGAATGGGAAGGGCCCAACAAGCTGCCGTCGGTCCCTAAGGGCCTGGATAGGCGGTACCCCTTTCCTGTTGATTTGGTTCGGTTATGGTGTCACCCTCCCGAGGAGGATCCTCCCGTGTCAGGCTTGTCCAATACCACTGTTATGCCGTCGCCTGACAATGCTTCCTTGACCCTGCAGACAAGCGCATGGATCAGCTGGCTGCCATGCGTTCACCTTTGCTGGTGTTCTCTTTCGCCCGGCGTGCGCCTTGGAAATCATCTCACTAGCCAACACGAGAAAGGTGAGACACCTTGTGGCTAGAGCTAAGGCTCGCAAGCGGGCTGAGGAGTATAAGGAACTCAAGGCTTGCTTGGATTTCATTGGCTTTATTGTTACTGCCATGGATGATGTGGTCAGGCTTGGCGCCAGAATTTCGGCCTTGCTTGTTTCTCTACGTCGCTCGCTCTGGTTGAAGCAGTGGTCGGCTGATGCGGCTGCCAAGAAGTCCCTCACAAGTCTACCTTTTGTGGGAAGCCGGCTGTTTGGGGAGCGCCTGGACCTTATGGTCAAGGATGGTAGACTCCCTCAGAGAAGAAAGCCTGCTCGGCCCTTTCGGAACCCCTCTTCTTATCGGTCCTTTCGAGGAGGAAGAGGCTCTTTGTTTCTAGGTGGCCGCAGAGATACCTGGGGCAGAGGTAGGTCCCGCAGCCGACCCAACCCCTCCTGGGGAGCTAAGTCCAAACCCCCTGCCAAGCCCACTCAGGCATGAGGGGGCGCCCTCACCCATTCGGGTGGGGGGGACGGCTTCTGCTGTTTGCTCAGATCTGGAGGCAGCACGTCTCAGATCGGTGGATTCAGGAGGTAGTGTCCTCCGGTTACAAGATAGAGCTGGCAGCCAGGCCGCCCTCAAAATTCCATTGTGACAGGCGCTCTGGCGATTCCTTGGATGGAGTTCAAATTTCTGTATGCATTCCCTCCGTTTCTGCTCCTGGGCAGAGTGCTGCGCAAGATAGCCCAGGAACGGGTACCAGCCATCCTGGTGGCTCCTCGCCGGCCGAGAAGGAGTTGGTTTGCAGACATAGTCCAGATGTCAATAGATCACTACATCATGCCCGACGATCCAGGGCTTCTCACACAGGGGTCGCTGCGGCACCCCAATTTACGGACGCTGGCTTTGATGGCCTGGCTATTGAAACCTCAATCCTGACGGAGAAAGGGTTATCGGCCACGGTTGTGCATACACTGATTCAGGCACAGAAGAAATCTTCTTCCATGATATACTACAGAGTTTGGCGGGCCTATACTACTTGGTGTGAGGCCAAGAGCCTTCCTTGCCGAAAATTTGCTATTTCTAGGATTCTGGAGTTTTTACAACATGGCTTAGACTTGGGCCTCCAGCTTAGCACCCTCAAGGGTCAGGTCTCGGCTTTAGCCATTTTTTTCCAGAGATCCATTGCCAACCATAGGTTGATCAAAACTTTTTTCCAGGGAGTTACCCATGTCCGGCCACCACGTAAGTCAGTATTACCGGTGTGGGACCTGAATTTAGTACTATCTGCTCTCCAGGGCCCTCCCTTCGAGCCATTGAGCGATGCTACATTGTCTATGTTGACTCTCAAAGTGGTCTTTATGGTAGCGATCACCTCAGTGCGTCGTGTATCAGAGCTGGCCGTGCTTTGTATGAAACCACCCTACTTTGAGCTGCACAGAGATAAGGTGGTTTTTCGCTTTAAACCTTATTATTTGCCTAAGGTTGTTTCTCCCTTTCACCTTAATGAGGAAGTTGTCTTACCTTCCTTGTGTCCAGCACTGGCTAGTTCCAAAGAACGGACCCTCCATGACTTGAATGTGGTCAGAGCCATAAAGTATTACCTGGCTGCGACTGAATCCTTCAGCAGATCGGATTTGCTCTTTGTCCTGACAGAAGGTTCTAGGAAAGGATTGCCACCAGCCAAGTCCACTCTCAGTAAGTGGATCAGACAGGCGGTGGTGCAAGCATATTCTGCCAGGGGGAGGGAACCCCCTTTTTGGATCACAGCTCATTCTGCCAGAGCTATCGGTGCCTCTTGGGCTTTTCAGCACCAGGCATCAGTGGAACAAGTTTGTAAGGCCGCAACTTGGTCTTCAGTTCATACTTTTACAAAGTTTTACAAGGTGGATGTCAGGGCCTCAGCTGACGCTGTTTTTGGCCGAAAGGTGCTTCAGGCGGTAGTGAAATGAACTACATACTGTTCCGCACTGGGGATCCCGCCCATATGGACACTGCTTTTGGATGTCCCAATCGTGAGATATGGGACGGCCTGGACTGGATGTAGGGAAAAATACAATTCTGTGAAACTCACCTGTAGAATTGTTTTTTTATACATCCATTCCAGGCCGTCCCACCCCGCCCTTGTGTTCTTTATGTCCTGTGTGCCTGCTATGGTGATCAACCATTTTTGTTCATAGGACACTGGTTTTTCTAGTTTTTGCTTAAGAGTACAAGCTAAAGCTATGTGAAGTAACATGGTTTCTTAGGCCTCCCAGCCTTCCCTCTTTTGTTGAGTACTGCTTTTAAACCACTGGGGAATGATAGAGGGGCAGCTGCCTTTATAGGGGGCCGGGAGGAGCTACATCTTAGATCTTGCAGTCAAGCGCCCTCTAGAGGCGAACACCCAGTCGTGAGGATATTGGGACGACCTGGACTGGATGTATACAAAAACAATTCTACAGGTGAGTTTCACAGAATTGTATTTTTGAATGCCCCGTGGGAGGGGCTCAGTCTATAAGATTCCTGGGCCGTTGAGTTTTGGTCCACTTTAGGTATTAATGCCAGTTTTGGGGAATTTCTTGGGGACTTATAATGTACAGGCATCCCATATCGGGATACCCAGGGGGGGTGGGACAATACAGTCTTGTGCGCTGTATTGGGGTTTGAGGTTCTCTTTAACAAGTGTCTCGCTTTTCAGAGAACCAGTACAGATCATCTGCAAATCTGGGGCCCCGGTCCTCTCCCTGGCGCCATTCAAAGAGGGCTTCATTGCCAGTCAAGGTAAGTGTGCAGCCCAGCTCCATGTTCTTTCCTATCCCTGAACACTTCATGGCGGCCTACCAGGCATAAAAAGTCTGCGCGCCCCTGTTACAATGGTGGGTCTTAGTTATGTAGGAAAAAATCAGACCAAGAAGAAATATTTGAGATGTTTTTTCACCTTTTAAAGTGAATTTTGACTATCCTGCGCTGTTGGACCGAGAAGCAAGGTAAGTGGATGGGCGACCTGGGGAGTTTCACACAGCAGGGCATCCTGATTTTGGACGCCCCGGGGTGAGGGAATCGATCGGCCCGGGAATCTTGTAGATGCCCATTTCGATCGTGCTGGGTTTTGGTCCACTTTAAAGAAGAGCAACACCGCCCTCGAATCTATAAAGCTCTTAGGGTGGCTGCTGTACCTCTTTTTGGGTAATCCTGATTTGGGATGCCCTGCTGCGTGAACCACGCAGAGACTCCGTTCCTGTGTCTCTGGGCCACGGCCACATCCCCTGCATGCCTCTGTCTGTGGGCGTGCCCGTGCCAGGCCTTTCTGAACCGGCAGCGCGGGCACGTGCACAGCTAGAGACAAGGGTGGGGATGCGGCCGGCGGTGCTCACTCCATTCAGATTTCCTATGCCACACTGGCTCAGTGCGACCAAGGAGATCTGAATCAGAGGAGCTCTGCTGATTGGCTGAATCGCCCACATAGGAACCCGGAAGAGGTGAGTTCCCGGGCAATCTGTGGGGATACAGACAGCGGGGCATCCCGATTTTGGCCAGACAAGACCTTTTTGGATGTTGTTCCTCTTTAATGTGACCCATCATCTGTACAATTCTATTGAAAAACAAACCAAAATCATTAGAGGAGGAAATTAAAGTTACAAAACTCACTTAAAGTGGACCAACACCCAGGGGGGATCGGCCCGGGAATCTATAAGATCCCTCCCCGCGGGGCATCCGAAATCGGGATGTCCCGCGGGGTGAAACCCCCCAGGAAGCCCAGAAACCTTACCTTAACCCCGTTCCAACGGCGCATGCGCGGGCCACGGCCGCGTCTCGCGCTTCCCTCTAGCAGGGCGCGCACCGCTTGTGAATGCCCGGCGCGGGCGCGCTCCCTGTAAGAGGGACACTTGAGACGCGGCCTCCAGCGCTCAGAGCCGCTGTGGTTGGACGCCGCTTGTACGTGCATACCACAGCGGCTCTGAGCGCTCTGATTGGACGAGCGCCCGCGTAGGAGTGGGGTGAGGTGAGTGTTTCCGGGCGTTCTGGGGGGTTTCACACAGCGGGGCACCCCCGATCGGGGTGCCCCACCAAAGTGGACCAAAACCCAGGATAGTCAAAATCCTGGGTGTTGGTCCACTTTAATGTGGCAGCATAAGTGTGACATCATTTTATCATTGGGGATGTGACTGCCAATTAGCCAATCACATTACACTCATGTTAAATAGTAATCACTACGCTGCTGTTGTTTAGACCAAAACAAATCCTGAACAGGCCGGCCCTGGAATCTTAAAGGTAACAGGCCTGGCCGCTAGCCTTGGGATCCCCCCCCCCCCCAGTCCTAGCAAATCTCACCTTTTCCAGCATCTCCCTCGGCCATGTAAACAACGGGGAGGAAAAGCGAGCACATCCTCAGCATCTCTGGGCTGAGGTGCCCCCCGGTGACCAACCATTCTGATTGGACGGAAGTGCATCTGGGAATGCGCCCGCTGGTACTCCCGATTACTAAGCACAGATACACTTGCAGAGCATGGCAAACTGCTCTGATTGGGTGAGAACCCGCGCATGCGCCAATGGACCGGGAAAAGGTAAGATTTTACAGGGGAACTAGAAACAATAGGAGAGAGAGCCCCGATGCTTGCGAGTTTACAGTCTCCCATGAACCACAAGAGTTATTTAGACTGGACTGTTCCTTTAAATCCCATCATTCTCTCCTCTCTGCAGGTGATGGGTCGTGCTTCATCCTTCAGCAGGACCTAGATCACTTCCTGGAGCTCACCGAACCCGACTGTGATCCCGTGTATAAGGTGAGTGTGTTACTTATCCCCTGACTGCGCCTAATGCTAATGACTTTCTTACCTAACATTTTGGGCCCCCATGGGAAATTTCTGGGCCCCCTTCCCCCATTAGTTATCCAGAGACACCCGTCTCCACCAAGCACTCTCTTCCTCCTGATCATCTTTTTAAAGCGGAACAAAACCAAGGAATAAGACTTTCCTGGGTTTTTATTCCCGTGCCCCCGGATGGGATGCCCCACTATGTGAAACCCCCCTGTTTGCCCATAAAAACTCACCTGTTCAGGCTCCAATGGCACATGCGCGGGCTTTCGTCCAATGAGAGCCGTCTACTGTGACTGCGTCACTCGGCAGGCTGCTGTCATTGACTTTAATGGAGAGCGCGCAATGCTGCAGCCCCCACATCCCTATCTGAATGGCTGGGGCGGGAGCGCGTGCGCGTGCGCGACACTGGGGATGCAGCAGCGCACGCTTTCCATTCAGGTCAATGAAAGCCGCCTGCTGAGTCAAGTAGTCACAGAAAGCAACTCTCATTGGTCGAGAGCCCGCGCATGTACCATTAGAGACGGACTGGTGAGTTTTTATGGGCTCCCTGGGGGGGTTTCACACAGCGGGGCTTCCTGATTCGGGATGCCCCAGGGAAACACCAGCAGCCGGCCCTGGAATTTTTTAGATTCCAGGTCGGCAGCTGCTGGGTTTTGTTTGCTTTAAGGGTCTTTTTTTTTTTCAACATCCACCCAGATCCTTCCCTCTAGTGTTTAAAGCACACAAAACCCATACAGTTAAAGTGGACCAAAACCTAGGATTTTGACTATCCTGGGTTTTGGTCCTTTCCCCCGGGGCACCCTGATGGGGGGGGGGGGGGGGGGGCCCGCTGTGTGAAACCCTCCAGATCTCCAAAACCAACTCGCCTCTTCCCCCTCCTACGGCGCATGCGCGGATGCTTGTCCAATGCGCCGGCCATCCACAAATGCCTGGCACGAACACGCGCTCTGCTAGAGGGATAGCGGGGATGCGGCCATGACTCGCGCATGCGCCGTTGGACCGGGAAGGAAGGTAAGTGTATGGGGTGACCTGGGGGGTTTCACACAGCGGCACATCCCGATTTTGGATGCTCGAGTGAGGGAATCGATCGGCCCAGGAATCTTATAGATTCCTAGGCCAATCACAGTGGGTTTTGGTCCACTTTAAGTCCAATTTGGGATGCCCTGCTGTGTGCAATTGCGCGTTTCCACCCGGTAAAAATGAAAATCTTACCTTTCACCTTTACCTCGCTCCCCTGGCGAAGTCGGGATTGGCCGCCGTGGTTCGCAGGTTGCCACTAGTGTGGCTAATCATGGGGCTCTATTTTGACGGGGGAGCGAGGTAAAGGTGAAAGGTAAGATTTTCATTTTTACCGGGCGGAAACATGCAGTTGCACACAGCAGGGCATCCCAAATTGGACTTAACTAGATGGGTATTTTTTATCTGTTTGTTCAGTATAGATTACCGGGCATTAAAGCGGACCAAAACTCCCCCCTCCCCCCCCCCTTTTTTTTTAGACTGGGGAAAGGATCAAAACCCATGATAGTAAAAATCTTGGATTTTGGTTCACTTTAAAGCAGACCAAAACCCAGTTTATTTTACTCCCCCCACCGCTTAACAGGTGCATCGCAATTTGGGATGCCCCTGTGTGACAGACTCTGCCATCGGATTTTAAAGGCACTGTTTTTGCATAGACCCATTACTTTCATTTTCTTGAGCATGTCCCAGACAGGCTGCTATTGTTATAATGATTGTGCTACAGACTGCTATTGTTCTACTGATTGTGTTACAGACTGCTATTGTTATACTGACTGTGCTACAGACTGCTATTGTTATACTGATTGTGCTACAGACTGCTATTGTTCTACTGATTGTGCTACAGACTGCTATTGTTCTACTGACTGTGCTACAGACTGCTATTGTTATACTGATTGTGTTACAGACTGCTATTGTTCTACTGATTGTGTTACAGACTGCTATTGTTCTACTGATTGTGTTACAGACTGCTATTGTTATACTGATTGTGTTACAGACTGCTATTGTTATAATGATTGTGCTACAGACTGCTATTGTTCTACTGATTGTGTTACAGACTGCTATTGTTATACTGATTGTGCTACAGACTGCTATTCTACTGATTGTGCTACAGACTGCTATTGTTATACTGATTGTGTTACAGACTGCTATTGTTATACTGATCGTGTTACAGACTGCTATTGTTCTACTGATTGTGTTACAGACTGCTATTGTTATACTGACTGTGCTACAGACTGCTATTGTTATACTGATTGTGCTACAGACTGCTATTGTTCTACTGATTGTGTTACAGACTGCTATTGTTATACTGACTGTGCTACAGACTGCTATTGTTATACTGATTGTGTTACAGACTGCTATTGTTATACTGATTGTGTTACAGACTGCTATTGTTATACTGATTGTGCTACAGACTGCTATTGTTCTACTGATTGTGTTACAGACTGCTATTGTTATACTGACTGTGCTACAGACTGCTATTGTTATACTGATTGTGCTACAGACTGCTATTGTTATACTGATTGTGTTACAGACTGCTATTGTTATACTGATTGTGTTACAGACTGCTATTGTTATACTGATTGTGTTACAGACTGCTATTGTTATAATGATTGTGCTACAGACTGCTATTGTTATACTGATTGTGTTACAGACTGCTATTGTTATACTGATTGTGTTACAGACTGCTATTGTTATACTGATTGTGTTACTGGCAGAGTTGAGGGATTGTGTGCCCTGCTCCCATTGGTCCGTGTGTTTGTCATGCAGTTCTCCATCAGGTCCACGGGGGAGGTCCCCTTGCATGGAGCCTTGCATATAAGGCACAGGGTGGCACTAATAAAGTGCAGTTCATCTTCACCCTCAATACTGAGTTCTGTCTCTTATTGGGGGAAACGCTATATTACAATTCACTAGCCCTTGTAAGAGCTGTTCCTGTTTCCTCACGGACGACTCTGGGATTCCAGCTGCACCTCTCACCATTGGGAAAAGGACGTCTCTGGCGAGGAAGCCCTCCGGCGATAAAGGTTACCCCCAGGATTACCGGATCTCCTACCTCGCTGCATACTCCCCCGGAACATGCGCGGGCAATCAGCCAATCAGAATAGATTTTGGTGAATATTAATACTTGGCAATCTAATCTGAATGAATAGATTGTCAGGCTCCTCCCCTCCTGGTGTGCCTGTCCATGCCGGCCAATCAATCAGCGCTGGCGTGGCAGCATGCATCAGGCTTCTGGATGCCTCCATGCCATGAGATGGCCGGAGCAGTGAGTTTTACAGTGATCCCGGGAGGTTTTCATACAGCGAGGCATCAGGGTTCCCCAATAAGAGAGGGAATCGCCCGGTCCGGCTTTTGGTTTAACCCTTTTGTTGCCAAGCACGTAACACCTACGTGCTGGCTTGGCTGGGCCTTAAGTGCCAAGCACGTAGGTGTTACGTGCTTGACTTTCCTCGCTTGTAGTTTAAAAAGTAAAAACAACAAATACTCACCTGACCCCTTGTTGGATCCGGCCGGGTCTCCTCTTTAATTTGGTGCCATCCGATCCCCCGTGGGGGGTCGGATGGCTCCAGGAGAGCCCCCGGAATAGGCCGCCCCCCCCCCCCCCCCGCTTCTGCAGCAGCAGCTTCTAACTGTAAAAAAAAAAAAAAATAAAAATGACATTCACTTACCTGTGTGTGCGCTGGCTCCCGCTGCCCGCTGTCCCTCCTCTTCACCTGGGGGGCCTCCGATCCCCCCCCAGGACTTACCGATCTTCAGGAGAGAGCCTGGGAGGCTCTCTCCTCTCTTCTGCACGATGGCGGCCGCCATCATGCCTCTAAGCCCCGCCCCCTTGGGGGCGGGGCTTATGAAGTCATCCCGGCCCCGATCTCAGGCTTCAGCCTTGTCAGCTTCTCAGATGCCGGTGATCGGCACAGGGGAAGGAGGTGACAGGAGATCCTCTGATCTCCTGCCTTCTCCTTCTCTGGATGCCGATCACCGGCATCTGTCAGCTGAGCGGCGAGGGACAAGAGCTTGCAATCGAAGGTAAGTACAGTAAAAAAAAATTTTTTTTTTTTCTAATAAAATACTTTTTATTATTGTGTGGTGTTTTTTTTTCACATTAACCCTTTGTGAGCTGGTAAGGGGTCCATGAGACCCCTTATACCAGTTCACAAGGCTGGGGGGGTGGCAAGTCACCTGCCCTAGCGGGTGGCTTGCCATTAACCCCCGCACCCCCATTACCTGCCTCCCCAAAGGCCAGGGGGGGGCAGAAGAGCCCGGGCCCACATAGGCTATGTGGGCTCGTAGGCTGCAGGGTGGGGGGGCCACCAAAGCTGGCCCCCCCACTCTGTGCCTACAAGCCCCCATAGCTGGTCCCGGGCTGGTTACTTTGGGTAAGGGGGACCCCACGTCATTTTTTTTTTTGGATTTTGAAGGGTTTTTAACCCTTCAAAATCCAAAAAAAAATGGGGTCCCCCTCCCCGGGAAGGGGGACCCTATGTCATTTTTTTTTTTAATTAACCATTTGTCATCCAGCAGCTATAAAAGGCTTCTGGGCAGGAAAGGGTGTCTACCTATACATATGTGGTATCGCTGTAACCGGGAGAAATTGGGGTTTCTCACGCAATAAGATTTTATTGACAAACTTACATTTTTTATTACAAAAAAACTCTACAAATTGTAAAAAAATGTTTTTTTTTTGTTTTTTTTCACACATTTCACCCAAAAAAATTGAGAATACACCTAAAAAATACAAACAAGACATTTCATGTTAAAGCCCAGACTCTGTTGAAAAAAACAATATATAATTTTCCTGGGAAATCCCTGGAAATCCCTTCAAAAATGACAGTTGAATATGTGTAGCGCAAAATGGTGAAACATCGTCTGGCAACAGGGAGTGGCAAATGCTGCAGGTAGGCTGGCAGCGAAAGGGTTAAAGAGGAACAAAACACCCACTTTTTCCGTTTTTGGGATACCCCGCTGTGTGTATTTCCTCTGGTCGCCTGATACACTCACCTTCCTGTCGCTCCCACGGAGCAGAGTGCAGCTGAAAGCGAGCGTGTGGATTGGCTGAGCGGCCCGCTTAGCCAATCCGCGTACGCGCTTTCACTAGGCTCCACCGTGGGCCGCATCCCCCACTCATCTTATAGCTATGACGTGCCCAGGCCATCCATCCTGAAAGCCTTGGTGCAGGCACGCTCACACCCAGAGGTGAGCCAGGATGCAGCGCAGAGACGCTGTGAGGGCTCCAGGACAACGTGGGCCTCTGGGGGGGTTTTACACAGCGAAGTGGTATTGTATCCACGAAACGCGTCGGTGTTCCTTGTCGACTGGAGTTCATAGCGCAGGACGGATTGGGGCTCTTGTTAATTTCCGGGTGATGTATTGACTGGTGTGGTGTGCGGGATCCCAGAAACAGACGTCACCACCCGCCCAAGACGGACGGGTGTGCTCCAGCCTTTAGCCTCACCACTACCATCTCAAGGAACCACCCAGATCTCAAGAAAGGTTTTTTTCCTGAATCACCCTTACAAAGGTGGTACCCCATACACCTCACAACATCTACCAACCATTCCCCTACGACCAACTGCACAAGATGTAAACATTGGCTGTATACACTGAGGAAGCGCCAAGCCGCGAAACGCGTCTGTATAAAGCCAATATAGGATCTACTTCTTGCTACAAACTGACCAGATAGTACCCCAGAGGTACCCATCTTGCTACAAACTGTAATGACAAGGGCTGAATAAATTTCACAGATCACTGTGAGAATGGTTTTAACCTTACCTACATCTCTGGATATTTCTGTATAATATTATCTCAATGTACTACATTACCATATATTGTTTTGACTATATCCACTGATAAGGAGGACAGGGACGCCCTCCTAGGGTCCAAAAAAGCCCCCTATTCTCTAGATTTCCCTCTAAACTTAGGAAAATCCCCCCCCCTCTACTATTAGCCAGGGGAGCAGGACCCCACTACCTATTCAACATACAAATCAACACCAGATCCCCTGGGGTTCCAACGCCGGACTCTCCGGCGAGGATATAACCCCACCCCCCCCAAATATTAATGGTCAGTACTGAGGTTCTTCCTATTGTGTCACTTTGACGGCTGACTCTGTTTCCTCTTTTCTGCACCTTGCACTTTGTACCCTCAGCCCAGGTGGCTTTGGGGTTATATTTTTGCTATTTTGCACTTTTAATGTTAATATTATGGTTCTATACTTATCACTCTTTGCCTTTTTTGCTGTTCCTGCAACACTCTTGCATTGCCTTATTATAGGTGAGGCTCTAGCATACCTTATCTGCACTATGTAGCACCTTGCACTTTATATGCATTATTTAGTCACTTTTTTACAGTGTCATTTAGGCAGACCCATTGATATTGATTTTATATCTATTTATTATTGATTTAATATTTATTATTTATATCGATTGACTATTAGCCCCAGGCCTTTTCCCTCCTGCCCCACCTCCAGTTACTATATGTTTTATGTTTTTTTTTATCTTGTTGTTGTCATTGTTAGTATGGTGATGTTATATATTTAATTGTTTGTACTAAACTTCTGCATTTCAGTTACCCAACAAATTAAAATTAAATACAATTTTTAACTAATTCTCTAGTGTGTGGGGCCATACATCTGGGTATTGTAGGGGACAGCTCCAGAGTCCAACTAGTTCACATCATTTACTGTACTACCGTATATACTTGAGTATAAGCCGAGTTTTTCAGCCCACTTTTTGGGCTGAAAAAAGCCGCCTCGGCTTATACTCGAGTCAGTGAAATGGAGGAGAAATGGTAGGAGGAGCTAAGGTGCGGGCGCGCACCCACGCCTGCCCCCCCCGCGCAGCCCCTGTCGCCGTCGGCAGTGAAGATGCTGGAGCAGTGCGGGGCATGTGGTCCTCTTGTGTCCCCCTCATCAGGTAGGTGTGTGTGTGTGCTGGTGTCTTCTGAATTAATAGTTCCCGGTGCCTGCGGGCGCAAAGAGACTTCCTGGCGTGCGGGGGGAGGGATGAAAAAACTTACAGCTGGCGTGCAGGAGTGAAGGCAGCCGACATCGCTGCTGTCAATCTGCGAGCAGGGGGCGGGGCAGTCGTCCACTAAGAGCAAGTCTGCTCTTAGCATTACCCGGGTGGTGAGCAGCGTTCCCTGGAAGCTGCTTGGCTGCGCTTTTTGTCCCCAACCTTCACTCAGCAAAGAGGTTGGAACGCCCAGGGACGCAACGAATGGGAGCCAGGAAAGGGGAGAAGGATGCACACCAATGCTGGCTGTGTGCTCCTCTGCCCCTACAGGCGAGGGCGGGATTTTTATGGTAAAATGGCAGCAGGTAAAGCTTCTTTAGTGATAGCGCTGCCACAGCTCTGTGTACTGTTATTGCATACCTCCCAAGTTTTCCTGATTTGAAGGGACTGTCCCTCTTTTGAGTCCATGTCCCCCTGTTTACCGGTAGCTGCTGCATTTCCCACCCTAGGCTTATACTCGAGTCAATAACTTTTCCAGTTTTTTGTGGTAAAATTAGGTGCCTCGGCTTATATTCGGGTCTGTGCATATTCCTTTTCTCGATTGTCTTTGGTTTTACACAGCGGAGGCGTGAAACTTGAACGATCCTGGAGTCTTTGAGACTCCAGGGCCTGCGAAGCTCCTCTTTATAGTGAACCGAAACCCAAGATTTTGACTATCCTTGGTTTTGGTCCTTGCCCCCGGGGCACCCTGATCGGGGATGCTCCGCTGTGTGAAATCCCCCCAGGTGGCCGAGACAAACTCACCTCTTCCCGGTCCTACGGCGCATGCACGGCCGGTTGTCCAATCGTGCTCGGATGCCACTCACGTCAGCGCGTCTAAACCTGCGCCTAAGGTGAGCGTCTCCGAGCATCCCCGCTACTTTTAAACAGGGAGCGTTCTTGCGCCGTTCGTTCACAAATGCCTGGCATGGGCACGCCTGCCCATGCGCCGTTGGACCGGAAAAGAAGGTAAGCGTATGGGGCGACCTGGGGGGGTTTCACACAGCAGGGCATCCCGATTTTGGATGCCCCGGGGTCAAGGCATTGATTGGCCTGGGAATCTTAAAGATTCCTGTGCCGATCAGTGTGGGGTTTGGTTCACTTTAATGTGCACCGTAATCTATTCTGACTGGGCGCCACTGCGGAAGCGTGGAGTCAGGTAAGTAAATCGGCACACACCTAGGGTATCACACATGCCTAGGGCTATGTTAAAACCTCCCCCAAACCCTCACCGATCTGCCCCCCCCCCCCCCCGGTCTTACCTTTGGGCTCTATTTACTCACCTTGCCGTGGGATCCATCTTCACGGTCCCTCGGATTCCAGGCGAACTCCCAACGGGCGGGGCCATCTTGCATCCCATCAGGCACTGCGTGTGCGCCCCTCGATCTCGCTCCTGAATAGGACGCAATGAAGCCACCCAAAATCCCGCGAGGCTCTGCTGAGCGTCGCGGCTAAAGTCGTACTGTCATTTACTGACGGCTAAGCGGATGGTGGGCGGGGGCAGAGGATCGGGCCCTGAAGCAGCCGGATGTTGTCGCTGTCTGCTGCATCCAAAAGGTCTGTCATGATTAAGAGCGTTTGCTCGAAACGCGTAGACGCGGGGTTGGCTCTTTACATGTGCGTTTTGTCTTACCTGCTGTGATGGCTTTTAACTACGATGTGCAATAAAGGAGGATGATTTTAACTTACCTAACCATGTGGCTGGCGTTCCTTATCCATGGCATCCAAAAGGTAAGTATAGGCAGGGAATTGACCTCTTTTTTCTTTTTTTTTTTAGGTCCACCGTTTCTCTTTAAAGAGGACCAAAACCCACCCTGGAGCCTATGAGACTCCAGGGCAGGCATACTCGCTCCCCCCGGGGCGTTCCATTTGGGGATGGCACGATGTGTGAAACCCCCCAGGTCGCCTGAAAACTCACCTTCTTTCCCGGCCCAACGCGGCATGCGTGAGCAGTGGCTGCATCCCCGCTATCCCTTTTAGCAGGGTGTGTGCCCGCGTCAGGCATTTGTGAATGGCCAGTGCGGACACGCTCCCTGTTAGAGGGTAGCGGGGGATGCGCCTGCCAGCGCGCTCGGATCTGCTCGTATTAGACGTGCTCCTGGACGAAGGGACTTGAGCAGATCCCAACGTGCTGATTGGACGAACAGCCGCACATGTGTCGCAGGACCGGGAAGAGGTGAGTTTGTTCGGGCGGCCTGAGGGCTTTCACACAGCGGGGCATCCCGGATCAGGGTGCTCCATGGGCAAGGACCAAAACCCAGGATAGTCAAAATCCTGGGTTTTGGTCCACTTTAAAGTCTATAAGATTCCGGGCCGATCGATTCCCTGCCCCCGGGGCATCCAAAATCGTGATTCCCCGCTGTCTGAAACCCACCAGGTCACCCCATACACTTACCTTCTTTTCCGGTCCAACAGAGCATGAGCGAGCCGCATCCCCTCTATCCCTTTAGCAGGGCGCATGCCCACGCCAGGCATTTGTGAATGGCCGGCGTTGGCACGCTCCCTGTTAGAGGGTAGCGGGGGATGTGGCCTCCAGCGCTTTCGGAGCGTGCACTGATTGGACGAGCGGCTGCGCATGCGTCTTAGTAACAGGAAGAGGTGAGTTTTTTCTGGCGACCTGGGGGGTTTCACACATCCCCGATCGGGATGCTCCAGAGGAAAGGACCAAAATCCAGGATAGTCAAAATCCTAGGTTTTGGTCCACTTTAAGCAGACCTAGGTTTTGGTCCGGTTTAATGCTTAGTGACCTGTGTGTGCAGCCGTTCTGAATCTCATGCCGCTCTCTTTCTTTCCCCCAGGCGGTCGTCTCGGAGAGGTGGGTCTACGCCTGCTGCAGAGATGGAATCATCCGGAAATATCAGCTCACAGACCTGTGATGGCGGCTCCCTCCGTCCAATCAGTATCTGCCTTGTGGTATGAAGGAGGAGCTACACCCGACTGGGTGATACAGGGGCATCCCATAGGACTTCAGCTTCCCCTGCATTGCTGGATGAGGGGGCCATTCATCCATGCTGGCTGCCCCGGGATTCCCCTTTAACAACCATGCAGCTTAAAGGAGTACTCCAGCAAGATCTTTTTGGATAGAGGGGAAGAGGGTTAGATCTTCTGTTTCTTTTGCTGTCTGTGACCTCATTGGTTGAAAAATTAAAAAGTATTGTTTAACGATAAAACCATGGGTGTCGCCGCTTGTCCTATAAGGTATTAAAAGTCATTCCAAACCGACCCCAGATTCTATAAAATGGACCAAAACACAGCGCGATTGGATTCCCTCCCCCCGGGTCATCCAAAATCGGGATGCCCCGCTGTGTGAAACCCCCCAGGTCGCCCTGTTCACTTACCTTCCTTCCCGGCCCAACGGCGCACGCGTGAGCTGCGGCCACATCCCGCTATCCCTCTAGAAGGGCGTGTGCCTGCGCCAGGCATTTGTAAATGGCCGGCGTGTTAGAGGGAAGCAGGGGATGCGCCCGCCAGCGCACTGATTAGACGAGCGGCCGCGCATGCGCCGTAAGACCGGGAAGAGGTGAGTTGGTTTCGGCAATTTGGGGCGGTTTCACACAGCCGGGCACCCCCGATCGGGGTGCCCCCGGGATAATGACCAAAACCCAGGACACTTTAATATGCACGGCTTACGGTGCTGATTGGGTGAGAGTGCTCACGTGTAACCAGGGAAAGGTAAGATTTATGGGGGATTTCACATATCAATTTGGGATGCCCCCGGGGAAGGATGCCCAGGGCAGGCGGCATTCAGCCGACCTAAAGTCTTGATCCCCTTTAAAGAGTAAAAGCGCAACAGCGGCCTGATTTACTCATCCCTGGGGCAAGTCTTAAGTGATTTTATGTCCCCTTTGAAGAGACAGACTCCAGGGAGGGCTGCCATTCCTTAAAGAGGAACTAAAACGGAGTATAACTTTAGGTCTGCTGAATGCCCCTCTGCTCTGAAAACACCCAAGAGAGTGAAAATCCTGGTTGGTGTTCCTCTTTAATTAAACAAAATTGGATACATCTTGATTCCCTCCTCTTTCCCCCTTTGATCAACCAGAGCTCCTTCTTGGCTTTCCCTCATGATGACACAATGTGCTCCCTCTAGTGGTCAGTGTGGAGTAAGGAGGCAGTGTAATACCAACACACTGACCACTAGAGGGAGAACACTGCAACTACTTGAGCTTACTGTGGAGCAATGTTCTACATAGTTGGAACCAAATTAACAAACTCGATAGTTGTGACTAAATAAAGATCAGACACTTCATCTATAAAAAATATACAATTTTATTTAAAAGTATTGTCTATAACAAAATGAAAAATGTTTGATAAAGGTTTACAGACACATTTATTTCAATACATATAAACATTTAGAAATTAAGAAAAATAACTAAATAGTGAGTCCTGCTCTTTTCTTCAGCCCCCTCAGAAGTCCTTATTTTCCCCCATAGGGACAGTCTTTAATTCTCCCTAAACTGCCCCAAAGTTTATGCCCCTTTCTCTGCAGCTTAATTCACCTGTAACAGATCCCCTCAGGTTACTTACAAGTCCTTATATCTGGCCTCTAGTCCTGGCTTTAGTCCACCTCCTCAATGGTGGGCCCGGAGTTGCAGCCCTGTCTGGCCTGAGCCCCGCAGCTGGCTCCCGGCATGGCGCTTCCGGTCGCCCCTTGGTACAGTTGGCTGATGATGGGGTTACACACTCTCTCCAGCTCCTTCTGCTGATGGCTGTACTCCTCTTTCTCAGCCAACTGGTTCTTGTCCAGCCATGACAGGACCTCATTACACTTATCCAATATGGCCTTCTTATCTGATGGGCTGATTTTGTCCTTGATGACGTCATTCTCCACGGTGCTCTTCAGGTTGAAGACATAGGACTCCAGGGAGTTCTTAGCGGCTATCCTCTCTCTCTGGGCTTCATCGTCCGCCTTGTACCTCTCTGCCTCCTGCACCATCTTCTCGATCTCTTCTTTGCTCAGTCTGCCCTTGTCGTTGGTGATTGTGATCTTATTCTGCTTGCCTGAGCTTTTGTCCACAGCAGACACGTTTAGGATGCCGTTGGCATCAATGTCAAAAGTGACTTCAATCTGGGGCACCCCACGTGGGGCAGGAGGGATGCCGCTCAGTTCAAACTTGCCCAGGAGATTGTTGTCCTTTGTCATTGCTCTCTCACCCTCAAATACCTGGATGAGGACACCCGGCTGGTTGTCAGAGTAAGTGGTGAAGGTCTGGGTCTGCTTGGTGGGGATGGTGGTGTTGCGTTTGATGAGCACAGTCATCACACCCCCGGCGGTTTCCAGACCGAGGGAGAGCGGTGCCACGTCCAGCAGGAGCAGATCCTGGACATTCTCAGACCTATCACCGGTCAGGATGGCAGCTTGTACGGCAGCTCCATAGGCCACGGCCTCATCAGGGTTGATGCTCTTGTTCAGCTCCTTTCCATTGAAGAAGTCCTGCAGGAGCTTCTGCACCTTGGGAATTCGAGTTGACCCTCCAACAAGGACAATGTCATGAATGTGAGACTTGTCCAGCTTGGCATCTCTGAGGGCCTTTTCTACAGGATCAAGGGTCCCCCTGAAGAGGTCTGAGCACAGTTCCTCAAAGCGAGCTCTGGTGATGGAAGTGTAGAAGTCAATGCCCTCATACAGGGAGTCAATCTCAATGCTGGCTTGGCTGCTGGAGGACAGGGTGCGCTTGGCTCTCTCACAAGCTGTCCTGAGCCGCCTCAGAGCTCTCTTATTCTGGCTAATGTCCTTCTTGTGCTTGCGCTTGAATTCCTCCACAAAGTGGTTCACCAAGCGGTTGTCAAAGTCTTCTCCCCCCAGATGGGTGTCACCGGCCGTGGCTTTCACCTCGAAGACGCCGTCGTCGATAGTGAGGATAGAGACGTCGAAAGTGCCGCCTCCCAAGTCAAAGATCAGGACGTTGCGCTCTCCTCGGCTTCCTTTGTCTAAGCCGTAAGCGATGGCGGCAGCTGTGGGCTCATTGATGATCCTCAGCACGTTCAGACCGGCTATGGCGCCGGCGTCCTTGGTGGCTTGGCGCTGCGAGTCATTGAAATAGGCCGGCACGGTGATAACGGCGTTTCTCACAGGATGACCCAGATACGCCTCAGCCGTTTCCTTCATCTTCAGCAAGACCATGGAGGAGATTTCCTCAGGTGAGAAGGTCTTCTCCTCTCCTTTGTAGTCCACCTTCACCTTGGGCTTCCCGCCATCGCTCACCACCTGGAAGGGCCAGTGCTTCATGTCGGACTGTACCACGGCTTCATTGAACTTTCTGCCGATCAGCCTCTTGGCATCGAAGACTGTGTTGTGCGGGTTCATGGCCACCTGGTTCTTGGCGGCATCTCCCATCAGTCTCTCTGTGTCGGTGAAGGCCACGTAGCTGGGGGTGGTGCGGTTCCCCTGGTCATTGGCGATGATCTCCACCTTGCCGTGCTGGAACACGCCCACGCAGGAATAGGTTGTGCCCAGGTCAATGCCAATGGCCAATGTCTCTTTAGGAGCCATCTTGCTTAGGATAGATGTGTGGAGATTTCTCTTGTGTCAGTAGATGAAGCTGTCTCGGCTGTGTCACCAGATGTCGTCTGGTCTGTGCTGTCAGCAGTCGCTGTGCGCTCTCCTCTGTCAGCTCTGCTCTCTCTGGCTGCCTGTGAGCTGCTCACCTCTATTTATACTCACCAGCCCCCGCTGCCAGAACCTTCCCCACCAATCCGGAACCTCACCTGTCTCCCTGGTAACCAGCTGGAAGCTTCCCCACACTTCCTAGCAGCAACAGCCTATCAGCTGAGAGCTTTCACACAAGGTTCGTGTTACTTCTGGTATGGAGGCGGGGTTCCCTTCCTGCTTAGCCAATCACAGCCTAAAGAGGCAGAATGACATCACCGGGAGAAATACGAAGAAGATTCCAGAGAGGGCTGCAATGTTCTGGCTGCTCATTGTCTCTCAGCCTCCAGTAACCCCTTCACTGCCGGCCTCCAGTAACCCCTTCACTGCCAGCCTCCAGTAACCCCTTCACTGCCGGCCTCCAGTAACCCCTTCACTGCCTGCCTCCAGTAACCCCTTCACTGCCATTCTCCAGTAACCCCTTCACTGCCGGCCTCCAGTAACCCCTTCACTGCCAGCCTCCAGTAACCCCTTCACTGCCGGCCTCCAGTAACCCCTTCACTGCCGGCCTCCAGTAACCCCTTCACTGCCATCCTCCAGTAACCCCTTCATTGCCGGCCTCCAGTAACCCCTTCACTGCCAGCCTCCAGTAACCCCTTCACTGCCGGCCTCCAGTAACCCCTTCACTGCCGGCCTCCAGTAACCCCTTCACTGCCTGCCTCCAGTAACCCCTTCACTGCCATTCTCCAGTAACCCCTTCACTGCCGGCCTCCAGTAACCCCTTCACTGCCAGCCTCCAGTAACCCCTTCACTGCCGGCCTCCAGTAACCCCTTCACTGCCGGCCTCCAGTAACCCCTTCACTGCCATCCTCCAGTAACCCCTTCACTGCCGGCCTCCAGTAACCCCTTCACTGCCGGCATCCAGTAACCCCCTTCACTGCCGGCCTCCAGTAACCCCTTCACTGCCATCCTCCAGTAACCCCTTCACTGCCGGCCTCCAGTAACCCCTTCACTGCCGGCCTCCAGTAACCCCTTCACTGCCGGCCTCCAGTAACCCCTTCACTGCCATCCTCCAGTAACCCCTTCACTGCCGGCCTCCAGTAACCCCTTCACTGCCGGCTTCCAGTAACCCCTTCACTGCCATCCTCCAGTAACCCCTTCACTGCCTTCCTCCAGTAACCCCTTCACTGCCGGCCTCCAGTAACCCCTTCACTGCCGGCTTCCAGTAACCCCTTCACTGCCTGCCTCCAGTAACCCCTTCACTGCCGGCCTCCAGTATCCCCTTCACTGCCGGGCCTCCAGTATCCCCTTCACTGCCGGGCCTCCAGTAACCCCTTCACTGCCTTCCTCCAGTAACCCCTTCACTGCCTTCCTCCAGTAACCCCTTCACTGCCGGCCTCCAGTAACCCCTTCACTGCCTTCCTCCAGTAACCCCTTCACTGCCGGCCTCCAGTAACCCCTTCACTGCCTTCCTCCAGTAACCCCTTCACTGCCGGCCTCCAGTAACCCCTTCACTGCCTTCCTCCAGTAACCCCTTCACTGCCATCCTCCAGTAACCCCTTCACTGCCAGCCTCCAGTAACCCCTTCACTGCCTTCCTCCAGTAACCCCTTCACTGCCGGCCTCCAGTAACCCCTTCACTGCCTTCCTCCAGTAACCCCTTCACTGCCTTCCTCCAGTAACCCCTTCACTGCCGGCCTCCAGTAACCCCTTCACTGCCGGCCTCCAGTAACCCCTTCACTGCCGGCCTCCAGTAACCCCTTCACTGCCTTCCTCCAGTAACCCCTTCACTGCCATCCTCCAGTAACCCCTTCACTGCCTTCCTCCAGTAACCCCTTCACTGCCGGCTTCCAGTAACCCCTTCACTGCCGGCTTCCAGTAACCCCTTCACTGCCTTCCTCCAGTAACCCCTTCACTGCCGGCCTCCAGTAACCCCTTCACTGCCATCCTCCAGTAACCCCTTCACTGCCATCCTCCAGTAACCCCTTCACTGCCTTCCTCCAGTAACCCCTTCACTGCCAGCCTCCAGTAACCCCTTCACTGCCTTCCTCCAGTAACCCCTTCACTGCCATCCTCCAGTAACCCCTTCACTGCCAGCCTCCAGTAACCCCTTCACTGCCTTCCTCCAGTAACCCCTTCACTGCCGGCTTCCAGTAACCCCTTCACTGCCATCCTCCAGTAACCCCTTCACTGCCGGCTTCCAGTAACCCCTTCACTGCCTTCCTCCAGTAACCCCTTCACTGCCATCCTCCAGTAACCCCTTCACTGCCGGCCCCCGGTAACCCCTTCACTGCCAGCCTCCAGTAACCCCTTCACTGCCGGGCCTCCAGTAACCCCTTCACTGCCAGCCTCCAGTAACCCCTTCACTGCCGGGCCTCCAGTAACCCCTTCACTGCCGGGCCTCCAGTAACCCCTTCACTGCCAGCCTCCAGTAACCCCTTCACTGCCGGGCCTCCAGTAACCCCTTCACTGCCGGCGTCCAGTAACCCCTTCACTGCCGGCCTCCAGTAACCCCTTCACTGCCTTCCTCCAGTAACCCCTTCACTGCCGGCCTCCAGTAACCCCTTCACTGCCGGCTTCCAGTAACCCCTTCACTGCCGGCCTCCGGTAACCCCTTCACTGCCGGCCTCCGGTAACCCCTTCACTGCCGGCCTCCAGTAACCCCTTCACTGCCTTCCTCCAGTAACCCCTTCAGTGCCGGCCTCCAGTAACCCCTTCAGTGCCGGCCTCCAGTAACCCTTTCACTGCCGGCCTCCAGTAACCCTTTCACTGCCGGCCTCCAGTAACCCTTTCACTGTCGGCCTCCAGTAACCCCTTCACTGCCGGTCTCCAGTAACCCCTTCACTGCCGGCCTCCAGTAACCCCTTCACTGCCGGCCTCCGGTAACTCCTTCAGCACTAATAATCACTAACTACTGTCACTATTAACCCTTTTTCTGCCACCTCCGGTAACTTCTGCCATTATCTGCAATCTCTTCACTGTTTAACGTAAGTCAATTTTACAGATAAATGGGAAACTTAGTCCCTTTACTGCTTTATGTGGACCTAAAGCCAAATTATGCTTTAGGTCCACCTTTTTTCTTATCTGTATGACATCCTAGTATGGGATGCCCTGCTGGTTTTTAAGCCACCAAAATGGGCTTAATTATTCACCTACTCTATATTCCTGCATCACTCCTACAATAATTTGAGGCCCACCTAACTGCTTTGCTTCAGTTCCTCTTGATTTGGAATGCTGCTTGTTAAAGCGGACCAAAACCCTTTTCATCCTAGTGTAAGTCTTCCACAGGGGGATCCTGATTTGGGACGCCCTGCTGTATGAGCCCTACCCAAGCCCCATAATGGCTGATTGCTTAACCCACAAGCCCCATGACACATGTGTGGAACTCCTCTGGACAGCAATAAGCTTATTTTCATACCCCCGGCATTTACCCCCTGGCAGCCATTCAAGGCTTCCTGGCGCAGGGTGGGCACAGTGCAGGGGATGCAGAGGAAGCCTGCGCCATGGGAGCGTGTAGGGAGGTAACACATGTAAGAATACTAGCATTATATGTCTACTTTTTGCTGCACCCTACTCTGTAATCTGATGCATTTTTTGCACATGTTTTGATTGAAACCAATGCACTTTCTTGAGCACTAGCACTTTATATTTATGTATTGGTATATATAGGTCTATATATAAGTTTTATATTTATGTGAGCACTGTTATCATGAATTGGGCAGATATCTCCCCCTTGTGGTAGATTACGCTAATGACATTGGATATGTTTTTAATGGTTTTTAATGGCTACATTAATTAAAAAATGTTACTAGTAAATCCAATAGTGTGGTGAGTGCAATTGTTAGTCCCTTGGGTTTTTTGGAGGTAACCCCTAGTGTGTTGTTTGAAATAGGGAGGTAAAAGAGCGGTGGAGGAGGAGGAGGGGGATAATCATTGGTTTTGATGTACTTTAAGCTCTAGCAAGTAAAATATCTAGATAATGATGTCCTGGGCCCAGGTCTCTGCACCACTCTCACATCCCTGTCACCTCGATCTCACCTCTCCAGCTTTGCCCATTCAGATAGGCCTGGCATGGGAGCGTGCACCAGCCGGGGGGGGGGGGAATTTCCAGATCTGTAAGTATAGCAGATATTACACATATCAGGGCATCCCAAATCACTATACCCTGGGGACAGGAAATCACCAGGTCATGGAGTCTTTTAGACTCAGGGTTTTGATCTACTTGCCTGCTATAGAGAAAATAGGAAACTTTAATGGACTCTCTCATTCATAAAACATAATCACTTTCACTAGTTGGTTGTAACTTGGAACATTTGTAACATTTGTTGCAATAACTCATGCAACTGTATCACTGAAAACTCTAAAAAGAGAACGAATTTCAAGGAACTGTCCCAGCATAAACCAGTAAAATCACACATCACCTAGTGTCCCGCACAGCTGATCTGTCCTAGTCCAGAGATCGAATCCCCCGGCATTCAAGCTCAACCACAGCTCACCAGCGACACAGGGGACCAATGGCTGCCACCCTCTCCCCACCAGTCACAGTGACTTTAGCACACTAATTCTATTTATTTCAATGGAGGAGGCGTGCTGAACCCTGGCAAGTGTGTCACTGTGGTCATTCGGCCCCCAGAAGCCTCCCATGAGCAGGGACACAATCTCAGGAGCCAGTTAGTTTTATACTATGGAATACCTACCAACTTTTCAGGGTGGGAAAAAGGAAATTTGTTAACTTAGGCCACACCCCCTCATTGAGGGATGGATGAAGCCACGCCCCCTCATTGAGGGATGGATAGGAGATAGGGAGTAACAGTTTAAACAATATAAACACTTTAAATAGGCAAATTAATCATTTATTGATGCAGATCTACATGTCCCAAAGAGGAACAAATGAGAACAATGCGCGTCAGGGGGACACAGACTCAAAAATGGGACAGTCCCTCTAATTCAGGGACACTTGGGAGGTGAGCTATGGAAGTAGGATGGGGTAGCCGCTCAGTATACACAGTCAGAAACGCAAGAAAGATGAGTTATTACTAAGATCTCCAGAGATACACACAGCAGGGCATCCCAAATTGGGTTTGGTCTACTTTAAAGTTGACCCAAACCAGGGATTTTACCCCCACCCACATGGGCAGGGCAGCCATCAGAGCAGATGATCCAAGACTCCAGTATGGGACCCTAGGAAGCCCCTGGCCAGATGGCCCTAATGACCACCCTGACCTGAGACACGCAGGGTGCCACATTATTGCTGCTGGCATTGATGACAAATGGTTTTTTTTGCCCCGTCCCCTGGGCTGGTTTGCCTTGGGGCCCAGTTCAAACTAGGGGCCAGCCATCACACATAGGTTAGAGCGGGCCAGAGTCTTTAATATGGCGAGCTCTCTACTGGTTGCTTTCTGTGGTGAGCTTGGCATCTAAGACACTAGGGGTGGGAGCAGGGGTTTTGGTCTGCTTTAAGCTCTACCTCAGCATCCAGGGCAAGCTCCAGGTGTATGTGGGCCCTCGGGCGGCATGGTCTCAGTGGGCCCCTTTGCAGTGGAGAGTTGTGGATCAGGGGTCTATAAATTCCATGGCATAGAACAGGGTGCAAGGACCAGCCTCTGTGCTGGCCCTTGCACACCGTAGGCGGGTTTGTAGCCTGCACTTGCCAGCCCCTAAGCCTTGTGAACTGGTCTCCTGGACCCCTTCCAGTTCACAAAGGGTTGAATGTAAAAAAAAAAAAAAACACACAAAAACATTTTATTTGTTAAGTGGACCAAAACCCAGCTGGATAGGTTCCCAGGCTGCTCAATCCCCCCCCCCCCCCCCCCCGGGCATCCAAAATCTGATGCCCCGCTGTGTGAAACCCCCCCCAGGTCGCCCCATACACTTACCTTAATCCCGGTCCAACGGCGCTATCCCTCTAGCAGGGCGCGCTCCGTTAGAGGGAAGTGCGAGATGCGGCCACCAGCGCACTAGGAGCCGCTGTGCTAAGACGTCGCTCAGATTTGCATAGCTCAGCGGCTCCAAGCTCACTGATTGGACGAGCGGCCGCACATGTGCCGTAGGACCACGGTGAGGGGAGTTGATGCGGGAGATCTGGGGGGTTTCCCATAGCGGGGTCCCCCTAATCGGGGTGCCCCGGAGGGGTGGACCAAAACCCAGGATAGTCAAAATCCTGGGTTTTGGTTCACATTTATACTTACCTCCCTTCCCTCTCGCACACCTGCTGCTGCTGCTGGAAGCCTTTTATACCTTCTGGCTGACAGAACATAAGGGGTTAATTGAAAAAAAATGACATAGGGTCCCCCTCCTTGGGGGAGGGGGGGCACCCTATTTTTTTTGAAATTTTAAGGGTTCAAAAACCCTTAAAATTCCAGAAAAAAATGACATGGGTCCCCCCTACCCAGCATAACCAGCCCAGGACCAGCTATGGGGGCTTGTAGAACAGGGCGCAGCTTTGGCAAAAGGCTGGGCTAGATTGCGGAAGCGTCGGGGAGGAGGTATTTCATCCTCTTCTCACCACGGAAGAGCCCCCCCCCCCGGCTCTTTTGCCAGGTGCTAACGGCGGCCCCTGGTGCCTGGGCCCCCAATATGATGGCTGGGCCCCCTACAACATATAATGTGATGGCTGGGCCCCTAGAGTTTTTGTTTCATATATGGTCTGGATTTTGAGGTAAGCCAGGTTGACTTTGGGCCAGAGGCTCTGTTTAAACTAGGAGCCAAATCATCCAGGGCTGGATTATAGGGAGAGCGCAAAGAGTGCGTTTCCCTGGGCCTCCACCATTTGCCCAGCAAGAGGACCTCCACCAACTTTGGGGCTATGGGTGGGGTACCAGAACCAGGTGCCGCTGCTTAGTCTAGTTGCCCCTGATCCACATGCACTTGTAGGGATATAAACCGAGGTTCTCCCCTTTCCAATGACACCTCCAGTGAGTCATTATCCTCTCTAGGTCCGGAGATCCAGCACTCAGAATTGTTCTACCCTGTCACCCATGAGCAACGGTACCGGGATTTTGCGGTGATGTCGCTTGGTCCGGTCGGCACTGTTCCACATGTCCTTGTCAGGATATATATCTGAGGTTCTGCCCTTTCCAAAGCTACCTCCAGTAGGTTGTTAGCCCTGCTAGGTCCATAGTTCTGGCACTTGGAAGTGTACCACCCAGGCACCCGTGAGTGACGTTACCAGGATTTACTGTGCCAACACTTGGTCCGGTCGGCCCTGATCCACTTGCCATTGTAGGGGTGTATACCTGAGGCTCTCCCTTTTCCAATGACACTTCCTTTGAGTTATTAGCCCCCCTAGGTCTAAACATCCGGCACTCAGAAGTGTACCACCCAGGCATCCGCGAGCAATGGTACTGGGACTTTGCAGTGCCACAGCTTGGTCCAATCAGCCCTGATTCACATCAACTAATAGGGGAGTATAACTGAGGTTCTCCCCTTTCCAACAAAACCTCCAGTGGGTCATTAACACCCGTCTAGGTCCGGAGATCGACACTCGGAAAGGCTCCCAGCACCTGCGAGCAACAGTACCGGGAATTTGGGGTGCTGCCACTTGGCCCAGTAGGACCTGATCCACATGCCCTTGTAGGAGTGTAAACCTGAGGTGCCAAGGATACCTCCAGTGGATCATTAGCCCCCCTAGGTCCGGAGATCCAACACTGGGAAATGTAGCACCTTGCTGCCCATGAGCAACAGCACCAGGACAAATGGTCCGGTCGGCTCTAATCCACGTGCCCTTGCAGTGGTGTATACCTAAGCTTCTCCCCTTTCTGACACCTATAGTAGATTGTTAGCCCCCCTAGGTCCGGAGATCTGGTGCTCGGAAGTGTACTATCCTAGACAATGATTCGGAGCCTCTGTTCTCCGGATCCAGGGGGGCAGTTATGCAGCTGTGCAAGGGCATGTGGATCCAATCGGCGGAAAGTCCCGGTACTGTTGCTCCCGGGTGCTGGGGTCTAAAAATCAGTGAATGGTCCTTGTTCTGCAGCTGAAGATCTCCGCTACATTCCCTGTAAGTTTGGGCTCCCTTGCCACCATGGTCCGGGAGAACCGGGGGCTCAGAAATGGACCTCCCTGGACGAGGTGCATCGATTCCCAGGGTGACCCACTTTGGAGCCCTGGATCACCAGACTTACTGGGGCAGCAACCAACTGGATGCGCAGAGAGGTGGTGAGGACTGGAGCCGGTGGAGACAAGTGGTGGACAGTGCCGAGGACAGCACACAACAGGATCCTCCAGCCCAGATCAGCAGTGATTATGAAGTGACCTACCTATCTACCTACCCACCTACCTACTGACTCACCTACTGACCCATCAATTTACCCACCTAACCACTCACCCTCCTACCTATCTACCTGCCTGCCAACCAACCTACCTACCCAACTGCCTACTGACCTACCCACCTACCTTTGTAGCTGCCCACTCGCCTCTCTGTCCAAAGGTTAAACCGGAAGGGGGGGGGCAGCAAATCGGTGATGTTTTGGGGGAGGATTAAACCTCCCCGATCTTCCTCTTTAAAAATCCAAAAAATGACTTACCTCTCCTGTAATTCAGCACTGTCGCACGGCCAAAAATACTGCATCAGGGGCCTCCACCACACATAATCCGGTTTTGAAGCCATCGCACAATGGTTATGATGGTTACTGCTGTATGGTGCCGAAAAATTTCAGATGGCGGCCCTGCACATGGGTGTTGTTTCCCTTCTCATGTCAGTTTGGGATGCCCCCTGCAGGATATTACCTTAATATAGCGAGCTCTCTACTAGTTGCTTTTTGGGGCGAGCTTGGCATCTAAGACACTAGGATTGGGAGCAGGGGGTTTTGGTCTGCTTTAAGCTCCACCTCAGCATCATTAGAGCATGTAACCGATATGTCTGGGGAAACTTTATTACCCAGCATCCCTGATTGGCATGTGGGGGCGGTAAAAACCATAGCTTGAGTCCTATTTTTCCCTCTCACCTGATATTAGCAGCAATAAGATCTCCCCTGTAGGTGGCGCCACTCAGCCATACACATCGCAGTTTGGACGTTTGACCAATAGTCAACCCAATAATCTAATGAACAATCCCTCAGATTTCTGTTCTATTGTTTTGTTGATGAAAATATCCCGAGTGGCTTCATGACCTCGGCTGTGCAAGCGCTGTCAGTGGAGTCAAACAATCGAATCCCTCCCAGGCGGCTAATTAAATGTAGACCAAAACCCATTTTAGTAACCCCAATTTGGGATACCCCCCTGGTCTCTGCATATACTGTTAGATCCCACGGTGCACGCACAGGCTTCTGGCAGCTTTCCTGAGAGTGAGAAGCCTGGGTTTTGGTTCGCTCTAAAGCAGACCACAACCCTTTGACCTGAAGTCTAAAAGACTCCAGGACATGGCAACTCCCTGTCTCTGGGGCTTTTCATGTTTGGATGCCCCTGGATGACCCCCCCATTCGACTGGTACCTTTACTTATCCAGCAATCCCATGACTCATGTACAGATGGAAGCAGCGCCACCAGCTGCCCGTTACCGATGTGTGTACCCGTGTCTGGCATTTCTGAATGGCGACATTGCTGCGCATCGGCTGGAGGGAAGCGCCCCCATCTCCATTCATTCAGAATAGACACAACCTGGAAATCTATTCTGATTGGAGAAGAGCCCACACATGTGCCATGGGATTGCTGGAGACGTAACAATAAGGGCTGAACCTGGAGGATTACACACAAGGTATTTTTGGCCATATTAAGCCTATCAATTTGAATTGGCCAGCCCTGGAGTCTTAAAAGCAAGGCAAAGCCCTGTACACAGGGCCCTAGAGTCATCATCTTTTTTGGGGGGGACATAGATGGACATGTCCCATGGCCGGGAATCGACTTTGCAACCCTCTGGTCACAAGGCCGCTTCCCTACCCCTAGGCCACCACTGCCCATTAATTTGGGAATGCCTCGCTGTGTGAAACCTCCAGGTTTTGGCTGATATTTATTTAAGAATAAATTCCACAGAGCATGCATTGCCCCCCGGAGCCATTCCCAGCACATCTGGAGGGTAGGGGAGGGGTTCTGCCAGCGGGAGGCACCCGGCATCATTCTATTCAGAACTCGTTGCCAGACCTGAATATTCTCAGTGGTGAGATCTGATCAGAGGAGAGACCCCACATACACATTAGAGCTTGGGACGAGGTTTCACACACAGGGGCGTCCCAAATTAGGAGTCCCCTGTATCCCAGGAGAGTGAAAATCCTGGGTTTTGCTCCACTTTACAACCCAGGTAAAACCAGTTTTGGTCTTCTTTTGGTTCAGGGATAAGGTAATCAGCAGACCCAAAGGCTTACTTGATTTTTGGTGCCCCCTAGAGGAACAGCAGCCTCCTTGGAGACTTAAAGACTTGGTGGGGGCACTGTTCCTCTTTAAAGAGGACCTAAAATCAAATATATCTTTAGGTCTGCTGAATGCCCTTTGTCCTGGGTATGGAAAGAGAGGAAAAACACCAAAAGAGTGAAGATCCGGGTTGGTGTTTCTCTTTAAACAAAATGAGATACATCTTGATTCCCTCCCCTTTCCCCCTTTGATCAACCAGAGCTCCTTCTTGGTTTTCCCTCATGATGACACAATGTGCTCCCTCTAGTGGTCAGTGTGGAGTAAGGAGGCAGTGTAATACCAACACACTGACCACTAGAGGGAGAACACTGCAACTACTTGAGCTTACTGTGGAGCAATGTTCTACATAGTTGGCACCAAATTAACAAACTCGATAGTTGTGACTAAATAAAGATCAGACACTTCATCTATAAAAAATATACAATTTTATTTAAAAGTATTGTCTATAACAAAATGAAAAATGTTTGATAAAGGTTTACAGGCACATATATTTCGATACATATAAACATTTAGAAATTCAGAAAAAGAATTAAATAGTGAGTCCTGCTCTTTTCTGCAGCTCCCTCAGAAGTCCTTATTTTCCCCCATAGGGACAGTCTTTAATTCTCCGTATACTGCCCGAAAGTTTATGCCCCTTTTTCTGCAGCTTAATTCACCTGTAACAGATCCCCTCTGGTTACTTACAAGTCCTTATATGTGGCCTCTAGTCCTGGCTTTAGTCCACCTCCTCAATGGTGGGCCCGGAGTTGCAGCCCTGTCTGGCCTGAGCCCCGCAGCTGGCTCCCGGCATGGCGCTTCCGGTCGCCCCTTGGTACAGTTGGCTGATGATGGGGTTACACACTCTCTCCAGCTCCTTCTGCTGATGGCTGTACTCCTCTTTCTCAGCCAACTGGTTCTTGTCCAGCCATGACAGGACCTCATTACACTTATCCAATATGGCCGTCTTATCTGATGGGCTGATTTTGTCCTTGATGGCGTCATTCTCCACGGTGCTCTTCAGGTTGAAGACATAGGACTCCAGGGAGTTCTTAGCGGCTATCCTCTCTCTCTGGGCTTCATCGTCCACCTTGTACCTCTCTGCCTCCTGCACCATCTTCTCGATCTCTTCTTTGCTCAGTCTGCCCTTGTCGTTGGTGATTGTGATCTTATTCTGCTTGCCTGAGCTTTTGTCCACAGCAGACACGTTTAGGATGCCGTTGGCGTCGATGTCAAAGGTGACCTCAATCTGGGGCACCCCACGTGGGGCAGGAGGGATGCCGCTCAGTTCAAACTTGCCCAGGAGATTGTTATCCTTTGTCATTGCTCTCTCACCCTCAAAGACCTGAATGAGGACACCCGGCTGGTTGTCAGAGTAAGTGGTGAAGGTCTGGGTCTGCTTGGTGGGGATGGTGGTGTTGCGTTTGATGAGCACAGTCATCACACCCCCGGCGGTTTCCAGACCGAGGGAGAGCGGTGCCACGTCCAGCAGGAGCAGATCCTGGACATTCTCAGACTTGTCACCGGTCAGGATGGCAGCTTGTACGGCAGCTCCATAGGCCACGGCCTCATCAGGGTTGATGCTCTTGTTCAGCTCCTTTCCATTGAAGAAGTCCTGCAGGAGCTTCTGCACCTTGGGAATTCGAGTTGACCCTCCAACAAGGACAATGTCATGAATCTGAGACTTGTCCAGCTTGGCATCTCTGAGGGCCTTTTCTACAGGATCAAGGGTTCCCCTGAAGAGGTCTGAGCACAGTTCCTCAAAGCGAGCTCTGGTGATGGAAGTGTAGAAGTCAATGCCCTCATACAGGGAGTCAATCTCAATGCTGGCTTGGCTGCTGGAGGACAGGGTGCGCTTGGCTCTCTCACAAGCTGTCCTGAGCCTCCTCAGAGCTCTCTTATTCTGGCTAATGTCCTTCTTGTGCTTGCGCTTGAATTCCTCCACAAAGTGGTTCACCATGCGGTTGTCAAAGTCTTCTCCCCCCAGATGGGTGTCACCGGCCGTGGCTTTCACCTCGAAGATGCCGTCGTCGATAGTGAGGATGGAGACGTCGAAAGTGCCACCGCCCAAGTCAAAGATCAGGACGTTGCGCTCTCCTCGGCTTCCTTTGTCTAAGCCGTAAGCGATGGCGGCAGCTGTGGGCTCATTGATGATCCTCAGCACGTTCAGACCGGCTATGGCGCCGGCGTCCTTGGTGGCGTGGCGCTGCGAGTCGTTGAAATAGGCCGGCACGGTGATAACGGCGTTTCTCACAGGATGACCCAGATACGCCTCAGCCGTTTCCTTCATCTTCAGCAAGACCATGGAGGAGATTTCCTCAGGTGAGAAGGTCTTCTCCTCTCCTTTGTAGTCCACCTTCACCTTGGGCTTCCCGCCATCGCTCACCACCTGGAAGGGCCAGTGCTTCATGTCGGACTGTACCACGGCTTCATTGAACTTTCTGCCGATCAGCCTCTTGGCATCGAAGACTGTGTTGTGCGGGTTCATGGCCACCTGGTTCTTGGCGGCATCTCCCATCAGTCTCTCTGTGTGGGTGAAGGCCACGTAGCTGGGGGTGGTGCGGTTCCCCTGGTCATTGGCGATGATCTCCACCTTGCCGTGCTGGAACACGCCCACGCAGGAATAGGTTGTGCCCAGGTCAATGCCAATGGCCAATGTCTCTTTAGGAGCCATCTTGCTTAGGATAGATGTGTGGAGATTTCTCTTGTGTCAGTAGATGAAGCTGTCTCGGCTGTGTCACCAGATGTCGTCTGGTCTGTGCTGTCAGCAGTCGCTGTGCGCTCTCCTCTGTCAGCTCTGCTCTCTCTGGCTGCCTGTGAGCTGCTCACCTCTATTTATACTCACCAGCCCCCGCTGCCAGAACCTTCCCCACCAATCCGGAACCTCACCTGTCTCCCTGGTAACCAGCTGGAAGCTTCCCCACGCTTCCTAGCAGCAACAGCCAATCAGCTGAGAGCTTTCACACAAGGTTTGTGTTACTTCTGGTATGGAGGCGGGGTTCCCTTCCTGCTTAGCCAATCACAGCCTAAAGAGGCAGAATGACATCACCGGGAGAAATACGAAGAAGATTCCAGAGAGGGCTGCAATGTTCTGGCTGCTCATTGTCTCTCAGCCTCCAGTAACCCCTTCACTGCCGGCCTCCAGTAACCCCTTCACTGCCGGCCTCCAGTAACCCCTTCACTGCCGGCCTCCAGTAACCCCTTCACTGCCGGCCTCCAGTAACCCCTTCACTGCCGGCCTCCAGTAACCCCTTCACTGCCGGCCTCCAGTAACCCCTTCACTGCCGGCCTCCAGTAACCCCTTCACTGCCGGCCTCCAGTAACCCCTTCACTGCCGGCCTCCAGTAACCCCTTCACTGCCTGCCTCCAGTAACCCCTTCTCTGCCTGCCTCCAGTAACCCCTTCACTGCCTGCCTCCAGTAACCCCTTCACTGCCTGCCTCCAGTAACCCCTTCACTGCCGACCTCCAGTAACCCCTTCACTGCCGGCCTGCAGTAACCCCTTCACTGCCATCCTCCAGTAACCCCTTCACTGCCGACCTCCAGTAACCCCTTCACTGCCGGCCTCCAGTAACCCCTTCACTGCCGGCCTCCAGTAACCCCTTCACTGCCAGCCTCCAGTAACCCCTTTACTGCCGGCCTCCAGTAACCCCTTCACTGCCTGCCTCCAGTAACCCCTTCACTGCCGGCCTCCAGTAACCCCTTCACTGCCTTCCTCCAGTAACCCCTTCACTGCCGGCCTCCAGTAACCCCTTCACTGCCGGCCCCCAGTAACCCCTTCACTGCCGGCCTCCAGTAACCCCTTCACTGCCTGCCTCCAGTAACCCCTTCACTGCCGGCCTCCAGTAACCCCTTCACTGCCTTCCTCCAGTAACCCCTTCACTGCCGGCCTCCAGTAACCCCTTCACTGCCGGCCCCCAGTAACCCCTTCACTGCCGGCCTCCAGTAACCCCTTCACTGCCGGCCTGCAGTAACCTCTCCACTGCCGGCCTCCAGTAACCCCTTCACTGCCATCCTCCAGTAACCCCTTCACTGCCAGCCTCCAGTAACCCCTTCACTGCCGGCCTCCAGTAACCCCTTCACTGCCATCCTCCAGTAACCCCTTCACTGCCGGCCTCCAGTAACCCCTTCACTGCCAGCCTCCAGTAACCCCTTCACTGCCAGGCTCCAGTAATCCCTTCACTGCCTTCCTCCAGTAACCCCTTCACTGCCAGGCTCCAGTAATCCCTTCACTGCCAGCCTCCAGTAACCCCTTCACTGCCGGCCTCCAGTAACCCCCTCACTGCCGGCCTCCAGTAACCCCTTCACTGCCGGCCTCCAGTAACCCCTTCACTGCCGGCCTCCAGTAACCCCTTCACTGCCTTCCTCCAGTAACCCCTTCACTGCTGGCCTCCAGTAACCCCTTCACTGCCAGCCTCCAGTAACCCCTTCACTGCCGGCCTCCAGTAACCCCCTCACTGCCGGCCTCCAGTAACCCCTTCACTGCCTGCCTCCAGTAACCCCTTCACTGCCAGCCTCCAGTAACCCCTTCACTGCCAGCCTCCAGTAACCCCTTCACTTCCGGCCTCCAGTAACCCCTTCACTGCCAGCCTCCAGTAACCCCCTCACTGCCGGCCTCCAGTAACCCCTTCACTGCCTGCCTCCAGTAACCCCTTCACTGCCTGCCTCCAGTAACCCCTTCACTGCCAGCCTCCAGTAACCCCTTCACTGCCGGCCTCCAGTAACCCCTTCACTGCCGGCCTCCAGTAACCCCTTCACTGCAGTAACCTCTCCACTGCCGGCCTCCAGTAACCCCTTCACTGCCATCCTCCAGTAACCCCTTCACTGCCAGCCTCCAGTAACCCCTTCACTGCCGGCCTCCAGTAACCCCTTCACTGCCATCCTCCAGTAACCCCTTCACTGCCGGCCTCCAGTAACCCCTTCACTGCCAGCCTCCAGTAACCCCTTCACTGCCAGGCTCCAGTAATCCCTTCACTGCCTTCCTCCAGTAACCCCTTCACTGCCAGGCTCCAGTAATCCCTTCACTGCCAGCCTCCAGTAACCCCTTCACTGCCGGCCTCCAGTAACCCCCTCACTGCCGGCCTCCAGTAACCCCTTCACTGCCGGCCTCCAGTAACCCCTTCACTGCCGGCCTCCAGTAACCCCTTCACTGCCTTCCTCCAGTAACCCCTTCACTGCTGGCCTCCAGTAACCCCTTCACTGCCAGCCTCCAGTAACCCCTTCACTGCCGGCCTCCAGTAACCCCCTCACTGCCGGCCTCCAGTAACCCCTTCACTGCCTGCCTCCAGTAACCCCTTCACTGCCAGCCTCCAGTAACCCCTTCACTGCCAGCCTCCAGTAACCCCTTCACTTCCGGCCTCCAGTAACCCCTTCACTGCCAGCCTCCAGTAACCCCCTCACTGCCGGCCTCCAGTAACCCCTTCACTGCCTGCCTCCAGTAACCCCTTCACTGCCTGCCTCCAGTAACCCCTTCACTGCCAGCCTCCAGTAACCCCTTCACTGCCGGCCTCCAGTAACCCCTTCACTGCCGGCCTCCAGTAACCCCTTCACTGCCGGCCTCCAGTAACCCCTTCACTGCCTGCCTCCAGTAACCCCTTCACTGCCGGCCTCCAGTAACCCCTTCACTGCCATCCTCCAGTAACCCCTTCACTGCCGGCCTCCAGTAACCCCTTCACTGCCTGCCTCCAGTAACCCCTTCACTGCCGGCCTCCAGTAACCCCTTCACTGCCATCCTCCAGTAACCCCTTCACTGCCGGCCTCCAGTAACCCCTTCACTGCCATCCTCCAGTAACCCCTTCACTGCCGGCCTCCAGTAACCCCTTCACTGCCATCCTCCAGTAACCCCCTCACTGCCGGCCTCCAGTAACCCCTTCACTGCCATCCTCCAGTAACCCCCTCACTGCCTGCCTCCAGTAACCCCTTCACTGCCGGCCTCCAGTAACCCCTTCACTGCCAGCCTCCAGTAACCCCTTCACTGCCAGCCTCCAGTAACCCCTTCACTGCCAGCCTCCAGTAACCCCTTCACTGCCGGCCTCCAGTAACCCCTTCACTGCCGGCCTCCAGTAACCCCCTCACTGCCGGCCTCCAGTAACCCCTTCACTGCCATCCTCCAGTAACCCCTTCACTGCCATCCTCCAGTAACCCCTTCACTGCCGGCCTCCAGTAACCCCCTCACTGCCGGCCTCCAGTAACCCCTTCACTGCCATCCTCCAGTAACCCATTCACTGCCATCCTCCAGTAACCCCTTCACTGCCAGCCTCCAGTAACCCCTTCACTGCCAGCCTCCAGTAACCCCTTCACTGCCGGCCTCCAGTAACGCCTTCACTGCCGGCCTCCAGTAACCCCTTCACTGCCATCCTCCAGTAACCCCTTCACTGCCATCCTCCAGTAACCCCTTCACTGCCATCCTCCAGTAACCCCTTCACTGCCAGCCTCCAGTAACCCCTTCACTGCCGGCCTCCAGTAACCCCTTCACTGCCGGCCTCCAGTAACCCCTTCACTGCCATCCTCCAGTAACCCCTTCACTGCCATCCTCCAGTAACCCCTTCACTGCCAGCCTCCAGTAACCCCTTCACTGCCATCCTCCAGTAACCCCTTCACTGCCATCCTCCAGTAACCCCTTCACTGCCATCCTCCAGTAACCCCTTCAGAACCAGTGATCACTAACTAATGTCAGTATTAACCCTTTCACTGCCAGCCACCATTGACTTCTGCCATTATCTGCAATCTTTTCACTGTTTAACTGCAGGAAATTTTTAGTAATGGGAAACATTTTTCTATGGAAACGTACTGCCTTTACTGCTTGATGTGGACCTAAAGTCAGATTAAGCTTTATTTAAAACAAAACCAAGGAAAACATAGAATCCAAAAAAATTTTTGGGCACACCACCAGGTCATGTAAAAGCAATAAATTTTATTTCACTTGTGACATTTACCAATTAAAACAACATCAACACACAAGACACATTAAAAACCACTAATACATGGCCTCCAGGTCTCTTATTCCATAATACAGGTCTCTTGTTCCATAAAGATAAATACATTCAATGTATACCAAATTTTCTTTAAATGGACTATCTGCACATCAAAAATGTATATATATACTGGCGGGAAAAAAAAAAAAAAACATTAGAAAAGCTGATCTAAAAATAGGTATCGCAAAAATTTTTTTGTATATATATATATATATATTAGCTGTAAAGCAAGCCCCCTATAACAATGTATCCCTTTATATAACTAATCCAGCACCCAGACATATAAACAAGTACATACAAGACAATGTGCTCTATATAAGTGACAAAGTAACTGACAGTGCAACTAGAAGGGAGTGTAAAACTCCATAACTAAATCCTAAAACCTAATTAAACTAAATTCAACTAACACACAATACCAATAAAGTGCTTAGTGCTGTTCTATCAACATTCAATTATAAGTAAACATATAACACACATAAGGTGCTCTAAAGAGCAGATATGAAGCAAGGGCTTGCAGAAAAAGCTTAATCATACATTGAATCAAACATTACAAATAGCTACAACAATACCGCCAATTGTAAGATACAGGGACCCTGGAGGCCACCACGCTGCCCCCGCGCGCTCCGCCGTGCACCCACAGCTTCAAAAGGGGTGATGTTACACTGACCTGCTGTCTTTTTTATGTCCATGGGGCAAGTCACATGCTGCGCACTCTTCGTCTTATCTGTGTGACACCCTAGTATGGGATGCGCTGCTGGTTTTCAAGCCCCAAAAATTGGCTTAATTATGCATCTACTCTATGTTCCTGCATCATTTGCATTCTACAAGAATTTGAGGGCCATGTAACTGCTTTCCTTCAGTTCCTCTGGATTTGTAATGCTGCTTGTTAAAGCGGACCAAAACCCTTTTCATCCTAGTGTAAGTCTTCCACAGGGGGATCCTGATTGGGACGCCCTGCTGTAGGACCCCTACCCAAGCCCCATAATGGCTGATCGCTTAACCCACAAGCTCCATGACACATGTGTGGAACCCCTCTAGACAGCAATAAGCTTATTTTCATACCCCCGGCATTTGCCCCCTGGCAGCCATTCAAGGCTTCCTGGCGCAGGGTGGGCACAGCGCAGGGGATGCAGAGGAAGCCTGCGCCATGGGAGCGTGTGGGGAGGTAACAGAGCTGTGATTCCAGGGGGTGTCACAAAGCGAGGCGTCCTACTGAAGGAGAAGGGGGATAATCATTGGTATTGATGTACTTTAAGCTCTAGCAAGTTAAATAACTAGATAATGATGTCCTGGGGCCAGGCTTCTGCACCACTCTCACATCCCTGACAGCCGGCAGCCAATGGAGTTTGCCAAATGTTGTCTGTTGTTTCTGCAAAGGAGGATCGCAGGAGGGTGAGTATTAATGGGCATTTTTGGGCTTCTTAGGGTTAAACGACAAGTGAATGAATGGCATGGACCTCAGTTTGGACACAGAGCCTCTCATAGAGTTAGGGGGGATTGACGCGACATCCCTTCACCTCAATCTCACCCCTCCAGCTTTGCCCATTCAGATAGGCCTGGCATGGGAGCGTGCATCGGACGTAAGGGGGGGGGGGCTGTCGTGGCATTGCCAGATCTGTAAGTATAGGGCTTTATTCATCAAGGGATAGCGGCAGGTGGTGCCTTGTAAGCGGCAGGTAGCTTCTGGTGAACGCCGGGCGCTGTACGCAATACCACATTTATGAAAGCGATTCTGGTGAGCGCCTCTTACAGCGACACGTAGCGGCCGATTCATCATCACAGACGGCTCAGCGGATCCCGGCGGCGCTCTGGCTTCCAGAGCCTGGTATTACCTGTCGCTCTCCCATACATTTCAATGCAAATTTATTTTCTTTAAACAGGGTTTTCTTTTAATATTTTCTTTGTGACTCCTGGCCTAATTAAATACATTTTTGAAAACTTTTTTGATTTTTGATTTTTTAATTGTCATTACAGGTCTGGTATTAAAGTGTTAACGTCACAATGTAATTCCATGTGTTTTCGCTCAGTTACTGGTGGATATGTGTTCAAAAACAGACTTTAATCACACTGCATCTGGTGCTCTGTGCTACAGCGACACAATTTTAAGCGCCGGCGCTGTGTGAGGCTGTTTTTTTTATGAATATGGTTTGAGTCGCTCACACTGACCAGTCACTACCGTTCGCTCCCATATAGCTCTGTACTGGTGTTATAGCGACTCGCACATCAAATTCATCAATGCCGGCCATGTTACTTCAGCGACTGAGGCGCTCTGTAATAGCGACTCACGGCCGATCAGAGCGACCACTAGCTGTTGCTTTTAGCGCCGCAGTACAGGCGCTCATCTGCTATTACCTGGTGCTAGTAATGAATCAGCCTGATAGCAGGAATTACACATATCAGGGCATCCCAAATCGCTATACCCTGGGGACAGGAAATCACCAGGTCATGGAGTCTTTTAGACTCAGGGTTTTGATCCACTTTCCTGCTATAGAGAGAATAGGAAACTTTAATGTTCTCTCTCATTCATAAAACATAATCACTTTCACTAGTTGCTTGTAACTTGGAACATTTGTAACATTTGAAACAATATCTGGTGCAACTGTATCACTGAAAGCTCTAAAAAGGGAACAAATTTCAGGGAACTGTCCCGGCATAAACCAGTAAAATCACACATCACCTAGTGTCCCGCACAGCTGATCTGTCCTAGTCCAGAGATCGAATCCCCCGGCATTTAAGCTTGACCATTGGTCACCATCTGCGCAAAGGACCAACGGCTGCCGCCCCCTCCCCACCAGTCACAGTGACTTTAGCACACAGAAATCCAGCACTTGGAATTGTACCACCCTGGCACCCGCGAGTGATGTTACCGGGATTTGCAGTGCTGCAACTTGGTCCAGTCGGCCCTGATCCACTTGCACTTGTAGGGGTGTATACCTGAGGCTCTCCTCTTTCCAATGACACACTCCTGTGAGTCATTAGCCCCCCTAGGTCTAGAGATCCGACACTCGGAATTGTACCACCCAGGCACCCACGAGCAATGGTACCGGGATTTTGCGGTGATGCCGCTTAGTTATAGGGGTGTAAACCTGAGGTTATTCCCTTTCCAACAACACCTCCAATGGGACATTAGCCCCCCTAGGTCCAGAGAGTTGAAACTTGGAAATGCACCACCCTGGTGACCATGAGCAACAGTACCAGGACTTTGCGGTACCGCCCGATTGGTCCGGTCGGCTCTAATCCATGTGCCCTTACAGTGGTGTATACCTAAGGTTCTCCCCTTTCCGACACGTCCAGTGGATTGTTAGCCCCCCTAGGTCCAGAGATCTGGTGCTCGGAAGTGTACTATCCTGAAGAGATGCATTGATTCCCAGAATGATTTGGAGCCTCGGTTCTCGGGATCCAGGGGGGATGTTATGCAACTCTGCAAGGGCATGTGGATCCAATAGGCGTCCAGGTACTGTTGCTTGCAGGTGTTGGGGTTCAAAAATCAGTAAATGTGTCATGTTCTGCAGTTGAAGATCTCAGCTATATTCCCTGTAAGTTTGGGCTTCCTTGCCACCATGGTCCTGGTGAACCGGGGCTCAGAAGTGGTGAGGTGCATCTATTCCCAGGGTGACCCACTTTGGAGCCCTGGATCTCTGGACTTAGTGAGGCTAGCAAACAAAAGTCTTAAAGGAGCCACAGCCCTCAACCCTGTTAGCTTGCAGACCAACCTACAATCTGTCTCTAAATCTGGTTAAAAACAGAGATCTCGGTCACACACATCTGCAGAAGTAGCTGAAGCTGCACCACCAACGCCAAGGTGCCTCTGTGAGGTGCAGCCATAACTCTAATCTCTGAGAGCCCCATTTGGGACATACAATGCAATAGATAAATTGGGAGCAGCTTACCTGAGGTTGCCCTAAACCTCAAGTGCAAGCCATGTGGTGGAAGGGTCGAAGACCTTGCAATACAGCCTAGACCCCACACCCCATGTGCTTGCACAAATTCAAAAGAAACAAAGGAGGGGTGGCAGCCGCTCAGACCATTTTATAACTAACCTGGGAGGTGCACGTGAGCAGGGCAATTAGGATACAAAAGTCTTAAAGGAGCCACAGCACTCAACCCTGTTAGCTTGCAGACCAGCCTACAATCTGTCTCTAAACTTGGTTAAAAACAGAGGCTCGGGCACATTTGTGTAAGCACATGGTGTGTGGGGTCTAGGCTGTATTGCAAGGTCTTCGACCCTTCCACCCCATGGCTTGCACTTGAAGTTTAGGGCAACCTCAGGTAAGCCTGCTCCCAATGTATCTTTTGCATTGTATGTCCCAAATGGGGCCCTCAGAGATTAGAGTTAGGACTGCACCTCACAGAGACACCTTGGCGCTTGGTGGTGCAGCTTCAGCTACTTCTGCAGATGTGTGCGGACCTAGACCTCTGTTTTTAACCAGATTTAGAGACATATTATAGGTTGGTCTGCAAGATAACAGGGTTGAGTGCTGTGGCTCCTTTAAGACTTTTGTATCCTAATTGCCCTGCTAACGTGCACCTCCCAGGTTAGTTATAAAATGGTCTGAGCGGCTGCCACTCCTCCTTTGTTTCTCATAAACAACAGTTATGTCTCATAACCAACTGGATGCGCAGAGAGGTGGTGAGGAATGGAGCTGCCTACTGACCCACCCACCAATTTACCCACCTACTCACTCCTCCTACCTATCTACCTGCCTGCTGAACAACCTACCTACCTATCCAACTGTCTACTGACCTACCCACCTACCTATGTAACTGCCCACTCACCTCCCTACCCAGGACCTGGAGCAGCAGCTGGCAACCCTGGTGCAATGGCAGAATCGTTAGACCTTGTAGCTGAGGTGGCAGTTGCCCAATTACCTACCTTCCCACTTGTCCACCCCCCTACCTACCATCCCACCAATATCGCTACTTGCCCTCCCACCTACCCACCCACTGTGACAGATGATGGGGGTGGGGGGTGGCCTGCTTATGACAGAGGCTGCCTGGGGATGATACGGCCCGGATGGCTCGGGGGTCTGGATCTGACGTTCCGTTTAGTATGCAAGCAAAGGCCAACATTTCTCATTGTTATGTTACTTGGCTGGACTATTACTTTAAAGAGCAATATCATACCTAAAATAAAAAGGTCCCCCCCCCCCCCCCCATCAGTCCCTACTTACCATCAAGGCCAGATCGTCTGCCCCCCACCGGCTTAGCCATCTGTAAGGGATTTCGGGTGGCTCCATTGCATCCCATTCATGGGCACTGCACAGGCATGAGATTGGGGGCCGTGTGCAGTGCCTGATGGGATGCAAGATGGTGCCGCTCCTTGGAAGGTCACCTGGAATCCAAGGGACCCAGAAGATGGATCCCCCAGTGAGGTGAGTAATTAGCACCCAAAGGTTAAAACCGAATGGGGGCAGCATATCGGTGATGTTTTGGGGTAGGTTTCAACCTCCCTCGATAATCCTCTTTGAATAGGATTTCCAGTGTCTTCATAACCCCCCCCCGTTGCTGAGATGGGGGTACAGAAAAAGACTTACCTCTCCCGTAATTTAGCACTGTCACACGGCCAAAAATACTGCATCAGGGGCCTCCACCACACATAATCTGGCTCTGGGGGGACCAGACATTGCTGCTGTATGGGGCCAAAATATTCCAGATGGCGGCCCTGCACATGGGCTTTGTTCCCCTTCTCATGTCAGTTTGGGATGCCCTTCTGCAGAGATGTCAATTTTCCGTCTGTTTTCTGAAATTTACCCCCCTCTCCTGGTCACCCAGCACCCACTGATATCACTATTCCCCTGGTGGTTATTTTCTACACAAACCACTGTGAATAGGCCCCACCCCAAACCACACCCATGCCACGCCCCAAGTAACGCCCATCACCCTATAAACTTGGAGGTTGGCATCTCTGCCTCTATAGAATCCATATGGTTGGTTCTATGCTCACCTCGACCATATAGTGACCCAGGTGTAGCCCTCGCATGGCACATGTGCTGTGGGTTTACCCATACTGTCCAACTTTTCAGGGTGGGAAAGAGGGACAATATGGAAATGCAGCCACGCCTCTTCATTGAGGGATGGATAAGAGATAACACTATAAACGGGGATATGGACTCAAAAGATCAGGGACAGTTGGGAGGGTAGTTTTCCTGAGTATAGGGTGAACCAGGTTGGTTTTGGGGCATCTCTCATTAAAGGGGGAGTTAAAACGTGCCCTTTAATATGGCGAGCTCTCTACTAGTTGCTTTTTGGGGCGAGCTTGGCATCTAAGACACCAGGGATGGGAGCAGAGGGTTTTGGTCTGCTTTAAGCTCCACCTCAGCATCATTAGAGCATGTAACCGATATGTCTGGGGAGACTTTATTACCCAGCATCCCTGATTGGCATGTGGGGGCGGGAAAACACATAGGCCTCGATTCAATAAAGGTAGAGAAAAATTCTCACGGGAAAAAAGCCTGAGAATGTCGCTGTTACTGAATCACTAGATAGAAAGAGAATGAAAGTCAATGGCAGCTTTTACTTCAGTGTAGAAAGGAGGAAACAGTTCTCTACTTTTCTTAGGAGTAAAAAAGCGCCATTGACTTTCATTGTCTTTTTATCTGGTGATTCAGTAACAGTGACATTCTCAGGCTTTTTTCTCATGAATTGAATTTTTTACTACCATGAGAATTTTTTTCTACCTTTATTGAATCGAGGCCATAGTTTGAGTCTCACCTGATATTAGCAGCAATAAGATCTCCCCTGTAGGTGGCGCCACATCGCAGTTTGAACGTTTGAACATTAGACCAATAGTCAACCCAATAATCTAATGAACAATCCCTCAGATTTCAGTTCTATTATTTTGTTGATGAGAATATTCTGATCGCTTCATGTCCTCGGCTGTGCAAGCGCTGTCAGTGGAGTCAAACAATCAGATCCCTTCCAGACGGCTAATATAATGCAGACCAAAACCCATTTTAGTAACCCCAATTTGGGATACCCCCCTGGTCTCTGCATATACTGTTAGATCCCACGGTGCACGCACAGGCTTCTGGCAGCTTTCCTGCTCTGTGTGCTCTGCAGATCTGACTGTCTGCCAGAATAGCCATGAGGATGGAGGGAGCGAGGAAGCTCAGCCACATCCCCCCGTACGCCCCCTGCAGGCAGAATCTCAGGTGTGTGGGGTGCAGCGAGCAGAGATGCTGGGGGAGGACTGCACATGTGCCATGAGGCCGAGGTTTGAGGTGAGCAAATATGGATCCTGGGGTTTTCGAACACCAGGGCATCCAAAATGGGGACACCACTCTAAGCAGGACCAAAACCCAGGTGAGTGGGAATCCTGCGTTTTGGTTTGCTCTAAAGCAGAACACAACACTTTGACCTGAAGTCTAAAAGACTCCAGGACATGGCAACTCCCTGTCTCTGGGGCATTTCATGTTTGGATGCCCCTGGATGACCCCCCCATTCGGCTGGTACCTTTACTTATCCAGCAATCCCATGACTCATGTACAGATGGAAGCAGCGTCACCAGCTGCCCGTTACCGATGTGTGTACCCGTGTCTGGCATTTCTGAATGGCGACATTGCTGCGCATCGGCTGGAGGGAAGCGCCCCCATCTCCATTCATTCAGAATAGACACAACCTGGAAATCTATTCTGATTGGAGAAGAGCCCACACATGTGCCATGGGATTGCTGGAGACGTAACAATAAGGGCTGAACCTGGTAGGGGGTTACACACAAGGTGTTGTTGGCTATATTAAGCCTGACTATCAATTTGGGATGCCCCTAGGACAGGGAGTCGGCGAGCCCTGGAGTCTTAAAAGCAGGACAAAATCCTATACACACATCCCTAGGGTCATCATCTTTTTTTTGGAGGGAGGGCATAGATGGACATGTCCCATGTCCGGGAATCAAGCTTGCAACCCTCTGGTCACAGGGCCGCTTCCTTACCCCTAGGCCACCACTGCCCATTAATTTGGGAATGCCCCGCTGTGTGAAACCTCCAGGTTTTTGGCTGATATTTGCCTCAAGAATAAATCCCACAGAGCATGCATTGCCCCCCGGAGGCATTCCCAGCACATCTGGAGGGTAGGGGAGGGGTTCTGCCAGCGGGAGGCACCCGGCATCATTCTATTCAGAACTCGTTGCCAGGCCTGAATATTCTCAGTGGTGAGATCTGATCAGAGGAGAGACCCCACATACACATTAGAGCTTCGGACGAGGTTTCACACACAGGGGCGTCCCCTGTATAGCAGACCAAATCCCAGGTGAGTGAAAATCCTGGGTTTTGCTCCACTTTACAACCCAGGTAAAACCAGTTTTGGTCTTCTTTTGGTCCAGGGATAAGGAAATCAGCAGACCCAAAGGCTTATTTAATTTTAGGTGCCCCCTAGAGGAACAGCAGCCTCCCTGGAGACTTAAAGACTTGGTGGGGGCACTGTTCCTCTTTAAAGAGGACCTAAAATCAAATATATCTTTAGGTCTGCTGAATGCCCTTTGTCCTGGGTATGGAAAGAGAGGAAAAAACACCCAAAAGAGTGAAAATCCTGGTTGGCGTTTCTCTTTAAACAAAATGAGATACATCTTGAGTCCCCCCCTTTCCCCCTTTGTTTAACCAGAGCTCCTTCTTGGTTTTCCCTCATGATGACACAATGTGCTCCCTCTAGTGGTCAGTGTGGAGTAAGGAGGCAGTGTAATACCAACACACTGACCACTAGAGGGAGAACACTGCAACTACTTGAGCTTACTGTGGAGCAATGTTCTACATAGTTGGCACCAAATTAACAAACTTGATAGTTGTGACTAAATAAAGATCAGACACTTCATCTAAAATAAAATATACAATTTTATTTAAAAGTATTGTCTATAACAAAATGAAAAATGTTTGATAAAGGTTTGCAGACACATTTTTTCAATACATATAAACATTTAGAAATTCAGAAAAAGAAAGCAGAGTCCTGCTCTTTTCTTCAGCTCCCTCAGAAGTCCTTATTTTCCCCATAGGGACAGTCTTTAATTCTCCCTAAACTGCCCCAAAGTTTATGCCCCTTTTCCTGCAGCTTAATTCACCTGTAACAGATCCCCTCAGGTTACTTACAAGTCCTTATATGTGGCCTCTAGTCCTGGCTTTAGTCCACCTCCTCAATGGTGGGCCCGGAGTTGCAGCCCTGTCTGGCCTGAGCCCCGCAGCTGGCTCCCGGCATGGCGCTTCCGGTCGCCCCTTGGTACAGTTGGCTGATGATGGGGTTACACACTCTCTCCAGCTCCTTCTGCTGATGGCTGTACTCCTCTTTCTCAGCCAACTGGTTCTTGTCCAGCCATGACAGGACCTCATTACACTTATCCAATATGGCCGTCTTATCTGATGGGCTGATTTTGTCCTTGATGACGTCATTCTCCACAGTGCTCTTCAGGTTGAAGACATAGGACTCCAGGGAGTTCTTAGCGGCTATCCTCTCTCTCTGGGCTTCATCGTCCGCCTTGTACCTCTCTGCCTCCTGCACCATCTTCTCGATCTCCTCTTTGCTCAGTCTGCCCTTGTCGTTGGTGATTGTGATCTTATTCTGCTTGCCTGAGCTTTTGTCCACAGCAGACACGTTTAGGATGCCGTTGGCGTCGATGTCAAAGGTGACCTCAATCTGGGGCACCCCACGTGGGGCAGGAGGGATGCCGCTCAGTTCAAACTTGCCAAGGAGATTGTTGTCCTTTGTCATTGCTCTCTCACCCTCAAAGACCTGGATGAGGACACCCGGCTGGTTGTCAGAGTAAGTGGTGAAGGTCTGGGTCTGCTTGGTGGGGATGGTGGTGTTGCGTTTGATGAGCACAGTCATCACACCCCCGGCGGTTTCCAGACCGAGGGAGAGCGGTGCCACGTCCAGCAGGAGCAGATCCTGGACATTCTCAGACTTGTCACCGGTCAGGATGGCAGCTTGTACGGCAGCTCCATAGGCCACGGCCTCATCAGGGTTGATGCTCTTGTTCAGCTCCTTTCCATTGAAGAAGTCCTGCAGGAGCTTCTGCACTTTGGGAATTCGAGTTGACCCTCCAACAAGGACAATGTCGTGAATGTGAGACTTGTCCAGCTTGGCATCTCTGAGGGCCTTTTCTACAGGATCAAGGGTTCCCCTGAAGAGGTCTGAGCACAGTTCCTCAAAGCGAGCTCTGGTGATGGAAGTGTAGAAGTCAATGCCCTCATACAGGGAGTCAATCTCAATGCTGGCTTGGCTGCTGGAGGACAGGGTGCGCTTGGCTCTCTCACAAGCTGTCCTGAGCCTCCTCAGAGCTCTCTTATTCTGGCTAATGTCCTTCTTGTGCTTGCGCTTGAATTCCTCCACAAAGTGGTTCACCATGCGGTTGTCAAAGTCTTCTCCCCCCAGATGGGTGTCACCGGCCGTGGCTTTCACCTCGAAGACGCCATCGTCGATAGTGAGGATGGAGACGTCGAAAGTGCCGCCGCCCAAGTCAAATATCAGGACGTTGCGCTCTCCTCGGCTTCCTTTGTCTAAGCCGTAAGCGATGGCAGCAGCTGTGGGCTCATTGATAATCCTCAGCACGTTCAGACCGGCTATGGCGCCGGCGTCCTTGGTGGCTTGGCGCTGCGAGTCGTTGAAATAGGCCGGCACGGTGATAACGGCGTTTCTCACAGGATGACCCAGATACGCCTCAGCCGTTTCCTTCATCTTCAGCAAGACCATAGAGGAGATTTCCTCAGGTGAGAAGGTCTTCTCCTCTCCTTTGTAGTCCACCTTCACCTTGGGCTTCCCGCCATCGCTCACCACCTGGAAGGGCCAGTGCTTCATGTCGGACTGTACCACGGCTTCATTGAACTTTCTGCCGATCAGCCTCTTGGCATCGAAGACTGTGTTGTGCGGGTTCATGGCCACCTGGTTCTTGGCGGCATCTCCCATCAGTCTCTCTGTGTCGGTGAAGGCCACGTAGCTGGGGGTGGTGCGGTTCCCCTGGTCATTGGCGATGATCTCCACCTTGCCGTGCTGGAACACGCCCACGCAGGAATAGGTTGTGCCCAGGTCAATGCCAATGGCCAATGTCTCTTTAGGAGCCATCTTGCTTAGGATAGATGTGTGGAGATTTCTCTTGTGTCAGTAGATGAAGCTGTCTCGGCTGTGTCACCAGATGTCGTCTGGTCTGTGCTGTCAGCAGTCGCTGTGCGCTCTCCTCTGTCAGCTCTGCTCTCTCTGGCTGCCTGTGAGCTGCTCCCCTCTATTTATACTCACCAGCCCCCGCTGCCAGAACCTTCCCCACCAATCCGGAGCCTCACCTGTCTCCCTGGTAACCAGCTGGAAGCTTCCCCATGCTTCCTAGCAGCAACAGCCAATCAGCTGAGAGCTTTCACACAAGGTTTGTGTTACTTCTGGTATGGAGGCGGGGTTCCCTTCCTGTTTAGCCAATCACAGCCTAAAGAGGCAGAATGACATCACCGGGAGAAATACGAAGAAGATTCCGGAGAGGGCTGCAATTCTCTGGCTGCTCATTGTCTCTCAGCCTCCAGTAACCCCTTCACTGCCGGCCTCCAGTAACCCCTTCACTGCCGGCCTCCAGTAACCCCTTCACTGCCGGCCTCCAGTAACCCCTTCACTGCCGGGCCTCCAGTAACCCCTTCACTGCCAGCCTCCAGTAACCCCTTCACTGCCGGCCTCCAGTAACCCCTTCACTGCCTGCCTCCAGTAACCCCTTCACTGCCGGCCTCCAGTAACCCCTTCCCTGCCGGCCTCCAGTAACCCCTTCACTGCCTGCCTCCAGTAACCCCTTCACTGCCGGCCTCCAGTAACCCCTTCCCTGCCGGCCTCCAGTAACCCCTTCACTGCCAGCCTCCAGTAACCCCTTCCCTGCCGGCCTCCAGTAACCCCTTCACTGCCGGCCTCCAGTAACCCCTTCACTGCCGGCCTCCAGTAACCCCTTCACTGCCGGCCTCCAGTAACCCCTTCACTGCCTTCCTCCAGTAACCCCTTCACTGCCTTCCTCCAGTAACCCCTTCACTGCTGGCCTCCGGTAACCCCTTCACTGCCGGCCTCCAGTAACCCCTTCACTGCCGGCCTCCAGTAACCCCTTCACTGCCGGCCTCCAGAAACCTCTTCACTGCCGGCCTCCAGTAACCCCTTCACTGCCGGCCCCCAGTAACCCCTTCACTGCCGGCCTCCAGGAACCCCTTCACTGCTGGCCTCCAGGAACCCCTTCACTGCCGGCCTCCAGTAACCCCTTCACTGCCGGGCCTCCAGTAACCCCTTCACTGCCGGCCTCCAGAAACCCCTTCACTGCCGGCCTCCAGTAACCCCTTCACTGCTGGCCTCCAGTAACCCCTTCACTGCCGGCCTCCAGTAACCCCTTCACTGCCGGCCTCCGGTAACTCCTTCAGCACTAATAATCACTAACTACTGTCACTATTAACCCTTTTTCTGCCACCTCCGGTAACTTCTGCCATTATCTGCAATCTCTTCACTGTTTAACGTAAGTCAATTTTACAGATAAATGGGAAACTTAGTCCCTTTACTGCTTTATGTGGACCTTTTTTCTTATCTGTGTGACATCCTAGTATGGGATGCTCTGCTGGTTTTTAAGCCCCCAAAATGGGCTTAATTATTCACCTACTCTATATTCCTGCATCACTCCTACAAGAATTTGAGGGCCAACTAACTACTTTGCTTCAGTTCCTCTTGATTTGGAATGCTGCTTGTTAAAGCGGACCAAAACCCTTTTCATCCTAGTGTAAGTCTTCCACAGGGGGATCCTGATTTGGGACGCCCTGCTGTATGACCCCTACCCAAGCCCCATAATGGCTGATTGCTTAACCCACAAGCCCCATGACACATGTGTGGGCCTCCTCTGGACAGCAATAAGCTTATTTTCATACCCCCGGCATTTACCCCCTGGCAGCCATTCAAGGCTTCCTGGCGCAGGGTGGGCACAGTGCAGGGGATGCAAAGGAAGCCTGCGCCATGGGAGCGTGTAGGGAGGTAACACATGTAAGAATACTAGCATTATATGTCTACTTTTTGCTGCACCTACTCTGTAATCTGATGCATTTTTTGCACATGTTTTGATTGAAACCAATGCACTTTCTTGAGCACTAGCACTTTATATTTATGTATTGGTATATATAGGTCTATATATAAGTTTTATATTTATGTGAGCACTGTTATCATGAATTGGGCAGATATCTCCCCCTTGTGGTAGATTACGCTAATGACATTGGATATGTTTTTAATGGTTTTTAATGGCTACATTAATTAAAAAATGTTACTAGTAAATCCAATAGTGTGGTGAGTGCAATTGTTAGTCCCTTGGGTTTTTTGGAGGTAACCCCTAGTGTGTTGTTTGAAATAGGGAGGTAAAAGAGCGGTGGAGGAGGAGGAGGGGGATAATCATTGGTTTTGATGTACTTTAAGCTCTAGCAAGTAAAATATCTAGATAATGATGTCCTGGGCCCAGGTCTCTGCACCACTCTCACATCCCTGTCACCTCGATCTCACCTCTCCAGCTTTGCCCATTCAGATAGGCCTGGCATGGGAACGTGCACCAGCCGGGGGGGAATTTCCAGATCTGTAAGTATAGCGGGGAATTGTACATATCAGGGCATCCCAAATCACTATACCCTGGGGACAGGAAATCACCAGGTCTTGGAGTCTTTTAGACTCAGGGTTTTGATCTACTTGCCTGCTATAGAGAAAATAGGAAACTTTAATGGACTCTCTCATTCATAAAACATAATCACTTTCACTAGTTGGTTGTAACTTGGAACATTTGTAACATTTGTTGCAATAACTCGTGCAACTGTATCACTGAAAACTCTAAAAAGAGAACGAATTTCAAGGAACTGTCCCGGCATAAACCAGTAAAATCACACACTCACATAGTGTCCCGCACAGCTGATCTGTCCTAGTCCAGAGATCGAATCCCCCGGCATTCAAGCTTCACCACAGCTCACCAGCGACACAGGGGACCAATGGATGCCGCCCTCTCCCCGCCAGTCACAGTGACTTTAGCACACTAATTCTATTTATTTCAATGGAGGAGGCGTGCTGAACCCTGGCAAGTGTGTCACTGTGGTCATTCGGCCCCCAGAAGCCTCCCATGAGCAGGGACACAATCTCGGGAGCCAGTTAGTTTTATACTATGGAATACCTACCAACTTTTCAGGGTGGAAAAAAGGAAATTTGTTAACTTAGGCCACACCCCCTCATTGAGGGATGGATGAAGCCATGCCCCCTCATTGAGGGATGGATAGGAGATAGGGAGTAACAGTTTAAACAATATAAACACTTTAAATAGGCAAATTAATCATTTATTGATGCAGATCTACATGTCCCAAAGAGGAACAAATGAGAACAATGCGCGTAAGGGGGACACAGACTCAAAAATGGGACAGTCCCTCTAATTCAGGGACACTTGGGAGGTGAGCTATGGAAGTAGGATGGGGTAGCCGCTCAGTATACACAGTCAGAAACGCAAGAAAGATGAGTTATTACTAAGATCTCCAGAGATACACACAGCAGGGCATCCCAAATTGGGTTTGGTCTACTTTAAAGTTGACCCAAACCAGGGATTTTACCCCCACCCACATGGGCAGGGCAGCCATCAGAGCAGATGATCCAAGACTCCAGTATGGGACCCTAGGGAGCCCCTGGCCAGATGGCCCTAATGACCACCCTGACCTGAGACACGCAGGGTGCCACATTATTGCTGCTGGCATTGATGACAAATGGGTTTTTTTGCCCCGTCCCCTGGGCTGGTTTGCCTTGGGGCCCAGTTCAAACTAGTGGCCAAGCCATCACACATAGGTTAGAGAGGGCCAGAGTCTTAAATATGGCGAGCTCTCTACTAGTTGCTTTCTGTGGTGAGCTTGGCATCGAAGACACTAGGGGTGGGAGCAGGGGTTTTGGTCTGCTTTAAGCTCTACCTCAGCATCCAGGGCAAGCTCCAGGTGTATGTGGGCCCTCGGGCGGCATGGTCTCAGTGGGCCCCTTTGCAGTGGAGAGTTGCGTGCCAGGGGTCTATAAATTCCATGGCATAGAACAGGGGGCCAGGACCAGCCTCTGTGCTGGCCCTTGCACACCGTAGGTGGGTTTGTAGCCTGCACTTGCCAGCCCCTAAGCCTTGTTAACTGGTCTCCTGGACCCCTTCCAGTTCACAAAGGGCTGAATGTAAAAAAAAAAAAAACACACAGAAAACATTTTATTTGTTAAGTGGACCAAAACCCAGCTGGATAGGTTCCTGGGCTGCTCAATTCCCCCCCCCCCCGAGCATCCAAAATCTGATGCCCCGCTGTGTGAAACCCCCCCCAGGTCGCCCCATACACTTACCTTAATCCCGGTCCTACGGCGCTATCCCTCTAGCAGGGCGCGCTCCGTTAGAGGGAAGTGTGAGATGCGCCCACCAGCGCGCTAGGAGCCGCTGTGCTAAGACGTCGCTCAGATGTGCATAGCTCAGCGGCTCCAAACGCACTGATTGGACGAGCGGCCGCGCCTGCGCCATAGAACCGCGGTGAGGGGAGTTGATGCGGGAGATCTGGGGGGTTTCCCATAGCGGGGTGCCCCGGGGGAGAGGACCAAAACCCAGGATAGTCAAAATCCTGGGTTTTGGTTCACTTTAATACTTACCTCACTTCCCTCTCGCACACCTGCTGCTGCTGCTGCTGGAAGCCTTTTATACCTTCTGGCTGACAGAACATAAGGGGTTAATTGAAAAAAAATGACATAGGGGCAACCCTATTTTTTTTGAAATTTTAAGGGTTCAAAAACCCTTAAAATTCCAGAAAAAAATGACAGCATAACCAGCCCAGGACCAGCTATGGGGGCTTGTAGAACAGGGCGCAGCTTTGGCAAAAGGCTGGGCTAGATTGCGGAAGCGTCGGGGAGGAGGTATTTCATCCTCTTCTCACCACGGAAGAGCCCCCCCCCAGGCTCTTTTGCCAGGTGCTAACGGCGGCCCCTGGTGCCTGGGCCCCTAATATGATGGCTGGGCCCCTACAACATATAATGTGATGGCTGGGCCCCTAGAATTTTTGTTTCATATATGGTCTGGATTTTGAGGTAAGCCAGGTTGCCTTTGGGCCAGAGGCTCTGTTTAAACTAGGAGCCAAGTCATCCAGGGCTGTATTATAGGCAGAGCGCAAAGAGTGCGTGTCCCTGGGCCTCCACCATTTGCCCAGCAAGAGGACCTCCACCAACTTTGGGGCTATGGGTGGGGTACCAGAACCAGGTGCCGCTGCTTAGTCCAGTTGCCCCTGATCCACATGCACTTGTAGGGATATATACCGAGGTTCTCCCCTTTCCAATGACACCTCCAGTGAGTCATTATCCCCTCTAGGTCCGGAGATCCAGCACTCAGAATTGTTCCACCCTGTCACCCATGAGCAACGGTACCGGGATTTTGCAGTGATGACGCTTGGTCCGGTCGGCACTGTTCCACATGTCCTTGTCAGGATATATATCTGAGGTTCTGCCCTTTCCAACGCTACCTCCAGTAGGTTGTTAGGCTAGGTCCATAGTTCTGGCACTTGGAAGTGTACCACCCAGGCACCCGTGAGTGACGTTACCAGGATTTACTGTGCCACCACTTGGTCCGGTCGGCCCTGATCCACTTGCCATTGTAGGGGTGTATACCTGAGGCTCTCTCTTTTCCAATGACACTTCCTTTGAGTTATTAGCCCCCCCCAGGTCTAAACATCCGGCATCCGCGAACAATGGTACTGGGACTTTGCAGTGCCACAGCTTGGTCCAATCAGCCCTGATTCACATCAACTAATAGGGGAGTATAACTGAGGTTCTCCCCTTTCCAACAAAACCTCCAGTGGGTCATTAACACCCCTCTAGATCCGGAGATCGACACTCGGAAAGGCTCCCAGCACCTGCGAGCAACAGTACCGGGAATTTGGGGTGCTGCCACTTGGCCCAGTAGGACCTGATCCACATGCCCTTGTAGGAGTGTAAACCTGAGGTGCCAAGTATACCTCCAGTGGATCATTAGCCCCCCGAGGTCCGGAGATCCAACACTGGGAAATGTAGCACCTTGCTGCCCATGAGCAACAACACCAGGACAAATGGTGGGGGCCGGCTCTAATCCACGTGCCCTTGCAGTGGTGTATACCTAAGCTTCTCCCCTTTCTGACACCTATAGTAGATTGTTAGCCCCCCTAGGTCCGGAGATCTGGTGCTCGGAAGTGTACTATCCTAGACAATGATTCGGAGCCTCGGTTCTCCGGATCCAGGGGGGCAGTTATGCAGCTGTGCAAGGGGATGTGGATCCAATCGGCGGAAAGTCCCGGTACTGTTGCTCCCGGGTGCTGGGGTCTAAAAATCAGTGGATGGTCCTTGTTCTGCAGCTGAAGATCTCCGCTACATTCCCTGTAAGTTTGGGCTCCCTTGCCACCATGGTCCGGGAGAACCGGGGCTCAGAAATAGACCTCCCTGGACGAGGTGCATCGATTCCCAGGGTGACCCACTTTGGAGCCCTGGATCTCCAGACTTACTGGGGCAACAACCAACTGGATGGGCAGAGAGGTGGTGAGGACTGGAGCTGGTGGAGACAAGTGGTGGACAGTGCCGAGGACAGCACACAACAGGATTCTCCAGCCCAGATCAGCAGTGATTATGAAGTGACCTACCTATCTACCTACCCACCTACCTACTGACTCACCTACTGACCCATCAATTTACCCACCTAACCACTCACCCTCCTACCTATCTACCTGCCTGCCAACCAACCTACCTACCCAACTGCCTACTGACCTACCCACCTACCTTTGTAGCTGCCCACTCGCATCTCTGTCCAAAGGTTAAACCGGAAGGGGGGGGGGCAGCAAATCGGTGATGTTTTGGGGGAGGATTAAACCTCCTCGATCTTCCTCTTTAAAAATCCAAAAAATGACTTACCTCTCCTGTAATTCAGCACTGTCGCACGGCCAAAAATACTGCATCAGGGGCCTCCACCACACATAATCCGGCTTTGAAGCCATCGCACAATGGTTATGATGGTTACTGCTGTATGGTGGCGAAAAATTTCAGATGGCGGCCCTGCACATGGGTGTTGTTTCCTTTCTCATGTCAGTTTGGGATGCCCCCTGCAGGATATTAACTTAATATAGCGAGCTCTCTACTAGTTGCTTTTTGGAGCGAGCTTGGCATCTAAGACACTAGGATTGGGAGCAGGGGGTTTTGGTCTGCTTTAAGCTCCACCTCAGCATCATTAGAGCATGTAACCGATATGTCTGGGGAAACTTTATTACCCAGCATCCCTGATTGGCATGTGGGGGCGGTAAAAACCATAGCTTGAGTCCTATTTTTCCCTCTCACCTGATATTAGCAGCAATAAGATCTCCCCTGTAGGTGGCGCCACTCAGCCATACACATCGCAGTTTGAACGTTTGACCAATAGTCAACCCAATAATCTAATGAACAATCCCTCAGATTTCTGTTCTATTGTTTTGTTGATGAAAATATCCCGAGTGGCTTCATGACCTCGGCTGTGCAAGTGCTGTCAGTGGAGTCAAACAATCGAATCCCTCCCAGGCGGCTAATTAAATGTAGACCAAAACCCATTTTAGTAACCCCAATTTGGGATACCCCCCTGGTCTCTGCATATACTGTTAGATCCCACGGTGCACGCACAGGCTTCTGGCAGCTTTCCTGAGAGTGAGAAGCCTGGGTTTTGGTTTGCTCTAAAGCAGACCACAACCCTTTGACCTGAAGTCTAAAAGACTCCAGGACATGGCAACTCCCTGTCTCTGGGGCATTTCATATTTGGATGCCCCTGGATGACCCCCCCATTCGACTGGTACCTTTACTTATCCAGCAATCCCATGACTCATGTACAGATGGAAGCAGCGCCACCAGCTGCCCGTTACCGATGTGTGTACCCGTGTCTGGCATTTCTGAATGGCGACATTGTTGCGCATCGGCTGGAGGGAAGCGCCCCCATTTCCATTCATTCAGAATAGACACAACCTGGAAATCTTTTCTGATTGGAGAAGAGCCCACACATGTGCCATGGGATTGCTGGAGACGTAACAATAAGGGCTGAACCTGGAGGATTACACACAAGGTGTTTTTGGCCATATTAAGCCTATCAATTTGAATTGGCCAGCCCTGGAGTCTTAAAAGCAAGGCAAAGCCCTGTACACAGGGCCTAGAGTAATCATCTTTTTTGGGGGAACATAGATGGACATGTCCCATGGCCGGGAATCGACTTTGCAACCCTTTGGTCACAAGGCCACTTCCTTACCCCTAGGCCACCACTGCCCATTAATATGGGAATGCCCCGCTGTGTAAAACCTCCAGGTTTTTGACTGATATTTGCCTCACAAATAAATCCCACAGAGCATGCATTGCCCCCCGGAGGCATTCCCAGCACATCTGGAGGGTAGGGGAGGGGTTCTGCCAGCGGGAGGCACCCGGCATCATTCTATTCAGAACTCGTTGCCAGGCCTGAATATTCTCAGTGGTGAGATCTGATCAGAGGAGAGACCCCACATACAAATAAGAGATTGGGACGAGGTTTCACACACAGGGGCGTCCCAAATTAGGAGTCCCCTGTATAGCAGACTAAATCCCAGGTGAGTGAAAATCCTGGGTTTTGCTCCACTTTACAACCCAGGTAAAACCAGTTTCAGTTTTCTTTTCGTCCAGGGATAAGGAAATCAGCAGTCCCAAAGGCTTATTTAATTTTAGGTGCCCCCTAGAGGAACAGCAGCCTCCCTGGAGACTTAAAGACTTGGTGGGGGCACTGTTCCTCTTTAAAGAGGACCTAAAATCAAATATATCTTTAGGTCTGCTGAATGCCTTTTGTCCTGGGTATGGAAAGAGAGTGAAAATCCTGGTTGGCGTTTCTCTTTAAACAAAATGAGATACATCTTGACTCCCCCCCTTTCCCCCCTTTGTTTAACCAGAGCTCCTTCTTGGTTTTCCCTCATGATGACACAATGTGCTCCCTCTAGTGGTCAGTGTGGAGTAAGGAGGCAGTGTAATACCAACACACTGACCACTAGAGGGAGAACACTGCAACTACTTGAGCTTACTGTGGAGCAATGTTCTACATAGTTGGCACCAAATTAACAAACTCGATAGTTGTGACTAAATAAAGATCAGACACTTCATCTATAAAAAATATACAATTTTATTTAAAAATATTGTCTATAACAAAATGAAAAATGTTTGATACGCTTTGCAGACACATTTATTTCGACACATATAAACATTTAGAAATTAAGAAAAATAACTAAAGAGTGAGTCCTGCTCTTTTCTTCAGCTCCCTCAGAAGTCCTTATTTTCCCCCATAGGGACAGGCTTTAATTCTCCCTAAACTGCCCCAAAGTTTATGCCCCTTTTTCTGCAGCTTAATTCACCTGTAACAGATCCCCTCAGGTTACTTACAAGTCCTTATATGTGGCCTCTAGTCCTGGCTTTAGTCCACCTCCTCAATGGTGGGCCCGGAGTTGCAGCCCTGTCTGGCCTGAGCCCCGCAGCTGGCTCCCGGCATGGCGCTTCCGGTCGCCCCTTGGTACAGTTGGCTGATGATGGGGTTACACACTCTCTCCAGCTCCTTCTGCTGATGGCTGTACTCCTCTTTCTCAGCCAACTGGTTCTTGTCCAGCCATGACAGGACCTCATTACACTTATCCAATATGGCCTTCTTATCTGATGGGCTGATTTTGTCCTTGATGGCGTCATTCTCCACGGTGCTCTTCAGGTTGAAGACATAGGACTCCAGGGAGTTCTTAGCGGCTATCCTCTCTCTCTGGGCTTCATCGTCCGCCTTGTACCTCTCTGCCTCCTGCACCATCTTCTCGATCTCTTCTTTGCTCAGTCTGCCCTTGTCGTTGGTGATTGTGATCTTATTCTGCTTGCCTGAGCTTTTGTCCACAGCAGACACGTTTAGGATGCCGTTGGCATCAATGTCAAAGGTGACCTCAATCTGGGGCACCCCACGTGGGGCAGGAGGGATGCCGCTCAGTTCAAACTTGCCCAGGAGATTGTTGTCCTTTGTCATTGCTCTCTCACCCTCAAAGACCTGGATGAGGACACCCGGCTGGTTGTCAGAGTAAGTGGTGAAGGTCTGGGTCTGCTTGGTGGGGATGGTGGTGTTGCGTTTGATGAGCACAGTCATCACACCCCCGGCGGTTTCCAGACCGAGGGAGAGCGGTGCCACGTCCAGCAGGAGCAGATCCTGGACATTCTCAGACTTGTCACCGGTCAGGATGGCAGCTTGTACGGCAGCTCCATAGGCCACGGCCTCATCAGGGTTGATGCTCTTGTTCAGCTCCTTTCCATTGAAGAAGTCCTGCAGGAGCTTCTGCACTTTGGGAATTCGAGTTGACCCTCCAACAAGGACAATGTCATGAATGTGAGACTTGTCCATCTTGGCATCTCTAAGGGCCTTTTCTACAGGATCAAGGGTTCCCCTGAAGAGGTCTGAGCACAGTTCCTCAAAGCGAGCTCTGGTGATGGAAGTGTAGAAGTCAATGCCCTCATACAGGGAGTCAATCTCAATGCTGGCTTGGCTGCTGGAGGACAGGGTGCGCTTGGCTCTCTCACAAGCTGTTCTGAGCCTCCTCAGAGCTCTCTTATTCTGGCTAATGTCCTTCTTGTGCTTGCGCTTGAATTCCTCCACAAAGTGGTTCACCATGCGGTTGTCAAAGTCTTCTCCCCCCAGATGGGTGTCACCGGCCGTGGCTTTCACCTCGAAGACGCCGTCGTCGATAGTGAGGATGGAGACGTCGAAAGTGCCGCCGCCCAAGTCAAAGATCAGGACGTTGCGCTCTCCTCGGCTTCCTTTGTCTAAGCCGTAAGCGATGGCGGCAGCTGTGGGCTCATTGATGATCCTCAGCACGTTCAGACCGGCTATGGCGCCGGCGTCCTTGGTGGCTTGGCGCTGCGAGTCGTTGAAATAGGCCGGCACGGTGATAACGGCGTTTCTCACAGGATGACCCAGATACGCCTCAGCCGTTTCCTTCATCTTCAGCAAGACCATGGAGGAGATTTCCTCAGGTGAGAAGGTCTTCTCCTCTCCTTTGTAGTCCACCTTCACCTTGGGCTTCCCGCCATCGCTCACCACCTGGAAGGGCCAGTGCTTCATGTCGGACTGTACCACGGCTTCATTGAACTTTCTGCCGATCAGCCTCTTGGCATCGAAGACTGTGTTGTGCGGGTTCATGGCCACCTGGTTCTTGGCGGCATCTCCCATCAGTCTCTCTGTGTGGGTGAAGGCCACGTAGCTGGGGGTGGTGCGGTTCCCCTGGTCATTGGCGATGATCTCCACCTTGCCGTGCTGGAACACGCCCACGCAGGAATAGGTTGTGCCCAGGTCAATGCCAATGGCCAATGTCTCTTTAGGAGCCATCTTGCTTAGGATAGATGTGTGGAGATTTCTCTTGTGTCAGTAGATGAAGCTGTCTCGGCTGTGTCACCAGATGTCGTCTGGTCTGTGCTGTCAGCAGGCGCTGTGCGCTCTCCTCTGTCAGCTCTGCTCTCTCTGGCTGCCTGTGAGCTGCTCACCTCTATTTATACTCACCAGCCCCCGCTGCCAGAACCTTCCCCACCAATCCGGAACCTCACCTGTCTCCCTGGTAACCAGCTGGAAGCTTCCCCACACTTCCTAGCAGCAACAGCCAATCAGCTGAGAGCTTTCACACAAGGTTTGTGTTACTTCTGGTATGGAGGCGGGGTTCCCTTCCTGCTTAGCCAATCACAGCCTAAAGAGGCAGAATGACATCACCTGGAGAAATACGAAGAAGATTCCAGAGAGGGCTGCAATGTTCTGGCTGCTCATTGTCTCTCAGCCTCCAGTAACCCCTTCACTGCCGACCTCCAGTAACCCCTTCACTGCCAGCCTCCAGTAACCCCTTCACTGCCGGCCTCCAGTAACCCCTTCACTGCCGGCCTCCAGTAACCCCTTCACTGCCGGCCTCCAGTAACCCCTTCCCTGCCGGCCTCCAGTAACCCCTTCCCTGCCGGCCTCCAGTAACCCCTTCCCTGCCTTCCTCCAGTAACCCCTTCCCTGCCGGCCTCCAGTAACCCTTTCACTGCCGGCCTCCAGTAACCCCTTCCCTGCCGGCCTCCAGTAACCCCTTCCCTGCCGGCCTCCAGTAACCCCTTCCCTGCCGGCCTCCAGTAACCCCTTCCCTGCCGGCCTCCAGTAACCCCTTCCCTGCCGGCCTCCAGTAACCCCTTCCCTGCCGGCCTCCAGTAACCCCTTCACTGCCGGCCTCCAGTAACCCCTTCACTGCCGGCCTCCAGTAACCCCTTCACTGCCGGCCTCCAGTAACCCCTTCACTGCCGGCCTCCAGTAACCCTTTCACTGCCGGCCTCCAGTAACCCCTTCACTGCCGGCCTCCAGTAACCCCTTCCCTGCCGGCCTCCAGTAACCCTTTCACTGCCATCCACCAGTAACCCCTTCACTGCCATCCTCCAGTAACCCCTTCACTGCCATCCTCCAGTAACCCCTTCCCTGCCGGCCTCCAGTAACCCTTTCACTGCCATCCACCAGTAACCCCTTCACTGCCAGCCTCCAGTAACCCCTTCACTGGCATCCTCCAGTAACCCCTTCACTGCCATCCCCCAGTAACCCCTTCACTGCCGGCCTCCAGTAACCCCTTCACTGCCGGCCTCCAGTAACCCCTTCACTGCCGGCCTCCAGTAACCCCTTCACTGCCGGCCTCCAGTAACCCCTTCACTGCCGGCCTCCAGTAACCCCTTCACTGCCGGCCTCCAGTAACCCCTTCACTGCCGACCTCCAGTAACCCCTTCACTGCCTGCCTCCAGTAACCCCTTCACTGCCGACCTCCAGTAACCCCTTCACTGCCGACCTCCAGTAACCCCTTCACTGCCGGCCTCCAGTAACCCCTACACTGCCGGCCTCCAGTAACCCCTTCACTGCCGGCCTCCAGTAACCCCTTCACTGCCGGCCTCCAGTAACCCCTTCACTGCCGGCCTCCAGTAACCCCTTCACTGCCGGCCTCCAGTAACCCCTTCACTGCCGGCCTCCAGTAACCCCTTCACTGCCGGCCTCCAGTAACCCCTTCACTGCCGGCCTCCAGTAACCCCTTCACTGCCGGCTTCCAGTAACCCCTTCACTGCCATCCTCCAGTAACCCCTTCACTGCCGGCCTCCAGTAACCCCTTCACTGCCTTCCTCCAGTAACCCCTTCACTGCCTGTCTCCAGTAACCCCTTCACTGCCTGTCTCCAGTAACCCCTTCACTGCCTGTCTCCAGTAACCCCTTCACTGCCGGCCTCCAGTAACCCCTTCACTGCCTGTCTCCAGTAACCCCTTCACTGCCTGTCTCCAGTAACCCCTTCACTGCCGGCCTCCAGTAACCCCTTCACTGCCTTCCTCCAGTAACCCCTTCACTGCCTGTCTCCAGTAACCCCTTCACTGCCTGTCTCCAGTAACCCCTTCACTGCCTGTCTCCAGTAACCCCTTCACTGCCGGCCTCCAGTAACCCCTTCACTGCCTGTCTCCAGTAACCCCTTCACTGCCTGTCTCCAGTAACCCCTTCACTGCCGGCCTCCAGTAACCCCTTCACTGCCTGTCTCCAGTAACCCCTTCACTGCCTGTCTCCAGTAACCCCTTCACTGCCTGTCTCCAGTAACCCCTTCACTGCCGGCCTCCAGTAACCCCTTCACTGCCTGTCTCCAGCAACCCCTTCACTGCCAGCCTCCAGCAACCCCTTCACTGCCGGCCTCCAGCAACCCCTTCACTGCCTGCCTCCAGTAACCCCTTCACTGCCTGCCTCCAGTAACCCCTTCACTGCCTGCCTCCAGTAACCCCTTCACTGCCTGCCTCCAGTAACCCCTTCACTGCCTGCCTCCAGTAACCCCTTCACTGCCGGCCTCCATTAACCCCTTCACTGCCGACCTCCAGTAACCCCTTCACTGCCGGCCTCCAGTAACCCCTTCACTGCCGGCCTCCATGCTCCCTGCTATCATGGTTGTGGCAGCTGCACAGAGCCGGGTGGGGGCACCAGGTATTTGTAGTTCCACTACTTAGTCCAGTTGGCCCTGATCCACATGCCCTTGTAGGAGTTTAAACCTCAGGCCCTTTCCAATGACACCTTCAGTGAGTCATTAGCCCTTTAAGGTCCGGAGATCTGACACTGGGAAAGCTACCACCCCAGCACCCGTGAGTAACAGTACCAAGATTTGCACTGCTGCCACTTCTTGGTCCGGTCGGCACCATTGCACTTTTCCTTGTAGAGGTGTATACCTGAGGTTCCTACAATACTTCTGGTGGGTCCGAAAATCTGACACTGGGAAATGCACCACCCTGGTGCCCATGAGCAACAGTACAAGGACTTTGCGGTAGCGCCAATTGGTCCTGTCTTCTCTAATCCACTTGCTCTTGCAGTGGTGTATACCTAAGGTTCTCCCCTTTCCAACACCTCCAGTGGGTTGTTAGCCCCCCAAGGCCTGGAGATCTGGTGCTCGGAAGTTTATAATCCTGGACAAGGTGCATTGATTCCCAGAATGATTTGGAGCCTCGGTTCTCTGGATCCGGGGGGGGGGGGGGGGGGGGCTGTTATGCAACTCTGCAAGGTGATGTGGATCCAATCGGCGGTATCACAAAGTCCCGGTTCTGTTGCTCCCGGGTGCTGGGGTCTAAAAATCAGTGGATGGTTCTTGTTCTTCAGCTTAAGATCTCGGCTATGTTCCCTGTAAGTTTGGGCTTCCTTTCCACCATAGACCTGGAGAACCGGGGCTCAGAAGTGGACCTTCCTGGACGAGGTGCGTCGATTCCCAGGGTGACCCACTTTGGAGCCCGGATCTCCAGACTTACTGGGGCAGCAACCAACTGGATGCGCAGAGAGGTGGTGAGGACTGGAGCCGGTGTAGACAAGTGGTGGACAGTGCCGAGGACAGCACACAACAGGATCCTCCAGCCCAGATCAGCAGTGATTATGAAGTGACCTACCTATCTACCTACCCACCTACCTACTGACTCACCTACTGACCCATCAATTTACCCACCTAACCACTCACCCTCCTACCTACCCACCTACCTGCATCGGGCACAGGTGGTCACAGAATGGAGGATTTCATTTAGCCCCGTTACAGGGCTTTTCCACTTTTCAATAAAGAGATCTATTGGCGCGAGAGGGTGGTGAGAATCGTCCACAAACACCTGCTGTTTTTTACATGCGGTTGATGCTTTTACATTTTTCTATTTTGATTAAATGTTTGCGGTTGCAATAAATTGTATCCGCTGTAAGCCGGCAAACAATCAGCAGTGACGGACAACGGATTTAAACGGCAAAATGGCTTTTATTCAGCAAAATTCAGTAGATAGTCCAAAGATTGCAGCATAAATGCAGTAAGCAAAAAGGGTTACTTCACCAACCAAAATAGTCCTGGGCTAGGTACTCCAGCAAGCTGATCAGTTCAAGTCCACTTTACAGGGCGTATCAGCCCTCTGCTGCTCATCCCCACAAATCCACCACCAGGGGGTACAAAATCCAAGTCCTCTAGCTCAATGTCCAGTGCTATCCTTCACCACGGTGCAGCTCAGCCTGGGCTCACTCCAACAGGCTGGTCATAGACAAAGGAAAGGCCGTGTGCTCTTATCTTATACAGGCTTCCCCTGTAATCAGCGTGCACACTTGTGGAGGGCCTTAGAACATGTAACAACCCGTTAGGGAATTGGGGAAGTGACCCGGGTCCTGAAAACCCGGGCCGGATTGTGCATTATACAGCCAAGCAGGGGAGAAATAGACATTTTGATACAATTTACCACACCGCTTTATTTACATGTCGCTTCCTTGAGAGATCCCTGGCAGCACATAGTTGATGGTTGGATTAGCTCTCTGGATTCTTACAGTGGACCAACACCCAGAGGTGATCGCCTCCCTCACCGCGGGGCATCCGAGATCGGGAAACCCCCCCAAAAGCCCCAAAAAACCTTACCTTATCGGCGACGGATCAGCCGGCGCCGCCGCCTCCTGTGCGCCCCTCTAGCCGTTTGAGAATGGCCGGCGGGGGTGCGTGCCCTGTAAGGGGGACGCACGGGAGGCGGCGGCTTATCTGTCGCTTGTCCGTCACCGAAAAGGTACGTTTTTTTGGGCTTTTGGGGGGGTTTCACACAGCGGGGCATCCTGATCTCGGATGCCCCGCTGAAGTGGACCAACACCCAGGATAGTGAAAATCCTGGGTGTTGGTCCACTTTAAAGGGACGGTCGCGGCATGGTGGATTTGCATCACTAGTATTGGATTTCCGGTCTATATGCTGATTTCAGTTGCTGCTTCTTGTTATTACTGGTAAGATACCGGTGGAGGGCGCACTTGAGTTGTGATGCACGCACCTCGGGATGGCGTCTGAACTCTCTATTTGAACTCTGAGTTAAGCTCTGTGCATTAAACCACTTACCTACCTGCCTACTAACCCACCCACCAATTTACTCAAATACTCACTCACCCTCCTATCTTTTCTTTATTGCATGGCTCGGTCTGCTTCGGTATTCATAACAGTTGGGTTAATCCGCCACAAGGTGGCGCAGTGGTACTGCAGAAAGCTGTGGCATCTCCCGGCCCCCTATAAAAATGGGATTAACCATAGAGTTCCCAGTGTTTCCTCAGTGATACTGCGAAGATAGAAGATGGCTCTCTCTCTGTGCACAGGTGAGCGGGGCAACCAAGCCTGCGGCCCTGCAAGTCTATTTCCACCCGTTTCTGGACCCTCTGTGTCTCCCAGCCTCGGCTGACAGATCGGGTGAAGGTAGAAGAGCACTAGGGTCAAGTGCTCCGGGAGCGCTGCTGCAAGCCGCAAACCCTGTACCACAAAGGGTAGCCGAGTTCCTGTCCTGGCTTCTGAGGGGGTGAGTGTTTTGGGGACTTTGTCCCCTTCTTTTTCTTCAGGGGTACCCCCCCTCTGGCCTGGATACTCGCCGCTGCTTTTCGTCTCTCTTCCCCCCCCCTCTGACTTTTGTTCGGGGGGGGGGCAGGTGGTTGTGGCGAGTGGTGTTAGTTGTGGTGTTTTGGCTGTTTACAGTGTGTTTTTTGGTGTTTTCTAGCCTCCGCGCCGCTTTTTACTGCGCTCTGCGGCTGGTGGCGCTATAACTTGTGGCGTTTTTGCTTAGTCATGGCGCCGGCGGGGTCACGTGGGCGCCATTTTCGCGCTCTTCGGGGGCCGGGGCCTGGGGGATGACGCGTATCGCGTTGCCCCCCCCCTGCGGCCCACCCCTCGAGGTACCTCTACCGGCCCCATTTTGGATTAGCTGCGCGTCTGGATTTCTCCCTTTCTGGCTGCAGCCTTGTATCTTCCAGCATGTCGCTTCATCTAGCGGTCTGTGGATTGGTGACCCTGCGGTGTCCTTGGTCCGTGAGTCCCCCTTGGGGGTTTTTTATTGGTCTCGTGGGGCATGTGCTGCGGGATGCTCATGTTTGTGGGTGGTGACCTCCTCTCTGCAGTCCTTCGGCTGGGTGATCAACTTTCCCAAGTCTTCACGGTCCCTGTCCTTGGTGAGGTCCTTTCTGGGCATGACTTTGGATACCTCTCAGGTCAAGGTGTTCCTTCCTCAGCAGAAGGTGGAGGGCCTTCAGAAGCAAGCACGGGCTCTGCTCTTGTGTCCTCATCCCTCCATCCGTCTGGGGATGCAGTTGGTGGGCCTGATGGTGTCCTGCTTCGAGGCGGTCCCCTTTGCTCAGTTTCACATGAGACCTCTTTAGTTGCACCTCTGGTCAGTCTGGGATCTGGACCCTGTGTCCCTGGATCAGGAATTTGCTCTGTCTCCTCTGGCCAGACAGTCCCTTTCGTGGTGGCTGGACTCAAGGAACCTTCTGGTGGGCAGGACTTTCCTGCTCCCGTGCTGGGAGACGGTCACCACGAATGCCAGTCTGACAGGCTGGGGGGCTTTTGGAAATCTCTGAAGTTCCAGGGTCGGTGGGGCCCCCAGGAGGCCCATGCTCCCATCAATGTACTGGAACTGAGGGTGATCAGGTTGGTTCTGTCTCAGCTGACCACGCACCTTCAGGGTCAGGCTATTCAGATCCGCTCAGACAACCAGACGGCGGTTGCCTACATCAACCATCAGGGAGGGACTCGGAGCAAGCGAGCCTTCAAGGAAGTGTCCCTGATACTGTCTTGGGCGGAACAGAATGTTCCCTGCATCTCAGCGGTATACATTCCGGCGGTGGAGAACCAGGTGGCGAACTCCCTGAGCAGGGAGGACGTCTCGGCTGGGGGAATGGTCCTCAACAACCAGGTGTTTCTCTCCCTGTGTCACCGCTGGGGTCAGCCGGATGTGGACCTGTTTGTGTCCCGTCACAATCACAAACTTCCCAAGTTTGTCTCCCTGTCACAGGATTCTCTGGCCTTCGCCACGGATGCACTGGCAATGCCTTGAACAGAGTTTCGGCTTCTCTATGTGTTCCCTCTGTTCCCTCTACTGGGCAGGGTCATGCGCAAGATTGCCCAGGAGGGGGTGCCAGCCATCCTGGTGGCCCCCTGTTGGCCAAGAAGGGTGTGGTTCGCAGACGTCGTGCAGTTGGCAGTAGATCAGTACGTCTCTCACCCAGTACTTCTTACCCAGGGGCAGCTACGCCATCCCAATTTTCAAACGCTGGCTTTAACGGCTTGGCTGCTGAAACCTCCTTCCTGATGGAAAAGGGGTTGCCTGCCTCTGTTTTGGATACCATGATTCGGGCTAGGAAGAAGTCCTCGTCCTTCATCTATTATAGGGTCTGGCATGCTTACATTGCCTGGTGTGAGTCCAAGTCTCTTCCCTGTCGGTTTTTTTCCATCCCCAGGATTCTGGAATTTTTGCAACATGGTTTGGATTCCGGCCTTCAACTAAGTACCCTCAAGGGCCATGTCTTAGCTCTGGCAATTTTTTTCAAAAGATCCTTTGCCAGTCACCTGTTGGTTAAAACCTTTTTCCAGGGTGTTACTCATGTGCGTCCACCTCGTAAGCCTTTGCTACCAGTCTGGGACTTGAATCTGGTGTTGTCTGCTTTGCAGGGTCCTCCCTTTGAGCCTATCCGTGGGGATGCTTTGCCCATTCTGACTCTTAAGGTAGCCTTTTTGGTGGCTATCACTTCTGTCAGGCGAGTTTCTGAGCTGGCGGCACTTTCCATCAAACCTCCTTATTTTGAGAGGCATCAGGATAAGGTGGTGTTTTGGCTTAAGTCGGATTTCTTGCCTAAGGTGGTGTCTGCCTTTCATCTCAATCAGGACATTGTTTTGCCTTCCTTGTGTCCTAATCCTGCTAATTCCAAGGAGCAGACCCTTCACTCTTTGGATGTTGTCAGGGATCTGAAGTTTTATTTGGTTGCTACTGAGTCTTTCAGGAAATCTGCTCTTTTTGTTCTTCCTGCTGGACCTAGGAAGGGTTTGCCTCCGGCTAAATCCACTATCAGCAAGTGGATCCGTCAGGCGGTGGTACAAGCCTATTCTGCTAAGGGGAAGGAACCTCCCTTTAGAATTACTGCTCAGTCTACTCGGGCTGTTGGAGCGTCTTGGGCTTTTCAGCACCAAGCTTCTGTTGAACAAGTTTGCAAGGCCGCTACTTGGTCTTCTGTTCATACTTTTTCCAAGTTTTACAAGGTTGATGTTAAGGCCTCAGCGGATGCTGCTTTTGGCCGAAAGGTACTTCAGGCGGTAGTGACTTGAACTACTGCCTGTTACTCATAGGGGATCCCACCCTACTTTTGGACACTGCTTTTGGATGTCCCAACTGTTATGAATACTGAAGCAGGCCGTGCCATGCAATAAAGAAAAAAGCAATTCTGTGAGTACTCACCTGTAGAATTGTTTTTGTTCTTGCATGGCACGGCCCGCTTCGCCCCACCCTTGTTATCGTTATTCTTGGTTGCCTCTTTATGGTGATGGTTCCAAGTTAATTGGGGTTCTTTATCTTTTATACATTTTTTACCTTTATTCTCTCCCGGCTTCTTGTCTCACTGTTGTCTACGCTGGGAACACCTTGGGTAATCCTGTTTTTATAGGGAGCCGGGAGATGCCACAGCTCTTCTGCAGTACCACTGCACCACCTTGTGGCGGAATAACCCAACTGTTATGAATACTGAAGCAGGCCGTGCCATGCAAGAACAAAAACTATTCTACAGGTGAGTACTCACAGAATTGCTTTATCTACCTGCCTGCTGACCAACCTACCTACCTACCTAAGATCATACGGCCTGGATGGCACAGGGGTCTGGATCTAACGTTCTGATTAGTGTGCAAGAGGCAAGCATTTTTTTTTGGTATGTTACTTGGCTGGACTATTACTTTAATAATAGCTGCCTACTGTTCCAGATTTGGGGGTAATTCTGGGAAGAAGCAGAACAGAAGTGCATTTCAGGAGGTGCGGTGCCCGGCCATCACAGGAACATGGGACTGGAGCCACAGTGGCAGCAGCTGACAGTGGAAGCTGGGCACAAAAGGTGAGTTTTGTCCGGCAGTCCAGAGCAATGGATGAACTGGGCAGCAAGAAAAATGGGCGAGTGGTGGCAGTGGGAGTGTCGGACTGGCGAGTGGTGGCAGCAGCAATGGCAGCATCATCATTTCCCTGGCGGTTATTTTCTTCACAAACCACTGTGAATAGGCCCTGCCCCAAACCACACCCATGCCACACCCCAAGTCACACCTATGCCACACCCCATGTCACACCCATCACCCTATAAACTGGTCTCCGAGGTTGGCATCTCTTCCTCTGCAGAAACCATATGGTTGGTTCTATGCCCGCCTTGGCCCAGGTGTAGCCCTGGCATCGCACATGTGCTGTGGGTTTACCCATACTGTCTAACTTTTCAGGGTGGGAAAGAGGGACAATATGTAAATGCAGCCACGCCTCTTCATTGAGGCATGTATAAGATATAAGATGTAACAGTTGCAAGACTATAAACACTTTAAAAAGGGAAATGCATATCTGCATGTTACACTTCAAAGAGGGACAAATGAGAACAATGAGGGACATGGACTCAAAAGAGGGATAGTCCCTCCAAACAGGGATAGTTGGGAAGTATGGCTTGCCTGAGTATAGGTTGAACCAGGCAGATTTGGAGGCATCTCTCATTGGGGGTAAGAGGGAGGGGGGGGGGGGTAAAAACATGCACATTAATATGGCGAGCTCTCTACTAGTTGCTTTGTGTGGCGAGCTTTTCATCTAAGACACTAGGAGTGGGAGCATGGGGGTTTTGGCCTGCTTTAAAGTGGACCAAAACCCAGGATTTTGACTATCCTGGGTTTTGGTTTCGTGTAAAACCCCCCAGATCGCCGAAATCAACTCACCTTTTCCCGGTCCTACAGTGCATGCACGGCTGCTCATCCAATCAGCGCGCTCGGATCTGCTGATGTCACAGCTTTTGTCTCAGGCCAGCGGCTCCGAGCGCCCTGATGGTCGCATCCCCTGCTACCCTCCTACAGGGAGTGTGCCCATGCCTGCTATTCACAAATGCCTGGCGCAGGCATGCGCCCTGCTAGAGGGACAGCGGGGATGCGGCTGGCACATGCACCGTTGGACCGGGTAACAAGGTAAGTGTATGGGGTGACCTGGGGGGGTCACACAGCGGGGCATCCTGATTTTGGATTCTCCAGGGGGGAGGAATGGATCGGCCCAGGAAACTTATAGATTCCCGCACTGATCGCCGTGGGTTCTGGTCCACTTTAACCTCCACCTCAGCATTATTAGAGCATGTAAATGATATGTCTGTGGAGACCATTTCATTACCCAGCATGAATATTTATTTCCCCTCTCACCTGATATTAGCAGCAATAAGATCTCCCCTGTAGGTGGCGCCACTCAGCCACATCGCAGTTTGAACGTTTGAACATTAGACCAATAGTCAACCCAATAATCTAATGAACAATCCCTCAGATTTCTGTTCTATTATTTTGCTGATGAGAATATTCTGATCGCTTCATGTCCTCGGCTGTGCAAGCGCTGTCAGTGGAGTCAAACAATCAGATCCCTCCCAGATGGCTAATTTAATGCAGACCAAAACCCATTTTAGTAACCCCAATTTGGGATACCCCCCTGGTCTCTGCATATACTGTTAGATCCCACGGTGCACGCACAGGCTTCTGGCAGCTTTCCTGCTCTGTGTGCTCTGCAGATCTGACTGTCTGCCAGAATAGCCATGAGGATGGAGGGAGCGAGGAAGCTCAGCCACATCTCCCCGTACGCCCCCTGCAGGCAGACTCTCAGGTGTGCGGGGTGCAGCGAGCAGAGATGCTGGGGGAGGACTGCACATGTGCCATGAGGCCGAGGTTTGAGGTGAGCAAATAGGGATCCTGGAGGGTTTCACACACAAGGGCATCCAAAATAGGGATACCACTATAAGCTGGACCAAAACCCAGGTGAGTGGGAATCCTGGGTTTTGATCCACTCTAAAGCAGACCACAACCCTTTGACCTGAAGTCTAAAAGACTCCAGGACATGGCAACTCCCTGTCTCTGGGGCATTTCCTGTTTGGATGCCCCTGTATGACCCCCCCCCCCCCATTCGGCTGGTACCGATGTGTGTACCCGTGTCTGGCATTTCTGAATGGCGACATTGCTGCGCATCGGCTGGAGGGAAGCGCCCCCATCTCCATTCATTCAGAATAGACACAACCTGGAAATCTATTCTGATTGGAGAAGAGCCCACACATGTGCCATGGGATTGCTGGAGATGTACCTATAAGGGCTGAACCTGGAGGATTACACACAAGGTGTTTTTAGCCATATTAAGCCTATCAATTTGAATTGGCCAGCCCTGGAGTCTTATAAGCAAGGCAAAGCCCTGTACACAGGGCCCTAGAGTCATCATCTTTTTTGGGGGGACATAGATGGACATGTCCCATGGCCGGGAATCGACTTTGCAACCCTCTGGTCACAAGGCCGCTTCCCTACCCCTAGGCCACCACTGCCCATTAATTTGGGAATGCCCTCTGGTCACAAGGCCGCTTCCCTACCCCTAGGCCACCACTGCCCATTAATTTGGGAATGCCCCGCTGTGTGAAACCTCCAGGTTTTTGCCCCCCGGAGGCATTCCCAGCACATCTGGAGGGTAGGGGAGGGGTTCTGCCAGCGGGAGGCACCCGGCATCATTCTATTCAGAACTCGTTGCCAGGCCTGAATATTCTCAGTGGTGAGATCTGATCAGAGGAGAGACCCCACATACACATTAGAGCTTGGGACGAAGTTTCACACACAGGGGCGTCCCAAATTAGGAGTCCCCTGTATAGCAGACCAAATCCCAGGTGAGTGGAAATCCTGGGTTTTGCTCCACTTTACAACCCAGGTAAAACCAGTTTCAGTTTTCTTTTCGTCCAGGGATAAGGAAAACCGCAGACCCAAAGGCTTATTTAATTTTAGGTGCCCCCTAGAGGAACAGCAGCCTCCCTGGAGACTTAAAGACTTGGTGGGGGCACTGTTCCTCTTTAAAGAGGACCTAAAATCAAATATATCTTTAGGTCTGCTGAATGCCTTTTGTCCTGGGTATGGAAAGAGAGTGAAAATCCTGGTTGGCGTTTCTTTCAAAATGAGATACATCTTGACTCCCCCCCTTTCCCCCCTTTGTTTAACCAGAGCTCCTTCTTAGTTTTCCCTCATGATGACACAATGTGCTCCCTCTAGTGGTCAGTGTGGAGTAAGGAGGCAGTGTAATACCAACACACTGACCACTAGAGGGAGAACACTGCAACTACTTGAGCTTACTGTGGAGCAATGTTCTACATAGTTGGCACCAAATTAACAAACTCGATAGTTGTGACTAAATAAAGATCAGACACTTCATCTATAAAAAATATACAATTTTATTTAAAAGTATTGTCTATAACAAAATGAAAAATGTTTGATAAAGGTTTACAGACACATTTATTTCAATACATATAAACATTTAGAAATTCAGAAAAAGAAATAAATAGTGAGTCCTGCTCTTCTCTGCAGCTCCCTCAGAAGTCCTTATTTTCCCCCATAGGGACAGGCTTTAATTCTCCCTAAACTGCCCCAAAGTTTATGCCCCTTTTCCTGCAGCTTAATTCACCTGTAACAGATCCCCTCAGGTTACTTACAAGTCCTTATATGTGGCCTCTAGTCCTGGCTTTAGTCCACCTCCTCAATGGTGGGCCCGGAGTTGCAGCCCTGTCTGGCCTGAGCCCCGCAGCTGGCTCCCGGCATGGCGCTTCCGGTCGCCCCTTGGTACAGTTGGCTGATGATGGGGTTACACACTCTCTCCAGCTCCTTCTGCTGATGGCTGTACTCCTCTTTCTCAGCCAACTGGTTCTTGTCCAGCCATGACAGGACCTCATTACACTTATCCAATATGGCCGTCTTATCTGATGGGCTGATTTTGTCCTTGATGGCGTCATTCTCCACGGTGCTCTTCAGGTTGAAGACATAGGACTCCAGGGAGTTCTTAGCGGCTATCCTCTCTCTCTGGGCTTCATCGTCAGCCTTGTACCTCTCTGCCTCCTGCACCATCTTCTCGATCTCCTCTTTGCTCAGTCTGCCCTTGTCGTTGGTGATTGTGATCTTATTCTGCTTGCCTGAGCTTTTGTCCACAGCAGACACGTTTAGGATGCCGTTGGCGTCGATGTCAAAGGTGACCTCAATCTGGGGCACCCCACGTGGGGCAGGAGGGATGCCGCTCAGTTCAAACTTGCCCAGGAGATTGTTGTCCTTTGTCATTGCTCTCTCACCCTCAAAGACCTGGATGAGGACACCCGGCTGGTTGTCAGAGTAAGTGGTGAAGGTCTGGGTCTGCTTGGTGGGGATGGTGGTGTTGCGTTTGATGAGCACAGTCATCACACCCCCGGCGGTTTCCAGACCGAGGGAGAGCGGTGCCACGTCCAGCAGGAGCAGATCCTGGACATTCTCAGACTTGTCACCGGACAGGATGGCAGCTTGTACGGCAGCTCCATAGGCCACGGCCTCATCAGGGTTGATGCTCTTGTTCAGCTCCTTTCCATTGAAGAAGTCCTGCAGGAGCTTCTGCACTTTGGGAATTCGAGTTGACCCTCCAACAAGGACAATGTCATGAATGTGAGACTTGTCCATCTTGGCATCTCTAAGGGCCTTTTCTACAGGATCAAGGGTTCCCCTGAAGAGGTCTGAGCACAGTTCCTCAAAGCGAGCTCTGGTGATGGAAGTGTAGAAGTCAATGCCCTCATACAGGGAGTCAATCTCAATGCTGGCTTGGCTGCTGGAGGACAGGGTGCGCTTGGCTCTCTCACAAGCTGTCCTGAGCCTCCTCAGAGCTCTCTTATTCTGGCTAATGTCCTTCTTGTGCTTGCGCTTGAATTCCTCCACAAAGTGGTTCACCATGCGGTTGTCAAAGTCTTCTCCCCCCAGATGGGTGTCACCGGCCGTGGCTTTCACCTCGAAGACGCCGTCGTCGATAGTGAGGATGGAGACGTCGAAAGTGCCGCCGCCCAAGTCAAAGATCAGGACGTTGCGCTCTCCTCGGCTTCCTTTGTCTAAGCCGTAAGCGATGGCGGCAGCTGTGGGCTCATTGATGATCCTCAGCACGTTCAGACCGGCTATGGCGCCGGCGTCCTTGGTGGCTTGGCGCTGCGAGTCGTTGAAATAGGCCGGCACGGTGATAACGGCGTTTCTCACAGGATGACCCAGATACGCCTCAGCCGTTTCCTTCATCTTCAGCAAGACCATGGAGGAGATTTCTTCAGGTGAGAAGGTCTTCTCCTCTCCTTTGTAGTCCACCTTCACCTTGGGCTTCCCGCCATCGCTCACCACCTGGAAGGGCCAGTGCTTCATGTCAGACTGTACCACGGCTTCATTGAACTTTCTGCCGATCAGCCTCTTGGCATCGAAGACTGTGTTGTGCGGGTTCATGGCCACCTGGTTCTTGGCGGCATCTCCCATCAGTCTCTCTGTGTGGGTGAAGGCCACGTAGCTGGGGGTGGTGCGGTTCCCCTGGTCATTGGCGATGATCTCTACCTTGCCGTGCTGGAACACGCCCACGCAGGAATAGGTTGTGCCCAGGTCAATGCCAATGGCCAATGTCTCTTTAGGAGCCATCTTGCTTAGGATAGATGTGTGGAGATTTCTCTTGTGTCAGTAGATGAAGCTGTCTCGGCTGTGTCACCAGATGTCGTCTGGTCTGTGCTGTCAGCAGTCGCTGTGCGCTCTCCTCTGTCAGCTCTGCTCTCTCTGGCTGCCTGTGAGCTGCTCACCTCTATTTATACTCACCAGCCCCCGCTGCCAGAACCTTCCCCACCAATCCGGAGCCTCACCTGTCTCCCTGGTAACCAGCTGGAAGCTTCCCCACACTTCCTAGCAGCAACAGCCAATCAGCTGAGAGCTTTCACACAAAGTTTGTGTTACTTCTGGTATGGAGGCGGGGTTCCCTTCCTGCTTAGCCAATCACAGCCTAAAGAGGCAGAATGACATCACCGGGAGAAATACGGAGAAGATTCCAGAGAGGGCTGCAATGTTCTGGCTGCTCATTGTCTCTCAGCCTCCAGTAACCCCTTCACTGCCGGCCTCCAGTAACCCCTTCACTGCCGGCCTCCAGTAACCCCTTCACTGCCAGCCTCCAGTAACCCCTTCCCTGCCGGCCTCCAGTAACCCCTTCACTGCTTGCCTCCAGTAACCCCTTCACTGCCGGCCTCCAGTAACCCCTTCACTGCCCTCCTCCAGTAACCCCTTCACTGCCGGCCTCCAGTAACCTCTTCACTGCCCTCCTCCAGTAACCCCTTCACTGCCGGCCTCCAGTAAATCCTTCACTGCCCTCCTCCAGTAACCCCTTCACTGCCGGCCTCCAGTAACCCCTTCACTGCCGGCCTCCAGTAACCCCTTCACTGCCAGCCTCCAGTAACCCCTTCACTGCCGGCCTCCAGTAACCCCTTCACTGCCGGCCTCCAGTAACCCCTTCACTGCCATCCTCCAGTAACCCCTTCACTGCCGGCCTCCAGTAACCCCTTCACTGCCGGCCTCCAGTAACCCCTTCACTGCCGGCCTCCAGTAACCCCTTCACTGCCATCCTCCAGTAACCCCTTCACTGCCTGCCTCCAGTAACCCCTTCACTGCCGGCCTCCAGTAACCCCTTCACTGCCGGCCTCCAGTAACCCCTTCACTGCCAGCCTCCAGTAACCCCTTCACTGCCCTCCTCCAGTAACCCCTTCACTGCCTGCCTCCAGTAACCCCTTCACTGCCGGCCTCCAGTAACCCCTTCACTGCCGGCCTCCAGTAACCCCTTCACTGCCGGCCTCCAGTAACCCCTTCACTGCCAGCCTCCAGTAACCCCTTCACTACCAGCCTCCAGTAACCCCTTCACTGCCCTCCTCCAGTAACCGCTTCACTGCCGGCCTCCAGTAACCCCTTCACTGCCCTCCTCCAGTAACCCCTTCACTGCCGGCCTCCAGTAACCCCTTCACTGCCGGCCTCCAGTAACCCCTTCACTGCCCTCCTCCGGTAACCCCTTCACTGCCGGCCTCCGGTAACCCCTTCACTGGCGGGCCTCCGGTAACCCCTTCACTGCCGGCCTCCAGTAACCCCTTCACTGCCGGCCTCCAGTAACCCCCTCACTGCCGGCCTCCGGTAACCCCTTCACTGCCCTCCTCCAGTAACCCCTTCACTGCCGGCCTCCAGTAACCCCTTCACTGCCCTCCTCCAGTAACCCCTTCACTGCCGGCCTCCAGTAACCCCTTCACTGCCTGCCTCCAGTAACCCCTTCACTGCCCTCCTCCAGTAACCCCTTCACTGCCCTCCTCCAGTAACCCATTCACTGCCATCCTCCAGTAACCCCTTCACTGCCATCCTCCAGTAACCCCTTCACTGCCGGCCTCCAGTAACCCCTTCACTGCCGGCCTCCAGTAACCCCTTCACTGCCCTCCTCCAGTAACCCCTTCACTGTCATCCTCCAGTAACCCCTTCACTGCCGGCCTCCAGTAACCCCTTCACTGCCGGCCTCCAGTAACCCCTTCACTGCCCTCCTCCAGTAACCCCTTCACTGCCATCCTCCAGTAACCCCTTCACTGCCGGCCTCCAGTAACCCCTTCACTGCCCTCCTCCAGTAACCCCTTCACTGCCCTCCTCCAGTAACCCCTTCACTGCCGGCCTCCAGTAACCCCTTCACTGCCAGCCTCCAGTAACCCCTTCACTACCAGCCTCCAGTAACCCCTTCACTGCCCTCCTCCAGTAACCCCTTCAATGCCGGCCTCCAGTAACCCCTTCACTGCCCTCCTCCAGTAACCCCTTCACTGCCGGCCTCCAGTAACTCCTTCACTGCCCTCCTCCAGTAACCCCTTCACTGCCGGCCTCAAGTAACCCCTTCACTGCCCTCCTCCAGTAACCCCTTCACTGCCATTCTCCAGTAACCCCTTCACTGCCATCCTCCAGTAACCCCTTCACTGGCGGGCCTCCGGTAACCCCTTCACTGCCGGCCTCCAGTAACCCCTTCACTGCCCTCCTCCAGTAACCCCTTCACTGCCGGCCTCAAGTAACCCCTTCACTGCCCTCCTCCAGTAACCCCTTCACTGCCATCCTCCAGTAACCCCTTCACTGCCGGCCTCCAGTAACCCCTTCACTGCCAGCCTCCAGTAACCCCTTCACTGCCATCCTCCAGTAACCCCTTCACTGCCATCCTCCAGTAACCCCTTCACTGCCGGCCTCCAGTAACCCCTTCACTGCCAGCCTCCAGTAACTCCTTCACTACCAGCCTCCAGTAACCCCTTCACTGCCCTCCTCCAGTAACCCCTTCAATGCCGGCCTCCAGTAACCCCTTCACTGCCCTCCTCCAGTAACCCCTTCACTGCCGGCCTCCAGTAACCCCTTCACTGGCGGGCCTCCGGTAACCCCTTCACTGCCGGCCTCCAGTAACCCCTTCACTGCCCTCCTCCAGTAACCCCTTCACTGCCGGCCTCAAGTAACCCCTTCACTGCCCTCCTCCAGTAACCCCTTCACTGCCGGCCTCCAGTAACCCCTTCACTGCCGGCCTCCAGTAACCCCTTCACTGCCATCCTCCAGTAACCCCTTCACTGCCATCCTCCAGTAACCCCTTCACTGCCGGCCTCCAGTAACCCCTTCACTGCCGGCCACCAGTAACCCCTTCACTGCCCTCCTCCAGTAACCCCTTCACTGCCATCCTCCAGTAACCCCTTCACTGCCGGCCTCCAGTAACCCCTTCACTGCCGGCCTCCAGTAACCCCTTCACTGCCCTCCTCCAGTAACCCCTTCACTGCCGGCCTCCAGTAACCCCTTCACTGCCCTCCTCCAGTAACCCCTTCACTGCCATCCTCCAGTAACCCCTTCACTGCCAGCCTCCAGTAACCCCTTCACTACCAGCCTCCAGTAACCCCTTCACTGCCCTCCTCCAGTAACCCCTTCAATGCCGGCCTCCAGTAACCCCTTCACTGCCCTCCTCCAGTAACCCCTTCACTGCCGGCCTCCAGTAACCCCTTCACTGCCCTCCTCCAGTAACCCCTTCACTGCCATCCTCCAGTAACCCCTTCACTGCCAGCCTCCAGTAACCCCTTCACTACCAGCCTCCAGTAACCCCTTCACTGCCCTCCTCCAGTAACCCCTTCAATGCCGGCCTCCAGTAACCCCTTCACTGCCCTCCTCCAGTAACCCCTTCACTGGCGGGCCTCCGGTAACCCCTTCACTGCCGGCCTCCAGTAACCCCTTCACTGCCCTCCTCCAGTAACCCCTTCACTGCCGGCCTCAAGTAACCCCTTCACTGCCCTCCTCCAGTAACCCCTTCACTGCCGGCCTCCAGTAACCCCTTCACTGCCGGCCTCCAGTAACCTCTTCACTGCCATCCTCCAGTAACCCCTTCGCTGCCGGCCTCCAGTAACCCCTTCACTGCCCGCCTCCAGTAACCCCTTCACTGCCATCCTCCAGTAACCCCTTCACTGCCATCCTCCAGTAACCCCTTCACTGCCGGCCTCCAGTAACCCCTTCACTGCCGGCCTCCAGTAACCCCTTCACTGCCCTCCTCCAGTAACCCCTTCACTGCCATCCTCCAGTAACCCCTTCACTGCCGGCCTCCAGTAACCCCTTCACTGCCAGCCTCCAGTAACCCCTTCACTACCAGCCTCCAGTAACCCCTTCACTGCCCTCCTCCAGTAACCCCTTCAATGCCGGCCTCCAGTAACCCCTTCACTGCCCTCCTCCAGTAACCCCTTCACTGCCGGCCTCCAGTAACCCTTTCACTGGCGGGCCTCCGGTAACCCCTTCACTGCCGGCCTCCAGTAACCCCTTCACTGCCGGCCTCCAGTAACCCCTTCACTGCCCTCCTCCAGTAACCCCTTCACTGCCCTCCTCCAGTAACCCCTTCACTGCCGGCCTCCAGTAACCCCTTCACTGCCGGCCTCCAGTAACCCCTTCACTGCCCTCCTCCAGTAACCCCTTCACTGCCCTCCTCCAGTAACCCCTTCACTGCCGGCCTCCAGTAACCCCTTCACTGCCGGCCTCCAGTAACCTCTTCACTGCCATCCTCCAGTAACCCCTTCGCTGCCGGCCTCCAGTAACCCCTTCACTGCCGGCCTCAAGTAACCCCTTCATTGCCAGCCTCCAGTAACCCCTTCACTGCCGGCCTCCAGTAACCCCTTCACTGCCGGCCTCCAGTAACCCCTTCACTGCCGGCCTCCAGTAACCCCTTCACTGCCCTCCTCCAGTAGCCCCTTCACTGCCGGCCTCCAGTAACCCCTTCACTGCCGGCCTCCAGTAACCCCTTCACTGCCGGCCTCCAGTAACCCCTTCACTGCCGGCCTCCAGTAACTCTTTCACTGCCGGCCTCCAGTAACCCCTTCACTGCCATCCTCCAGTAACCCCTTCACTGCCATCCTCCAGTAACCCCTTCACTGCCGGCCTCAAGTAACCCCTTCACTGCCGGCCTCCAGTAACTCTTTCACTGCCGGCCTCCAGTAACCCCTTCACTGCCATCCTCCAGTAACCCCTTCACTGCCAGCCTCCAGTAACCCCTTCACTGCCGGCCTCCAGTAACCCCTTCACTGCCCTCCTCCAGTAACCCCTTCACTGCCCTCCTCCAGTAACCCCTTCACTGCCGGCCTCCAGTAACCCCTTCACTGCCAGCCTCCAGTAACCCCTTCACTACCAGCCTCCAGTAACCCCTTCACTGCCCTCCTCCAGTAACCCCTTCAATGCCGGCCTCCAGTAACCCCTTCACTGCCCTCCTCCAGTAACCCCTTCACTGCCGGCCTCCAGTAACTCCTTCACTGCCCTCCTCCAGTAACCCCTTCACTGCCGGCCTCAAGTAACCCCTTCACTGCCCTCCTCCAGTAACCCCTTCACTGCCATTCTCCAGTAACCCCTTCACTGCCATCCTCCAGTAACCCCTTCACTGGCGGGCCTCCGGTAACCCCTTCACTGCCGGCCTCCAGTAACCCCTTCACTGCCCTCCTCCAGTAACCCCTTCATTGCCGGCCTCAAGTAACCCCTTCACTGCCCTCCTCCAGTAACCCCTTCACTGCCATCCTCCAGTAACCCCTTCACTGCCGGCCTCCAGTAACCCCTTCACTGCCAGCCTCCAGTAACCCCTTCACTGCCATCCTCCAGTAACCCCTTCACTGCCATCCTCCAGTAACCCCTTCACTGCCGGCCTCCAGTAACCCCTTCACTGCCAGCCTCCAGTAACTCCTTCACTACCAGCCTCCAGTAACCCCTTCACTGCCCTCCTCCAGTAACCCCTTCAATGCCGGCCTCAAGTAACCCCTTCACTGCCGGCCTCCAGTAACTCTTTCACTGCCGGCCTCCAGTAACCCCTTCACTGCCATCCTCCAGTAACCCCTTCACTGCCAGCCTCCAGTAACCCCTTCACTGCCGGCCTCCAGTAACCCCTTCACTGCCCTCCTCCAGTAACCCCTTCACTGCCGGCCTCCAGTAACCCCTTCACTGCCAGCCTCCAGTAACCCCTTCACTGCCATCCTCCAGTAACCCCTTCACTGCCATCCTCCAGTAACCCCTTCACTGCCATCCTCCAGTAACCCCTTCACTGCCATCCTCCAGTAACCCCTTCACTGCCGGCCTCCAGTAACCCCTTCACTGCCGGCCTCCAGTAACCCCTTCACTGCCCTCCTCCAGTAACCCCTTCACTGCCATCCTCCAGTAACCCCTTCACTGCCGGCCTCCAGTAACCCCTTCACTGCCAGCCTCCAGTAACCCCTTCACTACCAGCCTCCAGTAACCCCTTCACTGCCCTCCTCCAGTAACCCCTTCAATGCCGGCCTCCAGTAACCCCTTCACTGCCCTCCTCCAGTAACCCCTTCACTGCCGGCCTCCAGTAACCCTTTCACTGGCGGGCCTCCGGTAACCCCTTCACTGCCGGCCTCCAGTAACCCCTTCACTGCCCTCCTCCAGTAACCCCTTCACTGCCGGCCTCCAGTAACCCCTTCACTGCCCTCCTCCAGTAACCCCTTCACTGCCCTCCTCCAGTAACCCCTTCACTGCCGGCCTCCAGTAACCCCTTCACTGCCGGCCTCCAGTAACCTCTTCACTGCCATCCTCCAGTAACCCCTTCGCTGCCGGCCTCCAGTAACCCCTTCACTGCCGGCCTCAAGTAACCCCTTCATTGCCAGCCTCCAGTAACCCCTTCACTGCCGGCCTCCAGTAACCCCTTCACTGCCGGCCTCCAGTAACCCCTTCACTGCCGGCCTCCAGTAACCCCTTCACTGCCCTCCTCCAGTAGCCCCTTCACTGCCGGCCTCCAGTAACCCCTTCACTGCCGGCCTCCAGTAACCCCTTCACTGCCGGCCTCCAGTAACCCCTTCACTGCCGGCCTCCAGTAACTCTTTCACTGCCGGCCTCCAGTAACCCCTTCACTGCCATCCTCCAGTAACCCCTTCACTGCCATCCTCCAGTAACCCCTTCACTGCCGGCCTCAAGTAACCCCTTCACTGCCGGCCTCCAGTAACTCTTTCACTGCCGGCCTCCAGTAACCCCTTCACTGCCATCCTCCAGTAACCCCTTCACTGCCAGCCTCCAGTAACCCCTTCACTGCCGGCCTCCAGTAACCCCTTCACTGCCGGCCTCCAGTAACCCCTTCACTGCCCTCCTCCAGTAACCCCTTCACTGCCGGCCTCCAGTAACCCCTTCACTGCCAGCCTCCAGTAACCCCTTCACTGCCAGCCTCCAGTAACCCCTTCACTGCTGGCCTCCAGTAACCCCTTCACTGCCGGCCTCCAGTAACCCCTTCACTGCCCTCCTCCAGTAACCCCTTCACTGCCATCCTCCAGTAACCCCTTCACTGCCAGCCTCCAGTAACCCCTTCACTGCCAGCCTCCAGTAACCCCTTCACTACCGGTCTCCAGTAACCCCTTCACTGCCATCCTCCAGTAACCCCTTCACTGCCGGCCTCCAGTAACCCCTTCACTGCCGGCCTCCAGTAACCCCTTCACTGACGGCCTTCAGTAACCCCTTCACTGACGGCCTCCAGTAACCCCTTCACTGCCGGTCTCCAGTAACCCCTTCACTGCCGGTCTCCAGTAACCCCTTCACTGCCGGCCTCCAGTAACCCCTTCACTGCCGGCCTCCAGTGACCCCTTCACTGCCGGCCTCCAGTGACCCCTTCACTGCCGGCCTCCAGTAACCCCTTCACTGCCGGCCTCCAGTAACCCCTTCACTGCCGGCCTCCAGTAACCCCTTCACTGCCGGCCTCCAGTAACCCCTTCACTGCCGGCCTCCAGTAACCCCTTCACTGCCGGCCTCCAGTAACCCCTTCACTGCCGGCCTCCAGTAACCCCTTCACTGCCGGCCTCCAGTAACCCCTTCACTGCCATCCTCCAGTAACCCCTTCACTGCCGGCCTCCAGTAACCCCTTCACTGCCGGCCTCCAGTAACCCCTTCACTGCCGGCCTCCAGTAACCCCTTCACTGCCGGCCTCCAGTAACCCCTTCACTGCCGGCCTCCAGTAACCCCTTCACTGCCATCCTCCAGTAACCCCTTCACTGCCGGCCTCCAGTAACCCCTTCACTGCCGGCCTCCAGTAACCCCTTCACTGCCGGCCTCCGGTAACCCCTTCACTGCCGGCCTCCGGTAACCCCTTCACTGCCGGCCTCCGGTAACCCCTTCACTGCCGGCCTCCGGTAACCCCTTCACTTCCGGCCTCCAGTAACCCCTTCACTGCCGGCCTCCAGTAACCCCTTCACTGCCGGCCTCCAGTAACCCCTTCACTGCCGGCCTCCAGTAACCCATTCACTGCCGGCCTCCAGTAACCCCTTCACTGCCATCCTCCAGTAACCCCTTCACTGCTGGCCTCTGGTAACCCCTTCACTGCCGGCCTCCGATTACCCCTTCACTGCCGGCCTCCAGTAACCCCTTCACTGCCATCCTCCAGTAAACCCTTCACTGCCATCGTCCAGTAACCCCTTCACTGCCGGGCCTCCAGTAACCCCTTCACTCCCAGCCTCCAGTAACCCCTTCACTGCCGGCCTCCAGTAACCCCTTCACTGCCGGCCTCCAGTAACCCCTTCACTGCCGGCCTCCAGTAACCCCTTCACTGCCTTCCTCCAGTAACCCCCTCACTGCCATCCTCCAGTAACCCCTTCACTGCCGGCCTCCAGTAACCCCTTCACGGCCGGCCTCCAGTAACCCCTTCACTGCCTTCCTCCAGTAACCCCTTCACTGCCGGCCTCTAGTAACCCCTTCACTGCCGGCCTCCAGTAACCCCTTCACTGCCGGCCTCCAGTAACCCCTTCACTGCCGGCCTCCAGTAACCCCTTCACTGCCGGCCTCCAGTAACCCCTTCACTGCCATCCTCCAGTAACCCCTTCACTGCCGTCCTCCGGTAACCCCTTCACTGCCGGCCTCCAATAACCCCTTCACTGCCGGCCTCCAGTAACCCCTTCACTGCCATCCTCCAGTAAACCCTTCACTGCCATCGTCCAGTAACCCCTTCACTGCCGGGCCTCCAGTAACCCCTTCACTCCCAGCCTCCAGTAACCCCTTCACTGCCGGCCTCCAGTAACCCCTTCACTGCCGGCCTCCAGTAACCCCCTCACTGCCTTCCTCCAGTAACCCCCTCACTGCCATCCTCCAGTAACCCCTTCACTGCCGGCCTCCAGTAACCCCTTCACGGCCGGCCTCCAGTAACCCCTTCACTGCCTTCCTCCAGTAACCCCTTTCACTGCCGGCCTCCAGTAACCCCTTCACTGCCGGCCTCAAGTATCCCCTTCACTGCCATCCTCCAGTAACCCCTTCACTGCCGGCCTCCAGTAACCCCTTCACTGCCGGCCTCCAGTAACCCCTTCACTGCCGGCCTCCAGTAACCCCTTCACTGCCAGCCTCCAGTAACCCCTTCACTGCCGGCCTCCAGTAACCCCTTCACTGCCATCCTCCAGTAACCCCTTCATTGCCGGCCTCCAGTAACCCCTTCACTGCCGGCCTCCAGTAACCCCTTCACTGCCGGCCTCCAGTAACCCCTTCACTGCCGGCCTCCAGTAACCCCTTCACTGCCGGCCTCCAGTAACCCCTTCACTGCCGGCCTCCAGTAACCCCTTCACTGCCATCCTCCAGTAACCCCTTCACTACCGGCCTCCAGTAACCCCTTCACTGCCGGCCTCCAGTAACCCCTTCACTGCCATCCTCCAGTAAACCCTTCACTTCCGGCCTCCAGTAACCCCTTCACTGCCGGCCTCCAGTAACCCCTTCACTGCCGGCCTCCAGTAACCCCTTCACTGCCGGCCTCCAGTAACCCATTCACTGCCGGCCTCCAGTAACCCCTTCACTGCCATCCTCCAGTAACCCCTTCACTGCTGGCCTCTGGTAACCCCTTCACTGCCGGCCTCCAATAACCCCTTCACTGCCGGCCTCCAGTAACCCCTTCACTGCCATCCTCCAGTAAACCCTTCACTGCCATCGTCCAGTAACCCCTTCACTGCCGGGCCTCCAGTAACCCCTTCACTCCCAGCCTCCAGTAACCCCTTCACTGCCGGCCTCCAGTAACCCCTTCACTGCCGGCCTCCAGTAACCCCTTCACTGCCGGCCTCCAGTAACCCCTTCACTGCCTTCCTCCAGTAACCCCCTCACTGCCGTCCTCCAGTAACCCCTTCACTGCCGGCCTCCAGTAACCCCTTCACGGCCGGCCTCCAGTAACCCCTTCACTGCCTTCCTCCAGTAACCCCTTCACTGCCGGCCTCTAGTAACCCCTTCACTGCCGGCCTCCAGTAACCCCTTCACTGCCGGCCTCCAGTAACCCCTTCACTGCCATCCTCCAGTAAACCCTTCACTTCCGGCCTCCAGTAACCCCTTCACTGCCGGCCTCCAGTAACCCCTTCACTGCCGGCCTCCAGTAACCCCTTCACTGCCGGCCTCCAGTAACCCCTTCACTGCCGGCCTCCAGTAACCCCTTCACTGCCGGCCTCCAGTAACCCCTTCACTGCCATCCTCCAGTAACCCCTTCACTGCCGTCCTCCAGTAACCCCTTCACTGCCATCCTCCAGTAACCCCTTTCACTGCCGGCCTCCAGTAACCCCTTCACTGCCGGCCTCAAGTATCCCCTTCACTGCCATCCTCCAGTAACCCCTTCACTGCCGGCCTCCAGTAACCCCTTCACTGCCGGCCTCCAGTAACCCCTTCACTGTCATCCTCCAGTAACCCCTTCACTGCCGGCCTCCAGTAACCCCTTCACTGCCGGCCTCCAGTAACCCCTTCACTGGCGGCCTCCAGTAACCCCTTCACTGGCGGCCTCCAGTAACCCCTTCACTGCCGGCCTCCGGTAACCCCTTCGCTGCCGGCCTCCGGTAACCCCTTCGCTGCCGGCCTCCGGTAACCCCTTCACTGCCGGCCTCTGTAACCCCTTCACTGCCGGCCTCCGGTAACCCCTTCACTGCCGGCCTCCAGTAACCCCTTCACTGCCGACCTCCAGTAACCCCTTCACTGCCATCCTCCAGTAAACCCTTCACTGCCATCGTCCAGTAACCCCTTTACTGCCGGGCCTCCAGTAACCCCTTCACTCCCAGCCTCCAGTAACCCCTTCACTGCCGGCCTCCAGTAACCCCTTCACTGCCGGCCTCCAGTAACCCCTTCACTGCCGGCCTCCAGTAACCCCTTCACTGCCTTCCTCCAGTAACCCCTTCACTGCCATCCTCCAGTAACCCCTTCACTGCCGGCCTCCAGTAACCCCTTCACGGCCGGCCTCCAGTAACCCCTTCACTGCCTTCCTCCAGTAACCCCTTCACTGCCGGCCTCCAGTAACCCCTTCACTGCCGGCCTCCAGTAACCCCTTCACTGCCGACCTCCAGTAACCCCTTCACTGCTGGCCTCCAGTAACCCCTTCACTGCCGGCCTCCAGTAACCCCTTCACTGCCGGCCTCAAGTATCCCCTTCACTGCCATCCTCCAGTAACCCCTCCACTGCCGGCCTCCAGTAACCCCTTCACTGCCGGCCTCCAGTAACCCCTTCACTGTCATCCTCCAGTAACCCCTTCACTGCCGGCCTCCAGTAACCCCTTCACTGGCGGCCTCCAGTAACCCCTTCACTGGCGGCCTCCAGTAACCCCTTCACTGGCGGTCTCCAGTAACCCCTTCACTGGCGGCCTCCAGTAACCCCTTCACTGCCGGCCTCCGGTAACCCCTTCACTGCCGGCCTCCGGTAACCCCTTCATTGCCGGCCTCCGGTAACCCCTTCACTGCCGGCCTCCGGTAACCCCTTCACTGCCGGCCTCCGGTAACCCCTTCACTGCTGGCCTCCGGTAACCCCTTCACTGCCGCCCTCCGGTAACCCCTTCACTGCCATCCTCCGGTAACCCCTTCACTGCCGGCCTCCGGAAACCCCTTCACTGCCGGCCTCCGGTAACACCTTCACTGCCGGCCTCCGGTAACCCCTTCACTGCCGGCCTTCTGTAACCCCTTCACTGCCGGCCTCCAGTAACCCCTTCACTGCCGGCCTCCAGTAACCCCTTCACTGCCGGCCTCCAGTAACCCCTTCACTGCCGGCCTCCAGTAACCCCTTCACTGCCGGCCTCCAGTAACCCCTTCACTGCCGGCCTCCAGTAACCCCTTCACTGCCGGCCTCCAGTAACCCCTTCACTGCCGGTCTCCTGTAACCCCTTCACTGCCGGCCTCCAGTAACCCCTTCACTGACGGCCTCCAGTAACCCCTTCACTGCCGGCCTCCAGTAACCCCTTCACTGCCATCCTCCAGTAACCCCTTCACTGCCGGCCTCCAATAACCCCTTCACTGCCGGCCTCCAGTAACCCCTTCACTGCCGGCCTCCAGTAACCCCTTCACTGCCATCCTCCAGTAACCCCTTCACTGCCATCCTCCAGTAACCCCTTCACTGCCATCCTCCAGTAATCCCTTCACTGCCGGCCTCCAGTAACCCCTTCACTGCCGGCCTCCGGTAACCCCTTCACTGCCGGCCTCCGGTAACCCCTTCACTGCCGGCCTCCAATAACCCCTTCACTGCCGGCCTCCAGTAACCCCTTCACTGCCGGCCTCCAGTAACCCCTTCACTGCCGGCCTCCAGTAACCCCTTCACTGCCGGCCTCCAGTAACCCCTTCACTGCCGGCCTCCGGTAACCCCTTCACTGCCGGCCTCCGGTAACCCCTTCACTGCCGGCCTCCAATAACCCCTTCACTGCCGGCCTCCAGTAACCCCTTCACTGCCATCCTCCAGTAACCCCTTCACTGCCATCCTCCAGTAATCCCTTCACTGCCGGCCTCCGGTAACCCCTTCACTGCCGGCCTCCGGTAACCCCTTCACTGCCGGCCTCCGGTAACCCCTTCACTGCCGGCCTCCAATAACCCCTTCACTGCCGGCCTCCAGTAACCCCTTCACTGCCGGCCTCCAGTAACCCCTTCACTGCCGGCCTCCAGTAACCCCTTCACTGCCGGCCTCCGGTAACCCCTTCACTGCCGGCCTCCGGTAACCCCTTCACTGCCGGCCTCCAATAACCCCTTCACTGCCGGCCTCCAGTAACCCCTTCACTGCCAGCCTCCGGTAACCCCTTCACTGCCGGCCTCCGGTAACCCCTTCACTGCCGGCCTCCGGTAACCCCTTCACTGCCGGCCTCCAATAACCCCTTCACTGCCGGCCTCCAGTAACCCCTTCACTGCCAGCCTCCGGTAACCCCTTCACTGCCAGCCTCCGGTAACCCCTTCACTGCCGGCCTCCGGTAACCCCTTCACTGCCGGCCTCCGGTAACCCCTTCACTGCCCTCCTCCAGTAACCCCTTCACTGCCGGCCTCCAGTAACCCCTTCACTGCCGGCCTCCGGTAACCCCTTCACTACCATCCTCCAGTAACCCCTTCACTGCCCTCCTCCAGTAACCCCTTCACTGCCATCCTCCAGTAACCCCTTCACTGCCGGCCTCCAGTAACCCCTTCACTGCCATCCTCCAGTAACCCCTTCACTGCCGGCCTCCAGTAACCCCTTCATTGCCATCCTCCAGTAACCCCTTCACTGCCGGCCTTCAGTAACCCCTTCACTGCCGGCCTCAAGTATCCCCTTCACTGCCATCCTCCAGTAACCCCTACACTGCTGGCCTCCAGTAACCCCTTCACTGCCGGCCTCCAGTAACCCCTTCACTGCCGGCCTCCAGTAACCCCTTCACTGCCGGCCTCAAGTATCCCCTTCACTGCCATCCTCCAGTAACCCCTTTACTGCCGGCCTCCAGTAACCCCTTCACTGCCGGCCTCCAGTAACCCCTTCACTGCCGGCCTCCAGTAACCCCTTCACTGCCGGCCTCCAGTAACCCCTTCACTGGCATCCTCCAGTAACCCCTTCACTGCCGGCCTGCAGTAACCCCTTCACTGCCGGCCTCCAGTAACCCCTTCACTGGCATCCTCCAGTAACCCCTTCACTGCCGGCCTCCAGTAACCCCTTCACTGCCGGCCTCCAGTAACCCCTTCACTGCCGGCCTCCGGTAACCCCTTCACTGCCGGCCTCTGGTAACCCCTTCACTGCCGGCCTCCGGTAACCCCTTCACTGCCGGCCTCCGGTTACCCCTTCACTGCCGGCCTCCGGTTACCCCTTCACTGCCGGCCTCCGGTTACCCCTTCACTGCCATCCTCCAGTAAACCCTTCACTGCCGGCCTCCGGTACCCCCTTCACTGCCGGCCTCCGGTTACCCCTTCACTGCCGGCCTCCGGTAACCCCTTCACTGCCGGCCTCCGGTAAACCCTTCACTGCCATCGTCCAGTAAACCCTTCACTGCCGGCCTCCGGTAACCCCTTCACTGCCGGCCTCCGGTAACCACTTTACTGCCGGCCTCCGGTAACCCCTTCACTGCCGGCCTCCGGTAACCCCTTCGCTGCCGGCCTCCGGTAACCCCTTTACTGCCTTCCTCCAGTAACCCCTTCACTGACGGCCTCCAGTAACCCCTTCACTGACGGCCTCCAGTAACCCCTTCACTGCCGGCCTCCAGTATCCCCTTCACTGCCCTCCTCCAGTAACCCCTTCACTGCCAGCCTCCAGTAACCCCTTCACTGCCCTCCTCCAGTAACCCCTTCACTGCCAGCCTCCAGTATCCCCTTCACTGCCAGCCTCCAGTAACCCCTTCACTGCCCTCCTCCAGTAACCCCTTCACTGCCCTCCTCCAGTAACCCCTTCACTGCCGGCCTCCAGTAACCCCTTCACTGCCGGCCTCCAGTAACCCCTTCACTGCCGGCCTCCAGTAACCCCTTCACTGCTTGCCTCCAGTATCCCCTTCACTGCTTGCCACCAGTAACCCCTTCACTGCCGGTCTCCAGTAACCCCTTCGCTGCCGGCCTCCGGTAACCCCTTCACTGCCAGCCTCCAGTAACCCCTTCACTGCCGGCCTCCGGTAACCCCTTCACTGCCGGCCTCCGGTAACCCCTTCACTGCTTGCCACCAGTAACCCCTTCACTGCCGGTCTCCAGTAACCCCTTCACTGCCGGCCTCCAGTAACCCCTTCGCTGCCGGCCTCCGGTAACCCCTTCACTGCCAGCCTCCAGTAACCCCTTCACTGCCGGCCTCCGGTAACCCCTTCACTGCCGGCCTCCGGTATCCCCTTCACTGCCGGCCTCCGGTAACCCCTTCACTGCCGGCCTCCGGTAACCCCTTCACTGCCGGGCTCCAGTAACCCCATTCACTGCCGGCCTCCAGTAACCCCTTCACTGCCGGCCTCCAGTAACCCCTTCGCTGCCGGCCTCCAGTAACCCCTTCGCTGCCAGCCTCCAGTAACCCCTTCGCTGGAGGCCGGCAGTGAAGGCAGCCATTCAAGGCTTCCTGGCGCAGGTTGGGCACAGTGCAGGGGATGCAGAGGAAGCCTGCGCCATGGGAGCGTGTAGGGAGGAAACAGAGCCGTGATTCCAGGGGGTGTCACAAAGCGAGACGCCCTGCTGAAGGAGGAGGGGGATAATCATTGGTATTGATGTACTTTAAGCTCTAGCAAGTTAAATAACTAGATAATGATTTCCTGGGGCCAGGCTTCTGCACCACTCTCACATCCCTGACAGCCGGCAGCCAATGGAGTTTGCCAAATGTTGTCTGTTGTTTCTGCAAAGGAGGATCGCAGGAGGGTGAGTATTAATGGCCATTTTTGTGCTTCTTAGGGTTAAATGACAAGTGAATGAATAGCATGGACCTCAGTTTGGACACAGAGCCCCTCATAGAGTTAGGGGGGATTGCCGCGACATCCCTTCACCTCGATCTCACCCCTCCAGCTTTGCCCATTCAGATAGGCCTGGCATGGGAGCGTGCATCAGCCGGGGGGGGGGGGGGGGCTGTCGTGGCATTGCCAGATCTGTAAGTATAGGGCTTTTATCATCAAGGGATAGCGGCAGGTAGCTTCTGGTGAACGCCGGGCGCTGTACGCAATACCACATTTATGAAAGCGAATCTGGTGAGCGCCTCTTACAGCGACACGTAGCGACCGATTCATCATCACAGGCGGCTCAGCGGATCCTGGCGGCGCCCTGGCTTCCAGAGCCTGCTAATAACTGTCGCTCTCCCATACATTTCAATGCACATTTCTTTTCTTTAAACAGGGTTTTCTTTTAATATTTTCTTTGTGACTCCTGGCCTATTTAAATACATTTTTGAAATTTTTTTTGATTTTTTAATTTTTTCATTGTCATTACAGGTCTGGTATTAAAGTGTTAATGTCACAATGTAATTCCATGTGTTTTCGCTCAGTTACTGGTGGATATGTGTTCAAAAACAGACTTTAATCACACAGTGTCTGGTGCTCTGTGCTACAGCGACACAATTTTAAGCACCGGCGCTGTGTGAGGCTGTTTTTTTATGAATATGGTTTGAGTCGCTCACACTGACCAGTCACTACCGTTCGCTCCCATATAGCTCTGTACTGGTGTTATAGCGACTTGCACATCAAATTCATCAATGCCGGCCATGTTACTTCAGCGACTGAGGCGCTCTGTAATAGCGACTCACGGCCGATCAGAGCGACCACTAGCTGTCGCTCTCAGCGCCGCAGTACAGGCGCTCATCTGCTATTACCTGGTGCTAGTAATGAATCAGCCTGATAGCAGGGAATTGCACATATCAGGGCATCCCAAATCGCTATACCCTGGGGACAGGAAATCACCAGGTCATGGAGTCTTTTAGACTCAGGGTTTTGATCCACTTTCCTGCTATAGAGAGAATAGGAAACTTTAATGGACTCTCTCATTCATAAAACATAATCACTTTCACTAGTTGGTTGTAACTATTGTAACATTTGTAACATTTGTAACAATATCTGGTGCAACTGTATCACTGAAAACTCTAAAAAGAGAACGAATTTCAGGGAACTGTCCCGGCATAAACCAGTAAAATCACACATCACCTAGTGTCCTGCACAGCTGATCTGTCCTAGTCCAGAGATCGAATCCCCCAGCATTCAAGCTTGACCATTGGTGACCAGCTGCACAAAGCAAACGGCTGCCGCCCCCTCCCCACCAGTCACAGTGACCTTAGCACACTAATTCTATTTATTTCAATGGAGGAGGCGTGCTCCCTAGGTCCAGAAATCCAGCACTTGGAATTGTACCACCCTGGCACCCGCGAGTTATGTTACCGGGATTTGCAGTGCTGCAACTTGGTCCAGTCGGCCCTGATCCACTTGCACTTGTAGGGGTGTATACCTGAGGCTCTCCTCTTTCCAATGACACACTCCTGTGAGTCATTAGCCCCCCTAGGTCTAGAGATCCGGCACTCGGAAATGTACCACCCAGGCACCCACGAGCAATGGTACTGGGATTTTGCGTTGATGCCGCTTAGTTATAGGGATGTAAACCTGAGGTTATTCCCTTTCCAGCAACACCTCCAGTGGATCATTAACCCCCCTAGGTCCAGAGAGCTGAAACTGGGAAATGCACCACCCTGGTGCCCATGAGCAACAGTACCAGGACTTTGCGGTACCGCCCGATTGGTCCGGTCGGCTCTAATCCACGTGCCCTTACAGTGGTGTATACCTAAGGTTCTCCCCTTTCCGACACGTCCGGTGGATTGTTAGCCCCCCTAAGTCCAGAGATCTGGTGCTCGGAAGTGTACTATCCTGAAGAGATGCATTGATTCCCAGAATGATTTGGAGTCTCGGTTCTCGGGATCCAGGGGGGATGTTATGCAACTCTGCAAGGGCATGTGGATCCAATAGGCGTCCCGGTACTGTTGCTTGCAGGTGTTGGGGTCCAAAAATCAGTAAATGTGTCATGTTCTGCAGTTGAAGATCTCAGCTATATTCCCTGTAAGTTTGGGCTTCCTTGCCACCATGGTCCTGGTGAACCGGGGCTCAGAAGTGGTGAGGTGCATCTATTCCCAGGGTGACCCACTTTGGACCCCGGATCTCTGGACTTAGTGAGGCTAGCAAACAAAAGTCTTAAAGGAGCCACAGCACTCAACCCTGTTAGCTTGCAGACCAACCTACAATCTGTCTCTAAATCTGGTTAAAAACAGAGATCTCGGTCACACACATCTGCAGAAGTAGCTGAAGCTGCACCATCAAGCGCCAAGGTGCCTCTGTGAGGTGCAGACATAACTCTAATCTCTGAGAGTCCCATTTGGGACATACAATGCAATAGATAAATTGGGAGCAGGCTTACCTGAGGTTGCCCTAAACCTCAAGTGCAAGCCATGGGGTGGAAGGGTCGAAGACCTTGCAATACAGCCTAGACCCCACACCCCATGTGCTTGCACAAATTCAAAAGAAACAAAGGAGGGGTGGCAGCCGCTCAGACCATTTTATAACTAACCTGGGAGGTGCACGTGAGCGGGGCAATTAGGATACAAAAGTCTTAAAGGAGCCACAGCACTCAACCCTGTTAGCTTGCAGACCAGCCTACAATCTGTCTCTAAACTTGGTTAAAAACAGAGGCTCGGGCACATTTGTGTAAGCACATGGTGTGTGGGGTTTAGGCTGTATTGCAAGGTCTTCGACCCTTCCACCCCATGGCTTGCACTTGAAGTTTAGGGCAACCTCAGGTAAGCCTGCTCCCAATGTATCTATTGCATTGTATGTCCCAAATGGGGCCCTCAGAGATTAGAGTTAGGACTGCACCCCACAGAGGCACCTTGGCACTTGGTGGTGCAGCTTCAGCTACTTCTGCAGATGTGTGTGACCGAGCCTCTGTTTTTAAACAGATTTAGAGACAGATTATAGGTTGGTCTGCAAGATAACAGGGTTGAGTGCTGTGGCTCCTTTAAGACTTTTGTATCCTAATTGCCCTGCTAACGTGCACCTCCCAGGTTAGTTATAAAATGGTCTGAGCGGCTGCCACCCCTCCTTTGTTTCTCATAAACAACAGTTATGTCTCATAACCAACTGGATGCGCAGAGAGGTGGTGAGGACTGGAGCTACCTACTGACCCACCCACCAATTTACCCACCTACTCACTCCTCCTACCTATCTACCTGCCTGCTGACCAACCTACCTACCTATCCAACTGTCTACTGACCTACCCACCTACCTATGTAACTGCCCACTCACCTCCCTACCCAGGACCTGGAGCAGCAGCTGGCAACCCTGGTGCAATGGCAGAATCGTTAGACCTTGTAGCTGAGGTGGCAGTTGCCCAATTACCTACCTTCCCACTTGTCCACCCCCCTACCTACCATCCCACCAATATCGCTACTTGCCCTCCCACCTACCCACCCACTGTGACAGATGATGGGGGTGGGGGGTGGCCTGCTTATGACAGAGGCTGCCTGGGGATGATACGGCCCGGATGGCTCAGGGGTCTGGATCTGACGTTCCGTTTAGTATGCAAGCAAAGGCCAACATTTCTCATTGTTATGTTACTTGGCTGGACTATTACTTTAAAGAGCAATATCATACCTAAAATAAAAAGGTCCCCCCCCCCCATCAGACCCTACTTACCATCAGGGCCAGATCGTCTGCCCCCCACCGGCTTAGCCATCTGTAAGGGATTTCGGGTGGCTCCATTGCATCCCATTCATGGGCACTGCACAGGCATGAAATTGGGGGCCGTGTGCAGTGCCTGATGGGATGCAAGATGGTGCCGCTCCTTGGAAGGTCACCTGGAATCCAAGGGACCCAGAAGATGGATCCCCCAGTGAGGTGAGTAATTAGCGCCCAAAGGTTAAAACCGAATGGGGGGCAGCAAATCGGTGATGTTTTGGGGTAGGTTTCAACCTCCCTCGATAATCCTCTTTGAATAGGATTTCCAGTGTCTTCATAACCCCCCCCCCCCGGTGCTGAGATGGGGTCACAGAAAATGACTTACCTCTCCCGTAATTTAGCACTGTCACACGGCCAAAAATACTGCATCAGGGGCCTCCACCACACATAATCCGGCTCTGAAGCCATCACACATTGGTTATGAGGGGGACCAGACATTGCTGCTGTATGGGGCCAAAATATTCCAGATGGCGGCCCTGCACATGGGCTTTGTTCCCCTGCTCATGTCAGTTTGGGATGCCCCTCTGCAGAGATGTCAATTTTCCGTCTGAAATTCTGAAATTTACCCCCCTCTCCTGGTCACCCAGCATCCACTGATATCACTATTCCCCTGGTGGTTATTTTCTACACAAACCACTGTGAATAGGCCCCACCTCAAACCACACCCATGCCACGCCCCAAGTCACGCCCATCACCCTAAAAACTGATCTCGGAGGTTGGCATCTCTGCCTCTATAGAATCCATATGGTTGGTTCTATGCTCGCCTCGACCATAGAGTGACACAGCCCTCGCATCGCACATGTGCTGTGGGTTTACCCATACTGTCCAACTTTTCAGGGTGGGAAAGAGGGACAATATGTAAATGCAGCCACGCCTCTTCATTGAGGGATGGATAAGAGATAACACTATAAACGGGGATATGGACTCAAAAGATCAGGGACAGTTGGGAGGGTAGTTTGCCTGAGTATAGGGTGAACCAGGTTGGTTTTGGGGCATCATAAAGGGGGGGTTAAAACGTGCCCTTTAATATAGCGAGCTCTCTACTAGTTGCTTTTTGGGGCGAGCTTGGCATCTAAGACACCAAGGATGGGAGCAGGGGGTTTTGGTCTGCTTTAAGCTCCACCTCAGCATCATTAGAGCATGTAACCGATATGTCTGGGGAGACTTTATTACCCAGCATCCCTGATTGGCATGTGGGGGCGGGAAAACACATAGGCCTCGATTCAATAAAGGTAGAAAAAAATTCTCATGATAGTAAAAAATTCAATTCATGAGAAAAAAGCCTGAGAATGTCACTGTTACTGAATCACTAGATAGAAAACAATGAAAGTCAATGGCAGCTTTTACTTCAGTGTAGAAAAGAGGAAACAGTTCTCTACTTTTCTTAGGAGTAAAAAAGTGCCATTGACTTTCATTGTCTTCCTATCTGGTGATTCAGTAACAGTGACATTGACTTTCATTGTCTTTTTATCTGGTGATTCAGTAACAGTGACATTCTCAGGCTTTTTTCTCATGAATTGAATTTTTTACTACCATGAGAATTTTTCTCTACCTTTATTGAATCGAGGCCATAGTTTGAGTCTCACCTGATATTAGCAGCAATAAGATCTCCCCTGTAGGTGGCGCCACATCGCAGTTTGAACGTTAGACCAATAGTCAACCCAATAATCTAATAAACAATCCCTCAGATTTCTGTTCTATTGTTTTGTTGATGAGAATATTCTGATCGCTTCATGTCCTCGGCTGTGCAAGCGCTGTCAGTGGAGTCAAACAATCCCTCCCAGACGGCTAATTTAATGCAGACCAAAACCCATTTTAGTAACCCCAATTTGGGATACCCCCCTGGTCTCTGCATATACTATTAGATCCCACGGTGCACACACAGGCTTCTGGCAGCTTTCCTGCTCTGTGCGCTCTGCAGATCTGACTGTCTGCCAGAATAGCCATGAGGATGGAGGGAGCGAGGAAGCTCAGCCACATCCCCCCGTACGCCCCCTGCAGGCAGACTCTCAGGTGTGCGGGGTGCAGCGAGCAGAGATGCTGGGGGAGGACTGCACATGTGCCATGAGGCCGAGGTTTGAGGTGAGCAAATAGGGATCCTGGGGTTTTCGCACACAAGGGCATCCAAAATGGGGACACCACTCTAAGCAGGACCAAAACCCAGGTGAGTGAGAATCCTGGGTTTTGATCCACTCTAAAGCGGAAGTATAAAAGACTCCAGGACATGGCAACTCCCTGTCTCTGGGGCATTTCATGTTTGGATGCCCCTGGATGACCCCCCCATTCGGCTGGTACCTTTACTGATCCAGCAATCCCATGACTCATGTACAGATGGAAGCAGCGCCACCAGCTGCCCGTTACCGATGTGTGTACCCGTGTCTGGCATTTCTGAATGGCGACATTGCTGCGCATCGGCTGGAGGGAAGCGCCCCCATCTCCATTCATTCAGAATAGACACAACCTGGAAATCTATTCTGATTGGAGAAGAGCCCACACATGTGCCATAGGATTGTTGGAGACGTAACAATAAGGGCTGAACCTGGAGGATTACACACAAGGTGTTGTTGGCCATATTAAGCCTGACTATCAATTTGGGATGCCCCTAAGACAGGGAGTCGGCGAGCCCTGGAGTCTTAAAAGCAGGGCAAAATCCTATGCACACATCCCTAGGGTCATCATCTTTTTTTTGGAGGGAGGGCATAGATGGACATGTCCCATGGCCGGGAATCAAGCTTGCAACCCTCTGGTCACAGGGCCGCTTCCTTACCCCTAGGCCACCACTGCCCATTAATTTGGGAATGCCCCGCTGTGTGAAACCTCCAGGTGATATTTGCCTCAAGAAGAGCATGCATTGCCCCCCGGAGGCATTCCCAGCACATCTGGAGGGTAGGGGAGGGGTTCTGCCAGCGGGAGGCACCCGGCATCATTCTATTCAGAACTCGTTGCCAGGCCTGAATATTCTCAGTGGTGAGATCTGATCAGAGGAGAGACCCCACATACAAATAAGAGCTTGGGACGAGGTTTCACACACAGGGGCGTCCCAAATTAGGAGTCTCCTGTATAGCAGACTAAATCCCAGGTGAGTGAAAATCCTGGGTTTTGCTCCACTTTACAACCCAGGTAAAACCAGTTTTGGTCTTCTTTTGGTCCAGGGATAAGGAAATCAGCAGACCCAAAGGCTTATTTAATTTTAGGTGCCCCCTAGAGGAACAGCAGCCTCCCTGGAGACTTAAAGACTTGGTGGGGGCGCTGTTCCTCTTTAAAGAGGACCTAAAATCAAATATATCTTTAGGTCTGCTGAATGCCCTTTGTCCTGGGTATGGAAAGAGAGGAAAAAACACCCAAAAGAGTGAAAATCCTGGTTGGCGTTTCTCTTTAAACAAAATGAGATACATCTTGAGTCCCCCCCTTTCCCCCTTTGTTTAACCAGAGCTCCTTCTTGGTTTCCCTCATGATGACACAATGTGCTCCCTCTAGTGGTCAGTGTGGAGTAAGGAGGCAGTGTAATACCAACACACTGACCACTAGAGGGAGAACACTGCAACTACTTGAGCTTACTGTGGAGCAATGTTCTACATAGTTGGCACCAAATTAACAAACTCGATAGTTGTGACTAAATAAAGATCAGACACTTCATCTATGAAAATATACAATTTTATTTAAAAGTATTGTCTATAACAAAATGAAAAATGTTTGATACACTTTGCAGACACATTTATTTCAATACATATAAACATTTAGAAAAATAAATAAATAGTGAGTCCTGCTCTTCTCTGCAGCTCCCTCAGAAGTCCTTATTTTCCCCCATAGGGACAGTCTTTAATTCTCCCTAAACTGCCCCAAAGTTTATGCCCCTTTTTCTGCAGCTTAATTCACCTGTAACAGATCCCCTCAGGTTACTTACAAGTCCTTATATGTGGCCTCTAGTCCTGGCTTTAGTCCACCTCCTCAATGGTGGGCCCGGAGTTGCAGCCCTGTCTGGCCTGAGCCCCGCAGCTGGTTCCCGGCATGGCGCTTCCGGTCGCCCCTTGGTACAGTTGGCTGATGATGGGGTTACACACTCTCTCCAGCTCCTTCTGCTGATGGCTGTACTCCTCTTTCTCAGCCAACTGGTTCTTGTCCAGCCATGACAGGACCTCATTACACTTATCCAATATGGCCGTCTTATCTGATGGGCTGATTTTGTCCTTGATGACGTCATTCTCCACGGTGCTCTTCAGGTTGAAGACATAGGACTCCAGGGAGTTCTTAGCGGCTATCCTCTCTCTCTGGGCTTCATCGTCCGCCTTGTACCTCTCTGCCTCCTGCACCATCTTCTCGATCTCTTCTTTGCTCAGTCTGCCCTTGTCGTTGGTGATTGTGATCTTATTCTGCTTGCCTGAGCTTTTGTCCACAGCAGACACGTTTAGGATACCGTTGGCATCGATGTCAAAGGTGACCTCAATCTGGGGCACCCCACGTGGGGCAGGAGGGATGCCGCTCAGTTCAAACTTGCCCAGGAGATTGTTGTCCTTTGTCATTGCTCTCTCACCCTCAAAGACCTGGATGAGGACACCCGGCTGGTTGTCAGAGTAAGTGGTGAAGGTCTGGGTCTGCTTGGTGGGGATGGTGGTGTTGCGTTTGATGAGCACAGTCATCACACCGCCAGCGGTTTCCAGACCGAGGGAGAGCGGTGCCACGTCCAGCAGGAGCAGATCCTGGACATTCTCAGACTTGTCACCGGTCAGGATGGCAGCTTGTACGGCAGCTCCATAGGCCACGGCCTCATCAGGGTTGATGCTCTTGTTCAGCTCCTTTCCATTGAAGAAGTCCTGCAGGAGCTTCTGCACTTTGGGAATTCGAGTTGACCCTCCAACAAGGACAATGTCATGAATGTGAGACTTGTCCAGCTTGGCATCTCTGAGGGCCTTTTCTACAGGATCAAGGGTTCCCCTGAAGAGGTCTGAGCACAGTTCCTCAAAGCGAGCTCTGGTGATGGAAGTGTAGAAGTCAATGCCCTCATACAGGGAGTCAATCTCAATGCTGGCTTGGCTGCTGGAGGACAGGGTGCGCTTGGCTCTCTCACAAGCTGTCCTGAGCCTCCTCAGAGCTCTCTTATTCTGGCTAATGTCCTTCTTGTGCTTGCGCTTGAATTCCTCCACAAAGTGGTTCACCATGCGGTTGTCAAAGTCTTCTCCCCCCAGATGGGTGTCACCGGCCGTGGCTTTCACCTCGAAGACGCCGTCGTCGATAGTGAGGATGGAGACGTCGAAAGTGCCGCCGCCCAAGTCAAAGATCAGGACGTTGCGCTCTCCTCGGCTTCCTTTGTCTAAGCCGTAAGCGATGGCGGCAGCTGTGGGCTCATTGATGATCCTCAGCACGTTCAGACCGGCTATGGCGCCGGCGTCCTTGGTGGCTTGGCGCTGCGAGTCGTTGAAATAGGCCGGCACGGTGATAACGGCGTTTCTCACAGGATGACCCAGATACGCCTCAGCCGTTTCCTTCATCTTCAGCAAGACCATGGAGGAGATTTCCTCAGGTGAGAAGGTCTTCTCCTCTCCTTTGTAGTCCACCTTCACCTTGGGCTTCCCGCCATCGCTCACCACCTGGAAGGGCCAGTGCTTCATGTCGGACTGTACCACGGCTTCATTGAACTTTCTGCCGATCAGCCTCTTGGCATCGAAGACTGTGTTGTGCGGGTTCATGGCCACCTGGTTCTTGGCGGCATCTCCCATCAGTCTCTCTGTGGGGGTGAAGGCCACGTAGCTGGGGGTGGTGCGGTTCCCCTGGTCATTAGCGATGATCTCCACCTTGCCGTGCTGGAACACGCCCACGCAGGAATAGGTTGTGCCCAGGTCAATGCCAATGGCCAATGTCTCTTTAGGAGCCATCTTGCTTAGGATAGATGTGTGGAGATTTCTCTTGTGTCAGTAGATGAAGCTGTCTCGGCTTTGTCACCAGATGTCGTCTGGTCTGTGCTGTCAGCAGTCGCTGTGCGCTCTCCTCTGTCAGCTCTGCTCTCTCTGGCTGCCTGTGAGCTGCTCACCTCTATTTATACTCACCAGCCCCCGCTGCCAGAACCTTCCCCACCAATCCGGAACCTCACCTGTCTCCCTGGTAACCAGCTGGAAGCTTCCCCACACTTCCTAGCAGCAACAGCCAATCAGCTGAGAGCTTTCACACAAGGTTTGTGTTACTTCTGGTATGGAGGCGGGGTTCCCTTCCTGTTTAGCCAATCACAGCCTAAAGAGGCAGAATGACATCACCTGGAGAAATACGAAGAAGATTCCAGAGAGGGCTGCAATGTTCTGGCTGCTCATTGTCTCTCAGCCTCCAGTAACCCCTTCACTGCCGGCCTCCAGTAACCCCTTCACTGCCGGCCTCCAGTAACCCCTTCACTGCCTTCCTCCAGTAACCCCTTCACTGCCGACCTCCAGTAACCCCTTCACTGCCGGCCTCCAGTAACCCCTTCACTGCCGGGCCTCCAGTAACCCCTTCACTGCCGACCTCCAGTAACCCCTTCACTGCCGGCCTCCAGTAACCCCTTCACTGCCGGTCTCCAGCAACCCCTTCACTGCCGGCCTCCAGTAACCCCTTCAATGCCGGCCTCCAGTAACCCCTTCACTGCCGGCCTCCAGTAACCCCTTCACTGCCGGCCTCCAGTAGCCCCTTCACTGCCGGCCACCAGTAACCCCTTCACTGCCGGCCTCCAGTAGCCCCTTCAATGCCGGCCTCCAGTAACCCCTTCACTGCCGGCCTCCAGTAGCCCCTTCACTGCCGGCCTCCAGTAACCCCTTCACTGCCGGCCTCCAGTAACCCCTTCACTGCCGGCCTCCAGTAACCCCTTCACTGCCGGCCTCCAGTAACCCCTTCACTGCCAGCCTCCGGTAACCCCTTCACTGCCGACCTCCTGTAACCCCTTCACTGCCGACCTCCGGTAACCCCTTCACTGCCAGCCTCCAGTAACCCCTTCAATGCCGGCCTCCAGTAACCCCTTCAATGCCGGCCTCCAGTAACCCCTTCAATGCCGGCCTCCAGTAACCCCTTCAATGCCGGCCTCCAGTAACCCCTTCAATGCCGGCCTCCAGTAACCCCTTCACTGACGGCCTCCAGTAGCCCCTTCACTGCCGGCCTCCAGTAGCCCCTTCACTGCCGGCCTCCAGTAACCCCTTCACTGCCGGCCTCCAGTAGCCCCTTCACTGCCGGCCTCCAGTAGCCCCTTCACTGCCGGCCTCCAGTAGCCCCTTCACTGCCGGCCTCCAGTAACCCCTTCACTGCCGGCCTCCAGTAACCCCTTCACTGCCGGCCTCCAGTAGCCCCTTCACTGCCGGCCTCCAGTAACCCCTTCACTGCCGGCCTCCAGTAACCCCTTCACTGCCGGCCGCCAGTAACCCCTTCACTGCCTTCCTCCAGTAACCCCTTCACTGCCGGCCTCCAGTAACCCCTTCACTGCCGGCCTCCTGTAACCCCTTCACTGCCGGCCTCCAGTAACCCCATTCACTGCCGGCCTCCAGTAACCCCTTCACTGCCGGCCTCCAGTAACCCCATTCACTGCCGGCCTCCAGTAACCCCTTCACTGCCGGCCTCCAGTAACCCCTTCACTGCCGGCCTCCAGTAACCCCTTCACTGCCGGCCTCCAGTAACCCCTTCACTGCCTGTTTCTAGTAACCCCTTCACTGCCGGCCTCCGGTAACCCCTTCACTGCCGGCCTCCAGTTACCCCTTCACTGCCGGCCTCCGGTAACCCTTTCACTGCCGGGCTCCAGTAACCCCATTCACTGCCGGCCTCCAGTAACCCCTTCACTGCCGGCCTCCAGTAACCCCTTCGCTGCCGGCCTCCAGTAACCCCTTCGCTGGAGGCCGGCAGTGAAGGCAGCCATTCAAGGCTTCCTGGCGCAGGGTGGGCACAGTGCAGGGGATGCAGAGGAAGCCTGCGCCATGGGAGCGTGTGGGGAGGTAACAGAGCCGTGATTCCAGGGGGTGTCACAAAGCGAGACGCCCTGCTGAAGGAGGAGGGGGATAATCATTGGTATTGATGTACTTTAAGCTCTAGCAAGTTAAATAACTAGATAATGATTTCCTGGGGCCAGACTTCTGCACCACTCTCACATCCCTGACAGCCGGCAGCCAATGGCGTTTGCCAAATGTTGTCTGTTGTTTCTGCAAAGGAGGATCGCAGGAGGGTGAGTATTAATGGGCATTTTTGGGCTTCTTAGGGTTAAATGACAAGCGAATGAATATTCATGGACCTCAGTTTGGACACAGAGCCCCTCATAGAGTTAGGGGGGATTGACGCGACATCCCTTCACCTCGATCTCACCCCTCCAGCTTTGCCCATTCAGATAGGCCTGGCATGGGAGCGTGCATCGGACGTAAGAGGGGGGGGGCTGTCGTGGCATTGCCAGATCTGTAAGTATAGGGCTTTTATCATTAAGGGATAGCGGCAGGTAGCTTCTGGTGAACGCCTGGCGCTGTACGCAATACCACATTTATGAAAGCGAATCTGGTGAGCGCCTCTTACAGCGACACGTAGCGACCGATTCATCATCACAGGCGGCTCAGCGGATCCTGGCGGCGCTCTGGCTTCCAGAGCCTGGTAATAACTGTCGCTCTCCCATACATTTCAATGCACATTTCTTTTCTTTAAACAGGGTTTTCTTTTAATATTTTCTTTGTGACTCCTGGCCTATTTAAATACATTTTTGAAAATTTTTTTTATTTTTTTATTTTTTAATTGTCATTACAGGTCTGGTATTAAAGTGTTAATGTCACAATGTAATTCCATGTGTTTTCGCTCAGTTACTGGTGGATATGTGTTCAAAAACAGACTTTAATCACACTGCATCTGGTGCTCTGTGCTACAGCGACACAATTTTAAGCACCGGCGCTGTGTGAGGCTGTTTTTGTTATGAATATGGTTTGAGTCGCTCACACTGACCAGTCACTACCGTTCGCTCCCATATAGCTCTGTACTGGTGTTATAGCGACTTGCACATCAAATTCATCAATGCCGGCCATGTTACTACAGCGACTGAGGCGCTCTGTAATAGCGACTCACGGCCGATCAGAGCGACCACTAGCTGTCGCTCTCAGCGCCGCAGTACAGGCGCTCATCTGCTATTACCTGGTGCTAGTAATGAATCAGCCTGATAGCAGGGAATTGCACATATCAGGGCATCCCAAATCGCTATACCCTGGGGACAGGAAATCACCAGGTCATGGAGTTTTTTAGACTCGGGGTTTTGATCCACTTTCCTGCTATAGAGAGAATAGGAAACTTTAATGGACTCTCTCATTCATAAAACATAAACACTTTCACTAGTTGCTTGTAACTTGGAACATTTGTAACATTTGTAACAATATCTGGTGCAACTGTATCACTGAAAACTCTAAAAAGGGAACAAATTTCAGGGAACTGTCCCGACATAAACCAGTAAAATCACACATCACCTAGTGTCCCGCACAGCTGATCTGTCCTAGTCCAGAGATCCAATCCCCCGGCATTTAAGCTTGACCATTGGTCACCAGCTGCGCAAAGGACCAACGGCTGCCGCCCCCTCCCCACCAGTCACAGTGACTTTAGCACACTAATTCTATTTATTTCAATGGAGGAGGCGTGCTCCCTAGGTCCAGAAATCCAGCACTTGGAATTGTACCACCCTGGCACCCGCGAGTTATGTTACCGGGATTTGCAGTGCTGCAACTTGGTCCAGTCGGCCCTGATCCACTTGCACTTGTAGGGGTGTATACCTGAGGCTCTCCTCTTTCCAATGACACACTCCTGTGAGTCATTAGCCCCCCTAGGTCTAGAGATCCGACACTCGGAATTGTACCACCCAGGCACCCACAAGCAATGGTACTGGGATTTTGCGGTGATGCCGCTTAGTTATAGGGGTGTAAACCTGAGGTTATTCCCTTTCCAACAACACCTCCAATGGGTCATTAGCCCCCCTAGGTCCAGAGAGTTGAAACTTGGAAATGCACCACCCTGGTGACCATGAGCAACAGTACCAGGACTTTGCGGTACCGCCCGATTGGTCCGGTCAGCTCTAATTCACGTGCCCTTATAGTGGTGTATACCTAAAGTTCTCCCCTTTCCGACACGTCCAGTGGATTGTTAGCCCCCCTAGGTCCAGAGATCTGGTGCTCGGAAGTGTACTATCCTGAAGAGATGCATTGATTCCCAGAATGATTTGGAGCCTCGGTTCTCGGGATCCAGGGGGGATGTTATGCAACTCTGCAAGGGCATGTGGATCCAATAGGCGTCCCGGTACTGTTGCTTGCAGGTGTTGGGGTTCAAAAATCAGTAAATGTGTCATATTCTGCAGTTGAAGATCTCAGCTACATTCCCTGTAAGTTTGGGCTTCCTTGCCACCATGGTCCTGGTGAATCGGGGCTCAGAAGTGGACCTCCCTAGGTGAGGGGCATCTATTCCCAGGGTGACCCACTTTGGAGCCCTGGATCTCTGGACTTAGTGAGGCTAGCAAACAAAAGTCTTAAAGGAGCCACAGCATTCAACCCTGTTAGCTTGCAGACCAACCTACAATCTGTCTCTAAATCTGGTTAAAAACAGAGATCTCGGTCACACACATCTGCAGAAGTAGCTGAAGCTGCACCATCAAGCGCCAAGGTGCCTCTGTGAGGTGCAGCCATAACTCTAATCTCTGAGAGCTCCATTTGGGACATACAATGCAATAGATAAATTGGGAGCAGGCTTACCTGAGGTTGCCCTAAACCTCAAGTGCAAGCCATGGGGTGGAAGGGTCGAAGACCTTGCAATACAGCCCAGACCCCACACCCCATGTGCTTGCACAAATTCAAAAGAAACAAAGGAGGGGTGGCAGCCGCTCAGACCATTTTATAACTAACCTGGGAGGTGCACGTGAGCAGGGCAATTAGGATACAAAAGTCTTAAAGGAGCCACAGCACTCAACCCTGTTAGCTTGCAGACCAGCCTACAATCTGTCTCTAAACTTGGTTAAAAACAGAGGCTCGGGCACATTTGTGTAAGCACATGGGGTGTGGGGTCTAGGCTGTATTGCAAGGTCTTCGACCCTTCCACCCCATGGCTTGCACTTGAGGCTTAGGGCAACCTCAGGTAAGCCTGCTCCCAATGTATCTATTGCATTGTATGTCCCAAATGGGGCTCTCAGAGATTAGAGTTAGGGCTGCACCTCACAGAGGCACCTTGGCGCTTGATGGTGCAGCTTCAGCTACTTCTGCAGATGTGTGCGGACCTAGACCTCTGTTTTTAACCAGATTTAGAGACAGATTATAGGTTTGGCTGCAAGCTAACAGGGTTGAGTGCTGTGGCTCCTTTAAGACTGTTGTATCCTAATTGCCCTGCTCACATGCGCCTCCCAGGTTAGTTATAAAATGGTCTGAGCGGCTGCCACCCCTCCTTTGTTTCTCTTAAACAACAGTTATGTCTCATAACCAACTGGATGCGCAGAGAGGTGGTGAGGACTGGAGCTACCTACTGACCCACCCACCAATTTACCCACCTACTCACTCCTCCTACCTATCTTCCTGCCTGCTGACCAACCTACCTACCTATCCAACTGTCTTCTGACCTACCCACCTACCTATGTAACTGCCCACTCACCTCCCTACCCAGGACCTGGAGCAGCAGCTGGCAACCCTGGTGCAATGGCAGAATCGTTAGACCTTGTAGCTGAGGTTACCTACCTTCCCACTTGTCCACCCCCCTACCTACCATCCCACCAATATCGCTACTTGCCCTCCCACCTACCCACCCACTGTGACAGATGATGGGGGTGGGGGGTGGCCTGCTTATGACAGAGGCTGCCTGGGGATGATACGGCCCGGATGGCTCAGGGGTCTGGATCTGACGTTCCGTTTAGTATGCAAGCAAAGGCCAACATTTCTCATTGTTATGTTACTTGGCTGGACTATTACTTTAAAGAGCAATATCATACCTAAAATAAAAAGGTCCCCCCCCCCCCCCCATCAGTCCCTACTTACCATCAAGGCCAGATCGTCTGCCCCCCACCGGATTAGCCATCTGTAAGGGATTTCGGGTGGCTCCATTGCATCCCACTGCACAGGCATGAGATTGGGGGCCGTGTGCAGTGCCTGATGGGATGCAAGATGGTGCCGCTCCTTGGAAGGTCACCTGGAATCCAAGGGACCCAGAAGATGGATCCCCCAGTGAGGTGAGTAATTAGCACCCAAAGGTTAAAACCGAATGGGGGCAGCATATCGGTGATGTTTTGGGGTAGGTTTCAACCTCCCTCGATAATCCTCTTTGAATAGGATTTCCAGTGTCTTCATAACCCCCCCCCCCCCCCCCTCGGTGCTGAGATGGGGTCACAGAAAATGACTTACCTCTCCCGTAATTTAGCACTGTCACACGGCCAAAAATACTGCATCAGGGGCCTCCACCACACATAATCTGGCTCTGGGGGGACCAGACATTGCTGCTGTATGGGGCCAAAATATTCCAGATGGCGGCCCTGCACATGGGCTTTGTTCCCCTTCTCATGTCAGTTTGGGATGCCCCTCTGCAGAGATGTCAATTTTCCGTGTGTTTTCTGAAATTTACCCCCCTCTCCTGGTCACCCAGCACCCACTGATATCACTATTCCCCTGGTGGTTATTTTCTACACAAACCACTGTGAATAGGCCCCACCCCAAACCACACCCATGCCACGCCCCAAGTCACGCCCATCACCCTAAAAACTGATCTCGGAGGTTGGCATCTCTGCCTCTATAGAATCCATATGGTTGGTTCTATGCTCGCCTCGACCATAGAGTGACCCAGGTGTAGCCCTCGCATGGCACATGTGCTGTGGGTTTACCCATACTGTCCAACTTTTCAGGGTGGTAAAGAGGGACAATATGTAAATGCAGCCACGCCTCTTCATTGAGGGAGGGATAAGAGATAACACTATAAACGGGGATATGGACTCAAAAGATCAGGGACAGTTGGGAGGGTAGTTTGCCTGAGTATAGGGTGAACCAGGTTGGTTTTGGAGCATCTCTCATTAAGAGGGGGAGGGGGTTAAAACGTGCCCTTTAATATAGCGAGCTCTCTACTAGTTGCTTTTTGGGGCGAGCTTGGCATCTAAGACACCAAGGATGGGAGCAGGGGGTTTTGGTCTGCTTTAAGCTCCACCTCAGCATCATTAGAGCATGTAACCGATATGTCTGGGGAGACTTTATTACCCAGCATCCCTGATTGGCATGTGGGGGCGGGAAAACACATAGGCCTCGATTCAATAAAGGTAGAGAAAAATTCTCACGGTAGTAAAAAATTCAATTCATGAGAAAAAAGCCTGAGAATGTCGCTGTTACTGAATCACTAGATAGAAAGACAATGAAAGTCAATGGCAGCTTTTACTTCAGTGTAGAAAGAAGGAAACAGTTCTCTTCTTTTCTTAGGAGTAATAAAGCTGCCATTGACTTTCATTGTCTATTTATCTGGTGATTCAGTAACAGCGACATTCTCAGGCTTTTTTCTCATGAATTGATTTTTTTACTACCATGAGAATTTTTTTCTACCTTTATTGAATCGAGGCCATAGTTTGAGTCTCACCTGATATTAGCAGCAATAAGATCTCCCCTGTAGGTGGCGCCACATCGCAGTTTGAACGTTTGAACATTAGACCAATAGTCAACCCAATAATCTAATGAACAATCCCTCAGATTTCAGTTCTATTATTTTGTTGATGAGAATATTCTGATCGCTTCATGTCCTCGGCTGTGCAAGCGCTGTCAGTGGAGTCAAACAATCAGATCCCTTCCAGACGGCTAATTTAATGCAGACCAAAACCCATTTTAGTAACCCCAATTTGGGATACCCCCCTGGTCTCTGCATATACTGTTAGATCCCACGGTGCACGCACAGGCTTCTGGCAGCTTTCCTGCTCTGTGTGCTCTGCAGATCTGACTGTCTGCCAGAATAGCCATGAGGATGGAGGGAGCGAGGAAGCTCAGCCACATCCCCCCGTACGCCCCCTGCAGGCAGACTCTCAGGTGTGCGGGGTGCAGCGAGCAGAGATGCTGGGGGAGGACTGAACATGTGCCATGAGGCCGAAGTTTGAGGTGAGCAAATATGGATCCTGGGGTTTTCGAACACCAGGGCATCCAAAATGGGGACACCACTCTAAGCAGGACCAAAACCCAGGTGAGTGGGAATCCTGGGTTTTGGTTTGCTCTAAAGCAGACCACAACACTTTGACCTGAAGTCTAAAAGACTCCAGGACATGGCAACTCCCTGTCTCTGGGGCATTTCATGTTTGGATGCCCTGGATGACCCCCCCATTCGACTGGTACCTTTACTTATCCAGCAATCCCATGACTCATGTACAGATGGAAGCAGCGCCACCAGCTGCCCGTTACCGATGTGTGTACCCGTGTCTGGCATTTCTGAATGGCGACATTGCTGCGCATCGGCTGGAGGGAAGCGCCCCCATCTCCATTCATTCAGAATAGACACAACCTGGAAATCTATTCTGATTGGAGAAGAGCCCACACATGTGCCATGGGATTGCTGGAGACGTAACAATAAGGGCTGAACCTGGTAGGGGGTTACACACAAGGTGTTGTTGGCTATATTAAGCCTGACTATCAATTTGGGATGCCCCTAAGACAGGGAGTCGGCGAGCCCTGGAGTCTTAAAAGCAGGACAACATCCTATACACACATCTCTAGGGTCATCTTTTTTTTGTGGGGGGGGGGGCATAGATGGACATGTCCCATGGCCGGGAATCGAGCTTGCAACCCTCTGGTCACAAGGCCGCTTCCCTACCCCTAGGCCACCACTGCTCATTAATTTGGGAATGCCCCGCTGTGTGAAACCTCCAGGTTTTTGACTAATATTTGCCTCAAGAATAAATACCACAGAGCATGCATTGCCCCCCGGAGGCATTCCCAGCACATCTGGAGGGTAGGGGAGGGGTTCTGCCAGCGGGAGGCACCCGGCATCATTCTATTCAGAACTCGTTGCCAGGCCTGAATATTCTCAGTGGTGAGATCTGATCAGAGGAGAGACCCCACATACATATTAGAGCTTGGGACGAGGTTTCACACACAGGGGCGTCCCAAATTAGGAGTCCCCTGTATAGCAGATCAAATCCCAGGTGAGTGAACATCCTGGGTTTTGCTCCACTTTACAACCCAGGTAAAACCAGTTTTGGTCTTCTTTTGGTCCAGGAATAAGGTAATCAGCAGACCCAAAAGCTTACTTGATTTTAAGTGCCCCCTAGAGGAACAGCAGCCTCCCTGCGGAATTAAAGACTTGGCGGGGGCACTGTTCCTCTTTAAAGAGGACCTAAAATCAAATATATCTTTAGGTCTGCTGAATGCCCTTTGTCCTGGGCATGGAAAGAGAGGAAAAACACCAAAAGAGTGAAGATCTGGGTTGGTGTTTCTCTTTAATTAAACACAATGGGATCCATCTTTAGCAATCCCCTTTTCTCCCTTGGAACAACCAGAGCTCCTTCTTGGTTTTCCCTCATGATGACACAATGTGCTCCCTCTAGTGGTCAGTGTGGAGTAAGGAGGCAGTGTAATACCAACACACTGACCACTAGAGGGAGAACACTGCAACTACTTGAGCTTACTGTGGAGCAATGTTCTACATAGTTGGCACCAAATTAACAAACTCGATAGTTGTGACTAAATAAAGATCAGACACTTCATCTATAAAAAATATACAATTTTATTTAAAAGTAAAAAAATGAAAAATGTTTGATACGCTTTGCAGACACATTTATTTCAATACATATAAACATTTAGAAATTCAGAAAAAGAAATAAATAGTGAGTCCTGCTCTTTTCTGCAGCTCCCTCAGAAGTCCTTATTTTCCCCCATAGGGACAGGCTTTAATTCTCCCTAAACTGCCCCAAAGTTTCTGCCCCTTTTTCTCCAGTTTAATTCACCTGTAACAGATCCCCTCAGGTTACTTACAAGTCCTTATATGTGGCCTCTAGTCCTGGCTTTAGTCCACCTCCTCAATGGTGGGCCCGGAGTTGCAGCCCTGTCTGGCCTGAGCCCCGCAGCTGGCTCCCGGCATGGCGCTTCCGGTCGCCCCTTGGTACAGTTGGCTGATGATGGGGTTACACACTCTCTCCAGCTCCTTCTGCTGATGGCTGTACTCCTCTTTCTCAGCCAACTGGTTCTTGTCCAGCCATGACAGGACCTCATTACACTTATCCAATATGGCCTTCTTATCTGATGGGCTGATTTTGTCCTTGATGACGTCATTCTCCACGGTGCTCTTCAGGTTGAAGACAAAGGACTCCAGGGAGTTCTTAGCGTCTATCCTCTCTCTCTGGGCTTCATCGTCCGCCTTGTACCTCTCTGCCTCCTGCACCATCTTCTCGATCTCTTCTTTGCTCAGTCTGCCCTTGTCGTTGGTGATTGTGATCTTATTCTGCTTGCCTGAGCTTTTGTCCACAGCAGACACGTTTAGGATGCCGTTGGCGTCGATGTCAAAGGTGACCTCAATCTGGGGCACCCCACGTGGGGCAGGAGGGATGCCACTCAGTTCAAACTTGCCCAGGAGATTGTTGTCCTTTGTCATTGCTCTCTCACCCTCAAAGACCTGGATGAGGACACCCGGCTGGTTGTCAGAGTAAGTGGTGAAGGTCTGGGTCTGCTTGGTGGGGATGGTGGTGTTGCGTTTGATGAGCACAGTCATCACACCCCCGGCGGTTTCCAGACCGAGGGAGAGCGGTGCCACGTCCAGCAGGAGCAGATCCTGGACATTCTCAGACTTGTCACCGGTCAGGATGGCAGCTTGTACGGCAGCTCCATAGGCCACGGCCTCATCAGGGTTGATGCTCTTGTTCAGCTCCTTTCCATTGAAGAAGTCCTGCAGGAGCTTCTGCACTTTGGGAATTCGAGTTGACCCTCCAACAAGGACAATGTCATGAATCTGAGACTTGTCCAGCTTGGCATCTCTGAGGGCCTTTTCTACAGGATCAAGGGTTCCCCTGAAGAGGTCTGAGCACAGTTCCTCAAAGCGAGCTCTGGTGATGGAAGTGTAGAAGTCAATGCCCTCATACAGGGAGTCAATCTCAATGCTGGCTTGGCTGCTGGAGGACAGGGTGCGCTTGGCTCTCTCACAAGCTGTCCTGAGCCTCCTCAGAGCTCTCTTATTCTGGCTAATGTCCTTCTTGTGCTTGCGCTTGAATTCCTCCACAAAGTGGTTCACCATGCGGTTGTCAAAGTCTTCTCCCCCCAGATGGGTGTCACCGGCTGTGGCTTTCACCTCGAAGACACCGTCGTCGATAGTGAGGATGGAGACGTCAAAAGTGCCGCCGCCCAAGTCAAAGATCAGGACGTTGCGCTCTCCTCGGCTTCCTTTGTCTAAGCCGTAAGCGATGGCGGCAGCTGTGGGCTCATTGATGATCCTCAGCACGTTCAGACCGGCTATGGCGCCGGCGTCCTTGGTGGCTTGGCGCTGCGAGTCGTTGAAATAGGCCGGCACGGTGATAACGGCGTTTCTCACAGGATGACCCAGATACGCCTCAGCCGTTTCCTTCATCTTCAGCAAGACCATGGAGGAGATTTCCTCAGGTGAGAAGGTCTTCTCCTCTCCTTTGTAGTCCACCTTCACCTTGGGCTTCCCGCCATCGCTCACCACCTGGAAGGGCCAGTGCTTCATGTCGGACTGTACCACGGCTTCATTGAACTTTCTGCCGATCAGCCTCTTGGCATCGAAGACTGTGTTGTGCGGGTTCATGGCCACCTGGTTCTTGGCGGCATCTCCCATCAGTCTCTCTGTGTCGGTGAAGGCCACGTAGCTGGGGGTGGTGCGGTTCCCCTGGTCATTGGCGATGATCTCCACCTTGCCGTGCTGGAACACGCCCACGCAGGAATAGGTTGTGCCCAGGTCAATGCCAATGGCCAATGTCTCTTTAGGAGCCATCTTGCTTAGGATAGATGTGTGGAGATTTCTCTTGTGTCAGTAGATGAAGCTGTCTCGGCTGTGTCACCAGATGTCGTCTGGTCTGTGCTGTCAGCAGTCGCTGTGCGCTCTCCTCTGTCAGCTCTGCTCTCTCTGGCTGCCTGTGAGCTGCTCACCTCTATTTATACTCACCAGCCCCCGCTGCCAGAACCTTCCCCACCAATCCGGAGCCTCACCTGTCTCCCTGGTAACCAGCTGGAAGCTTCCCCACACTTCCTAGCAGCAACAGCCAATCAGCTGAGAGCTTTCACACAAGGTTCGTGTTACTTCTGGTATGGAGGCGGGGTTCCCTTCCTGCTTAGCCAATCACAGCCTAAAGAGGCAGAATGACATCACCGGGAGAAATACGAAGAAGATTCCAGAGAGGGCTGCAATGTTCTGGCTGCTCATTGTCTCTCAGCCTCCAGTAACCCCTTCACTGCCGGCCTCCAGTAACCCCTTCACTGCCGGCCTCCAGTAACCCCTTCACTGCCATCCTCCAGTAACCCCTTCACTGCCGGCCTCCAGTAACCCCTTCACTGCCGGCCTCCAGTAACCCCTTCACTGCCTTCCTCCAGTAACCCCTTCACTGCCTTCCTCCAGTAACCCCTTCACTGCCGGCCTCCAGTAACCCCTTCACTGCCAGGCTCCAGTAATCCCTTCACTGCCAGCCTCCAGTAACCCCTTCACTGCCGGCCTCCAGTAACCCCTACACTGCCGGGCCTCCAGTAACCCCTTCACTGCCGGGCCTCCAGTAACCCCTTCACTGCCGGGCCTCCAGTAACCCCTTCACTGCCGGCCTCCAGTAACCCCTTCACTGCCGGCCTCCAGTAACCCCTTCACTGCCGGCCTCCAGTAACCCCTTCACTGCCTTCCTCCGGTAACCCCTTCACTGCCGGCCTCCGGTAACCCCTTCACTGCCGGCCTCCGGTAACCCCTTCACTGCCGGCCTCCGGTAACCCCTTCACTGCCGGCCTCCGGTAACCCCTTCACTGCCGGCCTCCGGTAACCCCTTCACTGCCGGCCTCCGGTAACCCCTTTACTGCCGGCCTCCGGTAACCCCTTTACTGCCGGCCTCCGGTAACCCCTTTACTGCCGGCCTCCGGTAACCCCTTTACTGCCGGCCTCCGGTAACCCCTTCACTGCCGGCCTCCGGTAACCCCTTCACTGCCGGCCTCCGGTAACCCCTTCACTGCCGGCCTCCGGTAACCCCTTCACTGCCGGCCTCCGGTAACCCCTTCACTGCCGGCCTCCGGTAACCCCTTCACTGCCGGCCTCCGGTAACCCCTTCACTGCCGGCCTCCAGTAACCCCTTCACTGCCCTCCTCCAGTAACCCCTTCACTGCCGGCCTCCGGTAACCCCTTCACTGCCGGCCTCCGGTAACCCCTTCACTGCCGGCCTCCGGTAACCCCTTCACTGCCGGCCTCCGGTAACCCCTTCACTGCCGGCCTCCGGTAACCCCTTCACTGCCGGCCTCCGATAACCCCTTCACTGCCGGCCTCCGGTAACCCCTTCACTGCCGGCCTCCGGTAACCCCTTCACTGCCGGCCTCCGGTAACCCCTTCACTGCCGGCCTCCAGTAACCCCTTCACTGCCCTCCTCCAGTAACCCCTTCACTGCCGGCCTCCGGTAACCCCTTCACTGCCGGCCTCCGGTAACCCCTTCACTGCCGGCCTCCGGTAACCCCTTCACTGCCGGCCTCCGGTAACCCCTTCACTGCCGGCCTCCGGTAACCCCTTCACTGCCGGCCTCCGGTAACCCCTTTACTGCCGGCCTCCGGTAACCCCTTTACTGCCGGCCTCCGGTAACCCCTTTACTGCCGGCCTCCGGTAACCCCTTTACTGCCGGCCTCCGGTAACGCCTTCACTGCCATCCTCCAGTAACCCCTTCACTGCCGGCCTCCAGTAACCCCTTCACTGCCCTCCTCCAGTAACCCCTTCACTGCCGGCTTCCAGTAACCCCTTCACTGCCGTCCTCCTGTAACCCCTTCACTGCCGTCCTCCAGTAACCCCTTCACTGCCGCCTCCAGTAACCCCTTCACTGCCGTCCTCCAGTAACCCCTTCACTGCCGGCCTCCAGTAACCCCTTCACTGCTGCCTCCAGTAACCCCTTCACTGCCAGCCACCATTATCTTCTGCCATTATCTGCAATCTCTTCACTGTTTAACTCCAGGAACTTTTACTGAGTAATGGGAAACTATTTTTCTATTGAAACTTACTCCCTTTACTGCTTGATGTGGACCTAAAGTCAAATTATGCTTTAGGTCCACTTATTGTCTTATCTCTGTGACATCCTAGTATGGGATGCTCTGCTGGTTTTCAAGCCCCAAAAATGGGCTTAATTATGCATCTACTCTATATTCCTGCATCACTCATCAAGAATTTGAAGGCCACATAACTGCTTTCTTTCAGTTCAACTCGATTTGAAACGCTGCTTGTTAAAGCGGACCAAAACCCTCTTCTTCCTAGTGTAAGTCTTCCACAGGGGCATTCTAATTTGGGACGCCCTGCTGTATGACCCCTACCCAAGCCCCATAATGGCTGATCGCTTAACCCACAAGCTCCATGACACATGTGTGGAACTCCTTTGTACAGCAATAAGCTTTTTTTCATACCCCCGGCATTTACCCCCTGGCAGCCATTCAAGGCTTCCTGGCGCAGGGTGGGCACAGTGCAGGGGATGCAGAGGAAGCCTGCGCCATGGGAGCGTGTAGGGAGGTAACAGAGCCATGATTCCAGAGACGCCCTGCTGAAGGAGAAGGGGGATAATCATTGGTATTGATGTACTTTAAGCTCTAGCAAGTTAAATAACTAGATAATGATGTCCTGGGGCCAGGCTACTGCACCACTCTCACATCCCTGACAGCCGGCAGCCAATGGAGTTTGCCAAATGTTGTCTGTTGTTTCTGCAAAGGAGGATCGCAGGAGGGTGAGTATTAATGGGCATTTTTGGGCTTCTTAGGGTTCAATGACAAGTGAATGAATATTCATGGACCTCAGTTTGGACACAGAGCCCCTCATAGAGTTAGGGGGGATTGACGCGACATCCCTTCACCTCGATCTCACCCCTCCAGCTTTGCCCATTCAGATAGGCCTGGCATGGGAGCGTGCATCAGCGGGGGGGGGGGGGGGGGGGATTTCCAGATCTGTAAGTATAGCAGGAATTACACATATCAGGGCATCCCAAATCACTATACCCTGGGGACAGGAAATCACCAGGTCATGGAGTCTCTTAGACTCAGGGTTTTGATCCACTTTCCTGCTATAGAGAAAATAGGAAACTTTAATGGACTCTCTCATTCATAAAACATAATCACTTTCACTAGTTGGTTGTAACTATTGTAACATTTGAAACAATATCTGGTGCAACTGTATCACTGAAAGCTCTAAAAAGGGAACAAATTTCAAGAAACTGTCCCGGCATAAACCAGTAAAATCACACATCACCTAGTGTCCCGCACAGCTGATCTGTCCTAGTCCAGAGATCCAATCCCCCAGCATTCAAGCTTCACCACAGCTCACCAGCGACACAGGGGACCAATGGCTGCCGCCCCCCTCCCCACCAGTCACAGTGACACTAATGCTATTTATTTCAATGGAGGAGGCGTGCTGAACCCTGGCATGTGTGACCAGTCACTGTGACTGACTCAGGGGTGGTCATTCGGCCTCAGAAGCCTCCCATGAGCAGGGACACAATCTCTGGAGCGAGAAAGTTTTATACTATGGAAGTGGGAAGGATTAGCTGCACAGGACAATAGGTGAGTATGCGTAGTCAGAATCGCTAGAAAGGGGAGTTTTTACAGAGATCTCCAGAGATACACACAGCAGAGCATCCCACATTGGGTTTGGTCCACTTTAAAGTGGACCAAAACCAGGGATTTAGACACCCTCGCCCCTACACACAGGCAGGGCAGCCATCAGAGCAGGAGATCCAAGACTCCAGTATTGGGCCCCTGTTCAGATGCCCCTAATGCCCACCCTGACCTGAGACACGCAGGGTGCCACATTATTGCTGCTGGCGTTGATGACAAATGGGGGTTTTGCCCCCTCCCCCGGGCTGGTTTGCTTTGGGGCCCAGTTCAAACTATGGGCCAGCCATCACACATAGGTTAGACAGGGCCAGAGTCTTTAATATGGCGAGCTCTCTACTAGTTGCTTTCTGTGGTGAGCTTGGCATCTAAGACACTAGGGGTGGGAGCAGGGGTTTTGGTCTGCTTTAAGCTCTACCTCAGCATCCAGGGCAGGCTCCAGGTTTATGTGGGCCCTCGGGCGGCATGGTCTCAGTGGGCCCCTTTGTAGTGGAGAGTTGCAGGTCAGAGGTCTATAAATTCCATGGCATAGAACAGGGTGCAAGGACCAGCCTCTTGCACACCATAGGCAGGTTTGTAGCCTGCACTTGCCAGCCCCTAAGCCTTGCGAACTAGTATAGTGGTCTCCTGGGTTGAATGTAAAAAAAAACAAACACACAGCTAGATCGGCCCGGGAATCTATAAGATCCATTCCCTCCCCGCGGGGCATCCAAAATCTGATGCCCCGCTGTGTGAAATCCCCCCCTGCTACACTTACCTTAATCCTGGTCCAATGGTGCATGCGCGGACCGCGGACGCATCTCTGCTATCCCTTTAGCAGGGCGCGTGCCTGCGACAGCCATTTGTGAATGGCCGGCGCGCTCCATTAGAGGGAAGCGCAAGATGCGGCCGCCAGGGGGATCAGAGCTGCTGAGCTAAGACGTCGCTCAGATGTGCATAGCTCAACAGCTCTGAGCGCGCTAATTGGACGAGCGGCCACGCATGCGCTGTAGGACCGCTGTGAGGGGCATTGATGCGGGAGATCTGGGGGGTTTCACTTCGGGGAGCCCCCGATCGGGGTGCCCCGGGGGAGTGGACCAAAATAGTCAAAATCCTGGGTTTTGGTCCACTTTAATAGTTACCTCCCATCCATCTCTCACACCTGCTGCTGCTGGAAGCCTTTTATACCTTCTGGCTGACAGAACATAAGGGGTTAATTAAAAAAAATAACATAGGATCCCCCTCCCTGGGGAGTTGAAAACCCTTAAAATTCCAGAAAAAAATGACATGGGTTCCCCCCTACCCAGCAAAACCAGCCCAGGACCAGCTATGGGGGCTTGTAGAACAGGGCGCAGGGGCCAGCTTTGGCAAAAGGGGGGGCTAGTGGCCAGGCGATTGCGGAAGCGTTGGGGAGGAGGTATTTCGTACACTCCTCACCACAGAAGAGCCCCCTGGGCTCCTCCATGGTGAGGAGAGGGGGCAAAATACAAGGCATCGCGGCTGCAGTTAAGTAAAAGTTTTTATTTTCCCTACAAATTTGTGCTAGGGGGTGGGGGCCCTCGGCAGCTGACTGGGTAGGGATATATACCGAGGCTCTCCCCTTTTCAATGATATCTCCAGTGAGTCATTATCCCCTGTAGGTCCGGAGATCCAGCACTCAGAATTGTTCCACCCTGTCACCCATGAGCAACGGTACTGGGATTTTGCGGTCATGTCGCTTGGTCCGGTCGGCACTGTTCCACATGTCCTTTTCAGGATATATATATATCTGAGGTTCTGCACTTTCCAAAGCTCCCTCCAGTAGGTGGTTAGCCCCCCTAGGTCCAGAGTTCTGGCACTTGGAAGTGTACCACCCAGGATTTACTGTGCCACCACTTGGTCTGGTTGGCCCTGATCCACTTGCCATTTTAGGGGTGTATACCTGAGGCTCTCCCTTTCCCAATGACACCTCCTTTGAGTCATTAGCCCCCCTAGGTCTAAACATCCGGCATTCGGAACTGTACCACCCAGGCACCCGCGAACAATGGTACTGGGACTTTCCAATCGACTAATAGGGGAGTATAATTGAGGTTCTTCCCTTTCCAACAAAACCTCCAGTGGGTCATTAGCACTCCTCTAGGTCCAGAGATCGACACTCAGAAAGGTACCTAGCACCCGCGAGCAACAGTACAGTACAGTAGGAATTTGGGGTGCACTTGGTCCAATAGGACCTGATCCATATGTCCTTGTAGGGGTGTATACCTGAGGTTCCAAGGATGCCTCCAGTGGGTCATTAGCCCCCCTAGGTCCGGAGATCCAACACTGGGAAATGTAGCACCTTGCTGCCCATGAGCAACAGCACCAGGACAAATGGTCCGGTCGGCTCTAATCCACATGCCCTTGCAGTGGTGTATACCTAAGCTTCTCCCCTTTCTGACACCTATAGTAGATTGTTAGCCCCCCTAGGTCCGGAGATCTGGTGCTTGGAAGTGTACTATCCTAGATGATGATTTGGAGCCTTGGGTCTCCGGATCCAGGGGGGCAGTTATGCAGCTGTGCAAGGGCATGTGGATCCAATCGGTGGAAATTCATGGTTCTGTTGCTCCCGGGTGCTGGGGTCTAAAAATCAGTGGATGGTTCTTGTTCTGCAGCTGAATATCTCAGCTACATTCCCTGTAAGTCTGGGCTCCCTTGCCACCATGGTCCTGGAGAACCGGGGCTCAGAAATGGACCTCCCTGGATGAGGTGCATCGATTCCCAGGATGACCCACTTTGGACCCCGGATCTCTGGATGTAGTGGGGACTAGCAATCAACAGGATGCGCAGAGAGGTGGTGAGGACTGGAGCTGGTGGAGATAAGTGGTGGACAGTGCTATGGACAGCACACAACAGGATTCTCCAGCCCAGATCAGCAGTAATGGCAGTCACCTACCTATCTACCTACCCACCCACCAATTTACCCACTGATTTACTCACCCTACTACCTATCTAACTGGTAGCTGACCAACCTACCTACCTATCCAACTGCCTACTGACCTACTCGCCCCCCTACCCAGGACCTGGAGTGGCAGCTGGTAATCCTGGTGCACAGGCAGAATCGTGAGACCTTGTAGCTGAGGTGGCAGTTGCCCACTCACCTACCTTCCCACATGCCCACCTACCTACTTGCCCTTCCCACCCACTCACCAATCTTTCTACCTACCCACTGTGACAGTAGACAAGGGGATGGCCTGTTTATCACAGAGGCTGCCTGGAGATGATATGGCCTGGATGGCACAGGGGTCTGGATCTGATGTTCCGTTTAGTGTGCAAGCAAAGGCCAACGTTTCTCATTGTTATGTTACTTGGCTGGATAATTACTGGAAAGAGGAATATCGGACCTAAAATAAAAAGGGTGGGATTCCCCCCACATCGGCCCCTACTTACCTTTCGGTTGTCGCTGCTGCCTTCTGAGGCGTCATCCGGCGTCTTCAGGGCCCGATCCTCTGCCCCCCACTGGCTTAGCCGTCTGTAAGGGATTTTGTCCGGCTCCATTGCATCCCATTCATAGACACTGCGCAGACGCGGGATCAGGGGCCACATGCAGTGCCTGATGGGATGCAAGATGGTGCCGCTTGTTGGAAGGTCACCTGGAATCCAAGGGACCTAGAAGATGGATCCCCTGGCAAGGTGAGTAATTAGTGCCCAATGGTTAAACCAGAGGGGGGCAGCAAATCGGTGATGTTTTGGGGGAGGTTTTTACTTCCCCTGATGTTCCTCTTTAAATAGGATTTCCAGTGTCTTCATAGCTCCCCCAGGTGCTGAGATGGGGGGGTACAAAAAAAGACTTACCGCTCCTGTAATTCAGCACTGTCACAGGGCCAAAAATACTGCATCAAGGGACTCCTCCTGGTTTTTTACCCAGGGGCCTCCACCACACTTAATCCAATTCCAGATGGCGGCCCTGCACATGGGTTTTGTTTCCCTTATCATGTCAGTTTGGGATGCCCCCTGCAGAGATGTTAACTCACATGAATTTTTTGGCTGTCTCTCAAAATGTATCCCTCTCTCGTGGTCACCTGGCATTCGCTGATATCACCTGGAATTTTAGGACACACATCAGCCCCCAGAAAGAAATCGTTGCTCCTATAACTGCAACAGCCTGCTTTCCATGATTTCTGGCCTCTGTGGCGGCGTCACTTCCTGTCTTGGTTGGCAGGCATTGCCGTCCAGACTTGGAGGTGATGCCGTCCGGGGAGAAGCGGACCAGAAGTGCATTCCAGGAGGTGCGGTGCCCGGCCACCAGTCTGTTACACTTTATATGTTTTTACCATTTACTAAACCACTGACCAGTCTGGCTATGGTTTGGATGTTGGAACCCTGATTAAAGCAGAACAAAACCCAGCAGCGGCCGGTATAGAGGCTAAAAGATTCCAAGGCCAGCCTCTGTCTTCTCCCCGAATCGGGATGCCTCACTGTGTGACACCCCTGCAGGGCGCCCATAAAAACTCACCTCTTCCTGCTCTAACAGTGCATGCGCGGGCTCTCGTCCAATGAGAGCCACCTGACAAATGACATAGTCACGGCAGACGGCTCTCATTGAATGGGAGCCCACACATTTGATGTTGGAACAAGGAGGTGAGTGAATAGCAGCTTTCTGGGGGGTTTCACACAGCGGGGCATCCTAGTTTGGGATGCTCTGGGGAAAAACAAGCCACCCTGTTATCTTTTAGATGTTGCCCATCTATACACTTGAATAGGTGGCTAGTCACTCTGTGCACAGTCTGTGCGGCAGTCGCAGGAGCACCGGGGACAGTGCAGGGTATAACCTGTCACGGGACAGAGGAAGGGGGCCCATACCGTTCAACTTTTCAGGATGGGAAAGAGGGACAATATGTAAATGAAGCCACGCCCCCTTATTGAGTGATGGATAAGAGGATGTAACAGCACTATAAACACTTTAAACTGGCAAAAGTAGATCTGCATGTTACACCTAAAAAGGGGGACAAATGAGAACAATAAGGGACATGTGCCTCCAAATCAGGAACAGTTGGGAGGTATGGGGAGTATAGGGTGAACCAGGTTGTTTTCGGGGGATCTCTCGCTACAGGGGGGTAAAAACACTCACTTTAATATGGAATGCTCTCTACCAATTGCTTTCTGTGGTGAGCTTGGCATCTAAGACACTAGGATTGGGAGCAGGGGGTTTTGGTCTGCTTTAAGCTCCACCTCAGCATCATTAGAGCATGTAACCGATATGTCTGTGGAGACTCCATTACCCAGCATCCCTTATTGGCATGTGGGAGCGGGAAAACACATAGTTTGAGTCTTTTTCCTAGTGCACAGCACGGCCTGTTCCATGTAGTCCTTACATCTGGGGTATTCCGCCACAAGGTGGCTCAGTGTACTGCAGAGGATTTGTGGCTCCTCCCGACCCCATATAAAAACCGGAATCACCCATAGACCTCCAGTGTTTCCTTTGCAGTCATACTGCCAAATTAGGAGTCCCCTGCAAAGCAGATCAAATCCCAGGTGAGTGAACATCCTGGGTTTTGCTCCACTTTACAACCCAGGTAAAAACAGTTTTGGTCTTCTTTTGGTTCAGGGATAAGGAAATCAGCAGACCAAAAGGCTTATTTAATTTTAGGTGCCCCCTAGAGGAACAGCAGCCTCCCTGGAGACTTAAAGACTTGGTGGGGGCACTGTTCCTCTTTAAAGAGGACCTAAAATCAAATATATCTATAGGTCTGCTGAATGTCCTTTGCCCTGAATATGGAAAGAGAGGAAAAAACACCCAAAAGAGTGAAAATCCTGGTTGGTGCCCTTTGGGAACAAATCTTCGCCATATATGAAGACATCACCGGGACCAAGGTGCACAATACACCACAGGTGGCGCTGCTCTCACTTATCCCTGGCCCAGTCTCTGACATTAAGAAGGGAATCTTGAGGCATTTTATAACGGCAATGAGATCCATTATCCCGAGACGCTGGAAGTCACAAGTCCCTCCAACACTGTTGGATTGGGTGCAGGAACTAGAAGTGATTCGTAGTATGGAGGAGATGGCGGCTTCCAGGGGGGATGCCACGGATCGGTTCCTGGCCACCTGGACGGGCTGGATAATATATCGCGACACACGTTTGTCGGGTCTTGTCTAGCCTGCTAGACGCTTGGGATCTCGGCAGGGGAATCCTGGCTGAGTGCGACACATGTCAGACCGGCAGGTTGTTCGGAGGCCCAAGCGGGAGAGGAGGCCCGCTACCCCGCGCCCTATAATTACCCCCCCCCCCCACTCCCTCTTTACACTTCCCGTACTTCATCACCGGATACAGGGCAAATACCCACTAATGTATTGGCCGCGGCTATGTCCCAATACGTAATTTCCCCGCCTTCTGACCGGAACTGGATCTGTGTGGCTCGCTAACGCGGCCCGCGCGGATGTAAACACATCTGGGAGAAGGAACGGTTACACCGGTCCAACAACGTTGTCATATATATATAGATAAACAAGGGGACGTCAGGCTCCCGTGAGACAGCCTTTACATCTCTTTCCCTAAATGTAAACACTGAACCTCTACGTGTATAGGTATGATTAGAATGTTCAATGGTACGGAAGTATGTTATTGACATTGTTTATCTGTATGATTACCTGTGTATGGCTATTGAAGTACTCCTAATATCCTCAAATTCCCTTCTGTATTGTTTGTTCCGTTCCCTTGCTTACAACTGTACGCAAATTTTTCCCTGTTGTTACTACGGCTTGAAAAAAACCCAATAAAGCTTGATTATACAAAAAAAAAAAATCCTGGTTGGTGTTTCTCTTTAAACAAAATGAGATACATCTTTAGCCCTCCCCTTTCCCCCTTGGAACAACCAGAGCTCCTTCTTGGTTTTCCCTCATGATGACACAATGTGCTCCCTCTAGTGGTCAGTGTGGAGTAAGGAGGCAGTGTAATACCAACACACTGACCACTAGAGGGAGAACACTGCAACTACTTGAGCTTACTGTGGAGCAATGTTCTACATAGTTGGCACCAAATTAACAAACTTGATAGTTGTGACTAAATAAAGATCAGCCACTTATATAAAAAATATACAATTTTATTTAAAAGTATTGTCTATAATAAAATGAAAAATGTTTGATACGCTTTGCAGACACATTTATTTCAATACATATAAACATTTAGAAATTCAGAAAAAGAAATAGTGAGTCCTGCTCTTTTCTTCAGATCCCTCAGAAGTCCTTATTTTCCCCCATAGGGACTGTCTTTAATTCTCCCTAAACTGCCCCAAAGTTTATGCCCCTTTTCCTGCAGCTTAATTCACCTGTAACAGATCCCCTCAGGTTACTTACAAGTCCTTATATGTGGCCTCTAGTCCTGGCTTTAGTCCACCTCCTCAATGTTGGGCCCGGAGTTGCAGCCCTGTCTGGCCTGAGCCCCGCAGCTGGCTCCCGGCATGGCGCTTCCGGTCGCCCCTTGGTACAGTTGGCTGATGATGGGGTTACACACTCTCTCCAGCTCCTTCTGCTGATGGCTGTACTCCTCTTTCTCAGCCAACTGGTTCTTGTCCAGCCATGACAGGACCTCATTACACTTATCCAATATGGCCGTCTTATCTGATGGGCTGATTTTGTCCTTGATGACGTCATTCTCCACGGTGCTCTTCAGGTTGAAGACATAGGACTCCAGGGAGTTCTTAGCGGCTATCCTCTCTCTCTGGGCTTCATCGTCCGCCTTGTACCTCTCTGCCTCCTGCACCATCTTCTCGATCTCCTCTTTGCTCAGTCTGCCCTTGTCGTTGGTGATTGTGATCTTATTCTGCTTGCCTGAGCTTTTGTCCACAGCAGACACGTTTAGGATGCCGTTGGCGTCGATGTCAAAGGTGACCTCAATCTGGGGCACCCCACGTGGGGCAGGAGGGATGCCGCTTAGTTCAAACTTGCCCAGGAGATTGTTGTCCTTTGTCATTGCTCTCTCACCCTCAAAGACCTGGATGAGGACACCCGGCTGGTTGTCAGAGTAAGTGGTGAAGGTCTGGGTCTGCTTGGTGGGGATGGTGGTGTTGCGTTTGATGAGCACAGTCATCACACCCCCGGCGGTTTCCAGACCGAGGGAGAGCGGTGCCACGTCCAGCAGGAGCAGATCCTGGACATTCTCAGACTTGTCACCGGTCAGGATGGCAGCTTGTACGGCAGCTCCATAGGCCACGGCCTCATCAGGGTTGATGCTCTTGTTCAGCTCCTTTCCATTGAAGAAGTCCTGCAGGAGCTTCTGCACTTTGGGAATTCGAGTTGACCCTCCAACAAGGACAATGTCATGAATGTGAGACTTGTCCATTTTGGCATCTCTGAGGGCCTTTTCTACAGGATCAAGGGTTCCCCTGAAGAGGTCTGAGCACAGTTCCTCAAAGCGAGCTCTGGTGATGGAAGTGTAGAAGTCAATGCCCTCATACAGGGAGTCAATCTCAATGCTGGCTTGGCTGCTGGAGGACAGGGTGCGCTTGGCTCTCTCACAAGCTGTCCTGAGCCTCCTCAGAGCTCTCTTATTCTGGCTAATGTCCTTCTTGTGCTTGCGCTTGAATTCCTCCACAAAGTGGTTCACCATGCGGTTGTCAAAGTCTTCTCCCCCCAGATGGGTGTCACCGGCCGTGGCTTTCACCTCGAAGACGCCATCGTCGATAGTGAGGATGGAGACGTCGAAAGTGCCGCCGCCCAAGTCAAAGATCAGGACGTTGCGCTCTCCTCGGCTTCCTTTGTCTAAGCCGTAAGCGATGGCGGCAGCTGTGGGCTCATTGATGATCCTCAGCACGTTCAGACCGGCTATGGCGCCGGCGTCCTTGGTGGCTTGGCGCTGCGAGTCGTTGAAATAGGCCGGCACGGTGATAACCGCATTTCTCACAGGATGACCCAGATACGCCTCAGCCGTTTCCTTCATCTTCAGCAAGACCATGGAGGAGATTTCCTCAGGTGAGAAGGTCTTCTCCTCTCCTTTGTAGTCCACCTTCACCTTGGGCTTCCCGCCATCGCTCACCACCTGGAAGGGCCAGTGCTTCATGTCGGACTGTACCACGGCTTCATTGAACTTTCTGCCGATCAGCCTCTTGGCATCGAAGACTGTGTTGTGCGGGTTCATGGCCACCTGGTTCTTGGCGGCATCTCCCATCAGTCTCTCTGTGTGGGTGAAGGCCACGTAGCTGGGGGTGGTGCGGTTCCCCTGGTCATTGGCGATGATCTCCACCTTGCCGTGCTGGAACACGCCCACGCAGGAATAGGTTGTGCCCAGGTCAATGCCAATGGCCAATGTCTCTTTAGGAGCCATCTTGCTTAGGATAGATGTGTGGAGATTTCTCTTGTGTCAGTAGATGAAGCTGTCTCGGCTGTGTCACCAGATGTCGTCTGGTCTGTGCTGTCAGCAGTCGCTGTGCGCTCTCCTCTGTCAGCTCTGCTCTCTCTGGCTGCCTGTGAGCTGCTCACCTCTATTTATACTCACCAGCCCCCGCTGCCAGAACCTTCCCCACCAATCCGGAGCCTCACCTGTCTCCCTGGTAACCAGCTGGAAGCTTCCCCACACTTCCTAGCAGCAACAGCCAATCAGCTGAGAGCTTTCACAAAAGGTTTGTGTTACCTCTGGTATGGAGGCGGGGTTCCCTTCCTGCTTAGCCAATCACAGCCTAAAGAGGCAGAATGACATCACCGGGAGAAATACGAAGAAGATTCCAGAGAGGGCTGCGATGTTCTGGCTGCTCATTGTCTCTCAGCCTCCAGTAACCCCTTCACTGCCGGCCTCCAGTAACCCCTTCACTGCCGGCCTCCAGTAACCCCTTCACTGCCGGCCTCCAGTAACCCCTTCACTGCCGGCCCCCAGTAACCCCTTCACTGCCGGCCCCCAGTAACCCCTTCACTGCCGGCCCCCGGTAACCCCTTCACTGCCGGCCTCCAGTAACCCCTTCACTGCCGGCCCCCGGTAACCCCTTCACTGCCGGCCTCCGGTAACCCCTTCACTGCCAGCCTCCAGTAACCCCTTCACTGCCGGCCTCCAGTAACCCCTTCACTGCCTGCCTCCAGTAACCCCTTCACTGCCGGCCTCCAGTAACCTCTTCACTGCCGGCCTCCAGTAACCCCTTCACTGCCTTCCTCCAGTAACCCCTTCACTGCCGGCCCCCAGTAACCCCTTCACTGCCGGCCCCCAGTAACCCCTTCACTGCCGGCCTCCAGTAACCCCTTCACTGCCGGCCCCCGGTAACCCCTTCACTGCCAGCCTCCGGTAACCTCTTCACTGCCGGCCTCCGGTAACCCCTTCACTGCCGGCCTCCAGTAACCCCTTCACTGCCGGCCTCCAGTAACCCCTTCACTGCCTTCCTCCAGTAACCCCTTCACTGCCTTCCTCCAGTAACCCCTTCACTGCCTGCCTCCATTAACCCCTTCACTGCCTGCCTCCATTAACCCCATCACTGCCTGCCTCCAGTAACCCCTTCATTGCCAGCCTCCAGTAACCCCTTCACTGCCAGCCTCCAGTAACCCCTTCACTGCCATCCTCCAGTAACCCCTTCACTGCCTTCCTCCAGTAACCCCTTCACTGCCGGCCTCCAGTAACCCCTTCACTGCCGGCCTCCAGTAACCCCTTCACTGCCTTCCTCCAGTAACCCCTTCACTGCCTGCCTCCATTAACCCCTTCACTGCCTGCCTCCATTAACCCCTTCACTGCCTGCCTCCAGTAACCCCTTCATTGCCAGCCTCCAGTAACCCCTTCACTGCCAGCCTCCAGTAACCCCTTCACTGCCTTCCTCCAGTAACCCCTTCACTGCCGGCCTCCAGTAACCCCTTCACTGCCAGCCTCCAGTAACCCCTTCACTGCCAGCCTCCAGTAACCCCTTCATTGCCTTCCTCTAGTAACCCCTTCACTGCCAGCCTCCAGTAACCCCTTCACTGCCAGCCTCCAGTAACCCCTTCACTGCCAGCCTCCAGTAACCCCTTCACTGCCATCCTCCAGTAACCCCTTCACTGCCGGCCTCCAGTAACCCCTTTACTGCCTTCCTCCAGTAACCCCTTCACTGCCAGCCTCCAGTAACCCCTTCACTGCCAGCCTCCAGTAACCCCTTCACTGCCAGCCTCTAGTAACCCCTTCACTGCCAGCCTCCAGTAACCCTTTCACTGCCGGCCTCCAGTAACCCCTTCACTGCCGGCCTCCAGTAACCCTTTCACTGCTGGCCTAAGTACTGTCAGTATTAACCCTTTCACTGCCAGCCACCATTATCTTCTGCCATTATCTGCAATCTCTTCACACTCTAACTCCAGGAACTTTTACTGAGTAATGGGAAACTATTTTTCTATTGAAACTTACTCCCTTTACTGCTTGATGGGGACCTAAAGTCAAATTATGCTTTAGGTCCACTTATCCTCTTATCTCTGTGACACCCTAGTATGGGATGCCCTGCTGGTTTTCAAGCCCCAAAAATGGGCTTAATTATCTACTCTATATTCCTGTATCACTCCTACAAGAATTTGAAGGCCACATAACTGCTTTCTTTCAGTTCAACTCGATTTGAAACGCTGCTTGTTAAAGCGGACCAAAACCCTCTTCTTCCTAGTGTAAGTCTTCCACAGGGGCATTCTAATTTGGGATGCCCTGCTGTATGACCCCTACCCAAGCCCCATAATGGCTGATTGCTTAACCGACAAGCCCCATGACACATACGTGGGCCTCCTCTGTACAGCAATAAGCTTATTTTCATACCCCCGGCATTTACCCCCTGGCAGCCATTCAAGGCTTCCTGGCGCAGGGTGGGCACAGTGCAGGGGATGCAGAGGAAGCCTGCGCCATGGGAGCGTGTAGGGAGGTAACAGAGCCGTGATTCCAGGGGGTGTCACAAAGCGAGACGTCCTGCTGAAGGAGGAGGGGGATAATCATTGGTATTGAGATACTTTAAGCTCTAGCAAGTTAAATAACTAGATAATGATGTCCTGGGGCCAGGCTTCTGCACCACTCTCACATCCCTGACAGCCGGCAGCCAATGGAGTTTCCCAAATGTTGTCTTTTGTTTCTGCAAAGGAGGATCGCAGGAGGGTGAGTATTAATGGGCATTTTTGGGCTTCTTAGGGTCCAATGACAAGTGAATGAATATTCATGGACCTCAGTTTGGACACAGAGCCCCTCATAGAGTTAGGGGGGATTGACGCGACATCCCTTCACCTCGATCTCACCCTTCCAGCTTTGCCCATTCAGATAGGCCTGGCATGGGAGCGTGCATCAGCCGGGGGGGGGGGGGGGATTTCCAGATCTGTAAGCATAGCAGGAATTACACATATCAGGGCATCCCAAATCACTATACACTGGGGACAGGAAATCACCAGGTCATGGAGTCTTTTAGACTCAGGGTTTTGATCCACTTTCCTGCTATAGAGAGAATAGGAAACTTTAATGGACTCTCTCATTCATAAAACATAATCACTTTCACTTTGGTTGTAACTATTGTAACATTTGTAACAATATCTGGTGCAACTGTATCACTGAAAGCTCTAAAATGGGAACAAATTTCAAGAAACTGTCCCGACATAAACCAGTAAAATCACACATCACCTAGTGTCCCGCACAGCTGATCTGTTCTTGTTCAGAGATCGAATCCCCCGGCATTCAAGCTTCACCACAGCTCACCAGCGACACAGGGGACCAATGGCTGCCGCCCCCCTCCCCACCAGTCACAGTGACACTAATGCTATTTATTTCAATGGAGGAGGCGTGCTGAAGCCTGGCATGTGTAACCAGTCACTGTGACCCCCAGAAGCCTCCCATGAGCAGGGACACAATCTCAGGTGGCAGAAATGTTTATACTATAGAAGTGGGAAGGATTAGCCGCACAGGACAATAGGTGAGTATGCGTAGTCAGAATCGCTAGAAAGGTGAGTTTTTACAGAGATCTCCAGAGATACACACAGCAGGGCATCCCACATTGGGTTTGGTCCACTTTAAAGTCGACCAAAACCAGAGATTTAGACACCCTCGCCTCCACACACAGGCAGGGCAGCCATCAGAGCAGGAGATCCAAGACTCCAGTATTGGGCCCCTGTTCAGATGCCCCTAATGCCCACCCTGACCTGAGACACGCAGGGTGCCACATTATTGCTGCTGGCGTTGATGACAAATGGGGGTTTTGCCCCCTCCCCCGGGCTGGTTTGCTTTGGGGCCCAGTTCAAACTATGGGCCAGCCATCACACATAGGTTAGAGAGGGCCAGAGTCTTTAATATGGCGAGCTCTCTACTAGTTGCTTTCTGTGGTGAGCTTGGCATCTAAGACACTAGGGGTGGGAGCAGGGGTTTTGGTCTGCTTTAAGCTCTACCTCAGCATCCAGGGCAGGCTCCAGGTTTATGTGGGCCCTCGGGCGGCATGGTCTCAGTGGGCCCCTTTGTAGTGGAGAGTTGCAGGTCAGAGGTCTATAAATTCCATGGCATAGAACAGGGTGCAAGGACCAGCCTCTTGCACACCATAGGCAGGTTTGTAGCCTGCACTTGCCAGCCCCTAAGCCTTGCGAACTAGTATAGTGGTCTCCTGGGTTGAATGTAAAAAAAAACAAACACACAGCTAGATCGGCCCGGGAATCTATAAGATCCATTCCCTCCCCGCGGGGCATCCAAAATCTGATGTCCCGCTGTGTGAAATCCCCCCCCCCGCTACACTTACCTTAATCCTGGTCCAACGGTGCATGCGCGGACCGCGGACGCATCTCTGCTATCCCTTTAGCAGGGCGCGTGCCTGCGACAGCCATTTGTGAATGGCCGGCGCGCTCCATTAGAGGGAAGCGCAAGATGCGGCCGCCAGGGGGATCAGAGCTGCTGAGCTAAGACGTCGCTCAGATGTGCATAGCTCAACAGCTCTGAGCGCGCTAATTGGACGAGCGGCCACGCATGCACTGTAGGACCGCGGTGAGGGGCATTGATGCGGGAGATCTGGGGGGTTTCACTTCGGGGAGCCCCCGATCGGGGTGCCCCGGGGGAGTGGACCAAAATAGTCAAAATCCTGGGTTTTGGTCCACTTTAATAGTTACCTCCCATCCATCTCTCACACCTGCTGCTGCTGGAAGCCTTTTATACCTTCTGGCTGACAGAACATAAGGGGTTAATTAAAAAAAATAACATAGGATCCCCCTCCCTGGGGAGTTGAAAACCCTTAAAATTCCAGAAAAAAATTTCCCCCCTACCCAGCAAAACCAGCCCAGGACCAGCTATGGGGGCTTGTAGAACAGGGCGCAGGGGCCAGCTTTGGCAAAAGGGGGGGCTAGTGGCCAGGCGATTGCGGAAGCGTTGGGGAGGAGGTATTTCGTACACTACTCACCACGGAAGAGCCCCCTGGGCTCCTCCATGGTGAGAAGAGGGGGCAAAATACAAGGCATCGCGGCTGCAGTTAAGTAAAAGTTTTTATTTTCCCTACAAATTTGTGCTAGGGGGTGGGGGCCCTCGGCAGCTGACTGGGTAGGGATATATACCGAGGCTCTCCCCTTTTCAATGATACCTCCAGTGAGTCATTATCCTCTCTAGGTCCGGAGATCCAGCACTCAGAATTGTTCCACCCTGTCACCCATGAGCAACGGTACCGGGATTTTGCGGTCATGTCGCTTGGTCCGGTCGGCACTGTTCCACATGTCCTTGTCAGGATATATATATATCTGAGGTTCTGCACTTTCCAAAGCTACCTCCAGTAGGTGGTTAGCCCCCCTAGGTCCAGAGTTCTGGCACTTGGAAGTGTACCACCCAGGATTTACTGTGCCACCACTTGGTCTGGTTGGCCCTGATCCACTTGCCATTTTAGGGGTGTATACCTGAGGCTCTCCCTTTCCCAATGACACCTCCTTTGAGTCATTAGCCCCCCTAGGTCTAAACATCCGGCATTCGGAACTGTACCACCCAGGCACCCGCGAACAATGGTACTGGGACTTTCCAATCGACTAATAGGGGAGTATAATTGAGGTTCTCCCCTTTCCAACAAAACCTCCAGTGGGTCATTAGCACCCCTCTAGGTCCAGAGATCGACACTCAGAAAGGTACCTAGCACCTGCGAGCAACAGTACAGTACAGTAGGAATTTGGGGTGCACTTGGTCCAATAGGACCTGATCCATATGTCCTTGTAGGGGTGTATACCTGAGGTTCCAAGGATGCCTCCAGTGGATCATTAGCCCCCCTAGGTCCGGAGATCCAACACTGGGAAATGTAGCACCTTGCTGCCCATGAGCAACAGCACCAGGACAAATGGTCCGGTCGGCTCTAATCCACATGCCCTTGCAGTGGTGTATACCTAAGCTTCTCCCCTTTCTGACACCTATAGTAGATTGTTAGCCCCCCTAGGTCCAGAGATCTGGTGCTTGGAAGTGTACTATCCTAGACGATGATTTGGAGCCATGGGTCTCCGGATCCAGGGGGGCAATTATGCAGCTGTGCAAGGGCATGTGGATCCAATCGGTGGAAATTCATGGTTCTGTTGCTCCCGGGTGCTGGGGTCTAAAAATCAGTGGATGGTTCTTGTTCTGCAGCTGAATATCTCAGCTACATTCCCTGTAAGTCTGGGCTCCCTTGCCACCATGGTCCTGGAGAACCGGGGCTCAGAAATGGACCTCCCTGGACGAGGTGCATCGATTCCCAGGATGACCCACTTTGGACCCCGGATCTCTGGATGTAGTGGGGACTAGCAATCAACAGGATGCGCAGAGAGGTGGTGAGGACTGGAGCTGGTGGAGACAAGTAGTGGACAGTGCTGAGGACAGCACACAACAGGATTCTCCAGCCCAGATCAGCAGTAATGGCAGTCACCTACCTATCTACCTACCCGCCCACCAATTTACCCACTGATTTACTCACCCTACTACCTATCTAACTGGTAGCTGACCAACCTACCTACCTATCCAACTGCCTAATGACCTACTCGCCCCCCTACCCAGGACCTGGAGTGGCAGCTGGTAATCCTGGTGCACAGGCAGAATCGTGAGACCTGGTAGCTGAGGTGGCAGTTGCCCACTCACCTACCTTCCCACTTGCCCACCTACCTACTTGCCCTTCCCACCCACTCACCAATCTTTCTACCTACCCACCTACCTACCCACTGTGACAGTAGACAAGGGGATGGCCTGTTTATCACAGAGGCTGCCTGGAGATGATATGGCCTGGATGGCACAGGGGTCTGGATCTGATGTTCCGTTTAGTGTGCAAGCAAAGGCCAGCGTTTCTCATTGTTATGTTACTTGGCTGGATAATTACTGGAAAGAGGAATATCGGACCTAAAATAAAAAGGGGGCGATTCCCCCCACATCGGCCCCTACTTACCTTTCAGTTGTCGCTGCTGCCTTCTGAGGCGTCATCCGGCATCTTCAGGGCCCGATCCTCTGCCCCCCACTGGCTTAGCCGTCTGTAAGGGATTTTGTCCGGCTCCATTGCATCCCATTCATAGACACTGCGCAGACGCGGGATCAGGGGCCACATGCAGTGCCTGATGGGATGCAAGATGGTGCCGCTTGTTGGAAGGTCACCTGGAATCCAAGGGACCTAGAAGATGGATCCCCTGGCAAGGTGAGTAATTAGTGCCCAAAGGTTAAACCAGAGGGGGGCAGCAAATCGGTGATGTTTTGGGGGAGGTTTTTACTTCCCCTGATGTTCCTCTTTAAATAGGATTTCCAGTGTCTTCATAGCTCCCCCAGGTGCTGAGATGGGGGGGGGGGGTACAAAAAAAGACTTACCGCTCCTGTAATTCAGCACTGTCACGTGGCCAAAAATACTGCATCAAGGGACTCCTCCTGGTTTTTTACCCAGGGGCCTCCACCACACTTAATCCAATTCCAGATGGCGGCCCTGCACATGGGTTTTGTTTCCCTTATCATGTCAGTTTGGGATGCCCCCTGCAGAGATGTTAACGCACATGAATTTTTTGGCTGTCTCTCAAAATGTATCCCTCTCTCGTGGTCACCTGGCATCCACTGATATCACCCGGAATTTTAGGACACCCATCAGCCCCCAGAAAGAAGTCGTTGCTCCTATAACTGCAACAGCCTGCTTTCCATGATTTCTGGCCTCTGTGGCGGCGTCACTTCCTGTCTTGGTTAGCAGGCATTGCCGTCCAGACTTGGAGGTGATGCCGTCCGGGGAGAAGCGGACCAGAAGTGCATTCCAGGAGGCGCGGTGCCCGGCCACCAGTCTGTTACACTTTATATGTTTTTACCATTTACTAAACCACTGACCAGTCTGGCTATGGTTTGGATGTTGGAACCCTGATTAAAGCAGAACAAAACCCAGCAGCGGCCGGTATAGAGGCTAAAAGATTCCAAGGCCAGCCTCTGTCTTCTCCCCGAATCGGGATGCCTCACTGTGTGACACCCCTGCAGGGCGCCCATAAAAACTCACCTCTTCCTGCTCTAACAGTGCATGCGCGGGCTCTCGTCCAATGAGAGCCATCTGCCAAATGACATAGTCACAGCAGACGGCTCTCATTGAATGGGAGCCCGCACATTTGATGTTGGAACAAGGAGGTGAGTGAATAGCAGCTTTCTGGGGGGTTTCACACATCGGGGCATCCTAGTTTGGGATGCTCTGGGGAAAAACAAGCCACCCTGTTATCTTTTAGATGTTGCCCATCTATACACTTGAATAGGTGGCTAGTCACTCTGTGCACAGTCTGTGCGGCAGTCGCAGGAGCACCGGGGACAGTGCAGGGTATAACCTGTCACGGGACAGAGGAAGGGGGCCCATACCGTTCAACTTTTCAGGATGGGAAAGAGGGACAATATGTAAATGAAGCCACGCCCCCTTATTGAGTGATGGATAAGAGGATGTAACAGCACTATAAACACTTTAAACTGGCAAAAGTAGATCTGCATGTTACACCTAAAAAGGGGGACAAATGAGAACAATAAGGGACATGTGCCTCCAAATCAGGAACAGTTGGGAGGTATGGGGAGTATAGGGTGAACCAGGTTGTTTTCGGGGGATCTCTCGCTACAGGGGGGTAAAAACACTCACTTTAATATGGAATGCTCTCTACCAATTGCTTTCTGTGGTGAGCTTGGCATCTAAGACACTAGGATTGGGAGCAGGGGGTTTTGGTCTGCTTTAAGCTCCACCTCAGCATCATTAGAGCATGTAACCGATATGTCTGTGGAGACTCCATTACCCAGCATCCCTTATTGGCATGTGGGAGCGGGAAAACACATAGTTTGAGTCTTTTTCCTAGTGCACAGCACGGCCTGTTCCATGTAGTCCTTACATCTGGGGTATTCCGCCACAAGGTGGCGCAGTGTACTGCAAAGGATTTGTGGCTCCTCCCGACCCCATATAAAAACCGGAATCACCCATAGACCTCCAGTGTTTCCTTTGCAGTCATACTGCCAAATTAGGAGTCCCCTGCAAAGCAGATCAAATCCCAGGTGAGTGAAAATCCTGGGTTTTGCTCCACTTTACAACCCAGGTAAAAACAGTTTTGGTCTTCTTTTGGTCCAGGGATAAGGAAATCAGCAGACCCAAAAGGCTTATTTAATTTTAGGTGCCCCCTAGAGGAACAGCAGCCTCCCTGGAGACTTAAAGACTTGGTGGGGGCACTGTTCCTCTTTAAAGAGGACCTAAAATCAAATATATCTATAGGTCTGCTGAATGCCCTTTGTCCTGAGTATGGAAAGAGAGGAAAAAACACCCAAAAGAGTGAAGATCCTGGTTGGTGTTTCTCTTTAAACAAAATGGGATCCATCTTTAGCCCTCCCCTTTCCCCCTTTGATCAACCAGAGCTCCTTCTTGGTTTTCCCTCATGATGACACAATGTGCTCCCTCTAGTGGTCAGTGTGGAGTAAGGAGGCAGTGTAATACCAACACACTGACCACTAGAGGGAGAACACTGCAACTACTTGAGCTTACTGTGGAGCAATGTTCTACATAGTTGGCACCAAATTAACAAACTTGATAGTTGTGACTAAATAAAGATCAGCCACTTATATAAAAAATATACAATTTTATTTAAAAGTATTGTCTATAATAAAATGAAAAATGTTTGATACGCTTTGCAGACACATTTATTTCAATACATATAAACATTTAGAAATTCAGAAAAAGAAATAGTGAGTCCTGCTCTTTTCTTCAGCTCCCTCAGAAGTCCTTATTTTCCCCCATAGGGACAGTCTTTAATTCTCCCTAAACTGCCCCAAAGTTTATGCCCCTTTTCCTGCAGCTTAATTCACCTGTAACAGATCCCCTCAGGTTACTTACAAGTCCTTATATGTGGCCTCTAGTCCTGGCTTTAGTCCACCTCCTCAATGGTGGGCCCGGAGTTGCAGCCCTGTCTGGCCTGAGCCCCGCAGCTGGCTCCCGGCATGGCGCTTCCGGTCGCCCCTTGGTACAGTTGGCTGATGATGGGGTTACACACTCTCTCCAGCTCCTTCTGCTGATGGCTGTACTCCTCTTTCTCAGCCAACTGGTTCTTGTCCAGCCATGACAGGACCTCATTACACTTATCCAATATGGCCGTCTTATCTGATGGGCTGATTTTGTCCTTGATGGCGTCATTCTCCACGGTGCTCTTCAGGTTGAAGACATAGGACTCCAGGGAGTTCTTAGCGGCTATCCTCTCTCTCTGGGCTTCATCGTCCGCCTTGTACCTCTCTGCCTCCTGCACCATCTTCTCGATCTCTTCTTTGCTCAGTCTGCCCTTGTCGTTGGTGATTGTGATCTTATTCTGCTTGCCTGAGCTTTTGTCCACAGCAGACACGTTTAGGATGCCGTTGGCGTCGATGTCAAAGGTGACCTCAATCTGGGGCACCCCACGTGGGGCAGGAGGGATGCCGCTCAGTTCAAACTTGCCCAGGAGATTGTTATCCTTTGTCATTGCTCTCTCACCCTCAAAGACCTGGATGAGGACACCCGGCTGGTTGTCAGAGTAAGTGGTGAAGGTCTGGGTCTGCTTGGTGGGAATGGTGGTGTTGCGTTTGATGAGCACAGTCATCACACCCCCGGCGGTTTCCAGACCGAGGGAGAGCGGTGCCACGTCCAGCAGGAGCAGATCCTGGACATTCTCAGACTTGTCACCGGTCAGGATGGCAGCTTGTACGGCAGCTCCATAGGCCACGGCCTCATCAGGGTTGATGCTCTTGTTCAGCTCCTTTCCATTGAAGAAGTCCTGCAGGAGCTTCTGCACCTTGGGAATTCGAGTTGACCCTCCAACAAGGACAATGTCATGAATCTGAGACTTGTCCAGCTTGGCATCTCTGAGGGCCTTTTCTACAGGATCAAGGGTTCCCCTGAAGAGGTCTGAGCACAGTTCCTCAAAGCGAGCTCTGGTGATGGAAGTGTAGAAGTCAATGCCCTCATACAGGGAGTCAATCTCAATGCTGGCTTGGCTGCTGGAGGACAGGGTGCGCTTGGCTCTCTCACAAGCTGTCCTGAGCCTCCTCAGAGCTCTCTTATTCTGGCTAATGTCCTTCTTGTGCTTGCGCTTGAATTCCTCCACAAAGTGGTTCACCATGCGGTTGTCAAAGTCTTCTCCCCCCAGATGGGTGTCACCGGCCGTGGCTTTCACCTCGAAGACGCCGTCGTCGATAGTGAGGATGGAGACGTCGAAAGTACCGCCGCCCAAGTCAAAGATCAGGACGTTGCGCTCTCCTCGGCTTCCTTTGTCTAAGCCGTAAGCGATGGCGGCAGCTGTGGGCTCATTGATGATCCTCAGCACGTTCAGACCGGCTATGGCGCCGGCGTCCTTGGTGGCTTGGCGCTGCGAGTCGTTGAAATAGGCCGGCACGGTGATAACGGCGTTTCTCACAGGATGACCCAGATACGCCTCAGCCGTTTCCTTCATCTTCAGCAAGACCATGGAGGAGATTTCCTCAGGTGAGAAGGTCTTCTCCTCTCCTTTGTAGTCCACCTTCACCTTGGGCTTCCCGCCATCGCTCACCACCTGGAAGGGCCAGTGCTTCATGTCGGACTGTACCACGGCTTCATTGAACTTTCTGCCGATCAGCCTCTTGGCATCGAAGACTGTGTTGTGCGGGTTCATGGCCACCTGGTTCTTGGCGGCATCTCCCATCAGTCTCTCTGTGTCGGTGAAGGCCACGTAGCTGGGGGTGGTGCGGTTCCCCTGGTCATTGGCGATGATCTCCACCTTGCCATGCTGGAACACGCCCACGCAGGAATAGGTTGTGCCCAGGTCAATGCCAATGGCCAATGTCTCTTTAGGAGCCATCTTGCTTAGGATAGATGTGTGGAGATTTCTCTTGTGTCAGTAGATGAAGCTGTCTCGGCTGTGTCACCAGATGTCGTCTGGTCTGTGCTGTCAGCAGTCGCTGTGCGCTCTCCTCTGTCAGCTCTGCTCTCTCTGGCTGCCTGTGAGCTGCTCACCTCTATTTATACTCACCAGCCCCCGCTGCCAGAACCTTCCCCACCAATCCGGAACCTCACCTGTCTCCCTGGTAACCAGCTGGAAGCTTCCCCACACTTCCTAGCAGCAACAGCCAATCAGCTGAGAGCGTTCACACAAGGTTTGTGTTACTTCTGGTATGGAGGCGGGGTTCCCTTCCTGCTTAGCCAATCACAGCATTAAGAGGCAGAATGACATCACCGGGAGAAATACGAAGAAGATTCCGGAGAGGGCTGCAATGTTCTGGCTGCTCATTGTCTCTCAGCCTCCAGTAACCCCTTCACTGCCAGCCTCCAGTAACCCCTTCACTGCCAGCCTCCAGTAACCCCTTCACTGCCGGCCTCCAGTAACCCCTTCACTGCCATCCTCCAGTAACCCCTTCACTGCCGGCCTCCAGTAACCCCTTCACTGCCGGCCTCCAGTAACCCCTTCACTGCCGGCCTCCAGTAACCCCTTCACTGCCGGCCTCCAGTAACCCCTTCACTGCCGGCCTCCAGTAACCCCTTCACTGCCAGCCTCCAGTAACCCCTTCACTGTCAGGCTCCAGTAACCCCTTCACTGCCGGCCTCCGGTAACCCCTTCACTGCCGGCCTCCAGTAACCCCTTCACTGCCGGCCTCCAGTAACCCCTTCACTGCCAGCCTCCAGTAACCCCTTCACTGCCGGCCTCCAGTAACCCCTTCACTGCCAGCCTCCAGTAACCCCTTCACTGCCAGCCTCCAGTAACTTCTTCACTGCCGGCCTCCAGTAACCCCTTCACTGCCAGCCTCCAGTAACCCCTTCACTGCCGGCCTCCAGTAATCCCTTCACTGCCGGCCTCCAGTAACCCCTTCACTGCCGGCCTCCAGTAACTCCTTCACTGCCAGCCTCCAGTAACCCCTTCACTGCCGGCCTCCAGTAACCCCTTCACTGCCGGCCTCCAGTAACCCCTTCACTGCCGTCCTCCAGTAACCCCTTCACTGCCGGCCTCCAGTAACCCCTTCACTGCCGGCCTCCAGTAACCCCTTCACTGCCGGCCTCCAGTAACCCCTTCACTGCCGGCCTCCAGTAACCCCTTCACTGCCGGCCTCCAGTAACCCCTTCACTGCCGGCCTCCAGTAACCCCTTCACTGCCGGCCTCCATTAACTCCTTCACTGCCGGCCTCCAGTAACCCCTTCACTACCTGCCTCCAGTAACCCCTTCACTGCCGGCCTCCAGTAACCCCTTCACTGCCGGCCTCCAGTAACCCCTTCACTGCCGGCCTCCAGTAACCCCTTCACTGCCGGCCTCCAGTAACCCCTTCACTGCCGGCCTCCAGTAACCCCTTCACTGCCGGCCTCCAGTAACCCCTTCACTGCCAGCCTCCAGTAACCCCTTCACTGCCGGCCTCCAGTAACCCTTTCGCTGCCTGTCTGCAGTAAACCATTCCCTGTCTGCCTCCAGTAAGCACTTCAACACACACAATCCCACTTTGGGGTGCTTCTGCCTTTGTCCTATGCCGCTTTAATGTGTCCTGCACCACCCCGCCCTCACTGGCTGTAATGAGGGATGCTCTTCTCTGACTAGAATAGAGGGAAGGCCCTCACTGGCTGGAATGGAGGGATGCTGCTCACTGGCAGTAATGGAGGGATGCCCCTCACTAGATGTAATTAGAAATGCCCCTCACTGGCTGTAATGAGGGATGCCCCTCACTGACAAATGGAGGGATGCTACTCACTGGCTGAAATAAGGTATGCCCCTCACTGGCTGGAATGGAGGGATGCTCGTAATTGGCTGTAATGGAGGGATGCCACTCACCTGCTGTAAAGAAAGGATGCTCCTCACTGGCTGTAATGGAGGGATGCCCCTCACTGGCTGTAATAATGGGTGTCCCTCACTGGCTAGAATGGAGGGATGCCCATTGTTGGCTGTTATGGAGGTATGGCCCTCACTGGCTGTAATGAGGGATGCCCCTCACTAGCTGTAATGGAGGGGTGCTCCTCACTGGCTGTAATGGAGGGGTGCTCCCCACTGGCTGTAATGCAGGGGTGCTCCTCAATGGCTGTAATGTAGGGGCGCCCCTCACTGGCTGTAATTAGGGATGCCCCTCACTGGCTGTAATAAGGGGTGTCCCTCACTAGCTAGAATGGAGGGGTGCTTCTCAGTGGCTTATATAAAGAAATGCTGCTCACAGGCTGTAATGGAGGGATGCCCATTGCTGGTTGTAATGAAGGGGTGCTGCTTACTGGTTATAATAAGGGATGTCTCTCACTGGCTGTGATGGAGGGGTCGGCAGTGAAGGGGTTACTGGAGGATGGCAATGAAGGGGTTACTGGAGGCCGGCAGTGAAGGGATTACTGGAGGCCGGCAGTGAAAGGGTTACTGGAGGCCGGCAGTGAAGGGGTTACTGGAGGCCGGCAGTGAAGGGGTTACTGGAGGAAGGCAGTGAAGGGGTTACTGGAGGCCGGCAGTGAAGGGGTTACTGGAGGCCGGCAGTGAAAGGGTTACTGGAGGATGGCAGTGAAGGGGTTACTGCAGGCTGGGAGTGAAGGGGTTACTGGAGGCCGGCAGTGAAGGGGTTACTGGAGGCAGGCAGTGAAGGGATTACTGGAGGCTGGGAGTGAAGGGGTTACTGGAGGCTGGCAGTGAAGGGTTTACTGGAGGATGGCAGTGAAGGGGTTACTGGAGGCCGGCAGTGAAGGGGTTACTGGAGGCTGGGAGTGAAGGGGTTACTGGAGGCCGGCAGTGAAGGGGTTACTGGAGGCCGGCAGTGAAGGGGTTACTGCAGGCTGGGAGTGAAGGGGTTACTGGAGGCCGGCAGTGAAGGGGTTACTGGAGGCAGGCAGTGAAGGGATTACTGGAGGCTGGGAGTGAAGGGGTTACTGGAGGCTGGCAGTGAAGGGTTTACTGGAGGATGGCAGTGAAGGGGTTACTGGAGGCCGGCAGTGAAGGGTTTACTGGAGGATGGCAGTGAAGGAGTTACTGGAGGCCGGCAGTGAAGGGGTTACTGGAGACAGGCAGTGAAGGGGTTACTGGAGGCCGGCAGTGAAGGGGTTACTGGAGGCCGGCAGTGAAGGGGTTACTGGAGGCCGGCAGTGAAGGGGTTACTGGAGGCTGGGAGTGAAGGGGTTACTGGAGGCTGGCAGTGAAGGGTTTACTGGAGGATGGCAGTGAAGGGGTTACTGGAGGCCGGCAGTGAAGGGGTTACTGGAGGCAGGCGGTGAAGGGGTTACTGGAGGATGGCAGTGAAGGGGTTACTGGAGGCCGGCAGTGAAGGGGTTACTGGAGGCCGGCAGTGAAGGGGTTACTGGAGGATGGCAGTGAAGGGGTTACTGGAGGCCGGTAGTGAAGGGGTTATTGGAGGCCGGCAGTGAAGGGGTTACTGGAGGCCGGCAGTGAAGGGGTTACTGGAGGCCGGTAGTGAAGAGGTTACTGGAGGCCGGCAGTGAAGGGGTTACTGGAGGCCGGCAGTGAAGGGGTTACTGGAGGCTGGCAGTGAAGGGGTTACTGGAGGATGGCAGTGAAGGGGTTACTGGAGGCTGGCAGTGAAGGGGTTACTGGAGGCTGGCAGTGAAGGGGTTACTGGAGGCCGGCAGTGAAGGGGTTACTGGAGGATGGCAGTGAAGGGGTTACTGGAGGCTGGCAGTGAAGGGGTTACTGGAGGCTGGCAGTGAAGGGGTTACTGGAGGCCGGCAGTGAAGGGGTTACTGGAGGCCGGCAGTGAAGGGGTTACTGGAGGCCGGCAGTGAAGGGGTTACTGGAGGCCGGCAGTGAAGGGGTTACTGGAGGCTGGCAGTGAAGGGGTTACTGGAGGCTGGCAGTGAAGGGGTTACTAGAGGCAGGCAGTGAAGGGGTTACTGGAGGCCGGTAGTGAAGGGGTTACTGGAGGCCGGCAGTGAAGGGGTTACTGGAGGCTGGCAGTGAAGGGGTTACTGGAGGCTGGCAGTGAAGGGGTTACTGGAGGCCAGCAGTGAAGGGGTTACTGTTGGCCGGCAGTGAAGGGGTTACTGGCGGCCGGCAGTGAAGGGGTTACTGGAGGCAGGCAGTGAAGGGGTTACTGGAGGCCGGCAGGGAAGGGGTTACTGGAGGCCCGGCAGTGAAGGGGTTACTGGAGGCAGGCAGTGAAGGGGTTACTGGAGGCCGGCAGTGAAGGGGTTACTGGAGGCTGAGAGACAATGAGCAGCCAGAACATTGCAGCCCTCTCCGGAATCTTCTTCGTATTTCTCCCGGTGATGTCATTCTGCCTCTTTAGGCTGTGATTGGCTAAACAGGAAGGGAACCCCGCCTCCATACCACAAGTAACACAAACCTTGTGTGAAAGCTCTCAGCTGATTGGCTGTTGCTGCTAGGAAGCGTGGGGAAGCTTCCAGCTGGTTACCAGGGAGACAGGTGAGGTTCCGGATTGGTGGGGAAGGTTCTGGCAGCGGGGGCTGGTGAGTATAAATAGAGGTGAGCAGCTCACAGGCAGCCAGAGAGAGCAGAGCTGACAGAGGAGAGCGCACAGCGACTGCTGACAGCACAGACCAGACGACATCTGGTGACACAGCCGAGACAGCTTCATCTACTGACACAAGAGAAATCTCCACACATCTATCCTAAGCAAGATGGCTCCTAAAGAGACATTGGCCATTGGCATTGACCTGGGCACAACCTATTCCTGCGTGGGCGTGTTCCAGCACGGCAAGGTGGAGATCATCGCCAATGACCAAGGGAACCGCACCACCCCCAGCTACGTGGCCTTCACCGACACAGAGAGACTGATGGGAGATGCCGCCAAGAACCAGGTGGCCATGAACCCGCACAACACAGTCTTCGATGCCAAGAGGCTGATCGGCAGAAAGTTCAATGAAGCCGTGGTACAGTCCGACATGAAGCACTGGCCCTTCCAGGTGGTGAGCGATGGCGGGAAGCCCAAGGTGAAGGTGGACTACAAAGGAGAGGAGAAGACCTTCTCACCTGAGGAAATCTCCTCCATGGTCTTGCTGAAGATGAAGGAAACGGCTGAGGCGTATCTGGGTCATCCTGTGAGAAACGCCGTTATCACCGTGCCGGCCTATTTCAACGACTCGCAGCGCCAAGCCACCAAGGACGCCGGCGCCATAGCCGGTCTGAACGTGCTGAGGATCATCAATGAGCCCACAGCTGCCGCCATCGCTTACGGCTTAGACAAAGGAAGCCGAGGAGAGCGCAACGTCCTGATCTTTGACTTGGGCGGCGGCACTTTCGACGTCTCTATCCTCACTATCGACGACGGCGTCTTCGAGGTGAAAGCCACGGCCGGTGACACCCATCTGGGGGGAGAAGACTTTGACAACCGCATGGTGAACCACTTTGTGGAGGAATTCAAGCGCAAGCACAAGAAGGACATTAGCCAGAATAAGAGAGCTCTGAGGCGGCTCAGGACAGCTTGTGAGAGAGCCAAGCGCACCCTGTCCTCCAGCAGCCAAGCCAGCATTGAGATTGACTCCCTGTATGAGGGCATTGACTTCTACACTTCCATCACCAGAGCTCGCTTTGAGGAACTGTGCTCAGACCTCTTCAGGGGAACCCTTGATCCTGTAGAAAAGGCCCTCAGAGATGCCAAAATGGACAAGTCTCACATTCATGACATTGTCCTTGTTGGAGGGTCAACTCGAATTCCCAAAGTGCAGAAGCTCCTGCAGGACTTCTTCAATGGAAAGGAGCTGAACAAGAGCATCAACCCTGATGAGGCCGTGGCCTATGGAGCTGCCGTACAAGCTGCCATCCTGACCGGTGACAAGTCTGAGAATGTCCAGGATCTGCTCCTGCTGGACGTGGCACCGCTCTCCCTCGGTCTGGAAACCGCCGGGGGTGTGATGACTGTGCTCATCAAACGCAACACCACCATCCCCACCAAGCAGACCCAGACCTTCACCACTTACTCTGACAACCAGCCGGGTGTCCTCATCCAGGTATTTGAGGGTGAGAGAGCAATGACAAAGGACAACAATCTCCTGGGCAAGTTTGAACTGAGCGGCATCCCTCCTGCCCCACGTGGGGTGCCCCAGATTGAGGTCACCTTTGACATTGATGCCAACGGCATCCTAAACGTGTCTGCTGTGGACAAAAGCTCAGGCAAGCAGAATAAGATCACAATCACCAACGACAAGGGCAGGCTGAGCAAAGAAGAGATCGAGAAGATGGTGCAGGAGGCAGAGAGGTACAAGGCGGACGATGAAGCCCAGAGAGAGAGGATAGCCGCTAAGAACTCCCTGGAGTCCTATGTCTTCAACCTGAAGAGCACCGTGGAGAATGACGCCATCAAGGACAAAATCAGCCCATCAGATAAGACGGCCATATTGGATAAGTGTAATGAGGTCCTGTCATGGCTGGACAAGAACCAGTTGGCTGAGAAAGAGGAGTACAGCCATCAGCAGAAGGAGCTGGAGAGAGTGTGTAACCCCATCATCAGCCAACTGTACCAAGGGGCGACCGGAAGCGCCATGCCGGGAGCCAGCTGCGGGGCTCAGGCCAGACAGGGCTGCAACTCCGGGCCCACCATTGAGGAGGTGGACTAAAGCCAGGACTAGAGGCCACATATAAGGACTTGTAAGTAACCTGAGGGGATCTGTTACAGGTGAATTAAGCTGCAGGAAAAGGGGCATAAACTTTGGGGCAGTTTAGGGAGAATTAAAGACTGTCCCTATGGGGGAAAATAAGGACTTCTGAGGGAGCTGCAGAGAAGAGCAGGACTCACTATTTATTTCTTTTTCTGAATTTCTAAATGTTTATATGTATCGAAATGAATATGTCTGCAAAGCGTATCAAACATTTTTCATTTTGTTATAGACAATACTTTTAAATAAAATTGTATATTTTTTTATAGATGAAGTGTCTGATCTTTATTTAGTCACAACTATCGAGTTTGTTAATTTGGTGCCAACTATGTAGGACATTGCTCCACAGTAAGCTCAAGTAGTTGCAGTGTTCTCCCTCTAGTGGTCAGTGTGTTGGTATTACACTGCCTCCTTACTCCACACTGACCACTAGAGGGAGCACATTGTGTCATCATGAAGGAAAACCAAGGAGCTCTGGTTGATCAAAGGGGGGGGGGGGAGTCAAGATGTATCTCATTTTGTTTAAAGAGAAACACCAACCCGGATTTTCACTCTTTTGGGTGTTTTTTCCTCTCTTTCCATATTCAGGACAAAGGACATTCGGCAGACCTGAAGATATATTTGATTTTAGGTCCTCTTTAAAGAGGAACAGTGCCCCCACCAAGTCTTTAAGTCTCCAGGGAGGCTGCTGTTCCTCTAGGGGGCACCTAAAATTAAATAAGCCTTTGGGTCTGCTGATTTCCTTATCCCTGGACCAAAAGAAGACCAAAACTGGTTTTACCTGGGTTGTAAAGTGGAGCAAAACCCAGGATTTTCACTCACCTGGGATTTGATCTGCTTTGCAGGGGACTCCTAATTTGGCAGTATGACTGCAAAGGAAACACTGGAGGTCTATGGGTGCTTCCGGTTTTTATATGGGGTCGGGAGGAGCCACAAATCCTTTGCAGTACACTGGAGTCTCCACAGACATATCGGTTACATGCTCTAATGATGCTGAGGTGGAGTATAAAGCAGACCAAAACCCCCTGCTCCCAATCCTAGTGTCTTAGATGCCAAGCTCACCACAGAAAGCAATTGGTAGAGAGCATTCCATATTAAAGTGAGTGTTTTTACCCCCCTGTAGCGAGAGATCCCCCGAAAACAACCTGGTTCACCCTATACTCCCCATACCTCCCAACTGTTCCTGATTTGGAGGCACATGTCCCTTATTGTTCTCATTTGTCCCCCTTTTTAGGTGTAACATGCAGATCTACTTTTGCCAGTTTAAAGTGTTTATAGTGCTGTTACATCCTCTTATCCATCACTCAATAAGGGGGCGTGGCTGCATTTACATATTGTCCCTCTTTTTCCATCCTGAAAAGTTGAACGGTATGGGCAGGGCCGACTCTAGGGTTTTGTGGGCCCTTGGGCGACAGGGTCTCAGTGGGCCCCCTTCCTCTGTCCCGTGACAGGTTACACCCTGCACTGTCCCCGGTGCTCCTGCGACTGCCGCACAGACTGTGCACAGAGTGACTAGCCACATATTCAAGTGTATAGATGGGCAACATCTAAAAGATAACAGGGTGGCTTGTTTTCCCAAGAGCATCCCAAACTAGGATGCCCCGCTGTGTGACACCCCCCAGAAAGCTGCTATTCACTCACCTCCTTGTTCCAACATCAAATGTGTGGGCTCCCATTCAATGAGAGCCGTCTGCTGTGACTATGTCATTTGTCAGGTGGCTCTCATTGGACGAGAGCCCGCGCATGCACTGTTAGAGCAGGAAGAGGTGAGTTTTTATGGGCGCCCTGCAGGGGTGTCACACAGTGAGGCATCCCGATTCGGGGAGAAGACAGAGGCTGGCCGTGGAATCTTTTAGCCTCTATACCGGCCGCTGCTGGGTTTTGTTCTGCTTTAATCAGGGTTCCAACATCCAAACCATAGCCAGACTGGTCAGTGGTTTAGTAAATGGTAAAAACATATGAAGTGTAACAGACTGGTGGCCGGGCACCGCGCCTCCTGGAATGCACTTCTGGTCCGCTTCTCCCCGAACGGCATCACCTCCAAGTCTGGACGGCAATGCCTGCCAACCAAGACAGGAAGTGACGCCGCCACAGAGGCCAGAAATCATGGAAAGCAGGCTGTTGCAGTTATAGGAGTAACGATGTCTTTCTGGGGGCTGATGGGTGTCCTAAAATTCCGGGTGATATCAGCGGACGCCAGGTGACCGCGAGAGAGGGATACATTTTGAGAGACAGCCAAAAAATTCATGTGAGTTAACATTTCTGCAGGGGGCATCCCAAACTGACATGATAAGGGAAACAAAACCCATGTGCAGGGCCGCCATCTGGAATTGGATTAAGTGTGGTGGAGGCCCCTGGGTAAAAAACCTGGTGGAGGCCCTTGATGCAGTATTTTTGGCGACGTGACAGTGCTGAATTACAGGAGCGGTAAGTCTTTTTTTGTACCCCCATCTCAGCACCGGGGGGAGCTATGAAGACACTGGAAATCCTATTTAAAGAGGAACATCAGGGGAAGTAAAAACCTCCCCCAAAACATCACCGATTTGCTGCCCCCCTCTGGTTTAACCTTTGGGCACTAATTACTTACCTCGCCAGGGGATCCATCTTCTAGGTCCCTTGGATTCCAGGTGACCTTCCAACAAGCGGCACCATCTTGCATCCCATCAGGCACTGCATGTGGCCCCTGATCCCGCGTCTGCGCAGTGTCTATGAATGGGATGCAATGGAGCCGGACAAAATCCCTTACAGACGGCTAAGCAAGTGGGGGGCAGAGGATCGGGCACTGAAGACGCCGGATGAAGCCTCAGAAGGCAGCAGAGACAACCAAAAGGTAAGTAGGGGCCGATGTGGGGGGAATCGCCCCCTTTTTATTTTAGGTCCGATATTCCTCTTTCCAGTAATTATCCAGCCAAGTAACATAACAATGAGAAACGCTGGCCTTTGCTTGCACACTAAACGGAACATCAGATCCAGACCCCTGTGCCATCCAGGCCATATCATCTCCAGGCAGCCTCTGTGATAAACAGGCCATCCCCTTGTCTACTGTCACAGTGGGTAGGTAGAAAGATTGGTGAGTGGGTGGGAAGGGCAAGTAGGTAGGTGGGCAAGTGGGAAGGTAGGTGAGTGGGCAACTGCCACCTCAGCTACAAGGTTTCACGATTCTGCCTGTGCACCAGGATTACCAGCTGCCGCTCCAGGTCCTGGGTAGGGGGGCGAGTAGGTCATTAGGCAGTTGGATAGGTAGGTAGGTTGGTCAGCTACCAGTTAGATAGGTAGTAGGGTGAGTAAATCAGTGGGTAAATTGGTGGGCGGGTAGGTAGATAGGTAGGTGACTGCCATTACTGCTGATCTGGGCTGGAGGATCCTGTTGTGTGCTGTCCTCAGCACTGTCCACCACTTATCTCCACCAGCTCCAGTCCTCACCACCTCTCTGCGCATCCTGTTGATTGCTAGTCCCCACTACATCCAGAGATCCGGGGTCCAAAGTGGGTCATCCTGGGAATCGATGCACCTCATCCAGGGAGGTCCATTTCTGAGCCCCGGTTCTCCAGGACCATGGTGGCAAGGAAGCCCAGACTTACAGGGAATGTAGCTGAGATCTTCAGCTGCAGAACAAGAACCATCCACTGATTTTTAGACCCCAGCACCCGAGAGCAACAGAACCGTGAATTTCCGCCGATTGGATCCACATGCCCTTGCACAGCTGCATAACTGCCCCCCTGGATCCGGAGACCCAAGGCTCCAAATCATCGTCTAGGATAGTACACTTCCAAGCACCAGATCTCTGGACCAAGGGGGGCTAGAAAGGGGAGAAGCTTAGGTATACACCACTGCAAGGGCATGTGGATTAGAGCCGACCGGACCAATTGTCCTGGTGCTGTTGCTCATGGGCAGCAAGGTGCTACATTTCCCAGTGTTGGATCTCCGGACCTAGGGGGGCTAATGATCCACTGGAGGCATCCTTGGAACCTCAGGTATACACCCCTAAAAGGACATATGGATCAGGTTCTATTGGACCAAGTGCACCCCAAATTCCTACTGTACTGTACTGTTGCTCGCGGGTGCTAGGTACCTTTCTGTGTGTCGATCTCTGGACCTAGAGGGGTGCTTATGACCCACTGGAGGTTTTGTTGGAAAGGGGAGAACCTCAATTATACTCCCCTATTAGTCGATTGGAAAGTCCCAGTACCATTGTTCGCGGGTGCCTGGGTGGTACAGTTCCGAATGTCGGATGTTTAGACCTAGGGGGGCTAATGACTCAAAGGAGGTGTCATTGGGAAAGGGAGAGCCTCAGGTATACACCCCTAAAATGGCAAGTGGATCAGGGCCAACCAGACCAAGTGGTGGCACAGTAAATCCTGGGTGGTACACTTCCAAGTGCCAGAACTCTGGACCTAGGGGGGCTAACCACCTACTGGAGGTAGCTTTGGAAAGGGCAGAACCTCAGATATATATATATCCTGACAAGGACATGTGGAACAGTGCCGACCGGACCAAGCGACATCACCGCAAAATCCCAGTACCGTTGCTCATGGGTGACAGGGTGGAACAATTCTGAGTGCTGGATCTCCGGACCTAGAGGGGATAATGACTCACTGGAGGTGTCATTGAAAAGGGGAGAGCCTCGGTATATATCCCTACCCAGTCAGCTGCCGAGGGCCCCCACCCCCTGGCACAAATTTGTAGGGAAAAAAAAAACTTTTACTTAACTGCAGCCGAGATGCCTTGTATTTTGCCCCCTCCTCTCACAATGGAGGAGCCCAGGGGGCTCTTCCGTGGTGAGGAGTGTACGAAATACCTCCTCCCCAACGCTTCCGCAATCGCCTGGCCACTAGCCCCCCCTTTTGCCAAAGCTGGCCCCTGCGCCCTGTTCTACAAGCCCCCATAGCTGGTCCTGGGCTGGTTTTGCTGGGTAGGGGGGAACCCATGTCATTTTTTTCTGACATTTTAAGGGTTTTTAACCCCCCAGGGAGGGGGATCCTATGTTATTTTTTTTTAATTAACCCCTTATGTTCTGTCAGCCAGAAGGTATAAAAGGCTTCCAGCAGCAGCAGGTGTGAAAGATGGATGGGAGGTAACTATTAAAGTGGACCAAAACCCAGGATTTTGACTATTTTGGTCCACTCCCCTGGGGCACCCCGATCGGGGGGGCCCCGCTAAGTGAAACCCCCCAGATCTCCCGCATCAATGCCCCTCACAGCGGTCCTACAGCACATGTGTGGCCGCTCGTCCAATCAGCACGCTCAGAGCTGTTGAGCTGTGCACATCTGAGCGGCGTCTTACCGCATCTTGCGCTTCCCTCTAATGGAGCGCGCCCTGCCGTCGCAGGCACGCGCCCTGCTAGAGGGATAGCAGAGATGCGTCCGCGGTCCGCGCATGCACCGTTGGACCAGGATTAAGGTAAGTGTAGCGGGGGGGGGGGATTTCACACAGCGGGGATTTTGGATGCCCCGCGGGGAGGGAATGGATCTTATAGATTCCCGGGCCGATCCAGCTGTGTGTTTTGTTTTTTTTTTACATTCAACCCAGGAGACCACTATACTAGTTCGCAAGGCTTAGGGGCTGGCAAGTGCAGGCTACAAACCTGCCTATGGTGTGCAAGAGGCTGGTCCTTGCACCCTGTTCTATGCCATGGAATTTATAGACCTCTGACCTGCAACTCTCCACTACAAAGGGGCCCACTGAGACCATGCCGCCCGAGGGCCCACATAAACCTGGAGCCTGCCCTGGATGCTGAGGTAGAGCTTAAAGCAGACCAAAACCCCTGCTCCCACCCCTAGTGTCTTAAATGCCAAGCTCACCACAGAAAGCAACTAGTAGAGAGCTCGCCATATTAAAGACTCTGGCCCTCTCTAACCTATGTGTGATGGCTGGCCCATAGTTTGAACTGGGCCCCAAAGCAAACCAGCCCGGGGGACGGGGCAAAACCCCCATTTGTCATCAACGCCAGCAGCAATAATGTGGCACCCTGCGTGTCTCAGGTCAGGGTGGGCATTAGGGGCATCTGAACAGGGGCCCAATACTGGAGTCTTGGGAGTCTTGGATCTCCTGCTCTGATGGCTGCCCTGCCTGTGTGTGGGGGTGAGGGTGTCTAAATCCCTGGTTTTGGTCGACTTTAAAGTGGACCAAACCCAATGTGGAATGCCCTGCTGTGTGTATCTCTGGAGATCTCTTTAAAAACTCTTCTTTCTAGCGATTCTGACTACGCATACTCACCTATTGTCCTGTGCGTCTAATCCTTCCCACTTCCATAGTATAAAACTTTCTGGCTCCGGAGATTGTGTCCCTGCTCATGGGAGGCTTCTGGGGCCGAATGACCACCCCTGAGTCAGTCACAGTGACTGGTCACACATGCCAGGCTTCAGCACGCCTCCTCCATTGAAATAAATAGCATTAGTGTCACTGTGACTGGTGGGGAGGGGGGCGGCAGCCATTGGTCCCTTGTGTCGCTGGTGAGCTGTGGTTGAGCTTGAATGCTGGGGGATTCGATCTCTGGACAAGAACAGATCAGCTGTGCGGGACACTAGGTGATGTGTGATTTTACTGGTTTATGCCAAGACAGTTTCTTGAAATTTGTTCCCTTTTTAGAGCTTTCAGTGATACAGTTGCACCAGATATTGTTACAAATGTTACAATAGTTACAACCAACTAGTGAAAGTGATTATGTTTTATGAATGACAGAGACCATTAAAGTTTCCTATTCTCTCGATAGCAGGAAAGTGGATCAAAACCAGACTCCATGACCTGGTGATTTCCTGTCCCCAGGGTATAGTGATTTGGGATGCCCTGATATGTGTAATTCCTGCTATGCTTACAGATCTGGAATTCCCCCCCCGGCTGAGGCACGCTCCCATGCCAGGCCTATCTGAATGGGCAAAGCTGGAGGGGTGAGATCGAGGTGAAGGGATGTCGCGTCAATCCCTCCTAACTCTATGAGGGGCTCTGTGTCCAAACTGAGGTCCATGAATATTCATTCACTTGTCATTGGACCCTAAGAAGCCCAAAAATGGCCATTAATACTCACCCTCCTGCGATCCTCCTTTGCAGAAACAACAGACAACATTTGGCAAACTCCATTGGCTGCCGGCTGTCAGGGATGTGAGAGTGGTGCAGAAGCCTGGCCCCAGGAAATCATTATCTAGTTATTTAACTTGCTAGAGCTTAAAGTACATCAATACCAATGATTATCCCCCTTCTCCTTCAGCAGGACGTCTCGCTTTGTGACACCCCCTGGAATCACGGCTCTGTTACCTCCCTACACGCTCCCATGGCGCAGGCTTCCTCTGCATCCCCTGCACTGTGCCCACCCTGCGCCAGGAAGCCTTGAATGGCTGCCAGGGGGTAAATGCCGGGGGTATGAAAATAAGCTTATTGCTGTACAGAGGAGGCCCACGTATGTGTCATGGGGCTTGTCTGTTAAGCAATCAGCCATTATGGGGCTTGGGTAGGGGTCATACAGCAGGGCGTCCCAAATTAGAATGCCCCCGTGGAAGACTTCAACTAGGAAGAAGAGGGTTTTGATCCGCTTTAACAAGCAGCGTTTCAAATCGAGTTGAACTGAAATTCAAATTGTTGATGAGTGATGCAGGAATATAGAGTAGATGCATAATTAAGCCCATTTTTGGGGCTTGAAAACCAGCAGGGCATCCCATACTGGGGTGTCACAGAGATAAGACGATAAGTGGACCTAAAGCATAATTTGACATTAGGTCCCCATGAAGCAGTAAAGGGAATAGGTTTCAATAGAAAAATAGTTTCCCATTACTCAGTAGAAGTTCCTTGAGTTAAACAGTGAAGAGATTGCAGATAATGTCAGAAGATAATGGTGGCTGGCAGTGAAAGGGTTACCGGAGGCTGGCAGTGAAGGGGTTGCTGGAGGCCAGCAGTGAAGGGGTTACTGGAGGCCGGCAGTGAAGGGGTTACTGGAGGCCGGCAGTGAAGGGGTTACTGGAGGCCAGCAGTGAAGGAGTTACTGGAGGCCGGCAGTGAAGGGGTTACTGGAGGCCGGCAGTGAAGGGGTTACTGGAGGCCGGCAGTGAAGGGGTTACTGGAGGCCGGCAGTGAAGGGGTTACTGGAGGCCGGCAGTGAAGGGGTTACTGGAGGCCGGCAGTGAAGGGGTTACTGGAGGAAGGCAGTGAAGGGGTTACTGGAGGCCGCCAGTGAAGGAGTTACTGGAGGCCGGCAGTGAAGGGGTTACTGGAGGCCGGCAGTGAAGGAGTTACTGGAGGCTGGCAGTGAAGGGGTTACTGGAGGCCGGCAGTGAAGGGGTTACTGGAGGCCGGCAGTGAAGGGGTTACTGGAGGCCGGCAGTGAAGGAGTTACTGGAGGCCCGGCAGTGATGGGGTTACTGGAGGCCGGCAGTGAAGGGGTTACTGGAGGCCGGCAGTGAAGGGGTTACTGGAGGCTGGCAGTGAAGGGGTTACTGGAGGCCGGCAGTGAAGGAGTTACTGGAGGCAGGCAGTGAAGGGGTTACTGGAGGCCGGCAGTGAAGGGGTTACTGGAGGCTGGCAGTGAAGGGGTTACTGGAGGCCGGCAGTGAAGGGGTTACTGGAGGCTGGCAGTGAAGGGGTTACTGGAGGCCGGCAGTGAAGGGGTTACTGGAGGCCAGCAGTGAAGGAGTTACTGGAGGCCGGCAGTGAAGGGGTTACTGGAGGAAGGCAGTGAAGGGGTTACTGGAGGAAGGCAGTGAAGGGGTTCCTGGAGGCCGGCAGTGAAGGGGTTACTGTAGTCCAGCAGTGAAGGGGTTACTGGAGGCCGGCAGTGAAGGGGTTACTGGAGGCCGGCAGTGAAGGGGTTACTGGAGGCAGGCAGTGAAGGGGTTACTGGAGGCCGGCAGTGAAGGGGTTACTGGAGGCTGGCAGTGAAGGGGTTACTGGAGGCCGGCAGTGAAGGGGTTACTGGAGGCCAGCAGTGAAGGAGTTACTGGAGGCCGGCAGTGAAGGGGTTACTGGAGGAAGGCAGTGAAGGGGTTACTGGAGGAAGGCAGTGAAGGGGTTCCTGGAGGCCGGCAGTGAAGGGGTTACTGTAGTCCAGCAGTGAAGGGGTTACTGGAGGCCGGCAGTGAAGGGGTTACTGGAGTCCGGCAGTGAAGGGGTTACTGGAGTCCGGCAGTGAAGGGGTTACTGGAGTCCGGCAGTGAAGGGGTTCCTGGAGGCCGGCAGTGAAGGGGTTACTGGAGGCCGGCAGTGAAGGGGTTACTGGAGGCCGGCAGTGAAGGAGTTACTGGAGGCTGGCAATGAAGGGGTTACTGGAGGAAGGCAGTGAAGGGGTTACTGGAGGCCAGCAGTGAAGGGGTTACTGGAGGCTGGCAGTGAAGGGGTTACTGGAGGCTGGCAGTGAAGGGGTTACTGGAGGTCAGCAGTGAAGGGGTTACTGGAGTCCGGCAGTGAAGGGGTTACTGGAGTCCGGCAGTGAAGGGGTTACTGGAGGCCGGCAGTGAAGGGGTTACTGGAGGCCGGCAGTGAAGGGGTTACTGGAGGCCGGCAGTGAAGGGGTTACTGGAGGCCGGCAGTGAAGGGGTTACTGGAGGCCGGCAGTGAAGGAGTTACTGGAGGCCGGCAGTGAAGGGGTTACTGGAGGCCGGCAGTGAAGGGGTTACTGGAGGCCAGCAGTGAAGGAGTTACTGGAGGCCAGCAGTGAAGGAGTTACTGGAGGCCGGCAGTGAAGGGGTTACTGGAGGCCGGCAGTGAAGGGGTTACTGGAGGCCGGCAGTGAAGGGGTTACTGGAGGCCGGCAGTGAAGGGGTTACTGGAGGCCGGCAGTGAAGGGGTTACTGGAGGAAGGCAGTGAAGGGGTTACTGGAGGCCGGCAGTGAAGGAGTTACTGGAGGCTGGCAGTGAAGGGGTTACTGGAGGCCGGCAGTGAAGGGGTTACTGGAGGCCGGCAGTGAAGGGGTTACTGGAGGCCGGCAGTGAAGGAGTTACTGGAGGCCCGGCAGTGATGGGGTTACTGGAGGCCGGCAGTGAAGGGGTTACTGGAGGCCGGCAGTGAAGGGGTTACTGGAGGCCGGCAGTGAAGGGGTTACTGGAGGCCGGCAGTGAAGGAGTTACTGGAGGCAGGCAGTGAAGGGGTTACTGGAGGCAGGCAGTGAAGGGGTTACTGGAGGCCGGCAGTGAAGGGGTTACTGGAGGCCGGCAGTGAAGGGGTTACTGAAGGCCGGCAGTGAAGGGGTTACTGGAGGCCAGCAGTGAAGGAGTTACTGGAGGCCGGCAGTGAAGGGGTTACTGGAGGCCGGCAGTGAAGGGGTTACTGGAGGCCGGCAGTGAAGGGGTTACTGGAGTCCGGCAGTGAAGGGGTTCCTGGAGGCCGGCAGTGAAGGGGTTACTGTAGTCCGGCAGTGAAGGGGTTCCTGGAGGCCGGCAGTGAAGGGGTTACTGTAGTCCGGCAGTGAAGGGGTTCCTGGAGGCCGGCAGTGAAGGGGTTACTGTAGTCCGGCAGTGAAGGGGTTACTGGAGGCCGGCAGTGAAGGGGTTCCTGGAGGCCGGCAGTGAAGGGGTTACTGTAGTCCGGCAGTGAAGGGGTTCCTGGAGGCCGGCAGTGAAGGGGTTACTGTAGTCCGGCAGTGAAGGGGTTCCTGGAGGCCGGCAGTGAAGGGGTTACTGGAGGCCGGCAGTGAAGGGGTTACTGGAGTCCGGCAGTGAAGGGGTTACTGGAGTCCGGCAGTGAAGGGGTTCCTGGAGGCCGGCAGTGAAGGGGTTACTGGAGGCCGGCAGTGAAGGGGTTACTGGAGGCCGGCAGTGAAGGAGTTACTGGAGGCTGGCAGTGAAGGGGTTACTGGAGGAAGGCAGTGAAGGGGTTACTGGAGGAAGGCAGTGAAGGGGTTACTGGAGGCCAGCAGTGAAGGGGTTACTGGAGGCCAGCAGTGAAGGGGTTACTGGAGGCCGGCAGTGAAGGGGTTACTGCAGGCCGGCAGTGAAGGGGTTACTGGAGGCCGGCAGTGAAGGGGTTACTGGAGGCCGGCAGTGAAGGGGTTACTGGAGGCCGGCAGTGAAGGAGTTCCTGGAGGCTGGCAGTGAAGGGGTTACTGGAGGCCGGCAGTGAAGGAGTTACTGGAGGCCGGCAGTGAAGGAGTTCCTGGAGGCTGGCAGTGAAGGGGTTACTGGAGGCCGGCAGTGAAGGGGTTACTGGAGGCTGGCAGTGAAGGGGTTACTGGAGGCTGGCAGTGAAGGGGTTACTGGAGGCCGGCAGTGAAGGGGTTACTGGAGGCCGGCAGTGAAGGGGTTACTGGAGGCCGGCAGGGAAGGGGTTACTGGAGGCCGGCAGTGAAGGGGTTACTGGAGGCTGGGAGACAATGAGCAGCCAGAACATTGCAGCCCTCTCTGGAATCTTCTCCGTATTTCTCCCGGTGATGTCATTCTGCCTCTTTAGGCTGTGATTGGCTAAGCAGGAAGGGAACCCCGCCTCCATACCAGAAGTAACACAAACCTTGTGTGAAAGCTCTCAGCTGATTGGCTGTTGCTGCTAGGAAGTGTGGGGAAGCTTCCAGCTGGTTACCAGGGAGACAGGTGAGGCTCCGGATTGGTGGGGAAGGTTCTGGCAGCGGGGGCTGGTGAGTATAAATAGAGGTGAGCAGCTCACAGACAGCCAGAGAGAGCAGAGCTGACAGAGGAGAGCGCACAGCGACTGCTGACAGCACAGACCAGACGACATCTGGTGACACAGCCGAGACAGCTTCATCTACTGACACAAGAGAAATCTCCACACATCTATCCTAAGCAAGATGGCTCCTAAAGAGACATTGGCCATTGGCATTGACCTGGGCACAACCTATTCCTGCGTGGGCGTGTTCCAGCACGGCAAGGTGGAGATCATCGCCAATGACCAGGGGAACCGCACCACCCCCAGCTACGTGGCCTTCACCGACACAGAGAGACTGATGGGAGATGCCGCCAAGAACCAGGTGGCCATGAACCCGCACAACACAGTCTTCGATGCCAAGAGGCTGATCGGCAGAAAGTTCAATGAAGCCGTGGTACAGTCCGACATGAAGCACTGGCCCTTCCAGGTGGTGAGCGATGGCGGGAAGCCCAAGGTGAAGGTGGACTACAAAGGAGAGGAGAAGACCTTCTCACCTGAGGAAATCTCCTCCATGGTCTTGCTGAAGATGAAGGAAACGGCTGAGGCGTATCTGGGTCATCCTGTGAGAAACGCCGTTATCACCGTGCCGGCCTATTTCAACGACTCGCAGCGCCAAGCCACCAAGGACGCCGGCGCCATAGCCGGTCTGAACGTGCTGAGGATCATCAATGAGCCCACAGCTGCCGCCATCGCTTACGGCTTAGACAAAGGAAGCCGAGGAGAGCGCAACGTCCTGATCTTTGACTTGGGCGGCGGCACGTTTGACGTCTCCATCCTCACTATCGACGACGGCGTCTTCGAGGTGAAAGCCACGGCCGGTGACACCCATCTGGGGGGAGAAGACTTTGACAACCGCATGGTGAACCACTTTGTGGAGGAATTCAAGCGCAAGCACAAGAAGGACATTAGCCAGAATAAGAGAGCTCTGAGGAGGCTCAGGACAGCTTGTGAGAGAGCCAAGCGCACCCTGTCCTCCAGCAGCCAAGCCAGCATTGAGATTGACTCCCTGTATGAGGGCATTGACTTCTACACTTCCATCACCAGAGCTCGCTTTGAGGAACTGTGCTCAGACCTCTTCAGGGGAACCCTTGATCCTGTAGAAAAGGCCCTCAGAGATGCCAAAATGGACAAGTCTCACATTCATGACATTGTCCTTGTTGGAGGGTCAACTCGAATTCCCAAGGTGCAGAAGCTCCTGCAGGACTTCTTCAATGGAAAGGAGCTGAACAAGAGCATCAACCCTGATGAGGCCGTGGCCTATGGAGCTGCCGTACAAGCTGCCATCCTGACCGGTGACAAGTCTGAGAATGTCCAGGATCTGCTCCTGCTGGACGTGGCACCGCTCTCCCTCGGTCTGGAAACCGCCGGGGGTGTGATGACTGTGCTCATCAAACGCAACACCACCATCCCCACCAAGCAGACCCAGACCTTCACCACTTACTCTGACAACCAGCCGGGTGTCCTCATCCAGGTCTTTGAGGGTGAGAGAGCAATGACAAAGGACAACAATCTCCTGGGCAAGTTTGAACTGAGCGGCATCCCTCCTGCCCCACGTGGGGTGCCCCAGATTGAGGTCACCTTTGACATTGATGCCAATGGCATCCTAAACGTGTCTGCTGTGGACAAAAGCTCAGGCAAGCAGAATAAGATCACAATCACCAACGACAAGGGCAGGCTGAGCAAAGAAGAGATTGAGAAGATGGTGCAGGAGGCAGAGAGGTACAAGGCGGACGATGAAGCCCAGAGAGAGAGGATAGCCGCTAAGAACTCCCTGGAGTCCTATGTCTTCAACCTGAAGAGCACCGTGGAGAATGACGCCATCATGGACAAAATCAGCCCATCAGATAAGACGGCCATATTGGATAAGTGTAATGAGGTCCTGTCATGGCTGGACAAGAACCAGTTGGCTGAGAAAGAGGAGTACAGCCATCAGCAGAAGGAGCTGGAGAGAGTGTGTAACCCCATCATCAGCCAACTGTACCAAGGGGCGACCGGAAGCGCCATGCCGGGAGCCAGCTGCGGGGCTCAGGCCAGACAGGGCTGCAACTCCGGGCCCACCATTGAGGAGGTGGACTAAAGCCAGGACTAGAGGCCACATATAAGGACTTGTAAGTAACCTGAGGGGATGTGTTACAGGTGAATTAAGCTGCAGAAAAAGGGGCATAAACTTTGGGGCAGTTTAGGGAGAATTAAAGACTGTCCCTATGGGGGAAAATAAGGACTTCTGAGGGAGCTGCAGAGAAGAGCAGGACTCACTATTTATTTCTTTTTCTGAATTTCTAAATGTTTATATGTATCGAAATGAATATGTCTGCAAAGCGTATCAAACATTTTTCATTTTGTTATAGACAATACTTTTAAATAAAATTGTATATTTTTTTATAGATGAAGTGTCTGATCTTTATTTAGTCACAACTATCGAGTTTGTTAATTTGGTGCCAACTATGTAGAACATTGCTCCACAGTAAGCTCAAGTAGTTGCAGTGTTCTCCCTCTAGTGGTCAGTGTGTTGGTATTACACTGCCTCCTTACTCCACACTGACCACTAGAGGGAGCACATTGTGTCATCATGAAGGAAAACCAAGGAGCTCTGGTTGATCAAAGGGGGGGGGGGGAGTCAAGATGTATCTCATTTTGTTTAAAGAGAAACACCAACCCGGATTTTCACTCTTTTGGGTGTTTTTTCCTCTCTTTCCATATTCAGGACAAAGGACATTCGGCAGACCTGAAGATATATTTGATTTTAGGTCCTCTTTAAAGAGGAACAGTGCCCCCACCAAGTCTTTAAGTCTCCAGGGAGGCTGCTGTTCCTCTAGGGGGCACCTAAAATTAAATAAGCCTTTGGGTCTGCTGATTTCCTTATCCCTGGACCAAAAGAAGACCAAAACTGGTTTTACCTGGGTTGTAAAGTGGAGCAAATCCCAGGATGTTCACTCACCTGGGATTTGATCTGCTTTGCAGGGGACTCCTAATTTGGCAGTATGACTGCAGAGGAAACACTGGAGGTCTATGGGTGATTCCGGTTTTTATATGGGGTCGGAAGGAGCCACAAATCCTCTGCAGTACACTGCGCCACCTTGTGGCAGAATACCTCAGATGTAAGGACTACATGGAACAGGCCGTGCTGTGCACTAGGAAAAAGACTCAAACTATGTGTTTTCCCGCTCCCACATGCCAATAAGGGATGCTGGGTAATGGAGTCTCCATAGACATATCGGTTACATGCTCTAATGATGCTGAGGTGGAGTATAAAGCAGACCAAAACCCCCTGCTCCCCATCCTAGTGTCTTAGATGCCAAGCTCACCACAGAAAGCAATTGGTAGAGAGCATTCCATATTAAAGTGAGTGTTTTTACCCCCCTGTAGCGAGAGATCCCCCGAAAACAACCTGGTTCACCCTATACTCCCCATACCTCCCAACTGTTCCTGATTTGGAGGCACATGTCCCTTATTGTTCTCATTTCTCCCCCTTTTTAGGTGTAACATGCAGATCTACTTTTGCCAGTTTAAAGTGTTTATAGTGTTGTTACGTCCTCTTATCCATCACTCAATAAGGGGGCGTGGCTGCATTTACATATTGTCCCTCTTTCCCATCCTGAAAAGTTGAACGGTATGGGCAGGGCCGACTCTAGGGTTCTGTGGGCCCTTGTGCGACAGGGTCTCAGTGGGCCCCCTTCCTCTGTCCCGTGACAGGTTATACCCTGCACTGTCCCCGGTGCTCCTGCGACTGCCGCACAGACTGTGCACAGAGTGACTAGCCACCTATTCAAGTGTATAGATGGACAACATCTAAAAGATAACAGGGTGGCTTGTTTTTCCCCAGAGCATCCCAAACTAGGATGCCCTGATGTGTGAAACCCCCCAGAAAGCTGCTATTCACTCACCTCCTTGTTCCAACATCAAATGTGCGGGCTCCCATTCAATGAGAGCCGTCTGCTGTGACTATGTCATTTGGCAGATGGCTCTCATTGGACGAGAGCCCGCGCATGCACTGTTAGAGCAGGAAGAGGTGAGTTTTTATGGGCGCCCTGCAGGGGTGTCACACATTGAGGCATCCCGATTCGAGGAGAAGCCAGAGGCTGGCCTTGGAATCTTTTAGCCTCTATACCGGCCGCTGCTGGGTTTTGTTCTGCTTTAATCAGGGTTCCAACATCCAAACCATAGCCAGACTGGTCAGTGGTTTAGTAAATGGTAAAAACATATAAAGTGTAACAGACTGGTGGCCGGGCACCGCACCTCCTGGAATGCACTTCTGGTCCGCTTCTCCCCGGACGGCATCACCTCCAAGTCTGGACGGCAATGCCTGCCAACCAAGACAGGAAGTGACGCCGCCACAGAGGCCAGAAATCATGGAAAGCAGGCTGTTGCAGTTATAGGAGCAACGATTTCTTTCTGGGGGCTGATGGGTGTCCTAAAATTCCGGGTGATATCAGCGGACGCCAGGTGACCGCGAGAGAGGGATACATTTTGAGAGACAGCCAAAAAATTCATGTGAGTTAACATCTCTGCAGGGGGCATCCCAAACTGACATGATAAGGGAAACAAAACCCATGTGCAGGGCCGCCGTCTGGAATTGGATTAAGTGTGGTGGAGGCCCCTGGGTAAAAAAACAGGAGGAGTCCCTTGATGCAGTATTTTTTGCCCTGTGACAGTGCTGAATTACAGGAGTCTTTTTTTGTACCCCCCCATCTCAGCACCCGGGGGAGCTATGAAGACACTGGAAATCCTATTTAAAGAGGAACATCAGGGGAATTAAAAACCTCCCCCAAAACATCACCGATTTGCTGCCCCCCTCTGGTTTAACCTTTGGGCACTAATTACTTACCTCGCCAGGGGATCCATCTTCTAGGTCCCTTGGGTTCCAGGTGACCTTCCAACAAGCGGCACCATCTTGCATCCCATCAGGCACTGCATGTGGCCCCTGATCCCGCGTCTGCGCAGTGTCTATGAATGGGATGCAATGGAGCCGGACAAAATCCCTTACAGACGGCTAAGCCAGTGGGGGGCAGAGGATCGGGCCCTGAAGACGCCGGATGAAGCCTCAGAAGGCAGCAGAGACAACCGAAAGGTAAGTAGGGGCCGATGTGGGGGGAATCGCCCCCTTTTTATTTTAGGTCCGATATTCCTCTTTCCAGTAATTATCCAGCCAAGTAACATAACAATGAGAAACGTTGGCCTTTGCTTGCACACTAAACGGAACATCAGATCCAGACCCCTGTGCCATCCAGGCCATATCATCTCCAGGCAGCCTCTGTGATAAACAGGCCATCCCCTTGTCTACTGTCACAGTGGGTAGGTAGGTGGGTAGGTAGAAAGATTGGTGAGTGGGTGGGTGGGAAGGGCAAGTAGGTAGGTGGGCAAGTGGAAAGGTAGGTGAGTGGGCAACTGCCACCTCAGCTACAAGGTCTCACGATTCTGCCTGTGCACCAGGATTACCAGCTGCCACTCCAGGTCCTGGGTAGGGGGGCGAGTAGGTCAGTAGGCAGTTGGATAGGTAGGTAGGTTGGTCAGCTACCAGTTAGATAGGTAGTAGGGTGAGTAAATCAGTGGGTAAATTGGTGGGTAGGTAGATAGGTAGGTGACTGCCATTACTGCTGATCTGGGCTGGAGAATCCTGTTGTGTGCTGTCCTCAGCACTGTCCACCACTTATCTCCACCAGCTCCAGTCCTCACCACCTCTCTGCGCATCCTGTTGATTGCTAGTCCCCACTACATCCAGAGATCCGGGGTCCAAAGTGGGTCATCCTGGGAATCGATGCACCTCATCCAGGGAGGTCCATTTCTGAGCCCCGGTTCTCCAGGACCATGGTGGCAAGGAAGCCCAGACTTACAGGGAATGTAGCTGAGATATTCAGCTGCAGAACAAGAACCATCCACTGATTTTTAGATCCCAGCACCTGGGAGCAACAGAACCGTGACTTTCCGCCGATTGGATCCACATGCCCTTGCACAGCTGCATAACTGCCCCCCTGGATCCGGAGAACCGAGGCTCCGAATCATTGTCTAGGATAGTACACTTCCAAGCACCAGATCTCTGGACCAAGGGGGGCTAGAAAGGGGAGAAGCTTAGGTATACACCACTGCAAGGGCATGTGGATTAGAGCCGACCGGACCAATTGTCCTGGTGCTGTTGCTCATGGGCAGCAAGGTGCTACATTCCCCAGTGTTGGATCTCCGGATCTAGGGGGGCTAATGATCCACTGGAGGCATCCTTGGAACCTCAGGTATACACCCCTAAAAGGACATATGGATCAGGTCCTATTGGACCAAGTGCACCCCAAATTCCTACTGTACTGTACTGTTGCTCGCGGGTGCTAGGTACCTTTCTGAGTGTCGATCTCTGGACCTAGAGGGGTGCTAATGACCCACTGGAGGTTTTGTTGGAAAGGGGAGAACCTCAATTATACTCCCCTATTAGTCGATTGGAAAGTCCCAGTACCATTGTTCGCGGGTGCCTGGGTGGTACAGTTCCGAATGCCGGATGTTTAGACCTAGGGGGGCTAATGACTCAAAGGAGGTGTCATTGGGAAAGGGAGAGCCTCAGGTATACACCCCTAAAATGGCAAGTGAATCAGGGCCAACCAGACCCAACCAGACAGGGCCAACGCAAGTGGTGGCACAGTAAATCCTGGGTGGTACACTTCCAAGTGCCAGAACTCTGGACCTAGGGGGGCTAACCACCTACTGGAGGTAGCTTTGGAAAGGGCAGACCCTCAGATATATATATATCCTGACAAGGACATGTGGAACAGTGCCGACCGGACCAAGCGACATCACCGCAAAATCCCGGTACCGTTGCTCATGGGTGACAGGGTGGAACAATTCTGAGTGCTGGATCTCCGGACCTAGAGAGGATAATGACTCACTGGAGGTGTCATTGAAAAGGGGAGAGCCTCGGTATATATCCCTACCCAGTCAGCTGCCGAGGGCCCCCACCCCCTGGCACAAATTTGTAGGGAAAAAAAAAACATTTACTTAACTGCAGCCGAGATGCCTTGTATTTTGCCCCCTCTTCTCACAATGGAGGAGCCCAGGGGGCTCTTCCGTGGTGAGGAGTGTGCGAAATACCTCCTCCCCAACGCTTCCGCAATCGCCCGGCCACTAGCCCCCCCTTTTGCCAAAGCTGGCCCCTGCGCCCTGTTCTACAAGCCCCCATAGCTGGTCCTGGGCTGGTTTTGCTGGGTAGGGGGGAACCCATGTAATTTTTTTCTGACATTTTAAGGGTTTTTAACCCCCCAGGGAGGGGGATCCTATGTTATTTTTTTTTATTAACCCCTTATGTTCTGTCAGCCAGAAGGTATAAAAGGCTTCCAGCAGCAGCAGGTGTGAAAGATGGATGGGAGGTAACTATTAAAGTGGACCAAAACCCAGGATTTTGACTATTTTGGTCCACTCCCCCGGGGCACCCCGATCGGGGGGGCCCCGCTAAGTGAAACCCCCCAGATCTCCCGCATCAATGCCCCTCACAGCGGTCCTACAGCACGTGTGGCCGCTCGTCCAATCAGCACGCTCAGAGCTGTTGAGCTGTGCACATCTGAGCGGCGTCTTACCGCATCTTGCGCTTCCCTCTAATGGAGCGCGCCCGCGCCGGCCATTCAAAAATGGCCGTCGCAGGCACGCGCCCTGCTAGAGGGATAGCAGAGATGCGTCCGCGGTCCGCGCATGCACCGTTGGACCAGGATTAAGGTAAGTGTAGCGGGGGGGGGGGGGGATTTCACACAGCGGAGCATCAGATTTTGGATGCCCCGCGGGGAGGGAATGGATCTTATAGATTCCCGGGCCGATCTAGCTGTGTGTTTTGTTTTTTTTTTACATTCAACCCAGGAGACCACTATACTAGTTCGCAAGGCTTAGGGGCTGGCAAGTGCAGGCTACAAACCTGCCTACGGTGTGCAAGAGGCTGGTCTTTGCACCCTGTTCTATGCCATGGAATTTATAGACCTCTGACCTGCAACTCTCCACTACAAAGGGGCCCACTGAGACCATGCCGCCCGAGGGCCCACATATACCTGGAGCCTGCTCTGGATGCTGAGGTAGAGCTTAAAGCAGACCAAAACCCCTGCCCCCACCCCTAGTGTCTTAAATGTCAAGCTCACCACAGAAAGCAACTAGTAGAGAGCTCGCCATATTAAAGACTCTGGCCCTCTCTAACCTATGTGTGATGGCTGGCCCATAGTTTGAACTGGGCCCCAAAGCAAACCAGCCCGGGGGAGGGGGCAAAACCCCCATTTGTCATCAACGCCAGCAGCAATAATGTGGCACCCTGCGTATCTCAGGTCATGGTGGGCATTAGGGGCATCTGAACAGGGGCCCAATACTGGAGTCTTGGGAGTCTTGGATCTCCTGCTCTGATGGCTGCCCAGCCATTGGTCCCTTGTGTCGCTGGTGAGCTGTGGTTGAGCTTGAATGCTGGGGGATTGGATCTCTGGACTAGGACAGATCAGCTGTGCGGGACACTAGGTGATGTGTGATTTTATTGGTTTATGCCGGGACAGTTTCTTGAAATTTGTTCCCTTTTTAGAGCTTTCAGTCATACAGTTGCACCAGATATTGTTACAAATGTTACAATAGTTACAACCAACTACTGAAAGTGATTATGTTTTATGAATTAGAGTCCATTAAAGTTTCCTATTCTCTCTATAGCAGGAAAGTGGATCAAAACCCTGAGTCTAAGAGACTCCATGACCTGGTGATTTCCTGTCCCCATGGTATAGTGATTTGGGATGCCCTGATATGTGTAATTCCTGCTATGCTTACAGATCTGGAAATCCCCCCCCCCCCTGAGGCACGCTCCCATGCCAGGCCTATCTGAATGGGCAAAGCTGGAGGGGTGTGATCGAGGTGAAAGGATGTCGCGTCAATCCCCCCTAACTCTATGAGGGGCTCTGTGTCCAAACTGAGTTCCATGAATATTCATTCGCTTGTCATTGGACCCTAAGAAGCCCAAAAATGGCCATTAATACTCACCCTCCTGCGATCCTCCTTTGCAGAAACAACAGACATTTGGCAAACTCCATTGGCTGCCGGCTGTCAGGGATGTGAGAGTGGTGCAGAAGCCTGGCCCCAGGAAATCATTATCTAGTTATTTAACTTGCTAGAGCTTAAAGTACATCAATACCAATGATTATCCCCCTTCTCCTTCAGCAGGGCGTCTCTGGAATCACGGCTCTGTTACCTCCCTACACGCTCCCATGGCGCAGGCTTCCTCTGCATCCCCTGCACTGTGCCCACCCTGCGCCAGGAAGCCTTGAATAGCTGCCAGGGGGTAAATGCCGGGGGTATGAAAATAAGCTTATTGCTGTACAGAGGAGGCCCACGTATGTGTCATGGGGCTTGTCGGTTAAGCAATCAGCCATTATGGGGCTTGGGTAGGGGTCATACAGCAGGGCATCCCAAATTAGAATGCCCCTGTGGAAGACTTCAACTAGGAAGAAGAGGGTTTTGGTCCGCTTTAACAAGCAGCGTTTCAAATAGAGTTGAACTGAAATTCAAATTCTTGATGAGTGATGCAGGAATATAGAGTAGGTGAATAATTAAGCCCATTTTTGGGGCTTGAAAACCAGCAGCGCATCCCATACTAGGGTGTCACACAGAGATAAGACGATAAGTGGACCTAAAGCATAATTTGACTTTAGGTCCCCATCATGCCGTAAAGGGAATAAGTTTCAATAGAAAAATAGTTTCCCATTACTCAGTAAAAGTTCCTTGAGTTAAAAAGTGAAGAGATTGCAGATAATGGCAGAAGATAATGGCGGCTGGCAGTGAAAGGGTTAATACTGACAGTAATTAGTGATGACTGGTGCTGAAGGGGTTACTGGAGGCCCGGCAGTGATGGGGTTACCGGAGGCCGGCAGTGAAGGGGTTACTGGAGGCCGGCAGAGAAGGGGTTACTGGAGGCCGGCAGTGAAGGAGTTACTGGAGGCCGGCAGTGAAGGGGTTACTGGAGGCCGGCAGTGAAGGGGTTACTGGAGGCCGGCAGTGAAGGGGTTACTGGAGGCCGGCAGTGAAGGGGTTACTGGAGGCCGGCAGTGAAGGGGTTACCGGAGGCCGGCAGAGAAGGGGTTACTGGAGGCCGGCAGTGAAGGGGTTACTGGAGGCTGGCAGTGAAAGGGTTACTGGAGGCCGGCAGTGAAGGGGTTACTGGAGGCCGGCAGTGAAGGGGTTACTGGAGGCTGGCAGTGAAGGAGTTACTGGAGGCCGGCAGTGAAGGAGTTACTGGAGGCCGGCAGTGAAGGGGTTACTGGAGGCTGGCAGTGAAGGGGTTACTGGAGGCCGGAAGTGAAGGAGTTACTGGAGGCCGTAAGTGAAGGAGTTACTGGAGGCTGGCAGTGAAGGAGTTACTGGAGGCCGGCAGTGAAGGGGTTACTGGAGACCGGCAGTGAAGGAGTTACTGGAGGCCGGCAGTGAAGGGGTTACTGGAGACCGGCAGTGAAGGAGTTACTGGAGGCTGGCAGTGAAGGGGTTACTGGAGGCTGGCAGTGAAGGGGTTACTGGAGGCCGGCAGTGAAGGGGTTACTGGAGGCCGGCAGTGAAGGAGTTACTGGAGACCGGCAGTGAAGGAGTTACTGGAGGCTGACAGTGAAGGGGTTACTGGAGGCCGGCAGTGAAGGAGTTACTGGAGACCGGCAGTGAAGGAGTTACTGGAGGCTGGCAGTGAAGGGGTTACTGGAGGCTGGCAGTGAAGGGGTTACTGGAGGCTGGCAGTGAAGGGGTTACTGTAGACGGCAGTGAAGGAGTTACTGGAGGCCCGGCAGTGATGGGGTTACTGGAGGCCGGCAGTGAAGGGGTTACTGGAGGCCGGCAGTGAAGGAGTTACTGGAGGCTGGCAGTGAAGGGGTTACTGGAGGAAGGCAGTGAAGGGGTTACTGGAGGCCGGCAGTGAAGGGGTTACTGGAGGCCGGCAGTGAAGGGGTTACTGGAGGCCGGAAGTGAAGGAGTTACTGGAGGCCGGAAGTGAAGGAGTTACTGGAGGCTGGCAGTGAAGGAGTTACTGGAGGGCGGCAGTGAAGGGGTTACTGGAGACCGGCAGTGAAGGAGTTACTGGAGGCCGGCAGTGAAGGGGTTACTGGAGACCGGCAGTGAAGGAGTTACTGGAGGCTGGCAGTGAAGGGGTTACTGGAGGCTGGCAGTGAAGGGGTTACTGGAGGCCGGCAGTGAAGGGGTTACTGGAGGCCGGCAGTGAGGGAGTTACTGGAGACCGGCAGTGAAGGAGTTACTGGAGGCTGGCAGTGAAGGGGTTACTGGAGGCCGGCAGTGAAGGAGTTACTGGAGACCGGCAGTGAAGGAGTTACTGGAGGCTGGCAGTGAAGGGGTTACTGGAGGCTGGCAGTGAAGGGGTTACTGGAGGCCGGCAGTGAAGGGGTTACTGGAGACGGCAGTGAAGGAGTTACTGGAGGCCCGGCAGTGATGGGGTTACTGGAGGCCGGCAGTGAAGGGGTTACTGGAGGCCGGCAGTGAAGGGGTTACTGAAGGCCGGCAGTGAAGGGGTTACTGGAGGCCGGCAGTGAAGGGGTTACTGGAGGCCGGCAGTGAAGGAGTTACTGGAGGCCAGCAGTGAAGGGGTTACTGGAGGCCAGCAGTGAAGGGGTTACTGGAGGCCGGCAGTGAAGGGGTTACTGGAGGCCGGCAGTGAAGGGGTTACTGGAGGAAGGCAGTGAAGGGGTTACTGGAGGCCGGCAGTGAAGGAGTTACTGGAGGCTGGCAGTGAAGGGGTTACTGGAGGCTGGCAGTGAAGGGGTTACTGGAGGCCGGCAGTGAAGGGGTTACTGGAGGCCGGCAGTGAAGGAGTTACTGGAGGCCGGCAGTGAAGGGGTTACTGGAGGCCGGCAGTGAAGGAGTTACTGGAGGCTGGCAGTGAAGGGGTTACTGGAGGCCGGCAGTGAAGGAGTTACTGGAGGCCCGGCAGTGATGGGGTTACTGGAGGCCGGCAGTGAAGGGGTTACTGGAGGCCGGCAGTGAAGGGGTTACTGGAGGCCGGCAGTGAAGAGGTTACTGGAGGCCGGCAGTGAAGAGGTTACTGGAGGCCGGCAGTGAAGGGGTTACTGGAGGCCGGCAGTGAAGGGGTTACTGGAGGCCGGCAGTGAAGGGGTTACTGGAGGCTGGCAGTGAAGGAGTTACTGGAGGCCAGCAGTGAAGGGGTTACTGGAGGCCGGCAGTGAAGGGGTTACTGGAGGCTGGCAGTGAAGGGGTTACTGGAGGCCGGCAGTGAAGGGGTTGCTGGAGGCCGGCAGTGAAGGAGTTACTGGAGGCTGGCAGTGAAGGGGTTACTGGAGGCCGGCAGTGAAGGGGTTACTGGAGGTCAGCAGTGAAGGGGTTACTGGAGGCCGGCAGTGAGGGGGTTACTGGAGGCCGGCAGTGAAGGGGTTACTGGAGGCTGGCAGTGAAGGAGTTACTGGAGGCCGGCAGTGAAGGGGTTACTGGAGGAAGGCAGTGAAGGGGTTACTGGAGGCCGGCAGTGAAGGAGTTACTGGAGGCTGGCAGTGAAGGGGTTACTGGAGGCTGGCAGTGAAGGGGTTACTGGAGGCCGGCAGTGAAGGGGTTACTGGAGGCCGGCAGTGAAGGAGTTACTGGAGGCCGGCAGTGAAGGGGTTACTGGAGGCCGGCAGTGAAGGAGTTACTGGAGGCTGGCAGTGAAGGGGTTACTGGAGGCCGGCAGTGAAGGAGTTACTGGAGGCCCGGCAGTGATGGGGTTACTGGAGGCCGGCAGTGAAGGGGTTACTGGAGGCCGGCAGTGAAGGGGTTACTGGAGGCCGGCAGTGAAGGGGTTACTGGAGGCCGGCAGTGAAGAGGTTACTGGAGGCCGGCAGTGAAGAGGTTACTGGAGGCCGGCAGTGAAGGGGTTACTGGAGGCCGGCAGTGAAGGGGTTACTGGAGGCTGGCAGTGAAGGGGTTACTGGAGGCCGGCAGTGAAGGGGTTACTGGAGGCCGGCAGTGAAGGAGTTACTGGAGGCTGGCAGTGAAGGGGTTACTGGAGGAAGGCAGTGAAGGGGTTACTGGAGGCCGGCAGTGAAGGGGTTACTGGAGGCCGGCAGTGAAGGGGTTACTGGAGGCCGGAAGTGAAGGAGTTACTGGAGGCCGGCAGTGAAGGGGTTACTGGAGGTCAGCAGTGAAGGGGTTACTGGAGGCCGGCAGTGAGGGGGTTACTGGAGGCCGGCAGTGAAGGGGTTACTGGAGGCCGGCAGTGAAGGGGTTACTGGAGGCCGGCAGTGAAGGGGTTACTGGAGGCTGGCAGTGAAGGGGTTACTGGAGGCTGGCAGTGAAGGGGTTACTGGAGGCCGGCAGTGAAGGGGTTACTGGAGGCCGGCAGTGAGGGAGTTACTGGAGACCGGCAGTGAAGGAGTTACTGGAGGCTGGCAGTGAAGGGGTTACTGGAGGCCGGCAGTGAAGGAGTTACTGGAGACCGGCAGTGAAGGAGTTACTGGAGGCTGGCAGTGAAGGGGTTACTGGAGGCTGGCAGTGAAGGGGTTACTGGAGGCCGGCAGTGAAGGGGTTACTGGAGACGGCAGTGAAGGAGTTACTGGAGGCCCGGCAGTGATGGGGTTACTGGAGGCCGGCAGTGAAGGGGTTACAGTGAAGGGGTTACTGAAGGCCGGCAGTGAAGGGGTTACTGGAGGCCGGCAGTGAAGGGGTTACTGGAGGCCGGCAGTGAAGGAGTTACTGGAGGCCAGCAGTGAAGGGGTTACTGGAGGCCAGCAGTGAAGGGGTTACTGGAGGCCGGCAGTGAAGGGGTTACTGGAGGCCGGCAGTGAAGGGGTTACTGGAGGAAGGCAGTGAAGGGGTTACTGGAGGCCGGCAGTGAAGGAGTTACTGGAGGCTGGCAGTGAAGGGGTTACTGGAGGCTGGCAGTGAAGGGGTTACTGGAGGCCGGCAGTGAAGGGGTTACTGGAGGCCGGCAGTGAAGGAGTTACTGGAGGCCGGCAGTGAAGGGGTTACTGGAGGCCGGCAGTGAAGGAGTTACTGGAGGCTGGCAGTGAAGGGGTTACTGGAGGCCGGCAGTGAAGGAGTTACTGGAGGCCCGGCAGTGATGGGGTTACTGGAGGCCGGCAGTGAAGGGGTTACTGGAGGCCGGCAGTGAAGGGGTTACTGGAGGCCGGCAGTGAAGAGGTTACTGGAGGCCGGCAGTGAAGAGGTTACTGGAGGCCGGCAGTGAAGGGGTTACTGGAGGCCGGCAGTGAAGGGGTTACTGGAGGCCGGCAGTGAAGGGGTTACTGGAGGCTGGCAGTGAAGGAGTTACTGGAGGCCAGCAGTGAAGGGGTTACTGGAGGCCGGCAGTGAAGGGGTTACTGGAGGCTGGCAGTGAAGGGGTTACTGGAGGCCGGCAGTGAAGGGGTTGCTGGAGGCCGGCAGTGAAGGAGTTACTGGAGGCTGGCAGTGAAGGGGTTACTGGAGGCCGGCAGTGAAGGGGTTACTGGAGGTCAGCAGTGAAGGGGTTACTGGAGGCCGGCAGTGAGGGGGTTACTGGAGGCCGGCAGTGAAGGGGTTACTGGAGGCTGGCAGTGAAGGAGTTACTGGAGGCCGGCAGTGAAGGGGTTACTGGAGGAAGGCAGTGAAGGGGTTACTGGAGGCCGGCAGTGAAGGAGTTACTGGAGGCTGGCAGTGAAGGGGTTACTGGAGGCTGGCAGTGAAGGGGTTACTGGAGGCCGGCAGTGAAGGGGTTACTGGAGGCCGGCAGTGAAGGAGTTACTGGAGGCCGGCAGTGAAGGGGTTACTGGAGGCCGGCAGTGAAGGAGTTACTGGAGGCTGGCAGTGAAGGGGTTACTGGAGGCCGGCAGTGAAGGAGTTACTGGAGGCCCGGCAGTGATGGGGTTACTGGAGGCCGGCAGTGAAGGGGTTACTGGAGGCCGGCAGTGAAGGGGTTACTGGAGGCCGGCAGTGAAGGGGTTACTGGAGGCCGGCAGTGAAGAGGTTACTGGAGGCCGGCAGTGAAGAGGTTACTGGAGGCCGGCAGTGAAGGGGTTACTGGAGGCCGGCAGTGAAGGGGTTACTGGAGGCCGGCAGTGAAGGGGTTACTGGAGGCTGGCAGTGAAGGAGTTACTGGAGGCCAGCAGTGAAGGGGTTACTGGAGGCCGGCAGTGAAGGGGTTACTGGAGGCTGGCAGTGAAGGGGTTACTGGAGGCCGGCAGTGAAGGGGTTGCTGGAGGCCGGCAGTGAAGGAGTTACTGGAGGCTGGCAGTGAAGGGGTTACTGGAGGCCGGCAGTGAAGGGGTTACTGGAGGTCAGCAGTGAAGGGGTTACTGGAGGCCGGCAGTGAGGGGGTTACTGGAGGCCGGCAGTGAAGGGGTTACTGGAGGCCGGCAGTGAAGGGGTTACTGGAGGCCGGCAGTGAAGGGGTTACTGGAGGCTGGCAGTGAAGGGGTTACTGGAGGCTGAGAGACAATGAGCAGCCAGAACATTGCAGCCCTCTCTGGAATCTTCTCCGTATTTCTCCCGGTGATGTCATTCTGCCTCTTTAGGCTGTGATTGGCTAAGCAGGAAGGGAACCCCGCCTCCATACCAGAAGTAACACAAACCTTGTGTGAAAGCTCTCAGCTGATTGGCTGTTGCTGCTAGGAAGTGTGGGGAAGCTTCCAGCTGGTTACCAGGGAGACAGGTGAGGTTCCGGATTGGTGGGGAAGGTTCTGGCAGCGGGGGCTGGTGAGTATAAATAGAGGTGAGCAGCTCACAGGCAGCCAGAGAGAGCAGAGCTGACAGAGGAGAGCGCACAGCGACTGCTGACAGCACAGACCAGACGACATCTGGTGACACAGCCGAGACAGCTTCATCTACTGACACAAGAGAAATCTCCACACATCTATCCTAAGCAAGATGGCTCCTAAAGAGACATTGGCCATTGGCATTGACCTGGGCACAACCTATTCCTGCGTGGGCGTGTTCCAGCACGGCAAGGTGGAGATCATCGCCAATGACCAGGGGAACCGCACCACCCCCAGCTACGTGGCCTTCACCCACACAGAGAGACTGATGGGAGATGCCGCCAAGAACCAGGTGGCCATGAACCCGCACAACACAGTCTTCGATGCCAAGAGGCTGATCGGCAGAAAGTTCAATGAAGCCGTGGTACAGTCCGACATGAAGCACTGGCCCTTCCAGGTGGTGAGCGATGGCGGGAAGCCCAAGGTGAAGGTGGACTACAAAGGAGAGGAGAAGACCTTCTCACCTGAGGAAATCTCCTCCATGGTCTTGCTGAAGATGAAGGAAACGGCTGAGGCGTATCTGGGTCATCCTGTGAGAAACGCCGTTATCACCGTGCCGGCCTATTTCAACGACTCGCAGCGCCAAGCCACCAAGGACGCCGGCGCCATAGCCGGTCTGAACGTGCTGAGGATCATCAATGAGCCCACAGCTGCCGCCATCGCTTACGGCTTAGACAAAGGAAGCCGAGGAGAGCGCAACGTCCTGATCTTTGACTTGGGCGGCGGCACTTTCGACGTCTCCATCCTCACTATCGACGACGGCGTCTTCGAGGTGAAAGCCACGGCCGGTGACACCCATCTGGGGGGAGAAGACTTTGACAACCGCATGGTGAACCACTTTGTGGAGGAATTCAAGCGCAAGCACAAGAAGGACATTAGCCAGAATAAGAGAGCTCTGAGGAGGCTCAGGACAGCTTGTGAGAGAGCCAAGCACACCCTGTCCTCCAGCAGCCAAGCCAGCATTGAGATTGACTCCCTGTATGAGGGCATTGACTTCTACACTTCCATCACCAGAGCTCGCTTTGAGGAACTGTGCTCAGACCTCTTCAGGGGAACCCTTGATCCTGTAGAAAAGGCCCTCAGAGATGCCAAAATGGACAAGTCTCACATTCATGACATTGTCCTTGTTGGAGGGTCAACTCGAATTCCCAAAGTGCAGAAGCTCCTGCAGGACTTCTTCAATGGAAAGGAGCTGAACAAGAGCATCAACCCTGATGAGGCCGTGGCCTATGGAGCTGCCGTACAAGCTGCCATCCTGACCGGTGACAAGTCTGAGAATGTCCAGGATCTGCTCCTGCTGGACGTGGCACCGCTCTCCCTTGGTCTGGAAACCGCCGGGGGTGTGATGACTGTGCTCATCAAACGCAACACCACCATCCCCACCAAGCAGACCCAGACCTTCACCACTTACTCTGACAACCAGCCGGGTGTCCTCATCCAGGTCTTTGAGGGTGAGAGAGCAATGACAAAGGACAACAATCTCCTGGGCAAGTTTGAACTGAGCGGCATCCCTCCTGCCCCACGTGGGGTGCCCCAGATTGAGGTCACCTTTGACATCGACGCCAACGGCATCCTAAACGTGTCTGCTGTAGACAAAAGCTCAGGCAAGCAGAATAAGATCACAATCACCAACGACAAGGGCAGACTGAGCAAAGAAGAGATCGAGAAGATGGTGCAGGAGGCAGAGAGGTACAAGGCGGACGATGAAGCCCAGAGAGAGAGGATAGCCGCTAAGAACTCCCTGGAGTCCTATGTCTTCAACCTGAAGAGCACTGTGGAGAATGACGCCATCAAGGACAAAATCAGCCCATCAGATAAGAAGGCCATATTGGATAAGTGTAATGAGGTCCTGTCATGGCTGGACAAGAACCAGTTGGCTGAGAAAGAGGAGTACAGCCATCAGCAGAAGGAGCTGGAGAGAGTGTGTAACCCCATCATCAGCCAACTGTACCAAGGGGCGACCGGAAGCGCCATGCCGGGAGCCAGCTGCGGGGCTCAGGCCAGACAGGGCTGCAACTCCGGGCCCACCATTGAGGAGGTGGACTAAAGCCAGGACTAGAGGCCACATATAAGGACTTGTAAGTAACCTGAGGGGATCTGTTACAGGTGAATTAAGCTGCAGAAAAAGGGGCAGAAACTTTGGGGCAGTTTAGGGAGAATTAAAGCCTGTCCCTATGGGGCAAAATAAGGACTTCTGAGGGAGCTGCAGAGAAGAGCAGGACTCACTATTTATTTATTTTTCTGAATTTCTAAATGTTTATATGTATTGAAATAAATGTGTCTGCAAAGTGTATCAAACATTTTTCATTTTGTTATAGACAATGCTTTTAAATAAAATTGTATATTTTCATAGATGAAGTGTCTGATCTTTATTTAGTCACAACTATCTAGTTTGGTGCCAACTATGTTGTAGAACATTGCTCCGCAGTAAGCTCAAGTAGTTGCAGTGTTCTCCCTCTAGTGGTCAGTGTGTTGGTATTACACTGCCTCCTTACTCCACACTGACCACTAGAGGGAGCACATTGTGTCATCATGAGGGAAAACCAAGAAGGAGCTCTGGTTGTTCCAAGGGAGAAAGGGGAGGGCTCAAGATGGATCCCATTTTGTATAATTAAAGAGGAACACCAACCAGGATCTTCACTCTCTTGGGTGTTTTTCCTCTATTCCCATGCCCAGGGCATTCAGTAGACTTTAAGATGTACTTGATTTTAGGTCCTCTTTAAAGGGGAACAGTGTGCCAGGGAGGCTGCTGATCCTCTAGGGGGCACCTAAAACCAAGTAAGCCTTTGGATCTGCTGATTTCCTTATCCCTGGACCAAAAGAAAACCAAAATTGGTTTTACCTGGGTCATAAAGTGGACCAAAACCCAGGATTTTCACTCACCTGGGAATTGGTCTGCTTTACAGGGGACTCCTAATTTGGGACGCCCCTGTGTGTGAAACCTTTTCCCAAGCTCTTATGTGTATGTGGGGGCTCCTCTGATCAAAACTCACCCGCTAGCAGAACCCCTCCCCTACCCTCCAGATGTGCTGGGAATGCCTCCAGGAGGGCAATACGTGTTCTGTGGGATTTATTCTTGAGGCAAATATCAGTCAAAAACCTGGAGGTTTCACACAGCGGGGCATTCCCAAATTAATGGGCAGTGGTGGCCTAGGGGTAAGGAAGCGGCCTTGTGACCAGAGGGCTGCAAGCTCGATTCCCGGGCATGAGACATGTTCATCTATGCCCCCCCAAGAAAAAGGTGCTATGTGTACAGGATTTTTCCTGCTTTTAAGACTCCAGGGCTGGCCAATTCCCTGTCTTAGGGGCATCCCAAATTGGTGGTCAGTCTATAGTCAGGCTTAATATGGCCAAAAACACCTTGTGTGTAACTCCCCCCCCCCCCCCCTCCAGGTTCAGCCTTTCTTGTCATGTCTCCAGCAATCCCATGGCACATTAGAGGGCGCAACAAGCTAAAGGCAGTGTCTGCAGCCTGATCCTCTATCCTTTATTGCTGTGGCCATGTGACTCATGTGTGTCAGTAATTTATAACACAAGTGCATGCTCCCCTGCAATTTGCCTCTCAGAACCTCTCCTCTCTACACATTTATTTTTTATATTGGCGGGCTGCGATGTCCGGGCAAGCGCCAACACTGGGCACACGCAGGCAGGGGCCATGGCTGCTGCACATTGGGAGAGCCCACCTCATTCCCTCTTCCATGGGCAGCCCCTATGCAGCAACCAGGACAAATTGGCCGTTGGGGGAGCCTCTTTCTTTGTCAGATCTTCTATTCTTTGTTCCTTTTCTTCTATTCTGTTCTTTCCTTCTAGTCTTTTTCTTCCTTTCTATTCTTTGTTTCTTTCTTTCATCTGTTATGCCATTCCTTTTATTTACTTTTATTTTTTTCTGTCATTCCTTCTATTCATTCTGTCTTTTATTCTTTTTTTCTGTCAGTCTTTCTATTCTTTCTTTCCTTCCAGCTCTTTTTTCTTCCATTCCTTCTGTCTGTCGTACCCGCCTTTTTTTCCTGTTTTTTCGTTTATTCTTTCTTTGCTTCTGTCATGCATTCATTATCTCTTTGTTTCTGTCATTCATTTGTTTCTTTTGTTCTTTGCATTTATTTTTTATTTTGTTTCATTTTTCTTTCTTTTTTTTGTGATTCCTTCTTTCTTTTCTGCTTACATTTTTTCTGTCATTCCTTCTGTTTTTATGTTCCTTATTTCCCTTTCTTTCTGCCATTCCTTCCTTCCATACATACAACTTTATCACCATGTATAGTGTCATACCACACCGCAAGGGGCCCCGCTAATACTCTATGGCACAAAGGCTCACAAAAAACTGGTGCTGCCTCTGCTCAACGCTATTTAATGAAAGATGGCGCCAGTACTTGAAGTGCCTAGAGCAGCATGAACACCAAATACGGCCCTGGCCATGGCCCAAATCATTTAGACTTCAGGTAAAGGGTTGTGGTCTGCTTTAGAGCGGATCAAAACCCAGGATTCTCACCCACCTGGGTTTTGGTCCTGCTTAGAGTCGTGTCCCCATTTTGGATGCCCTTGTGTGCGAAAACCCCAGGATCCCTATTTGCTCACCTCAAACCTCGGCCTCATGGCACATGTGCAGTCCTCCCCCAGCATCTCTGCTCGCTGCACCCCGCACACCTGAGAGTCTGCCTGCAGGGGGCGTACGGGGGGTTGTGGCTGAGCTTCCTCGCTCCCTCCATCCTCATGGCTATTCTGGCAGACAGTCAGATCTGCAAAGCACACAGAGCAGGAAAGCTTCCAGAAGCCTGTGCGTGCACCGTGGGATCTAACAGTATATGCAGAGACCAGGGGGGTATCCCAAATTGGGGTTACTAAAATGGGTTTTGGTCTGCATTAAATTTGCCGCCCGGGAGGGATCTGATTGTTTGACTCCACTGACAGCGCTTGCACAGCCGAGGACATGAAGCGATCAGAATATTCTCATCAACAAAACAATAGAACAGAAATCTGAGGGATTGTTCATTAGATTATTGGGTTGACTATTGGTCAAACGTTCAAACTGCGATGTGTATGGCTGAGTGGCGCCACCTACAGGGGAGATCTTATTGCTGCTAATATCAGGTGAGACTCAAACGATGGCCTCGATTCAATAAAGGTAGAAAAAAATTCTCATGGTAGTAAAAGATTCAATTCATGAGAAAAAAGCCTGAGAATGTCACTGTTACTGAATCACCAGATAAGAAGACAATGAAAGTCAATGGCACTTTTTTACTCTAAGAAAAGTAGAGAACTGTTTCCTCCTTTCTACACTGAAGTAAAAGCTGCCATTGACTTTCATTGTTTTCTAGTAATCTAGTGATTCAGTAACAGTGACATTCTCAGGCTTTTTTCTCATGAATTGAATTTTTTACTATCATGAGAATTTTTTTCTACCTTTATTGAATCGAGGCCTATGTGTTTTCCCGCCCCCACATGCCAATCAGGGATGCTGGGTAATAAAGTCTCCCCAGACATATCGGTTACATGCTCTAATGATGCTGAGGTGGAGCTTAAAGCAGACCAAAACCCTCTGCTCCCATCCCTGGTGTCTTAGATGCCAAGCTCGCCCCAAAAAGCAACTAGTAGAGAGCTCGCCATATTAAAGGCCCGTTTTACCTCCCCCTTTAATGAGAGATGCCCCAAAACCAACCTGGTTCACCCTATACTCAGGCAAACTACCCTCCCAACTGTCCCTGATTTGATCTTTTGAGTCCATATCCCCGTTTATAGTGTTATCTCTTATCCATCCCTCAATGAAGAGGCGTGGCTGCATTTACATATTGTCCCTCTTTCCCACCCTGAAAAGTTGGACAGTATGGGTAAACCCACAGCACATGTGCCATGCGAGGGCTACACCTGGGTCACTATATGGTCGAGGTGAGCATAGAACCAACCATATGGATTCTATAGAGGCAGAGATGCCAACCTCCAAGTGAGTTTATAGGGTGATGGGCGTGACCTGGGGCGTGGCATGGGTGTGGTTTGGGGCGGGGCCTATTCACAGTGGTTTGTGTAGAAAATAACCACCAGGGGAATAGTGATATCAGTGGATGCTGGGTGACCAGGAGAGGGGGGTAAATTTCAGAAAACAGACAGAAAATTGAAAATCTCTGCAGAGGGGCATCCCAAACTGACATGAGAAGGGGAACAAAGCCCATGTGCAGGGCCGCCATCTGGAATATTTTGGTCCCATACAGCAGCCATGTCTGGTCCCCCTCATAACCAATGTGTGATGGCTTCAGAGCCGGATTATGTGTGGTGGAGGCCCCTGATGCAGTATTTTTGGCCGTGTGACAGTGCTAAATTACGGGAGAGGTAAGTCATTTTCTGTGACCCCATCTCAGCACCGGGGGGGGGGGGGGGGGGGTGATGAAGACACTGGAAATCCTATTCAAAGAGGATTATCGAGGGAGGTTGAAACCTACCCCAAAACATCACCGATTTGCTGCCCCCCATTCGGTTTTAACGCTAATTACTCACCTCACTGGGGGATCCATCTTCTGGGTCCCTTGGATTCCAGGTGACCTTCCAAGGAGCGGCACCATCTTGCATCCCATCAGGCACTGCACACGGCCCCCAATCTCATGCCTGTGCAGTGCCCATGAATGGGATGCAATGGAGCCACCCGAAATCCCTTACAGATGGCTAAGCCGGTGGGGGGCAGACGATCTGACCCTGATGGTAAGTAGGGACTGATGGGGGGGGGGGACCTTTTTATTTTAGGTATGATATTGCTCTTTAATGTAATAGTCCAGCCAAGTAACATAACAATGAGAAATGTTGGCCTTTGCTTGCATACTAAACGGAACGTCAGATCCAGACCCCCGAGCCATCCGGGCCGTATCATCCCCAGGCAGCCTCTGTCATAAGCAGGCCACCCCCCACCCCCATCATCTGTCACAGTGGGTGGGTAGGTGGGAGGGCAAGTAGCGATATTGGTGGGAGGGTAGGTAGGGGGGTGGACAAGTGGGAAGGTAGGTAATTGGGCAACTGCCACCTCAGCTACAAGGTATAACGATTCTGCCATTGCACCAGGGTTGCCAGCTGCTGCTCCAGGTCCTGGGTAGGGAGGTGAGTGGGCAGTTACATAGGTAGGTGGGTAGGTCAGTAGACAGTTGGATAGGTAGGTAGGTTGGTCAGCAGGCAGGTAGATAGGTAGGAGGAGTGAGTAGGTGGGTAAATTGGTGGGTGGGTCTGTAGGCAGCTCTCACCACCTCTCTGCGCATCCAGTTGGTTATGAGACATAACTGTTGTTTATGAGAAACAAAGGAGGGGTGGCAGCCGCTCAGACCATTTTATAACTAACCTGGGAGGTGTATGTGAGCAGGGCAATTAGGATACAAAAGTCTTAAAGGAGCCACAGCACTCAACCCTGTTAGCTTGCAGACCAACCTACAATCTGTCTCTAAAGTTGGATAAAAACAGAGGCTCGGTCACACACATCTGCAGAAGTAGCTGAAGCTGCACCATCAAGCGCCAAGGTGCCTCTGTGAGGTGCAGTCCTAACTCTAATCTCTGAGAGCCCCATTTGGGACATACAATGCAATAGATAAATTGGGAGCAGGCTTACCTGAGGTTGCCCTAAGCCTCAAGTGCAAGCCATGGGGTGGAAGGGTCGAAGACCTTGCAATACAGCCTAGACCCCACACACCATGGTGGTGGTGCAGCTTCAGCTACTTCTGCAGATATGTGTGACAGAACCTGTTTTGAACCAGATTTAGAGACAGATTGTAGGTTGGTCTGCAAGATAACAGGGTTGAGTGCTGTGGCTCCTTTAAAGTGGACCAACACCCAGGATTTTGACTATCCTGGGTTTTGGTCCACTTCGGTGGGGCACCCCGATCGGGGGTGCCCCGCTGTGTGTGAAACCCCCCAGAAAGCCCCAAAAACTCACCTCTCCTCGCTCCCACGTGACCGCTGCAGCCAATCCCCACCGACGGACAAGCTAGAGGGATGCGCGTGCGGCGGCGGCTCGCACATGCGCCGCTGGATCGAAGAGCAGGTAGGGATTTCGGGGCTTTCTGGGGGGTTTCACACAGCGGGGCACCCCCAATCGGGGTGCCCCGCAGGCCCGATGCTGATCGGCCTGGGAATCTTATAGATTCCCGGGCCGATCAGCATCAGGTGTTGGTCCACTTTAAGACTTTTATTTGCTAGCCTCACTAAGTCCAGAGATCCAGGGCTCCAAAGTGGGTCACCCTGGGAATAGATGCCCCTCACCTAGGGAGGTCCACTTCTGAGCCCCGATTCACCAGGACCATGGTGGCAAGGAAGCCCAAACTTACAGGGAATGTAGCTGAGATCTTCAGGTGCAGAATATGACACATTTACTGATTTTTGGACCCCAACACCTGCAAGCAACAGTACCAGGACTATTGGATCCACATGCCCTTGCAGAGTTGCATAACATCCCCCCTGGATCCCGAGAACCGAGGCTCTCTTCAGGATAGTACATTTCCGAGTGCCGGATCTCTAGACCTAGGGGGGCTAATGACTCACAGGAGTGTGTCATTGGAAAGAGGAGAGCCTCAGGTATACACCCCTACATGTGCAAGTGGATCAGGGCCGACTGGACCAAGTTGCAGCACTGCAAATCCCGGTAACATCACTCGCGGGTGCCAGGGTGGTACAATTCCAAGTGCCGGATTTCTGGACCTAGGGAGCACGCCTCCTCCATTGAAATAAATAGAATTAGTGTGCTAAAGTCACTGTGACTGGTGGGGAGGGGGCGGCAGCCGTTGGTCCCCTGTGTCGCTGGTGAGCTGTGGTGAAGCTTGAATGCCGGGGAATTTAATCTCTGGACTAGGACAGATCAGCTGTGCGGGACACTAGGTGATGTGTGATTTTACTGGTTTATGCCGGGACAGTTCCTTGAAATTCGTTCTCTTTTTAGAGTTTTCAGTGATACAGTTGCACCAGATATTGTTACAAATGTTACAAATGTTCCAAGTTCCAACCAACTAGTGAAAGTGATTATGTTTTATGAATGAGAGAGTCCATTAAAGTTTCCTATTTTCTCTATAGCAGGAAAGTGGATCAAAACCCTGAGTCTAAAAGACTCCATGACCTGGTGATTTCCTGTCCCCAGGGTATAGTGATTTGGGATGCCCTGATATGTGCAATTCCCTGCTATCAAGCTGATTCATTACTAGCACCAGGTAATAGCAGATAAGCGCCTGTACTGCGGCGCTGAGAGCGACAGCTAGTGGTCGCTCTGATCGGCCGTGAGTCGCTATTACAGAGCGCCTCAGTCGCTGTAGTAACATGGCCGGCATTGATGAATTTGATGTGTGAGTCGCTATAACACCAGTACAGAGCTATATGGGAGCGAACGGTAGCGACTGGTCAGTGTGAGCGACTCAAACCATATTCATAACAAAAGCACCCTCACACAGCGCCGGCGCTCAAAATTGTGTTGCTGTAGCACAGAGCACAAGGCGCTGTGTGATTAAAGTCTGTTTTTGAACACATATCCACCAGTAACTGAGCGAAAACACATGAAATTACATTGTGACATTAACACTTTAATAATACCAGATTAAATCATAATAAAATAATAATAAAATAATTAAATAATATTACCATATAAAATATATAAAAAATCAAAAATATATAGGATCTTTAAATAGGATTATAAATAGGTCCATTTATAAAAAAAAATATAAATGCCAAACTATTTTAAAATATATAAAAAAATCAAAAATATATATAAAAATATATAAAAAACCATATAAAAAATAAAATAACTAAATAATAATACCAGACCTGTAATGACAATTAAAAAATAAAAAATCAAAAAAGTTTTCAAAAATGTATTTAAATAGGCCAGGAGATGTCACAAAAAAATTATTAAAAGAAAACCCTGTTTAAAGAAAAGAAATGTGCATTGAAATGTATGGGAGAGCGACAGGTATTACCAGGCTCTGGAAGCCAGAGCGCCGCCGGGATCCGCTGAGCCGTCTGTGATGATGAATCGGTCGCTGTAAGAGGCACTCACCAGATTCGCTTTCATAAATGTGGTATTGCGTACAGCGCCCGGCGTTCACCAGAAGCTACCTGTCGCTTACAAGGCACCACCTGCCGCTATCCCTAGCCCTATACTTACAGATCTGGAAATCCCCCCCCCCCCCGGCTGATGCACGCTCCCATGCCAGGCCTATCTGAATGGGCAAAGCTGGAGGGGTGAGATCGAGGTGAAGGGATGTCGCGTCAATCCCCCCTAACTCTATGAGGGGCTCTGTGTCCAAACTGAGGTCCATGAATATTCATTCACTTGTCGTTTAATCCTAAGAAGCCCAAAAATGCCCATTAATACTCACCCTCCTGCGATCCTCCTTTGCAGAAACAACAGACAACATTTGGCAAACTCCATTGGCTGCCGGCTGTCAGGGATGTGAGAGTGGTGCAGAAGCCCCAGGAAATCATTATCTAGTTATTTAACTTGCTAGAGCTTAAAGTACTTCAATACCAATGATTATCCCCCTCCTCCTTCAGCAGGGCGTCTCGCTTTGTGACACCCCCTGGAATCACGGCTCTGTTTCCTCCCTACACGCTCCCATGGCGCAGGCTTCCTCTGCATCCCCTGCACTGTGCCCACCCTGCGCCAGGAAGCCTTGAATGGCTGCCAGGGGGTAAATGCCGGGGGTATGAAAATAAGCTTATTGCTGTACAGAGGGGTTCCACACATGTGTCATGGAGCTTGTGGGTTAAGCGATCAGCCATTATGGGGCTTGGGTAGGGTTCATACAGCAGGGCGTCCCAAATCAGGATTCCCCTGTGGAAGGCTTACACTAGGATGAAAAGGGTTTTGATCCACTTTAACAAGCAGCATTACAAATCCAGAGGAACTGAAGGAAAGCAGTTACATGGCCCTCAAATTCTTGTAGAATGCGAATGATGCAGGAACATAGAGTAGGTGCATAATTAAGCATTTTTGGGGCTTGAAAAGATAAGACGAAGAGTGCGCAGCCCCATGGACATAAAAGAGACAGCAAGTCAGTGTAACATCACCCCTTTTGAAGCTGTGGGTGCACGGCGGAGCGCGCGGGGGCAGCGTGGTGGCCTCCAGGGTCCCTGTATCTTACAATTGGCGGTATTGTTGTAGCTATTTGTAATGTTTGATTCAATGTATGATTAAGCTTTTTTTGCAAGCCCTTGTTTCATATCTGTTCTTTAGAGCTTTTTTTGTGTGTTATATGTTTACCTAAAATTGAATGTTGATAGAAAAGCACTAAGCACTTTATTGGTATTGTGTGTTAGTTGAATTTAGTTTAATTAGGTTTTAGGATTTAGCTTTAGTTATGGAGTTTTACACTCCCTTCTAGTTGCACTGTCAGTTACTTTGTCACTTATATAGAGCACATTGTCTTGTATTTATTTGCTTATATGTCTGGGTGCTGGATTAGTTATATAAAGGGATACATTGTTATAGAGGGCTTGCTTTACAGCTAATATATATATATATATATATATATATATATATATATATATATATATATATTGTGATACCTATTTTTAGAGCTTTTTTAACGTTTTTTTTTTTTCCCGCCAGTATATATATATTTTTGATGTGCAGATAGTCCATTTAAAGAAAATTTGGTATATATTAAATGTATTCATCTTTATGGAACAAGAGACCTGGAGGCCATGTATTAGTGGTTTTTAATGTGTCTTGTGTGTTGATGTTGTTTTAATTGGTAAATGTCACAAGTGAAATAAAATGTATTGCTTTTACATGACCTGGTGGTGTGCCCAAAAAATCTTTTAGATTCTATGTTTTCCTTGGTTTTGTTTTAAATAAAGCTTAATCTGACTCAAGGTCCACATCAAGCAGTAAAGGCAGTACGTTTCCATAGAAAAATGTTTCCCATTACTAAAAATTTCCTGCAGTTAAACAGTGAGAGATTGCAGATAATGGCAGAAGTTACTGGAGGCCGGCAGTGAAGGGGTTACTGGAGGCTGGCAGTGAAGGGGTTACTGGAGGCCGGCAGTGAAGGGGTTACTGGAGGCCGGCAGTGAAGGGGTTACTGGAGGAAGGCAGTGAAGGGGTTACTGGAGGAAGGCAGTGAAGGGGTTACTGGAGGCTGGCAGTGAAGGGGTTACTGGAGGCTGGCAGTGAAGGGGTTACTGGAGGCTGGCAGTGAAGGGGTTACTGGAGGCCGGCAGTGAAGGGGTTACTGGAGGCTGAGAGACAATGAGCAGCCAGAACATTGCAGCCCTCTCTGGAATCTTCTTCGTATTTCTCCCGGTGATGTCATTCTGCCTCTTTAGGCTGTGATTGGCTAAGCAGGAAGGGAACCCCGCCTCCATACCAGAAGTAACACAAACCTTGTGTGAAAGCTCTCAGCTGATTGGCTGTTGCTGCTAGGAAGTGTGGGGAAGCTTCCAGCTGGTTACCAGGGAGACAGGTGAGGTTCCGGATTGGTGGGGAAGGTTCTGGCAGCGGGGGCTGGTGAGTATAAATAGAGGTGAGCAGCTCACAGGCAGCCAGAGAGAGCAGAGCTGACAGAGGAGAGCGCACAGCGACTGCTGACAGCACAGACCAGACGACATCTGGTGACACAGCCGAGACAGCTTCATCTACTGACACAAGAGAAATCTCCACACATCTATCCTAAGCAAGATGGCTCCTAAAGAGACATTGGCCATTGGCATTGACCTGGGCACAACCTATTCCTGCGTGGGCGTGTTCCAGCACGGCAAGGTGGAGATCATCGCCAATGACCAGGGGAACCGCACCACCCCCAGCTACGTGGCCTTCACCCACACAGAGAGACTGATGGGAGATGCCGCCAAGAACCAGGTGGCCATGAACCCGCACAACACAGTCTTCGATGCCAAGAGGCTGATCGGCAGAAAGTTCAATGAAGCCGTGGTACAGTCCGACATGAAGCACTGGCCCTTCCAGGTGGTGAGCGATGGCGGGAAGCCCAAGGTGAAGGTGGACTACAAAGGAGAGGAGAAGACCTTCTCACCTGAGGAAATCTCCTCCATGGTCTTGCTGAAGATGAAGGAAACGGCTGAGGCGTATCTGGGTCATCCTGTGAGAAACGCCGTTATCACCGTGCCGGCCTATTTCAACGACTCGCAGCGCCAAGCCACCAAGGACGCCGGCGCCATAGCCGGTCTGAACGTGCTGAGGATCATCAATGAGCCCACAGCTGCCGCCATCGCTTACGGCTTAGACAAAGGAAGCCGAGGAGAGCGCAACGTCCTGATCTTTGACTTGGGCGGCGGCACTTTCGACGTCTCCATCCTCACTATCGACGACGGCGTCTTCGAGGTGAAAGCCACGGCCGGGGACACCCATCTGGGGGGAGAAGACTTTGACAACCGCATGGTGAACCACTTTGTGGAGGAATTCAAGCGCAAGCACAAGAAGGACATTAGCCATAATAAGAGAGCTCTGAGGAGGCTCAGGACAGCTTGTGAGAGAGCCAAGCGCACCCTGTCCTCCAGCAGCCAAGCCAGCATTGAGATTGACTCCCTGTATGAGGGCATTGACTTCTACACTTCCATCACCAGAGCTCGCTTTGAGGAACTATGCTCAGACCTCTTCAGGGGAACCCTTGATCCTGTAGAAAAGGCCCTTAGAGATGCCAAGATGGACAAGTCTCACATTCATGACATTGTCCTTGTTGGAGGGTCAACTCGAATTCCCAAAGTGCAGAAGCTCCTGCAGGACTTCTTCAATGGAAAGGAGCTGAACAAGAGCATCAACCCTGATGAGGCCGTGGCCTATGGAGCTGCCGTACAAGCTGCCATCCTGACCGGTGACAAGTCTGAGAATGTCCAGGATCTGCTCCTGCTGGACGTGGCACCGCTCTCCCTCGGTCTGGAAACCGCCGGGGGTGTGATGACTGTGCTCATCAAACGCAACACCACCATCCCCACCAAGCAGACCCAGACCTTCACCACTTACTCTGACAACCAGCCGGGTGTCCTCATCCAGGTATTTGAGGGTGAGAGAGCAATGACAAAGGACAACAATCTCCTGGGCAAGTTTGAACTGAGTGGCATCCCTCCTGCCCCACGTGGGGTGCCCCAGATTGAGGTCACCTTTGACATTGATGCCAATGGCATCCTAAACGTGTCTGCTGTGGACAAAAGCTCAGGCAAGCAGAATAAGATCACAATCACCAACGACAAGGGCAGACTGAGCAAAGAGGAGATCGAGAAGATGGTGCAGGAGGCAGAGAGGTACAAGGCGGACGATGAAGCCCAGAGAGAGAGGATAGCCGCTAAGAACTCCCTGGAGTCCTATGTCTTCAACCTGAAGAGCACCGTGGAGAATGACGCCATCAAGGACAAAATCAGCCCATCAGATAAGAAGGCCATATTGGATAAGTGTAATGAGGTCCTGTCATGGCTGGACAAGAACCAGTTGGCTGAGAAAGAGGAGTACAGCCATCAGCAGAAGGAGCTGGAGAGAGTGTGTAACCCCATCATCAGCCAACTGTACCAAGGGGCGACCGGAAGCGCCATGCCGGGAGCCAGCTGCGGGGCTCAGGCCAGACAGGGCTGCAACTCCGGACCCACCATTGAGGAGGTGGACTAAAGCCAGGACTAGAGGCCACATATAAGGACTTGTAAGTAACCTGAGGGGATCTGTTACAGGTGAATTAAGCTGCAGAAAAAGGGGCAGAAACTTTGGGGCAGTTTAGGGAGAATTAAAGCCTGTCCCTATGGGGGAAAATAAGGACTTCTGAGGGTATCGTAATGTAGAGCTGGACTCACAATTTAATATTTTAATTTCTACTTTTTTACGTTTTGAAACAAATGTGTTTTTGCAAAGCTTTTCATTTTGTTATAGACAATACTTTTAAATAAAATTGTATATATGTTTAGATGAAGTGTCTGATCTTTATTTAAACACAACAATCGAGTTTGGTAATTTGGTGCCAACTATCAGGCTGATTCATCACTAACGCCAGGTAGCGACAGATGAGCGTCTGTAGCAGCATTTTCAGAGCGCCCGCTAGTACTCGCAGTGCTCGGCCGTGAGTTGCTAGTTTATAGCGACTCAGTCGCTGTGCAGTAATGTTGAATACATTGTGACGAGTTGCTATTTGACCAGTACAGCGCTGTACGGAAGCGACTGCTTATAGTGACCGACTCACAACATATTCAAGAAAAAAAAAAGGCCCCACACAACTCTGGCGCAGAAAAATGCTTATCTGAAGCCCAGAGCGCAGGAGGCGGTGTGTTTAAAGTCTGTTTTTCAGCATCTATCCACTAGTAACAAAGCGAAAACATATGGAATTACATTGTAGCAAAATTGTAACATGAACACTTTAAAGTGGACCAACACCCAGGACTTTCACTATCGGGGGTGCCCCGCTGCGTGAAACCCCCCAGAAAGCCCCTAAAAAACTCACCTCACCCCACTCCTACGCGAGCGCTCATCCAATCAGAGCGCTCAGAGCCGCTGTGGTATGTACGGACAAATGACGGACAACCACAGCGGCTCTGAGCACGCTGGAGGCCGCATCTCCCGCTTCCCTCTAACAGGGAGAGCACCAGCGCCGGCCATTCACAAACGGCGCCCTGCTAGAGAGAAGCGCGAGATGCAGCCGCGGCTCGCGCATGCGCCATTGGAACGGGGATAAGGTAAGGTTTGTGGGCGTCCTGGGGGGTTTCACACAGCGGGACATCCCGATTTCGAATGCCCCGCGGGGAGGGATTTGATAGGCCCGGGAATCTTATAGATCCCCCCTGGGTGTTGGTCCACTTTAATGCCAGACCTGTAATGTAATTTCTGAAGAAATATATGAAAAGTGAAGAAATTGTGAAAAAACTGCTTTTTTAATGCCAGAAGAGGTCACAGAATTTTGATTGTAAATTGATTGAATTTTGATTAATAAGAAAAGGTTCGTCCATTGAAATGTATGGGAGAGCGACAGGTAGCGAGAGGTCATACCTGGTGCTGTGCAAGGCTGAACGCCGGCGCTGTTCGCAGAGGCTGGGAAAATGATGAATCAGATGCTACATGGCGCTATCCCAGTCGCTAAACAGATTCTGCTTGATAAATGTGTAATTGCTGCCGTGTCCGGCGTTCACCAGTCGCTACCAGTCGCTACCTCTCATTAACCAGCCGCTACCTGACGCTATCCCTTCTTAAAGTGGACCAACACCCAGGGGGGATCGGCCCGGAAATCTATAAGATTCCCGGACCGATCAGATCCCTCCCCGCGGGGCATCCGAAATCGGGATGTCCCGCGGGGAGGAACCCCCCAGGAGGCCCACAATCCTCACCTTACCGGCGATCCAACGGCGCATGCGCGAGACGCGGCCGCGTCTCTCGCTTCCCTCTAGCAGGGCCGTTTTGTGAATGGCCGGCGCAGGCGCGCTCCCTGTTAGAGGGAAGCGAGAGACGCAGCCAATGACAGCGCTCTGGTATGCGCGTCCAAGCGGCTTTGGACGCGCATACCAGAGCTGCTCTGAGCGCTGTCATTGGCCGGACGAGGTCACGTGGGAGCGGGGAGAGATGAGTTTTTGCGGCGATTGGGGGGTTTCAGACAGCGGGGCACCCCCACCTAAGTGGACCAACACCCAGGATAGTCAAAATCCTGGGTGTTGGTCCACTTTAAATAAGGGCCTAAGTAGCACACTGTTCCACCCTAAGCCTATTTAGTGTCAGTGTTCTCCCTCTAGTGGTCAGTGTGTTGGTATTACACTGCCTCCTTACTCCACACTGACCACTAGAGGGAGCACATTGTGTCATCATGAAAACTAAAGATGGATCCCATTTTGTTTTATTAAAAAAGGAACAACACCCTGTTTTTTTACTCTTCGGGGGTTTTTCCTATCTCTCCTTGCGCAGGGCAGAGGGTATCCAGCAGACCTAAACTTGATTTTGGTTTCTCTTTAAAGAGGACCAGTACCCCCCCCCCCCCGTGCCCCGAGTCTTTTAGACTCCAGGGAGGCTGCTGTTTCTCTTTAAAGTGGACCTTCAATCAGGGGGCCTTCCCTGGAGTCTCACAAATGTCTGGCACGCACCCTGCTATAGGGATAGTCTCATAGGCTCCACAGGGGGGGGGGGGTTGGTCCACTTTAAACTAATACATGTTTACTCCCCAGGTCACACAAACAAACTCACTCCTTCCCGGCCCTACGACGCATGCACAGCCGCTCGTCCAATCAGCGAGCTCGGATTTGCTCGAGCCCCTTCGTCCAGGAGATTGTCTAAAATGAGGTTTGGGTCCTCTTTAAAGTGGAACAAACCCGGTTTGGGATGCCCTGTAAAAACTCTACGCTCTGATGTGGGAGTGGCATGGTAAAGCTGAAAGGAGTGTGAGCTGCTCAGAGGAGTAGCTGGGCATTGTGGCACCCGGGTCAAAGGTCCGAAAAAACTACCCCCAAATTTCACGATAGCGCCGAAACCAAAAAGAGCCTATCTTACATGTTTCCTACCACCCTGTACATACAGATTGCCCACATTAATCCAGACCCTCACCCTGAATAAGAGCCTATTTTATATGTTTCCCACACCCTGTACATACAGATTGCTCACATTAATCCGGACCCTCACCCGGAATAAGAGCCTATCTTATATGTTTCCCCCCTGTACATATAGATTGCTCACATTAATCCAGACCCTCACCCTGAATAAGAGCCTATCTTATATGTTTCCCACACCCTGTACATATAGATTGCTCACATTAATCCAGACCCTCACCCGGAATAAGAGCCTATCTTGTATGTTTCCTCCCCTGTACATACAGATTGCTCACATCAATCCGGACCTTCACCCTGAATAAGAGCCTATCTTGTATGTTTCCCCCACCCTGTACATACAGATTGCCCACATTAATCCAGACCCTCACCCTGAATAAGAGTCTATCTTATATGTTTCCCCCACCCTGTACATACAGATTGCCCACATTAATCCAGACCCTCACCCTGAATAAGAGTCTATCTTATATGTTTCCCCCCCTGTACATACAGATTGCCCACATTAATCCGGACCCTCACCCTGAATAAGAGTCTATCTTATATGTTTCCCCCCCTGTACATACAGATTGCTCACATCAATCCGGACCTTCACCCTGAATAAGAGCCTATCTTATATGTTTCCTCCCCTGTACATACAGATTGCTCACATTAATCTGGACCTTCACCCTGGATAATAGTCTATCTTATATGTTTCCCCCCTGTACATACAGATTGTCCACATTAATCCAGACCCTCATCCTGAATAAGAGTCTATCTTATATGTTTCCCACACCCTGTACATACAGATTGCTCACATTAATCCGGACCTTCACCCTGAATAAGAGCCTATCTTATATGTTTCCCCCCTGTACATACAGATTGCCCACATTATTCCCACATTTTTAACTAGAACCCCCTGAGTTGCTCCCCCATAAAAAGTACCTTTTGCCAATTTTCTCTGCCCCTGCTTCACTCTAATCCCAGACAATGGCGCCTGTTTTAGGTGTAAAGCTCCGCCTCCTCCATTCATTGCCACTGCTGTGTGTGGCGATGATGTCATTGCCACACGATTTAATGACTGATCACCTGACATCTTACAGAGAGGGACAGGAAAAAATTATAGTGTTATAGGACGATTCAAAAGAGGGGATTACTGTCAGGGGCCACATGTATTTCACAGGTTCCACTTTAATTAAAATAGAGCAAGTTGTGTTACATAAAAGCAGCGATTTGTGATGCCCTGATGTGTGACATGTTGCCACTCCCCTTCCATACAGCGTTCTATGCCACGCGTTATTATGCACAGCATAGAATGCTGATTGGGCAATTCCTGGGGGTATCACACAATGGGCATCCCAACTCGGGCTTGCTCTGGACCACAGTAAAAAACCCAGAGTTTGTTCCTCTTTAAACCGGACCTTCACCATGATTTCATGAAAAGCCCAAACCCTTAAAAAACTATTCCCCAGCATCTAAAAATTAATATATATCACTTACTTATTATTCTTTCCCCCACTGCTGGGCTGCAACTCTGTTCAGGACTCTAGGATACGGGCGCCGCCATCTTGCCTCAGAGGCATCACATTCTGAGGAGAGGAGAGCGGGATAAAGTGCAGGGGGTGGGGTTATAGCTGTGCTTTGTACAGATAGAGCAGAGCTGGGGTCAGGAAAAGGACAGCAATCCCAGAATGCAGAGCAGCACAGTCAGAAGGCACTTCCTGTTTGCAGGCTGCCTGATGCTCCATGAGCCGCCATCCTGGATGTTTAAAGGCTCATAACATGCAGTAGATGCAGGTAGGATGATTTATAATGTGTGCAATCTGTATGTACAGGGGAAACATATAAGATAGGCTCTTATTCAGACTAAAGGTCCGGATTAATGTGGGCAATCTGTATGTACAGGGTGTGGGAAACATATAAGATAAGCTCTTATTCAGAGTAAAGGTCCGGATTAATGTGGGCAATCTGCATGTACAGGGTGTGGGAAACATATAAGATAGGCTCTTATTCAGGGTGAAGGTCCGGATTAATGTGGGCAAGCTGTATGTACAGGGTGTGGGAAACATATAAGATAGGCTCTTATTCAGGGTGAAGGTCCGGATTAATGTGAGCAATCTGTATGTACAGGGTGTGGGAAACATATAAGATAGGCTCTTATTCAGGGTGAAGGTCCGGATTAATGTGAGCAATCTGTATGTACAGGGTGTGGGAAACATATAAGATCGGCTCTTATTCAGGGTGAAGGTCCGGATTAATGTGAGCAATCTGTATTTACAGGGTGTGGGAAACATATAAGATAGGCTCTTATTCAGGGTGAAGGTCTGGATTAATGTGAGCAATCTGTATGTACAGGGTGTGGGAAACATATAAGATAGGTTCTTATTCAGGGTAAAGGTCCGGATTAATGTGGGCAATCTGTATGTACAGGGTGTGGGAAACATATAAGATAGGCTCTTATTCAGGGCGAAGGTCCGGATTAATGTGGGCAATCTGTATGTACAGGGTGTGGGAAACATATAAGATAGGCTCTTATTCAGGGTGAAGGTCCGGATTAATGTGTGAGTGCTATTATAAGTCTCTGGATAGGGTCTGGTCCCTTTATCAGTCTTTGTATTGTGTATATTGTATCAGTATAATACTGTGTAGGGATCGGCTCCCTTATGGCGGGTTCCTGTCTGTGTATTACATTGGCCCAGAGCAGAGCAAGGCACCTACATTATTAACGTTTGATTTGGTGCCGTCCCTAAAAAAAACAATCCTTTCTTTTATTTTGCTTATAATAAAGGTACAAATAAATTATAATAAAGGTCCTGTCACAGCCGGGAGTTCCTCGTCAGCTAAAGGGTCGCGGGGAGCTGCCATTGCCTCTCAGTGGGCCTCGCCAACATGGCGGCGGCGGAGGCCGGGACACCGGAGCCCGAGGATGACGCGCGCTCTAGCGTGCGAGGTTCTGTTTGCTGGATGGGCCAGCCCCGTGTATTCAGGTAGGTGAGTGCTCGCTAGAGGGGGCAGGGGCGCCTTATTTCCTACCCCTGAGGGACAAAATGGCGGTAATGGAGGCTATAAATGACACCCAGGGGCTGCTTTACCGACTACACCCAGCACACGAGGGAGGGCTGCTCTGTGTACAGGGGGCTGACATCAGCACTGGGCGTATACTGGGGCCCCTGCACCTTGGGGGGCCCCCACCTCATCCCCTCTATACTGGGGAGCCCCTATGCAGGACTAAGGATCATCAGCCATGGGGAGACTTTCTGTCTGTCACTCCTTCTATTTCTTTGTTTCTTTCCACCTATTCTTTCTGCCTTTCCTTTTCTTTCTTACTTCTTTCCTTCTATTATTTCTGTCACTTCTATTCTTTCTCCCATTTCACTTCTTTCCTCCAATTATTTCTGTCACTTCTATTCTTTCTCCCATTCCACTTCTTTCCTTCTATTATTTCTGTCACTTCTTCTATTCTTTCTCCCATTCCACTTCTTTCCTTCTATTATTTCTGTCACTTCTATTCTTTCTCCCATTCCACTTCTTTCCTTCTATTATTTCTGTCACTTCTTCTATTCTTTCTCCCATTCCACTTCTTTCCTTCTATTATTTCTGTCACTTCTTCTATTCTTTCTCCCATTCCACTTCTTTCCTTCTATTATTTCTGTCACTTCTATTCTTTCTCCCATTCCACTTCTTTCCTTCTATTATTTCTGTCACTTCTATTCTTTCTCCCATTCCACTTCTTTCCTCCAATTATTTCTGTCACTTCTATTTTTTCTCCCATTCCACTTCTTTCCTCCAATTATTTCTGTCACTTCTATTCTTTCTCCCATTCCACTTCTTTCCTCCTATTATTTCTGTCACTTCTATTCTTTCTCCCATTCCACTTCTTTCCTTCTATTATTTCTGTCACTTCTTCTATTCTTTCTCCCATTCCACTTCTTTCCTTCTATTATTTCTGTCACTTCTTCTATTCTTTCTCCCATTCCACTTCTTTCCTTCTATTATTTCTGTCACTTCTATTCTTTCTCCCATTTCACTTCTTTCCTTCTATTATTTCTGTCACTTCTATTCTTTCTCCCATTCCACTTCTTTCCTTCTATTATTTCTGTCACTTCTATTCTTTCTCCCATTCCACTTCTTTCCTTCTATTATTTCTGTCACTTCTTCTATTCTTTCTCCCATTCCACTTCTTTCCTTCTATTATTTCTGTCACTTCTTCTATTCTTTCTCCCATTCCACTTCTTTCCTTCTGTTATTTCTGTCACTTCTATTCTTTCTCCCATTCCACTTCTTTCCTTCTATTATTTCTGTCACTTCTATTCTTTCTCCCATTCCACTTCTTTCCTCCAATTATTTCTGTCACTTCTATTCTTTCTCCCATTCCACTTCTTTCCTTCTATTATTTCTGTCACTTCTATTCTTTCTCTCATTCCACTTCTTTCCTCCAATTATTTCTGTCACTTCTATTCTTTCTCCCATTCCACTTCTTTCCGTCTATTATTTCTGTGACTTCTTCTATTCTTTTTTTTTTTTCTTCCCATCTTTTCTGTCTTCCATTCCCTTTCTTTATTTCGGGCCTTCGGGTCTTCTTTTCTTTCATCTGTTCTCTGCCATTCCCTTTCTTTCTTTCTTTCTTTCTTTCTACTTCTGTCAGTCCTTCTATTCTGTCTGCCATTCCTCTTCATTCATTCTTTCTTCTTTCCTTCTATTTCTGTCCTTTCTTCTATTCTTTCTTTCCATTTATTCTTTCTCCCATTACACTTCTTTCCTTCTATTATTTCTGTCCATTCTTTTATTCTTCTTTTATTTCTATCCTTTCTGCCATTTCTTTTTTTCTTCCCATCTATTCTGTCTTCCATTCCTTTTCTTTCTTTCAGGCCTTCTGTTCTTTGTTTCTTTCCCTATATCCTTTCCTTTCTTTCCATCTAGTCCTTGTTTCTTTCATCTGTTCTCTGCCATTCCCTATCTTTCTTCTTTCCTTATATTCTGTCTGCCATTCCTCTTCATTCATTCTTTCTTCTTTTCTTCTATTTCTGTCACTCCTGTTTTGTCTTTCTGCCATTCCTCTTCTTTCTTTCTATTATTTTTGCCAGTCCTTTTATTCTTTCTGCCATTCCCTTTCTTTCCATCTATTTTGTCTCTCCTTTCTTTCTTTTTTTCCTACTTCTATTATTTTTGCCAGTCCTTGTATTCTATCTTTCTTCCCATCTGTTCTTACTGCCATTCCTTTTCTTTCTTTCTTTCTTTCTTTCTTTCTTTCTTTCTTTCTTTCTTTCTTTCTTTTCTTCTTTCTTTCTTCTATTATTTTTGCCAGTCCTTATATTCTTTCTTCCAATCTGATCTTACTGCCATTCCTTTTCTTTCTTTCTTTCTTTCTTTCTTTCTTTCTTTCTTTCTTTCTTTCTTTCTTTCTTTCTTTCTTTCTTTCTTTTCTTCTTTCTTTCTTCTATTATTTTTGCCAGTCCTTATATTCTTTCTTCCAATCTGTTCTTACTGCCATTCCTTTTCTTTCTTTCTTTCTTTCTTTCTTTCTTTCTTTCTTTCTTTCTTTCTTTCTTTCTTTCTTTCTTTCTTTTCTTCTTTCTTTCTTCTATTATTTTTGCCAGTCCTTATATTCTTTCTTCCAATCTGATCTTACTGCCATTCCTTTTCTTTCTTTCTTTTTCTTTCTTTCTTTCTTTCTTTCTTTCTTTCTTTCTTTCTTTCTTTTCTTCTTTCTTTCTTCTATTATTTCTGCCAGTCCTTATATTCTATCTTTCTTCCCATCTGTTCTTACTGCCATTCCTTTTCTTTCTTTCTTTCTTTCTTTCTTTTCTTCTTTCTTTCTTCTATTATTTCTGCCAGTCCTTATATTCTATCTTTCTTCCCATCTGTTCTTACTGCCATTCCTTTTCTTTCTTTCTTTCTTTCTTTCTTTCTTTCTTTCTTTCTTTCTTTCTTTCTTTTCTTCTTTCTTTCTTCTATTATTTCTGCCAGTCCTTATATTCTATCTTTCTTCCCATCTGTTCTTACTGCCATTCCCTTTCTTTCTTTCTTTCTTTCTTTCTTTCTTTTCTTCTTTCTTTCTTCTATTATTTCTGCCAGTCCTTATATTCTATCTTTCTTCCCATCTGTTCTTACTGCCATTCCCTTTCTTTCTTTCTTTCTTTCTTTCTTTCTTTTCTTCTTTCTTTCTTCTATTATTTCTGCCAGTCCTTATATTCTATTTTTCCTCCCATCTGTTCTTACTGCCATTCCTTTTCTTTCTTTCTTTCTTTCTTTCTTTCTTTCTTTCTTTCTTTCTTTCTTTCTTTCTTTCTTTCTTTTCTTCTTTCTTTCTTCTATTATTTTTGCCATTCCTTATATTCTTTCTTCCCATCTGTTCTTACTGCCATTCCTTTTCTTTCTTTCTTTCTTTCTTTTCTTCTTTCTTTCTTCTATTATTTCTGCCAATCCTTATATTCTATTTTTCCTCCCATCTGTTCTTTCTGCTATTCATTTATTTCTATTATTTCTGTCAGTCCTTTTAAGCTTGCCGCTATTCCTTTTCTTTCTTTCTTTTTTCCTATTCTGTCTGCCATTGCACTTCATTCTTTCATCTTTTCTTCTATTTCTGTCACTCCTTTTTGTCTTTCTGCCATTTATTTTCTTTCTTTCTATTATTTTTGTCAGTCCTTTTATTCTGTCATTCCCTTTCTTTCTTTCTGTTTGTCTGCTCTTCTTTCTTTCTTCTGTTATTTCTGCCAGTCCTTATATTCTATCTTTCTTCTGATCTGTTCTTTCTGCCATTCCTTTCTTCTTTCCTTCTATTATTATTTCTGTCAGTCCCTTTTATTCTTTCTTTCTTTCTCTCCATCTATTCTTTCTGCCATTCCTTCTTTTTCTTTCTTCCTTCCTTCTATTATTTCTGTCGGCCCTTTTATTTTTTGTTTCTTTCCTTCTGTTCTGTCTCATTCCTTCCATCTATTTTTTTTGTTCTTTCTTTCATCTGTCATTCCTTTTGTTTGTCCTCAGTTTCTTGTCCTTCTTTCTTTCTGTCATTAATTCAATGGGTTTGTTCTTTCCTTTTCTTTTTTTTCTTTCTTTCTTTCCATCTATTTTTTCTGTCCTTTTCTTACTTCTGTCATTTTTTTTTGTCATTCCTTTTTTTTCTTTCATTCTTGTTTTATATCTGTCACATCTTCTAATACTTCTTTATTTCCCTTTCTTTCTGTCATTCCTCCTATTCTATATTCCTTCTTTTCCTTTTATCTTTTATTCATTTCTTTTTCTATTCTTAATCCGGACCTTCACCATGATTTATTGAAAAGCCCAAATCCTTCTAAAACGATTCCCCAGCATCTAAAATTAATATATTTTACGTTTTTAGTCACTTATTATTCTTTCCCCCGCCGGGCTGCAACTCTGTTCAGGACTCTAGGATACGGGCGCCACCATCTTGACTCAGAAGCATCACACATACTGAGGAGAGGAGAGCGGGATAAAGTACAGGGGGCGGGTTATAGCTGTGCTTTGCTCAGACAGAGCAGAGCTGGGGTCAGGAAAAGGTCAGCAATCCCAGAATGCAGAGCGGCACAGTCAGAAGGCACTTCCTGTCTGCAGGCTGCCTGATGCTCCATGAGCCGCCATCTTGTATGTTTAAAGGCTCATTACATGCAGTAGATGCAGGTAGGATGATTTTTAATGTGGGCAATCTGTATGTACAGGGTGTGGAAAACATATAAGATAGGCTCTTATTCAGGGTGAGGGTCCGGATTAATGTAGGCAATCTGTATGTACAGGGTGGGGGAAACATATAAGATAGGCTCTTATTCAGGGTGAGGGTCCGGATTAATGTAGGCAATCTGTATGTACAGGGTGTGGGAAACATATAAGATAGGCTCTTATTCAGGGTGAGGGTCCGGATTAATGTAGGCAATCTGTATGTACAGGGTGGGGGAAACATATAAGATAGGCTCTTATTCAGGGTGAGAGTCCGGATTAATGTGAGCAATCTGTATGTACAGGGTGTGGGAAACATATAAGATAGGCTCTTATTCAGGGTGAAGGTCCGGATTAATGTGAGCAATCTGTATGTACAGGGTGTGGGAAACATATAAGATAGACTCTTATTCAGGGTGAAGGTCCGGATTAATGTAGGCAATCTGTATGTACAGGGTGTGGGAAACATATAAGATAGGCTCTTATTCAGGGTGAAGGTCCGGATTAATGTGGGCAATCTGTATGTACAGGGTGTGGGAAACATATAAGATAGGCTCTTATTCAGGGTGAAGGTCCGGATTAATGTAGGCAATCTGTATGTACAGGGTGTGGGAAACATATAAGATAGGCTCTTATTCAGGGTGAAGGTCCGGATTAATGTAGGCAATCTGTATGTACAGTGTGAGGGAAACATATAAGATAGGCTCTTATTCAGGGTGAAGGTCCGGATTAATGTGAGCAATCTGTATGTACAGTGTGAGGGAAACATATAAGATAGGCTCTTATTCAGGGTGAAGGTCCGGATTAATGTGGGCAATCTGTATGTACAGGGTGTGGGAAACATATAAGATAGACTCTTATTCAGGGTGAAGGTCCGGATTAATGTAGGCAATCTGTATGTACAGGGTGTGGGAAACATATAAGATAGGCTCTTATTCAGGGTGAAGGTCCGGATTAATGTAGGCAATCTGTATGTACAGTGTGTGGGAAACATATAAGATAGGCTCTTATTCAGGGTGAAGGTCCGGATTAATGTGAGCAATCTGTATGTACAGGGTGTGGGAAATATATAAGATAGGCTCTTATTCAGGGTGAAGGTCCGGATTAATGTGAGCAATCTGTATGTACAGTGTGAGGGAAACATATAAGATAGGCTCTTATTCAGGGTGAAGGTCCGGATTAATGTGAGCAATCTGTATGTACAGGGTGTGGGAAACATATAAGATAGGCTCTTATTCAGGGTGAAGGTCCGGATTAATGTGAGCAATCTGTATGTACAGGGTGTGGCAAACATATAAGATAGGCTCTTATTCAGGGTGAAGGTCCGGATTAATGTAGGCAATCTGTATGTACAGTGTGAGGGAAACATATAAGATAGGCTCTTATTCAGGGTGAAGGTCCGGATTAATGTGAGCAATCTGTATGTACAGGGTGTGGGAAACATATAAGATAGGCTCTTATTCAGGGTGAAGGTCCGGATTAATGTGAGCAATCTGTATGTACAGGGTGTGGCAAACATATAAGATAGGCTCTTATTCAGGGTGAAGGTCCGGATTAATGTGAGCAATCTGTATGTACAGGGTGTGGCAAACATATAAGATAGGCTCTTATTCAGGGTGAGGGTCCGGATTAATGTGGGCAATCTATATGTACAGGGAGTGGGAAACATATAAGATAGGCTCTTCTTCAGGGTGAGGGTCCGGATTAATGTGAGCAATCTGTATGTACAGGGTGTGGGAAACATATAAGATAGGCTCTTCTTCAGGGTGAAGGTCCGGATTAATGTGAACAATCTGTATGTACAGGGGGGAACATATAAGATATGCTCTTATTCAGGGTGAGGGTCCGGATTAATGTGGGCAATCTGTATGTACAGGGGGGAACATATAAGATAGGCTCTTATTCAGGGTGAAGGTCCGGATTAATGTGAACAATCTATATGTACAGGGGGGAACATATAAGATATGCTCTTATTCAGGGTGAGGGTCCGGATTAATGTGAGCAATCTGTATGTACAGGGTGTGGGAAACATATAAGATAGACTCTTATTCAGGGTGAGGGTCCGGATTAATGTGAGCAATCTGTATGTACAGGGTGTGGGAAACATATAAGATAGGCTCTTATTCAGGGTGAAGGTCCGGATTAATGTGAGCAATCTGTATGTACAGGGTGTGGGAAACATATAAGATAGGCTCTTATTCAGGGTGAAGGTCCGGATTAATGTGGGCAATCTGTATGTACAGGGTGTGGAAAACATATAAGATAGGCTCTTATTCAGGGTGAGGGTCCGGATTAATGTGGGCAATCTGTATGTACACGGTGTGGGAAACATATAAGATAGGCTCTTATTCAGGGTTAAGGTCCGGATTAATGTGAGCAATCTGTATGTACAGGGTGTGGCAAACATATAAGATAGGCTCTTATTCAGGGTGAAGGTCCGGATTAATGTGAGCAATCTGTATGTACAGGGTGTGGGAAACATATAAGATAGACTCTTATTCAGGGTGAAGGTCCGGATTAATGTAGGCAATCTGTATGTACAGGGTGTGGGAAACATATAAGATAGGCTCTTATTCAGGGTGAAGGTCCGGATTAATGTAGGCAATCTGTATGTACAGTGTGTGGGAAACATATAAGATAGGCTCTTATTCAGGGTGAAGGTCCGGATTAATGTGAGCAATCTGTATGTACAGGGTGTGGGAAACATATAAGATAGGCTCTTATTCAGGGTGAAGGTCCGGATTAATGTGAGCAATCTGTATGTACAGTGTGAGGGAAACATATAAGATAGGCTCTTATTCAGGGTGAAGGTCCGGATTAATGTGAGCAATCTGTATGTACAGGGTGTGGGAAACATATAAGATAGGCTCTTATTCAGGGTGAAGGTCCGGATTAATGTGAGCAATCTGTATGTACAGTGTGAGGGAAACATATAAGATAGGCTCTTATTCAGGGTGAAGGTCCGGATTAATGTAGGCAATCTGTATGTACAGTGTGAGGGAAACATATAACATAGGCTCTTATTCAGGGTGAAGGTCCGGATTAATGTGAGCAATCTGTATGTACAGGGTGTGGGAAACATATAAGATAGGCTCTTATTCAGGGTGAAGGTCCGGATTAATGTGAGCAATCTGTATGTACAGGGTGTGGCAAACATATAAGATAGGCTCTTATTCAGGGTGAAGGTCCGGATTAATGTGAGCAATCTGTATGTACAGGGTGTGGCAAACATATAAGATAGGCTCTTATTCAGGGTGAGGGTCCGGATTAATGTAGGCAATCTGTATGTACAGTGTGTGGGAAACATATAAGATAGGCTCTTATTCAGGGTGAAGGTCCGGATTAATGTGAGCAATCTGTATGTACAGGGTGTGGGAAACATATAAGATAGGCTCTTATTCAGGGTGAAGGTCCGGATTAATGTGAGCAATCTGTATGTACAGGGTGTGGGAAACATATAAGATAGGCTCTTATTCAGGGTGAAGGTCCGGATTAATGTGAGCAATCTGTATGTACAGTGTGAGGGAAACATATAAGATAGGCTCTTATTCAGGGTGAAGGTCCGGATTAATGTAGGCAATCTGTATGTACAGTGTGAGGGAAACATATAACATAGGCTCTTATTCAGGGTGAAGGTCCGGATTAATGTGAGCAATCTGTATGTACAGGGTGTGGGAAACATATAAGATAGGCTCTTATTCAGGGTGAAGGTCCGGATTAATGTGAGCAATCTGTATGTACAGGGTGTGGCAAACATATAAGATAGGCTCTTATTCAGGGTGAAGGTCCGGATTAATGTGAGCAATCTGTATGTACAGGGTGTGGCAAACATATAAGATAGGCTCTTATTCAGGGTGAGGGTCCGGATTAATGTGGGCAATCTATATGTACAGGGAGTGGGAAACATATAAGATAGGCTCTTCTTCAGGGTGAGGGTCCGGATTAATGTGAGCAATCTGTATGTACAGGGTGTGGGAAACATATAAGATAGGCTCTTATTCAGGGTGAGGGTCCGGATTAATGTGAACAATCTGTATGTACAGGGGGGAACATATAAGATATGCTCTTATTCAGGGTGAGGGTCCGGATTAATGTGGGCAATCTGTATGTACAGGGGGGAACATATAAGATAGGCTCTTATTCAGGGTGAAGGTCCGGATTAATGTGAACAATCTATATGTACAGGGGGGAACATATAAGATATGCTCTTATTCAGGGTGAGGGTCCGGATTAATGTGAGCAATCTGTATGTACAGGGTGTGGGAAACATATAAGATAGACTCTTATTCAGGGTGAGGGTCCGGATTAATGTGAGCAATCTGTATGTACAGGGGGGAACATATAAGATATGCTCTTATTCAGGGTGAAGGTCCGGATTAATGTGAACAATCTGTATGTACAGGGGGGAACATATAAGATATGCTCTTATTCAGGGTGAGGGTCCGGATTAATGTGGGCAATCTGTATGTACAGGGGGGAACATATAAGATATGCTCTTATTCAGGGTGAGGGTCCGGATTAATGTGAGCAATCTGTATGTACAGGGGGGAACATATAAGATAGGCTCTTATTCAGGGTGAAGGTCCGGATTAATGTGAACAATCTATATGTACAGGGGGGAACATATAAGATATGCTCTTATTCAGGGTGAGGGTCCGGATTAATGTGAGCAATCTGTATGTACAGGGTGTGGGAAACATATAAGATAGACTCTTATTCAGGGTGAGGGTCCGGATTAATGTGAGCAATCTGTATGTACAGGGTGTGGGAAACATATAAGATAGGCTCTTATTCAGGGTGAAGGTCCGGATTAATGTGAGCAATCTGTATGTACAGGGTGTGGGAAACATATAAGATAGGCTCTTATTCAGGGTGAAGGTCCGGATTAATGTGGGCAATCTGTATGTACAGGGTGTGGGAAACATATAAGATAGGCTCTTATTCAGGGTGAGGGTCCGGATTAATGTGAGCAATCTGTATGTACACGGTGTGGAAAACATATAAGATAGGCTCTTATTCAGGGTGAGGGTCCGGATTAATGTGGGCAATCTGTATGTACACGGTGTGGGAAACATATAAGATAGGCTCTTATTCAGGGTTAAGGTCCGGATTAATGTGAGCAATCTGTATGTACAGGGTGTGGGAAACATATAAGATAGGCTCTTATTCAGGGTGAAGGTCCGGATTAATGTGAGCAATCTGTATGTACAGGGTGTGGCAAACATATAAGATAGGCTCTTATTCAGGGTGAAGGTCCGGATTAATGTGAGCAATCTGTATGTACAGGGTGTGGGAAACATATAAGATAGGCTCTTATTCGGGGTGAAGGTCCGGATTAATGTGGGCAATCTGTATGTACAGGGGGGAACATATAAGATATGCTCTTATTCAGGGTGAGGGTCCGGATTAATGCGGCCAATCTGTATGTACAGGGGGGAACATATAAGATAGGCTCTTATTCAGGGTGAAGGTCCGGATTAATGTGAACAATCTATATGTACAGGGGGGAACATATAAGATAGGCTCTTATTCAGGGTGAGGGTCCGGATTAATGTGAGCAATCTGTATGTACAGGGTGTGGGAAACATATAAGATAGGCTCTTATTCAGGGTGAGGGTCCGGATTAATGTGAGCAATCTGTATGTACAGGGTGTGGGAAACATATAAGATAGGCTCTTATTCAGGGTGAAGGTCCGGATTAATGTGGGCAATCTGTATGTACAGGGTGTGGGAAACATATAAGATAGGCTCTTATTCAGGTTGAAGGTCCGGATTAATGTGGGCAATTTGTATGTACAGGGTGTGGGAAACATATAAGATAGGCTCTTATTCAGGGTGAAGGTCCGGATTAATGTGAGCAATCTGTATGTACAGGGTGTGGGAAACATATAAGATAGGCTCTTATTCGGGGTGAAGGTCCGGATTAATGTGGGCAATCTATATGTACAGGGAGTGGGAAACATATAAGATAGGCTCTTCTTCAGGGTGAGGGTCCGGATTAATGTGAGCAATCTGTATGTACAGGGTGTGGGAAACATATAAGATAGGCTCTTCTTCAGGGTGAAGGTCCGAATTAATGTGAACAATCTGTATGTACAGGGGGGAACATATAAGATATGCTCTTATTCAGGGTGAGGGTCCGGATTAATGTGAACAATCTGTATGTACAGGGGGGAACATATAAGATATGCTCTTATTCAGGGTGAGGGTCCGGATTAATGTGGGCAATCTGTATGTACAGGGGGGAACATATAAGATAGGCTCTTATTCAGGGTGAAGGTCCGGATTAATGTGAACAATCTATATGTACAGGGGGGAACATATAAGATAGGCTCTTATTCAGGGTGAGGGTCCGGATTAATGTGAGCAATCTGTATGTACAGGGTGTGGGAAACATATAAGATAGACTCTTATTCAGGGTGAGGGTCCGGATTAATGTGAGCAATCTGTATGTACAGGGTGTGGGAAACATATAAGATAGGCTCTTATTCAGGGTGAAGGTCCGGATTAATGTGAGCAATCTGTATGTACAGGGTGTGGGAAACATATAAGATAGGCTCTTATTCAGGGTGAAGGTCCGGATTAATGTGGGCAATCTGTATGTACAGGGTGTGGGAAACATATAAGATAGGCTCTTATTCAGGGTGAAGGTCCGGATTAATGTGGGCAATCTGTATGTACAGGGTGTGGGAAAAATATAAGATAGGCTCTTATTCAGGGTGAGGGTCCGGATAAATGTGAGCAATCTGTATGTACACGGTGTGGAAAACATATAAGATAGGCTCTTATTCAGGGTGAGGGTCCGGATTAATGTGGGCAATCTGTATGTACACGGTGTGGGAAACATATAAGATAGGCTCTTATTCAGGGTTAAGGTCCGGATTAATGTGAGCAATCTGTATGTACAGGGTGTGGGAAACATATAAGATAGGCTCTTATTCAGGGTGAAGGTCCGGATTAATGTGAGCAATCTGTATGTACAGGGTGTGGCAAACATATAAGATAGGCTCTTATTCAGGGTGAAGGTCCGGATTAATGTGAGCAATCTGTATGTACAGGGTGTGGGAAACATATAAGATAGGCTCTTATTCGGGGTGAAGGTCCGGATTAATGTGGGCAATCTATATGTACAGGGAGTGGGAAACATATAAGATAGGCTCTTCTTCAGGGTGAGGGTCCGGATTAATGTGAGCAATCTGTATGTACAGGGGGGGAAACATATAAGATAGGCTCTTCTTCAGGGTGAAGGTCCGGATTAATGTGAACAATCTGTATGTACAGGGGGGAACATATAAGATATGCTCTTATTCAGGGTGAGGGTCCGGATTAATGCGGCCAATCTGTATGTACAGGGGGGAACATATAAGATAGGCTCTTATTCAGGGTGAAGGTCCGGATTAATGTGAACAATCTATATGTACAGGGGGGAACATATAAGATAGGCTCTTATTCAGGGTGAGGGTCCGGATTAATGTGAGCAATCTGTATGTACAGGGTGTGGGAAACATATAAGATAGGCTCTTATTCAGGGTGAGGGTCCGGATTAATGTGAGCAATCTGTATGTACAGGGTGTGGGAAACATATAAGATAGGCTCTTATTCAGGGTGAAGGTCCGGATTAATGTGGGCAATCTGTATGTACAGGGTGTGGGAAACATATAAGATAGGCTCTTATTCAGGTTGAAGGTCCGGATTAATGTGGGCAATTTGTATGTACAGGGTGTGGGAAACATATAAGATAGGCTCTTATTCAGGGTGAAGGTCCGGATTAATGTGAGCAATCTGTATGTACAGGGTGTGGGAAACATATAAGATAGGCTCTTATTCGGGGTGAAGGTCCGGATTAATGTGGGCAATCTATATGTACAGGGAGTGGGAAACATATAAGATAGGCTCTTCTTCAGGGTGAGGGTCCGGATTAATGTGAGCAATCTGTATGTACAGGGTGTGGGAAACATATAAGATAGGCTCTTATTCGGGGTGAAGGTCCGGATTAATGTGGGCAATCTATATGTACAGGGAGTGGGAAACATATAAGATAGGCTCTTCTTCAGGGTGAAGGTCCGAATTAATGTGAACAATCTGTATGTACAGGGGGGAACATATAAGATATGCTCTTATTCAGGGTGAGGGTCCGGATTAATGTGGGCAATCTGTATGTACAGGGGGGAACATATAAGATAGGCTCTTATTCAGGGTGAAGGTCCGGATTAATGTGAACAATCTATATGTACAGGGGGGAACATATAAGATAGGCTCTTATTCAGGGTGAGGGTCCGGATTAATGTGAGCAATCTGTATGTACAGGGTGTGGGAAACATATAAGATAGACTCTTATTCAGGGTGAGGGTCCGGATTAATGTGAGCAATCTGTATGTACAGGGTGTGGGAAACATATAAGATAGGCTCTTATTCAGGGTGAAGGTCCGGATTAATGTGAGCAATCTGTATGTACAGGGTGTGGGAAACATATAAGATAGGCTCTTATTCAGGGTGAAGGTCCGGATTAATGTGGGCAATCTGTATGTACAGGGTGTGGGAAACATATAAGATAGGCTCTTATTCAGGGTGAAGGTCCGGATTAATGTGGGCAATCTGTATGTACAGGGTGTGGGAAACATATAAGATAGGCTCTTATTCAGGGTGAGGGTCCGGATTAATGTGAGCAATCTGTATGTACACGGTGTGGAAAACATATAAGATAGGCTCTTATTCAGGGTGAGGGTCCGGATTAATGTGGGCAATCTGTATGTACACGGTGTGGGAAACATATAAGATAGGCTCTTATTCAGGGTTAAGGTCCGGATTAATGTGAGCAATCTGTATGTACAGGGTGTGGGAAACATATAAGATAGGCTCTTATTCAGGGTGAAGGTCCGGATTAATGTGAGCAATCTGTATGTATAGGGTGTGGCAAACATATAAGATAGGCTCTTATTCAGGGAGAAGGTCCGGATTAATGTGAGCAATCTGTATGTACAGGGTGTGGGAAACATATAAGATAGGCTCTTATTCGGGGTGAAGGTCCGGATTAATGTGGGCAATCTATATGTACAGGGAGTGGGAAACATATAAGATAGGCTCTTCTTCAGGGTGAGGGTCTGGATTAATGTGAGCAATCTGTATGTACAGGGGGGAACATATAAGATAGGCTCTTATTCAGGGTGAAGGTCCGGATTAATGTGAACAATCTATATGTACAGGGGGGAACATATAAGATAGGCTCTTATTCAGGGTGAGGGTCCGGATTAATGTGAGCAATCTGTATGTACAGGGTGTGGGAAACATATAAGATAGGCTCTTATTCAGGGTGAGGGTCCGGATTAATGTGAGCAATCTGTATGTACAGGGTGTGGGAAACATATAAGATAGGCTCTTATTCAGGGTGAAGGTCCGGATTAATGTGGGCAATCTGTATGTACAGGGTGTGGGAAACATATAAGATAGGCTCTTATTCAGGTTGAAGGTCCGGATTAATGTGGGCAATTTGTATGTACAGGGTGTGGGAAACATATAAGATAGGCTCTTATTCAGGGTGAAGGTCCGGATTAATGTGAGCAATCTGTATGTACAGGGTGTGGGAAACATATAAGATAGGCTCTTATTCGGGGTGAAGGTCCGGATTAATGTGGGCAATCTATATGTACAGGGAGTGGGAAACATATAAGATAGGCTCTTCTTCAGGGTGAGGGTCCGGATTAATGTGAGCAATCTGTATGTACAGGGTGTGGGAAACATATAAGATAGGCTCTTCTTCAGGGTGAAGGTCCGAATTAATGTGAACAATCTGTATGTACAGGGGGGAACATATAAGATATGCTCTTATTCAGGGTGAGGGTCCGGATTAATGTGAACAATCTGTATGTACAGGGGGGAACATATAAGATATGCTCTTATTCAGGGTGAGGGTCCGGATTAATGTGGGCAATCTGTATGTACAGGGGGGAACATATAAGATAGGCTCTTATTCAGGGTGAAGGTCCGGATTAATGTGAACAATCTATATGTACAGGGGGGAACATATAAGATAGGCTCTTATTCAGGGTGAGGGTCCGGATTAATGTGAGCAATCTGTATGTACAGGGTGTGGGAAACATATAAGATAGACTCTTATTCAGGGTGAGGGTCCGGATTAATGTGAGCAATCTGTATGTACAGGGTGTGGGAAACATATAAGATAGGCTCTTATTCAGGGTGAAGGTCCGGATTAATGTGAGCAATCTGTATGTACAGGGTGTGGGAAACATATAAGATAGGCTCTTATTCAGGGTGAAGGTCCGGATTAATGTGGGCAATCTGTATGTACAGGGTGTGGGAAACATATAAGATAGGCTCTTATTCAGGGTGAAGGTCCGGATTAATGTGGGCAATCTGTATGTACAGGGTGTGGGAAAAATATAAGATAGGCTCTTATTCAGGGTGAGGGTCCGGATTAATGTGAGCAATCTGTATGTACACGGTGTGGAAAACATATAAGATAGGCTCTTATTCAGGGTGAGGGTCCGGATTAATGTGGGCAATCTGTATGTACACGGTGTGGGAAACATATAAGATAGGCTCTTATTCAGGGTTAAGGTCCGGATTAATGTGAGCAATCTGTATGTACAGGGTGTGGGAAACATATAAGATAGGCTCTTATTCAGGGTGAAGGTCCGGATTAATGTGAGCAATCTGTATGTACAGGGTGTGGCAAACATATAAGATAGGCTCTTATTCAGGGTGAAGGTCCGGATTAATGTGAGCAATCTGTATGTACAGGGTGTGGGAAACATATAAGATAGGCTCTTATTCGGGGTGAAGGTCCGGATTAATGTGGGCAATCTATATGTACAGGGAGTGGGAAACATATAAGATAGGCTCTTCTTCAGGGTGAGGGTCCGGATTAATGTGAGCAATCTGTATGTACAGGGGGGGAAACATATAAGATAGGCTCTTCTTCAGGGTGAAGGTCCGGATTAATGTGAACAATCTGTATGTACAGGGGGGAACATATAAGATATGCTCTTATTCAGGGTGAGGGTCCGGATTAATGCGGCCAATCTGTATGTACAGGGGGGAACATATAAGATAGGCTCTTATTCAGGGTGAAGGTCCGGATTAATGTGAACAATCTATATGTACAGGGGGGAACATATAAGATAGGCTCTTATTCAGGGTGAGGGTCCGGATTAATGTGAGCAATCTGTATGTACAGGGTGTGGGAAACATATAAGATAGGCTCTTATTCAGGGTGAGGGTCCGGATTAATGTGAGCAATCTGTATGTACAGGGTGTGGGAAACATATAAGATAGGCTCTTATTCAGGGTGAAGGTCCGGATTAATGTGGGCAATCTGTATGTACAGGGTGTGGGAAACATATAAGATAGGCTCTTATTCAGGTTGAAGGTCCGGATTAATGTGGGCAATTTGTATGTACAGGGTGTGGGAAACATATAAGATAGGCTCTTATTCAGGGTGAAGGTCCGGATTAATGTGAGCAATCTGTATGTACAGGGTGTGGGAAACATATAAGATAGGCTCTTATTCGGGGTGAAGGTCCGGATTAATGTGGGCAATCTATATGTACAGGGAGTGGGAAACATATAAGATAGGCTCTTCTTCAGGGTGAGGGTCCGGATTAATGTGAGCAATCTGTATGTACAGGGTGTGGGAAACATATAAGATAGGCTCTTCTTCAGGGTGAAGGTCCGAATTAATGTGAACAATCTGTATGTACAGGGGGGAACATATAAGATATGCTCTTATTCAGGGTGAGGGTCCGGATTAATGTGAACAATCTGTATGTACAGGGGGGAACATATAAGATATGCTCTTATTCAGGGTGAGGGTCCGGATTAATGTGGGCAATCTGTATGTACAGGGGGGAACATATAAGATAGGCTCTTATTCAGGGTGAAGGTCCGGATTAATGTGAACAATCTATATGTACAGGGGGGAACATATAAGATAGGCTCTTATTCAGGGTGAGGGTCCGGATTAATGTGAGCAATCTGTATGTACAGGGTGTGGGAAACATATAAGATAGACTCTTATTCAGGGTGAGGGTCCGGATTAATGTGAGCAATCTGTATGTACAGGGTGTGGGAAACATATAAGATAGGCTCTTATTCAGGGTGAAGGTCCGGATTAATGTGAGCAATCTGTATGTACAGGGTGTGGGAAACATATAAGATAGGCTCTTATTCAGGGTGAAGGTCCGGATTAATGTGGGCAATCTGTATGTACAGGGTGTGGGAAACATATAAGATAGGCTCTTATTCAGGGTGAAGGTCCGGATTAATGTGGGCAATCTGTATGTACAGGGTGTGGGAAACATATAAGATAGGCTCTTATTCAGGGTGAGGGTCCGGATTAATGTGAGCAATCTGTATGTACACGGTGTGGAAAACATATAAGATAGGCTCTTATTCAGGGTGAGGGTCCGGATTAATGTGGGCAATCTGTATGTACAGGGTGTGGGAAACATATAAGATAGGCTCTTATTCAGGGTGAAGGTCCGGATTAATGTGAGCAATCTGTATGTACAGGGTGTGGCAAACATATAAGATAGGCTCTTATTCAGGGTGAAGGTCCGGATTAATGTGAGCAATCTGTATGTACAGGGTGTGGGAAACATATAAGATAGGCTCTTATTCGGGGTGAAGGTCCGGATTAATGTGGGCAATCTATATGTACAGGGAGTGGGAAACATATAAGATAGGCTCTTCTTCAGGGTGAGGGTCCGGATTAATGTGAGCAATCTGTATGTACAGGGGGGAACATATAAGATAGGCTCTTATTCAGGGTGAAGGTCCGGATTAATGTGAACAATCTATATGTACAGGGGGGAACATATAAGATAGGCTCTTATTCAGGGTGAGGGTCCGGATTAATGTGAGCAATCTGTATGTACAGGGTGTGGGAAACATATAAGATAGGCTCTTATTCAGGGTGAGGGTCCGGATTAATGTGAGCAATCTGTATGTACAGGGTGTGGGAAACATATAAGATAGGCTCTTATTCAGGGTGAAGGTCCGGATTAATGTGGGCAATCTGTATGTACAGGGTGTGGGAAACATATAAGATAGGCTCTTATTCAGGTTGAAGGTCCGGATTAATGTGGGCAATTTGTATGTACAGGGTGTGGGAAACATATAAGATAGGCTCTTATTCAGGGTGAAGGTCCGGATTAATGTGAGCAATCTGTATGTACAGGGTGTGGGAAACATATAAGATAGGCTCTTATTCGGGGTGAAGGTCCGGATTAATGTGGGCAATCTATATGTACAGGGAGTGGGAAACATATAAGATAGGCTCTTCTTCAGGGTGAGGGTCCGGATTAATGTGAGCAATCTGTATGTACAGGGTGTGGGAAACATATAAGATAGGCTCTTCTTCAGGGTGAAGGTCCGAATTAATGTGAACAATCTGTATGTACAGGGGGGAACATATAAGATATGCTCTTATTCAGGGTGAGGGTCCGGATTAATGTGAACAATCTGTATGTACAGGGGGGAACATATAAGATATGCTCTTATTCAGGGTGAGGGTCCGGATTAATGTGGGCAATCTGTATGTACAGGGGGGAACATATAAGATAGGCTCTTATTCAGGGTGAAGGTCCGGATTAATGTGAACAATCTATATGTACAGGGGGGAACATATAAGATAGGCTCTTATTCAGGGTGAGGGTCCGGATTAATGTGAGCAATCTGTATGTACAGGGTGTGGGAAACATATAAGATAGACTCTTATTCAGGGTGAGGGTCCGGATTAATGTGAGCAATCTGTATGTACAGGGTGTGGGAAACATATAAGATAGGCTCTTATTCAGGGTGAAGGTCCGGATTAATGTGAGCAATCTGTATGTACAGGGTGTGGGAAACATATAAGATAGGCTCTTATTCAGGGTGAAGGTCCGGATTAATGTGGGCAATCTGTATGTACAGGGTGTGGGAAACATATAAGATAGGCTCTTATTCAGGGTGAAGGTCCGGATTAATGTGGGCAATCTGTATGTACAGGGTGTGGGAAACATATAAGATAGGCTCTTATTCAGGGTGAGGGTCCGGATTAATGTGAGCAATCTGTATGTACACGGTGTGGAAAACATATAAGATAGGCTCTTATTCAGGGTGAGGGTCCGGAGTAATGTGGGCAATCTGTATGTACACGGTGTGGGAAACATATAAGATAGGCTCTTATTCAGGGTTAAGGTCCGGATTAATGTGAGCAATCTGTATGTACAGGGTGTGGGAAACATATAAGATAGGCTCTTATTCAGGGTGAAGGTCCGGATTAATGTGAGCAATCTGTATGTACAGGGTGTGGCAAACATATAAGATAGGCTCTTATTCAGGGTGAAGGTCCGGATTAATGTGAGCAATCTGTATGTACAGGGTGTGGGAAACATATAAGATAGGCTCTTATTCGGGGTGAAGGTCCGGATTAATGTGGGCAATCTATATGTACAGGGAGTGGGAAACATATAAGATAGGCTCTTCTTCAGGGTGAAGGTCCGGATTAATGTGAACAATCTGTATGTACAGGGGGGAACATATAAGATATGCTCTTATTCAGGGTGAGGGTCCGGATTAATGCGGCCAATCTGTATGTACAGGGGGAAACATATAAGATAGGCTCTTATTCAGGGTGAAGGTCCGGATTAATGTGAACAATCTATATGTACAGGGGGGAACATATAAGATAGGCTCTTATTCAGGGTGAGGGTCCGGATTAATGTGAGCAATCTGTATGTACAGGGTGTGGGAAACATATAAGATAGGCTCTTATTCAGGGTGAGGGTCCGGATTAATGTGAGCAATCTGTATGTACAGGGTGTGGGAAACATATAAGATAGGCTCTTATTCAGGGTGAGGGTCCGGATTAATGTGAGCAATCTGTATGTACAGGGTGTGGGAAACATATAAGATAGGCTCTTATTCAGGGTGAAGGTCCGGATTAATGTGAGCAATCTGTATGTACAGGGTGTGGGAAACATATAAGATAGGCTCTTATTCAGGGTGAAGGTCCGGATTAATGTGGGCAATCTGTATGTACAGGGTGTGGGAAACATATAAGATAGGCTCTTATTCAGGTTGAAGGTCCGGATTAATGTGGGCAATTTGTATGTACAGGGTGTGGGAAACATATAAGATAGGCTCTTATTCAGGGTGAAGGTCCGGATTAATGTGAGCAATCTGTATGTACAGGGTGTGGGAAACATATAAGATAGGCTCTTATTCGGGGTGAAGGTCCGGATTAATGTGGGCAATCTATATGTACAGGGAGTGGGAAACATATAAGATAGGCTCTTCTTCAGGGTGAGGGTCCGGATTAATGTGAGCAATCTGTATGTACAGGGGGGGGAAACATATAAGATATGCTCTTATTCAGGGTGAGGGTCCGGATTAATGCGGCCAATCTGTATGTACAGGGGGGAACATATAAGATAGGCTCTTATTCAGGGTGAAGGTCCGGATTAATGTGAACAATCTATATGTACAGGGGGGAACATATAAGATAGGCTCTTATTCAGGGTGAGGGTCCGGATTAATGTGAGCAATCTGTATGTACAGGGTGTGGGAAACATATAAGATAGGCTCTTATTCAGGGTGAGGGTCCGGATTAATGTGAGCAATCTGTATGTACAGGGTGTGGGAAACATATAAGATAGGCTCTTATTCAGGGTGAGGGTCCGGATTAATGTGAGCAATCTGTATGTACAGGGGGGAACATATAAGATAGGCTCTTATTCAGGGTGAGGGTCCGGATTAATGTGAGCAATCTGTATGTACAGGGTGTGGGAAACATATAAGATAGGCTCTTATTCAGGGTGAGGGTCCGGATTAATGTGAGCAATCTGTATGTACAGGGTGTGGGAAACATATAAGATAGGCTCTTATTCAGGGTGAGGGTCCGGATTAATGTGAGCAATCTGTATGTACAGGGTGTGGGAAACATATAAGATAGGCTCTTATTCAGGGTGAAGGTCCGGATTAATGTGAGCAATCTGTATGTACAGGGTGTGGGAAACATATAAGATAGGCTCTTATTCAGGGTGAAGGTCCGGATTAATGTGGGCAATCTGTATGTACAGGGTGTGGGAAACATATAAGATAGGCTCTTATTCAGGTTGAAGGTCCGGATTAATGTGGGCAATCTATATGTACAGGGAGTGGGAAACATATAAGATAGGCTCTTCTTCAGGGTGAGGGTCCGGATTAATGTGAGCAATCTGTATGTACAGGGGGGGAAACATATAAGATAGGCTCTTCTTCAGGGTGAAGGTCCGGATTAATGTGAACAATCTGTATGTACAGGGGGGAACATATAAGATATGCTCTTATTCAGGGTGAGGGTCCGGATTAATGCGGCCAATCTGTATGTACAGGGGGGAACATATAAGATAGGCTCTTATTCAGGGTGAAGGTCCGGATTAATGTGAACAATCTATATGTACAGGGGGGAACATATAAGATAGGCTCTTATTCAGGGTGAGGGTCCGGATTAATGTGAGCAATCTGTATGTACAGGGTGTGGGAAACATATAAGATAGGCTCTGATTCAGGGTGAGGGTCCGGATTAATGTGAGCAATCTGTATGTACAGGGTGTGGGAAACATATAAGATAGGCTCTTATTCAGGGTGAAGGTCCGGATTAATGTGAGCAATCTGTATGTACAGGGTGTGGGAAACATATAAGATAGGCTCTTATTCAGGGTGAAGGTCCGGATTAATGTGGGCAATCTGTATGTACAGGGTGTGGGAAACATATAAGATAGGCTCTTATTCAGGTTGAAGGTCCTGCCCATGGAGTCGGCCTTTGAGCTTACAATCTAATGCTGCCCATTCACCCTGCAATCTGGTTGTACGATCTTCTCGGTGTTGCCATCGCCTCTCTGATTGATTACGATTGTTCAGCCCCTATGTGTCGTCCATTACTCTTGGATTGCGCGGATTTGCCGGCTATCGATCTGATTTTGATCTGATCAATAAATAAAATAATAATAATGATCGGGCCTGTGTGATGTAACCCTTCCTGGGTATAAAACGCTGACCACTCACCATACGATTTCCCAGTACTTTGTAGTATAAAGCGGCCTGCTCTCCTATGCTGTTGCCATGGTAACGGTGCAGATTTGCCTGCTATCGATCTGATCAATAAATAAAATAATAATAATGATCGTTCCTGTGTGATGTAACCCTTCCTGGGTATAAAACGCTCACCACTCACCATACGATTTCCCAGTACTTTGTAGTATAAAGCGGCCTGCTCTCCTATGATGTCGCCATGGTAACGCTGCAGAATCAGGCACAGCTACTCACCAGCGGCAGATGACGTGCTGCATCTCTGGGGCTGGCTTTATCCTGAGTTTCGGTCCTTTCCCCCCCCAATCGGGGATGCCCCGCTGTGTGAAACCCCCCCAGATCTCTGAGCGCAACTCGCCTCTTCCCAGTCCTACGGCGCAGGTGCGGCCTCTCGTCCAATCAGCGCGCTTGGAGCCGCTGACATCATTGCGTCTAAAGCCAGCTGCTCCGAGCGTGCTGGCGGCCGCATCCCCCGCTTCCCTCCAACATGGAGCTTGCCCGCACCGGCGATTCACAAATGCCTGGCACGCACCCTGCTAGAACGATAGCGGTGATGCGGCTCGCGCATGCGCCGTTGGACCAGGAAGCAAGGTAAGTGAACGGGGTGACCTGGGGGGTTTCACACAGCGGGGCATCCCGATTTAGGACGCCCTGGGGGGAAGGGAATCGATCGGCCCGGGCTGATCGTGGTGGGTTTTGGTTCATTTTAAAGTGGACCAAAACCTTGTTTTTTCATTTATCCTATTTGGAACGCCCCGCTTTATGACACCCCCCCCCCTCTATTCGCCTGTAAATATGTTCCTTTCCCTGGTCTCACAGCGCATGCGCAGGCTCGGCGAATTGAATGGGCGAGAGATGCTGGGGATAGGACAGCCGATGTTTACATGGGCGTAGTAGCCAGGGCAAAAGTGAGTTTTGCGGCAACGTGGAGGGGTTTCACACCTCCTGAATTTGGGATGCCCTAGAGGGAAGGCCGGCCCCGGGGTTTTTTTCCATTTTTGTTACACTTTAAAGTGGATCAACACCCACCGCCGATCGGCCCGGGAATCTTATAGATCAGATCCCTCCCCGCAGGGCATCCGAAATCGGGATGCCCCGCTGTGTGAACCCCCCCCGGACGCCCACAAACCTTACCTTCTCCCCGTTCCAACGGCGCATGCGCGGGCCACCGCCGCCTATCGTGCTTCCCTCTAGCAGGGCGCACACTCGCGCTTGTGAGTTGCATCCATTCACAAACGGGGGAGCGCCCGCGCTCCCTGTAAGAGAGACGCTCGAGAGGCGGCCTCAGCTTGTCCGTTGGCGGTGAGGTGAGTTTTTTGGGGCTTTCTGGGTGGTTTAACACCCCGATCGGGGTGCCCCGCGGAAGTGGACCAACACCCACGATAGTGAAAATCCTGGGTGTTGGTCCACTTTAAAGTGGCTCAAAACCCAGCTTGATCAGATTCCTGGGCCCATCGATTCCCCCCCCCCCCCCCGGGGCATCCACAATCGGGATGCCCTGCTGTATGAAACCCCCCAGGTCGCCCCGTATACTTACCTTTGCTCCCGCTATCTCTATAGCAGGGGGCGTGCCTATGCCAGCCATTTGTGAATGATCAACGTGGGCACGCTGCCTGTTAGAGGGTAGCGCTGGACTTAGTTGCCATCTTAGATGGCGTGACGTCAGCAACTCCGAGTGTGCTGATTGGACCAGTGGCCGCGCATGCGCCATAGGACTGGGGAGAAGTGAGTTTATTTGGGCGATCTGGGGGGTTTCACACAGCGATCGCTGTGCCCCAGGGGAAAGGACCAAAATCCTTGTGTAGCGATAACCTTTATCGCCGGAGGGCTTCCCCGCCAGAGACGTCCTTTTCCCAATGGTGAGAGGTGCTGCAGGAATCCCAGAGTCATCCGTGAGGAACCAGGAACAGCCCTTACAAGGGCTAGTGAATGGCGATATAGCGTTTCCCCCAATAAGAGACAGAACTCAGTATTGAGGGTGAAGATGAACTTCTTTATTAGTGCCACCCTGTGCCTTATATGCAAGGCTCCATGCAAGGGGACCTCCCCCATGGACCTGATGGAGGACTGCATGACAAACACACAGACCAATGGGAGCAGGCCACACAATCCCTCAACTCCAGTAACACAATCAGCAATACAATGACAGTCTGTAACACAATCAATAGCACAATAACATTGTCTGTGACATGCTCAAGAAAATGAAAGTAATCAGTCTATGCAAAAGTCCAAGGGCAGAAACAATGCCTTTAAACTCCAAAAGGCAGAGAGTCTGTCACACCTTGGTTTTGGTCCACTTTAAGTGGGGCGTTTTATTCCTTGTCATTACCTATGTTGTCTTGCTCGTAGATTATGCAGGAAGCTCTGATCGCCCTTTCCTCCTGCTGGCTCTGAAGTCTCCTTCCTCCCCGGTTGCGCTCGATCCCTCGGGGTCCTCCATGAGGGTCCAGGAGGTGGATGCCATGACAGAGAAGATCTTGAGCCTCGCCTTGGAGATCATCTACCTGCTGACTGGAGAGGTGAGCCCCCCCCCCCTGATCGTTCTATGTGTAAATGATCAGATACGGCTGATGTTACTGTCCTCACATGGCCACCAGGGGTCAGAAACCAACACAATACTGATCAGAATCTACCATCAGAAAAGACTAAACTAACCAACATCATTCTTTTTAGCCGCTCCCTAAAAATGATCAAACTGACTTTTAAGTGGACCCAAGATTTTCACCCTTCTGGGTTTTGGTCTACTTTACACCTGCACAGGGCCGGCCCAAGACATTGAGTGAAATGCTGCCCCCCCCCCCCCCCCCAAATTAAAAAAAAAAAGAGGAGAGGTGATTTTTACTAGGCAAACTGGGGGGTTTTCACATTTCAATTCGGGTTTTCACTATCCTGGGCTTTGATACTTACTTAGGAACAACCAGATTTGTGATGCCCCACTCTATAAAAAACCCCAAATCTTGACGTTCACAGGGGAAGAAACCCAGAAGATCTTTACGTTGACACATAAGCTTGCGGGGGCCTGCTCGGCGCAGGAGAAAAACGACAAAGTCCTCACCAGATGGTCCTCACCAGATGCGGACATCGCCTCCTATGCGTCGGGGGGATCGGACGCATGTTGGAGGTGCGGGACACCCCGAGGGGGGATCTTGCACATCTGGTGGGAATGCCCCCCCGATTAGACAGCTCTGGGATACGGTTCTCAAGATCCATACGGAAGTGGAGGGTTCTGTGGTGCCGAATAACCCAAGAGTTGCCCTGCTCTCCCTGATGCCAGGCTCCATAGCCAAGGCTAGGAAAGGAGTCCTCAAATTCTTCCTGACAGCTGTACGATCAATTATCCCCAGACACTGGAAGTCCCCTCTTCCGCCAAGCCTAGCGGAATGGTTTGCAGAAATGGATCACATCTTGAGGATGGAGGAGTTGATGGCGGAGGGTGGAGAGGGACAACTTGGATGAATTGGATCAGATTCAGGGAGTCGGACGAGGCAAGGGCCTTTGTGGCATTGGACGTGGGCCGGAGGTGAGGCGACTTACGGATGGGGCTGAGGCGGCCTGGTGGCGTGAGGCCCCCCTTATAACATGGCCTTCCTCCCTGCCCTGCCCTCTCCCTCCTGTTTTCGTCCCCCTCCCTCCTCCTCTTCCCCTTCTCCCTTCCCTCTCTTTTTTCCGCTCTTGCCCCCTCCCTCCCTCGTCTTGCATTTTCTCCCTCAGTCCCCCTTTTCCGCATGACGGGTTCCCTCTCCTTTTCCGTCTCGCCTCAGCCTACACCCTCTGGTCTCGCCTCAGACAGGACCTATGCCCCGCGCTGGGGACGCTGCTGGGACTTGTGCGCCCCGGGTCCCCCTGCCGCTTTGGTGGCTGGCGGAGGGGAGCTCTTAGCCCCTGCGCTGGGCCTTGGGTGAAGAAGCGGGGGGTTTGGTTCGATATGATGAGGCTCAGCCGGCCCCCTCCCGCAGCCCATAAACGACGCAGAATACCCCTCCTCGTGGTAACCCTTACCTTATGAGGCCTGGTAAATTTCCTCCCCGGACATTCTGACTCTCGCCATCAGGGGTACGAGATGCTAACACAGCATACAGCTAATCTATAAAACGTTCGATGGGGGAACTGCTCGGGGGCGGAGGGATTTGGGATGTGATAGTGCCCCAGCTGCGCCTGGGGGCGGGTGGGGGTGCGGGAACCCGGATTGTTTTCATGTCTGTACTGCCTTTCCTTAAGTATCTGTTTCTCGTCTTAATTTTTGAAAATCTTAATAAACAAGAGATTAAACTAAAAACCCCAAATCTCCCCACTGTCATGGCTGGGGGGGGGGGGGGCATGAGGGGGCATTAAGGTGCCGGCACCTTTATTTCACCTTTTTTCTTTACTATAGTACAGTAACCACATACTGTGGCACCTCCCCTGGCAAGTGGCTGCCCTAGGCACATGCCTAGGTTTATCTAATGGTAAATACAGCCATGCAGGTGATGAACTGGTAGCTTTCATCCCATAAATTGAACAGATTAGTGATAGCACAGTTTAGTTTTGGAGCCACACATGGGACTCAGTTGAACCTACAGCTGTTACAAGCAGGTACATTAGACCCAAACTTCTTGGCCTCTGCCACTTGGCTGGATATCCGGCATTCCGCAGCATTGGGCACGGTCTCCCAGCTTGATAAATAGAAGAACATGGGACAAGCAAGCCCTATTCTGAAACACTGCACCTCTCAATTAAAGACGGCCACCAACCAGTACTGTCCTTCTCCCAGGTGTTATTCCTCTGTGACAGGGCATCTTAATTTGGGATGCCCAGTGTGTGGACCCCCATCACTTTCAGCAATCCCACAGAGCATGCAGACCGGCAATGAGCATGCTCAGTGCAACATTCAACATGGCCAATAAGGGGTAGCCCTGTAACTGGACAAGCTCAACCCCAACTGTTCCAGTTACACTCTATACAGGTGACCAGCAAACATGGCCGCCCAGGATGCACAGCCACCCACGGGCAGGTGTACAGCTCTGCCACCGATATCTTTTAATCTGGCACCTGGACAGTACAGACTATAACGGGTAACCCGTGCCCACGGCCCTTGGCAGGCTGGAAGCCACCAGGCACCGGGCTGTAACGTGACGACCGCCCACCTAGCTCTATGAACGCCAGATAAGTCGGAACCTCCTCTCTTCCACGGAAGCTTCCAGAAGCAACCGAACTGAAGGTATAGTGAACGTGCGGCAGCCTCTCACACTTACCTATCGCAGTGTGAAGCAGCCGCCGGTGTGCGCTATGCCTCTCTCCAGACCCGACTAGCGCTATGCCTCCAGCAGTCCCCGTCAAATAGCGATGCCTCCCCCTGCAGTGGCTCAGCCAACCAGCGTGGCTATTGGTGGTAGCCGCGCCCCCCCCAGCAGTGCGCGCACTCTCCTGCCGCTCGCCTCTGCCCCCATTTTATTGCATCCCACAATGCCGCGAGTGCGGCGCTTCTCTCTGCTCTGCCTCACACACGCAGTACGGAAAAGTTGGTGAATGACCCGCTATGGAGAGTGGCGTTCATTCCTTCTACGCTACGCGTTCGTCCCCCACAGTCACAATGTTCCTGCCCGCTGCTGCCGCCCACCTCCGCCGCCAAATATGTTCCCGCTGCTGCCAGCAAAGTGCCGCCCCCCTTAAAGTGCCGCCTGGGACCATGGACCCACCGGGACCCATGGTAAGGCCGGCCCTGCACCTGCATCACGTTTTGTGATGCCCCGTGTGTGTGAAACCCCTGAGATTGACACAAATCTTATTCGCGTCCAGCTCCAGTCAGAATAGAGGACCTCTACCCTATATAATACTGATGGGTAAGTAGGGGAGCCCCGAGGCACTCCCACAGTAGACCTAAACCTTATATAATGCAGGAGAGGAAGTCTGACTTCCTGGTGTATAGTCTGGCCCCGTGGCACCCCTGCAGCGGATCTACACCCTATATAATGCAGGAGAGGAAGTCTGACTTCCTGGTGTATAATGCACAGGGGAAGTCTGGCCCCGTGGCACCCCTGCACCCTATATAATGCAGGAGAGGAAGTCTGACTTCCTGGTGTATAATGCACAGGGGAAGTCTGGCCCCGTGGCACCCCTGCACCCTATATAATGCAGGAGAGGAAGTCTGACTTCCTGATGTATAGTCTGGCCCCGTGGCACCCCTGCAGCGGATCTACACCCTATATAATGCAGGACAGGAAGTCTGACTTCCTGGTGTATAATGCACAGGGGAAGTCTGGCCCCGTGGCACCCCTGCAGCGGATCTACACCCTATATAATGCAGGAGAGGAAGTCTGACTTCCTGGTGTATAATGCTCAGGGGAAGTCTGGCCCCGTGGCACCCCTGCACCCTATATAATGCAGGAGAGGAAGTCTGACTTCCTGGTGTATAATGCACAGGGGAAGTCTGGCCCCGTGGCACCCCTGCACCCTATATAATGCAGGAGAGGAAGTCTGACTTCCTGGTGTATAATGCACAGGGGAAGTCTGACCCCGTGGCACCCCTGCACCCTATATAATGCAGGAGAGGAAGTCTGACTTCCTAATGTATAGTCTGGCCCCGTGGCACCCCTGCAGCGGATCTACACCCTATATAATGCAGGACAGGAAGTCTGACTTCCTGGTGTATAATGCACAGGGGAAGTCTGGCCCAGTGGCACCCCTGCACCCTATATAATGCAGGAGAGGAAGTCTGACTTCCTGATGTATAGTCTGGCCCCGTGGCACCCCTGCAGTGGATCTACACCCTATATAATGCAGGAGAGGAAGTCTGACTTCCTGGTGTATAATGCTCAGGGGAAGTCTGGCCCCGTGGCACCCCTGCACCCTATATAATGCAGGAGAGGAAGTCTGACTTCCTGGTGTATAATGCACAGGGGAAGTCTGACCCCGTGGCACCCCTGCACCCTATATAATGCAGGAGAGGAAGTCTGACTTCCTAATGTATAGTCTGGCCCCGTGGCACCCCTGCAGCGGATCTACACCCTATATAATGCAGGACAGGAAGTCTGACTTCCTGGTGTATAATGCACAGGGGAAGTCTGGCCCCGTGGCACCCCTGCACCCTATATAATGCAGGAGAGGAAGTCTGACTTCCTGATGTATAGTCTGGCCCCGTGGCACCCCTGCAGTGGATCTACACCCTATATAATGCAGGAGAGGAAGTCTGACTTCCTGGTGTATAATGCACAGGGGAAGTCTGGCCCCGTGGCACCCCTGCAGCGGATCTACACCCTATATAATGTAGGAGGGGAAGCCTGACCCCATGGCACTGTCACAAAGGATCTACATCCTATAATGGAGCAAGGGGCACCTAGCCCTATATAATGCAGAAGGGGAAGCCTGGTCTTACAGGGGGAGAGACTTAAAGAAAGTGGCTCAAAACCCAGCTCTATAAGATTCCGGGGCCGATCAATTCCCTCCCCCTGGGGCATTCAAAATCAGGATTCCCCCCTGTGTGAAACCCCCCAGGTCACCCTGTTCACTTCCTTCCCTGTCCAATGGCGCATGTGCGGGCCTCATCCCCACTATCCCTCTAGCAGGACGCCTGCCCGCGCTAGGCATTTTTGAATGGCCGGCGCAGGCACGCTTTCTGTTAGAGGGAAGTGGGGGATGCGGCCATCAGCGCACTCGTAGCCGCTGGCCTTAGACAAAGGCTTAGACGACGTGACGTCAGCAGCTCCGAGCGCGCTGATTGGACGAGCGTCCATGCATGCGCCGTAGGACCGGGTAGAGGTGAGTTTCTTCTGGCAATCTGGGGAGTTTCGCACAGTGGGGCACTGCCGTTCTGTTCCAGTCAACTTTAAAAGCCTGAGGATGTTAAGTTAATGGCAGCTTGCTTCTTTATGAGAGTGCAGCTCTGCTGTTAGAGTGCCCCTTAAAGGATCCCCTTGTTTTGTGTAGTGCAGCACTTCCCATGTATTGTGTGTTTTTCTCTACACAGCTCCAGCACTGGTGAGATTTTCAGTTGAATACACTAATACCCTAAATTAAACCTAAGAAACTGGCCGCACCAACAAAGATAACAAAGGAGTGTGCAACCTTGGGCACCTAAACCTAGAAAAACACCCAAAAAAGGGGAGGGGCTTCCACAGAGCCCCTGAGCCCAAGACACAGGCTGCAACACTCAGTTTAAAGTACAAATAATGACTTTTATTCATTCATATATGCAACTACAAGAATTAAAATTACATTAAAAACTCAATAAATGAACATTCCACTAGAGGGCGCTGGTGGCATGGCAAAAAATACTTAAAGTGGACCAACACCCACCGGTGATCGGCCCGGGAATCTATAAGATTCCCGAACCGATCAGATCCCTCCCCGCGGGACATCCGAAATTGGGATGTCCCGCGGGGTGAAACCCCCCCAAACACCCCAAAAACCTTACCTTAGACGTGCGCGCCCCCGCGCCGGCCGTCTGTGAATGGCCGGCGCGGGCACGCACGCGCCAAGAGGGACGCGCGGGAGGCGGCGGCGGAGGAGCCGCTTGTCTGCGGCTTGTCCGTCGGCGCGGGGAGAGGGGGGTTCGGGGGGGGTTTCACACAGCGGGGCACCCCGATCGGGGGTGCCCCACCGAGGTGGACCAAGACCCAGGATAGTCAAAATCCTGGGTGTTGGTCCACTTTAAGTATATATCCATAAATAAGACTAGCTGAGTCCTATTTCTCCAAGTAAAAGTGCTATGTGCAATGTATAAGACAATAAATGATTCTAAAAAGTATATCCTACATGTGCAAAAAATCTAAAGTGACTACGTGCAAAATGAATGAAATATCAAAACCTCTATATAAACAGTGGTATCACACAAAATAATGACCATAACAAGGGACACAGCGGGATGTCAAAAGGGACAAAACGACCATACAAAGATCTCACATGTGCCAACATACCAGCTCGTACCCTCCCCCGTCCTACGCGTTACGCGACCGACGTCGCTTCTTCAGGGCGAATGGAGGTTCAGATTGTGGTCATTATTTTGTGTGATTGTTTGCACATTGTCAGGGAACCGCGGGTCACGTGATCCAACTATAAACCAGGGACCTCCGTACACACAGACCGCGCTCCGAAGAAAACCTTTGTCCGAGTCCTATCAGGAATACCAGGCCCAAAGCCTGCGGACACACAGATTCTTGGTTTAAGAATTCACTCAAGTTAAAATGTAAGTTTTAATGCTATAAGCACACTAGGCAGTGATAACAAGCATTTGGCTATGATGGAATATGAAATGATACAGATGATACAAATATGCTGTTCTGAGACGGTTACAGGATAGAGTGAGTTACACAGAGACACAATAATCAGTTACCTTAGTATGCAGTTTGCAGAGTAGTGGCTTTGGAAGCAGTATCAAACGACTAGGCTGGACACCGGGCATCCAATGAGTCTAGAAATGGGGTCCCTAAGCGGGTCAGAACCTTAGATCTCTGTTTTCCGGGTTTTCCTTTATTGCTGAGCCCGCCGTAACCTATCACCGTGTGCGGTTTTGTGAGCCGGTTCTGATTCTGTACCTGGTTTGGTGCTGGGACACATGGGGGGCGCAGCTATGGTCCGATTTGTGTTGGTGCCGGCTGTCTGCAGCTCCCCTATTTCAGCTGACAGCCAGGGGTTGAGCCAGCTGCAGACCAAGCGGAGTCTTCTCAGACTAGAGGTGTGACAATCAGCAGGGGGGGGGGGGTCTGTGGTCTGCGATGTTCAACCCGTAAATGTGAATTTCTTTTCCTGAAGAGATAAGGACCTGTGCATTTATAACAGGGGGAATAAAGGGGAACTCCAGACTTGGATATGTGAGGTTTCTGCACTCAAGCTGGATCGTTCCTTCACACACATGTAGGATATACTTTTTACAATCATGTATTGTCTTATACATTGCACATAGCACTTGGAGGAATAGGACTCAGCTAGTCTTACATATGGATATATACTTGAGTTCTGACCTATGTATTTTTTGCCACGCCACCAGCGCCCTCTAGTGGAATGTTCATGTCCCGATCGGGGGTGCCCCACTGTCTGAAACCCCCCCGATCGCCGCAAAAACTCAGCTCTCCCCGCTCCCACGTGACCTCGTCCGGCCAATGACAGCGCTCAGAGCAGCTTTGGTATGCGCGTCCAAAGCCGCTTGGACGCGCATACCAGAGCGCTGTCATTGGCTGCGTCTCTCGCTTCCCTCTAACAGGGAGCGCTCCTGCGCCGGCCATTCACAAAACGGCCGGCGCGGGAGCGCGCCCTGCTAGAGAGAAGCGAGAGACGCGGCCGCGTCTCGCGCATGCGCCGTTGGATCGCCGGTAAGGTAAGGATTGTGGGCCTCCTGGGGGGTTCCTCCCCGCGGGACATCCCGATTTCGGATGCCCCGCGGGGAGGGATCTGATCGGTCCGGGAATCTTATAGATTCCCGTGCCGATCCCCCCTGGGTGTTGGTCCACTTTAAAGTGGACGAACACCCAGGATTTTGACTATCATGGGTTTTGGTCCACTTCGGTGGGGCCCCCCGATCGCTGTTTGAAACCCCCCAGAAAGCCCCGAAAACTCACCTCACCCCGCTCCCATGTGACCGCTCCAGCGAATCACAGCCGACGGACAAGCGGGAGGCAGCGACGGACAAGCAGAGCGCGTCCGCCACCGCCTCCCGCGCGTCCCTCTTACAGGGAGCGCACCCGCGCCGGCCATTCAGAAACGGCCAGCGCGGGAGCGCGTCCTGCTAGAGACGCGTGGGAGGCGGCGGACGCGCATGCGCCGCTGGAACGGGGAGAAGGTAGGATTGTGGGCTTCCTGGGGGGTTTCACCCCGCGGGACATGACGATTTCGGATGCCCCGCGGGGAGGGATCTGATCAGCCCGGGAATCTTATAGATTCCCAGGCCGATCCCCCCTGGGTGTTGGTCCGCTTTAAGGTAAATTTTAATTCTTGTAGTTGCATATATGAATTAATAAAAGTCATTATTTGTACTTTAAACTGAGTGGTGCAGCCTGTGTCTTGGGCTCAGGGGCTCTGTGGAAGCCCCCCCTTTTTCTGTGGAAGCCCCCCTTTTTCTGTGGACGCCCCCCCTTTTTCTGTGGAAGCCCCCCCCCTTTTTCTGTGGAAGCCCCCCTTTTTCTGTGGAAGCCCCCCCTTTTTCTGTGGAAGCCCCCCTTTTTCTGTGGAAGCCCCCCTTTTTCTGTGGAAGCCCCCCCTTTTTCTGTGGAAGCCCCCCTTTTTCTGTGGACGCCCCCCCTTTTTCTGTGGAAGCCCCCCCTTTTTCTGTGGAAGCCCCCCTTTTTCTGTGGACGCCCCCCCTTTTTCTGTGGAAGCCCCCCCTTTTTCTGTGGAAGCCCCCCCTTTTTCTGTGGAAGCCCCCCTTTTTCTGTGGAAGCCCCCCTTTTTCTGTGGAAGCCCCCCCTTTTTCTGTGGAAGCCCCCCCCTTTTTTCTGTGGAAGCCCCCCTTTTTTCTGTGGAAGCCCCCCTTTTTTCTGTGGAAGCCCCCCTTTTTTCTGTGGAAGCCCCCTTTTTTCTGTGGAAGCCCCCCTTTTTCTGTGGAAGCCCCCCCTTTTTTCTGTGGAAGCCCCCCCTTTTTCTGTGGAAGCCCCCTTTTTTCTGTGGAAGCCCCCTTTTTTCTGTGGAAGCCCCCCTTTTTCTGTGGAAGCCCCCTTTTTTCTGTGGAAGCCCCCCCTTTTTTTCTGTGGAAGCCCCCCCTTTTTCTGTGGAAGCCCCCCTTTTTCTGTGGAAGCCCCCCTTTTTCTGTGGAAGCCCCCCCTTTTTCTGTGGAAGCCCCCCTTTTTCTGTGGACGCCCCCCTTTTTCTGTGGAAGCCCCCCTTTTTTCTGTGGAAGCCCCCCTTTTTTCTGTGGAAGCCCCCTTTTTTCTGTGGAAGCCCCCCTTTTTCTGTGGAAGCCCCCCCTTTTTTCTGTGGAAGCCCCCCCTTTTTCTGTGGAAGCCCCCTTTTTTCTGTGGAAGCCCCCCTTTTTCTGTGGAAGCCCCCTTTTTTCTGTGGAAGCCCCCCCTTTTTTTCTGTGGAAGCCCCCCCTTTTTCTGTGGAAGCCCCCCTTTTTCTGTGGAAGCCCCCCTTTTTCTGTGGACGCCCCCCTTTTTCTGTGGACGCCCCCCTTTTTCTGTGGACGCCCCCCTTTTTCTGTGGACGCCCCCCCTTTTTCTGTGGAAGCCCCCCCTTTTTCTGCGGAAGCCCCCCTTTTTCTGCGGAAGCCCCCCTTTTTCTGCGGACGCCCCCCTTTTTCTGTGGAAGCCCCCCCTTTTTCTGTGGACGCCCCCCTTTTTCTGTGGACGCCCCCCTTTTTCTGTGGAAGCCCCCCCTTTTTCTGTGGAAGCCCCCCCTTTTTCTGCGGAAGCCCCCCCTTTTTCTGCGGAAGCCCCCCTTTTTCTGCGGAAGCCCCCCTTTTTCTGTGGAAGCCCCCCTTTTTCTGTGGAAGCCCCCGCTTTTCTGTGGAAGCCCCCGCTTTTTCTGTGGAAGCCCCCCTTTTTCTGTGGAAGCCCCCATTTTTTCTGTGGAAGCCCCCCTTTTTCTGTGGACGCCCCCCCTTTTTCTGTGGAAGCCCCCCTTTTTCTGTGGACGCCCCCCTTTTTCTGTGGAAGCCCCCCTTTTTCTGTGGACGCCCCCCCTTTTTCTGTGGACGCCCCCCCTTTTTCTGTGGACGCCCCCCCTTTTTCTGTGGAAGCCCCCCTTTTTCTGTGGAAGCCCCCCTTTTTCTGTGGAAGCCCCCCTTTTTCTGTGGACGCCCCCCTTTTTCTGTGGATGCTCCCCCTTTTTCTGTGGAAGCCCCCCTTTTTCTGTGGAAGCCCCCCCTTTTTCTGTGGACGCCCCCCCCCCCCCCCCCCCTTTTTTGGTGTGTTACACTGATATCCTCTCTTTATCTCTCCTGTGTTTGTTCAGGATCACATTGTGGTAAAGAAGAGCGAACATGAGCGACGCAGAGGCTGCGCGCCCGGCAGAAGGCTCCGGAGTCACCCGCCCGCCAAGGACCCGCCTCCCCCCACCCTCGCTCGCAGCCGGGACAACGACAAGAAGATCTTGGAAATCGCCAACAAGATCATCGAGCTCCTTGTTGGAGAGGTGAGGCCCCGCTGGGCATTCTGGGAGATTATCGGGGGCGCGGCCGCTGGCGTGTGTTAGCTTTACATATGGCTGACCTGTTAAAGTGGACCTAACTCTGTACCAGGCAGGGACTTTAAACCATACCTCCCAAGTGTCCCTGATTAGGAGGGACTGTCCCTCTTTTGAGTCCGTGTCCCTCGTTGTTCCCATTTGTCCCTCTTTGAGGTGTAACATGCAGATCTGCATCAATAAATGATTCATTTGCCTATTTAAAGTGTTATAACTGTTACATTCTATCACCTATCCATCCCTCAATGAGGGGGCGTGGCTTCATCTATCCCTCAATGAGGGGCGTGGCTTCATCTATCCCTCAATGAGGGGGCGTGGCTTCATCTATCCCTCAATGAGGGGGCGTGGCTTCATCTATCCCTCAATGAGGAGGCGTGGCTTCATCTATCCCTCAATGAGGGGGCGTGGCTCCATCTATCCCTCAATGAGGGGGCGTGGCTTCATCTATCCCTCAGTGAAGGGGCGTGGCTTCATCTATCCCTCAATGAGGGGGCGTGGCTTCATCTATACCTCAATGAAGGGGCGTGGCTTAATTTAACAAATGTCCCTCTTTCCCACCATGAAAAGTTGGTAGGTATGGTTTAAACTAACCTCACCCACCCCCCTGACATCATCAGTGTGCTCAGCATTAGAGCAAACCCCCCATTTAAAGTGGACCAAAACCCAGGATTTTGACTTTCCTGGGTTTTGGTCCTTTTCCTCCGGGGCACCCCGATTGGGCTGTGTGATACCCCCCAGATTGCTGATGCCAACTCACCTCTTCCCGGTCCTACAGCACATGCGCGGCCACTCGTCCAATCAGCGAGCTTGGAGCCGCTGACATCACGCTGTCTAAGGTCAGCAGCTCAGAGCGTGCTGGTGGCCGCATCCCCCGCTCTCCTCCGCCACACCGTCCTATCACAAATGCCTGACGCGGGCATGCGCCCTGCTAGAGGGATAGCGGGGATGCGCCCACGGCTCGCGCATGGACCTGGAATCAAGGTAAGTGTATGGAGGGACCTGGGGGGCTTCACACAGCGGGGTATCCCGGTTTTGGATGCCAGTGGGGGAGAGAATCAATCACTTTAAAGTGGACCAAAACCCTGCTAAAGTGGACCAAAACCCTGCTAGAAAGTTTCCCAGGCTGATTCATCCCCCCCCCCCGGGGGCATCCAAAATCGGGATGCCCCGCTGTGTGAAACCCCCAGGCGCGGGCCGCATCCCCGGCATCCCTCTAGCAGGGTACGCTCACTGTTAGAGGGAGGCGCGAGATGCGGCCGCCTGCACACTTCTCTCAGACGTGCATAGCTCAGCGGCTCCGAGCGCGCTGATTGGACGAGCGGCCGCGCATGCGCCGTAGGTGTGAAGCGAGTTGCAGCTGGCGATCTGGGGGGTTTCACATAGCTGGACATCCCCGATCGGGGTGCCCCGGGGGGAGTGCAATGGTCAAAATCCTGGGTTTTGGTCCACTTTAAGGTCTGCTTTACAGTGCCCACAGAAGCCTTTGTTATCGTTTCAGGAGTGGGACTACTCGGAGGGACATGATGACCTCTACCGGACCATCAAGGTGGAGATTCCAGACCCCGACAGCTCGGAGGGTAAGAGGAATAGAGACTGTGCCCCGGAGCTGTATAAACACACCGCGGCCCTTCCTAAAGCCCATTGCAACCCCCCCCCCCCCAGCCCTAGAGGTGTGTGGCCGGCCTGGGGTCTGTAAGAGCAGCCGAAGGAGGGCAGGGATGCGACTGAGCATGTGCAGTGGGATCACCGCCGAGGTGAGTATACACAGCAATCTGGGGAATTTCACACATTGATAGGGACCTTCACCCTGAATAAGAGCCTATCTTATAGGTTTCCCCCACCCTGTACATACAGATTGCCCACATTAATCCGGACCTTCACCCTGAATAAGAGCCTATCTTATATGTTTCCCCCTGTACGTACAGATTGGCCACATTAATCCGGACCCTCACCCTGAATAACAGCCAATCTTATGTTTCCCACACCCTGTACATACAGATTGCCCACATTAATCCGGACCCTCACCCTGATAAGAGCCCATCTTGTATGTTCCCCCCCCCCTGTACATACAGATTGCCCACATTAATCCGGACCCTCATCCTGAATAACAGCCTATTCTAAGTATGTCACACACCCCGCTTCAGATATCCATAACACATGGGTAATACCGACCTGAAGGGGCGTTCCTGCAGAGATGATGCAAAGAGAAAGCCCCTCCCTGATCCATAAATACCTGGGACCTCCCACTCATTACCCAGTTTTCCATCTCTGCAGACGGCGAGCAAGTCAGAAGATGATGCCTCCTCCTTGCTCAGGGGGAGTTCAGGTAGCCGGGGTTGCCCCCGGCCCATTTAGTTTTATATTTCCGCTCGGCCTTATGTTCACCTAGGGGTCCCTAGTTTTATTAAGTTACATGCCTCCTCAGCTTTGGCTGCGGGCCCGAGCGAGGGTATGAGAGCACCCATGGTGCTGAGGAGCTGCGCTCCCCCCCCGCGAGACCCTATCAGAGAGGGTAGGCGGTGGTCCGGGTTGGTGATCCCGGTTTGGGATGCCCCGTCCCTGAACTTTATCCCGGGGGGGGGGGGGGGGGAAGGGGGGGTCCTTCCTTAGTACCCTTAGGGGTTGGGCTTCCCTTTCCTTTCCTTCCCTCCTCCCTATCCCCTGTGTGAGTGTTAGTTTTATACTTTATTTTTTATTCTGTTTGCCACTTTAAGACAGCGCTGGTGCGCTTAAGCTCTGTCAGGCGTGAGGTAAATTACCTCACGCCTGTGTCTAGGGGGGGCGGGGCCGGGCGGCGGCGCGTTGCCACGGCCCGATTCCCCTTACTGCTAGGCTATTTGCCTGCGGGTGCTCCGCTTTGCGGAGGCACCCGCCGGGCACCTCACTACCGGCGCCGCGGCGGCGCCGTTTTCACTCAGAGGGAACCTGGCCCGCATTGATCCTCTCATGGTGGAGGGGGGGGGCGGGGCCGACTCGCGGCGCGTCACCGCGATCCCGCCCCCCTTCTACCCTTTGCCTCTGCACTGGTGCGCTTCGTTGTGCTTGACGGGGGGGGGGGGGGGGGGGAGCTGCGTGCTGGCGCTTATCGCGCCTTTTTTCCTGGCCACGCCTGTGCTTCTTCCTCCTCCCTGCCTTCTCCTCAGAGGATCCTTCCCGCGTTTTTGGCACACAGATTCATGACTCCAAAACTGTGAGTGGCCCAGTGGGCCCTGTTTGATTCTGTTATTCATATTTCTTAGGTGACATTATTCCAATAGGGGTCCCTTGTGTTTTTCAGGCGGAGGTCGTCTGGGAAGCCTCATCATCTGGGATTAGAGGGTCCTTCCCGGTCCTAAATTCCTGGGTTCCATTATACTAATCCTCCCACTCGGGACATTAAAAGGGGCATCCCGGGTTGCTTACTGGCGTAATTCCCTGGGTCATAGCGACCACACAAAATCACCTATATGGAGGCATCCCCTGATACGGGGGCGGGCACCCCTTCGGGTGCGGTGTGTCCATTTCGGGGGACGATGTACTGCTATGTATTCCCTGTGCACAGCAAACTATTACACGGCAGTCCGGATCCCAGGCTTCGGGATCAGCACCGCCGGCCGATTCATCTCCACCTCCCACCCTGACGCGGGCTCCGTGCGACGCGGTCGTGGGCAGGGACTTAGAGGCTGAGTTGTGCGCCAGATTGGCCGCCCTTGAAAAGATTGTTTCCAGCTCGGCCGCCCGCAAGGCTCCGGCTAAGAGGAAACATTTGTCCCCGGCTCCGCTGGGGGATGACGGAGATGATTATAATAATCTTGACTGGTCCGATTATTCTGTTCCGGAGGACGGAGAGGTGTCCGATGGTTCAGAGGTTGCTGACGATGAGTATTCTGCGGGCGCTGATGCCGAGTTTAGTGAGTTGGGAAGATCGTCGGACTCCCCTCAAGCCCTGGCCTTGATGTTGGAGGTTCTGAATATCTCTCCTCCTGAAACGGCATCGCAGCAGGAGGGTGAGCTGTTTGAGGAATCCAGGCCGCGCTTGGAATTTCCTACGCAGCGGCATTTTGACAAAATCATTGACAAGGAATGGGACAGGCCGGCTCGGCTCCCGGGTATCCCTCAGGGGTGGGATAGGAAATATCCCTTTCCTGCTGAGGTGGTCAAGCGCTGGGCATCCCCGCCCGAGGTAGACGCTCCGGTTTTGGGGTTATCAAATTCCTCGGTCCTAAATAGACCGGATTGTTCCACCCTCAAGGATGGGGAGGATAAACGCATTGATCAGATGGCTTGTCATGGTTTTACTAGCGTTGGGTCGGCCATACGGCCTGTCTGTGCCTCTGAGCTTATGGTGTTGGCGGCCAGATCCTTGGTTAGGGAACTGCTGACATCTTCCGGACTTCGTCCTGGGAGTAATGAGTTCCTTAGTCTCAAACGCTGTAAGCTGTTTTTATCCTTCGTCTTGACAGCCCTGGATGACACCTTAATGATGTGTGGTAGAACATCGGCCTTACTGGTGACTATTCGACGGTCGGTATGGTTGCGCCAGTGGGCGGCAGACTTTATGTCCAAAAAGTCTCTGACGGCCCTACCCTTTGTGGGGTTGAGGCTCTTTGGAGAAACCTTGGACTCAGTTACTCAGGGCGGTAGGCTACCGCAGCGTAAGAAGCAGCGTCGTTCCTTTCGGGGGGCGACCGCTGCTGCCCCTTCCTTTCGTGGGGCCAGACCTGGAAGAGGATCTACATTTCGTTCTTCCAGAGGTGACTCGGGGAGCAGGGGCAGAGGACGTGCCCGCTCTGGATACAATTGGGGTTCCAAGCCCAAGCCGGCTATCAAGCCAGCTCAGCAATGAGGGGGCGCCCTCACCCTTGCGGGTGGGGGGACGGCTCAAGCACTTCTCCCAGATTTGGGATCAAGAAGTTTCGGACAGGTGGATTCGGGAAGTGGTGTCTTCCGGTTACAAGCTAGAGTTCGAGCTCCGCCCCCCTCCAGTTTTCTCAGGTCTCGGTTGCCTTCGGAGCCCCTGGCGGCACAGGGGCTCCTGGTGGCAGTAAAGAGTCTTCTGGACATGGATGTCATTTGCCCCGTGCCTCCATCAGAGCAGGGCAAGGGCTTCTATTCCAATCTGTTCACGGTTCCCAAGAAGGACGGGTCGATCCGTCCTATCTTGAACCTCAAGCTTCTCAACAGGTTTGTCAGGCCGCGCAAATTCCGCATGGAGACCTTGCGCTCGGCCATTCAGTCTCTTCGTCAGGGAGATTTTCTGACGTCCATAGACATCAAAGACGCTTATCTACACATTCCGATTTTTCCAGCACACCAGAGGTTTCTCAGGTTTGTCGTAGAGGATCGTCACTTTCAGTTTGTGGCTCTTCCTTTCGGTCTCACCTCGGCACCTCGGGTGTTCACCAAGGTGCTGGCGGGGGTGATGGCACTGCTCAGAGTTCAGGGCATTCGCATTGTACCCTATCTGGACGATCTGCTGATTAGGGCAGATTCCTTCAGCCAAGCGGAGTCGGACACCAGTGTGGTGGTGTCCACTCTGGAGAGGTTCGGTTGGGTGATCAACCACCCCAAGTCTTCCCTTTGTCCGTCCAGGATTGTGACGTTTCTGGGGATGTCTTTGGACACCTTGCAGGCCAGGGTTTTTCTGCCCCAGGCCAAGATTCTTTTGATCCAGGAGTTAGTGCGGCTACTCTTGTCAGCACTTCACCCGTCCATCCGGTTAGGGATGAGGCTGGTGGGATTAATGGTGGCCTCATTCGAGGCGGTTCCCTTTGCGCAATTCCATACGAGGATGCTTCAGCTTCATCTGCTGAAGGTTTGGGACAAGTCGCCACTGTCGTTGGACCAGTATTTCCGGCTGACCCCTCAAGTTCGTCGATCCCTACAATGGTGGATGGGGTCTGTCAATCTGTTGAAGGGCAAATCCTTCCTGGCCCCGTGCTGGGAGACGGTCACCACGGATGCCAGTCTATCAGTCTGGGGGGGTGTTTGGAAGGATTGCCAGTTTCAGGGTCTATGGAGTCCGCAGGAGGCTCACGAGCCCATCAACATTCTGGAATTGAGAGCCATCAGGTTGGTTCTGTTTCGCTTGACTCATCAGTTGAGGGGCCTGCCAGTTCAGGTCCGGTCGGACAACAGGACGGCGGTTGCTTACATCAATCACCAGGGGGGGACTCGCAGCAGGAGCGCCCTCAGGGAGGTGTCTTTGATTCTGGACTGGGCGGAGGCCCACGTCCCGTGTATCTCAGCAGTCTACATTCCGGGAGCGGAAAACACGGAGGCGGACTCGCTGAGCAGGGCCTCATCTCGTCAGGGGGAGTGGTCTCTCAGTCCCAAGGTGTTCCGTTTGATTTGTCTCAGGTGGGGGTTCCCTGTGGTGGACCTCTTTGCCTCTCGGCACAATCACAAGCTTCCAGTCTTTGTGTCGCTCTCGCAGGATCCTCTGGCTCTGGCGGTGGTTGCCATGTCTCTGAACTGGAGGGATCTGGGCTTGCTGTACCTGTTTCCCCCGTTCCCGTTGCTAGCCAGGGTGGTGCTCAAGCTGGCGCTGGAAGGTGCATCAGCGATCCTGGTGGCCCCGAGGTGGCCAAGGCGCGTTTGGTTCGCAGATCTGGTAAGGCTGGCAAAAGACCAGTTCGTGCTGCCTCTGAGTCCGGATCTGCTCACTCAGGGTCGGCTGCGTCATCCCAATTTACAATCGCTGGCTTTGACGGCGTGGCTGCTGAGTCCACTATCTTGAAAGAGGAAGGTCTTTCTGATGCTGTTATTCAGACACTTATCAGTGCCAGGAAACGGTCTTCATCAACCATTTATTATAGGTCATGGAAATCCTATATTGACTGGTGTGAGGGTAGGTCCCTTTCTTGCCGGGAGTTCTCTATTCCCAGGCTCTTGGAGTTTCTTCAACATGGTCTGGATCTGGGGCTCCAGATTAGTACCTTAAAGGGGCAGGTTTCTGCCCTGGCGGTTTTCTTTCAAAGGTCCTTTGCACTTCATCCCTTAGTCAAGACCTTCTTCCAAGGAGTTATGCATATACGGCCTCCTAGGAAGCCTTTTGTTCCGGTTTGGGATTTAAACTTGGTTCTTTCTGCTCTTCAGGGGTCTCCGTTTGAGCCCATGCATGAGGCTGCCTTGTCGTCCCTTACTCAGAAGGTGGCCTTTTTGGTGGCTATCACTTCTGTTCGGCGTGTTTCTGAGTTGGCAGCTTTATCCATTAAAGCTCCGTATTTTGAAAGGCATCAGGATAAGGTTGTTTTTCGTTTCAAACCAGATTTCCTTCCTAAGGTGGTTTCGGCTTTCCATTTAAATCAGGACATTGTTCTGCCCTCTCTTTGTCCCAATCCTAGCACCGAGAAGGAGAGGGTGTTGCATTCCTTGGACGTTGTCCGCGCTGTGAAATATTATCTGGTGGCTACGTCTTCCTTTTGTAAGACGGATGCCTTCTTTGTGGTGCCCTCTGGGCCTAGGAAGGGTTTGGCTCCTGCCAAATCTTCTATCAGTAAATGGATTCGTCAGGCCATCATTGGGGCCTATTCTGCCAAGGGGAGGAGTCCCCCTTTTCATGTTACTGCTCATTCTACTCGTGCTCTTGGAGCGTCCTGGGCCTTCCAGCACCAGGCCTCTGTTGAGCAAGTTTGTAAGGCCGCTACTTGGTCTTCTGTTCACACTTTTTCCAAGTTTTACAAGGTTGATGTTCGGGCCTCAGCGGATGCTGGTTTTGGCCGCCTGGTTTTACAAACTGTTGTGGCATAGGTTGTGCCTTGTTACCTTTTATTTTGGATTCCCGCCCTTTTATGGACACTGCTGTTGGATGTCCCATGTGTTATGGATATCTGAAGCGGGGTGTGTGACATACTTAGAATAATACCATTTTGTGAAATACTCACCTGTAAAATGGGTATTATAAGTATGTCACACACCCCGCTTCACCTGCCCTTGTTTGGTACTTTGGATACTCTATATTGGGCATTTTGCGTGGTTCTTGGTTTTACTGTTGCCTCTTCCTGGTCCCTTACTTACTGCTTCTGTATACTGGGTAATGAGTGGGAGGTCCCAGGTATTTATGGAGCAGGGAGGGGCTTTTCTCTTTGCATCATCTCTGCAGGAACGCCCCTTCAGGTCGGTATTACCCATGTGTTATGGATATCTGAAGCGGGGTGTGTGACATACTTATAATACCCATTTTACAGGTGAGTATTTCACAAAATGGTATTATCTTGTATGTTTCCCGTACCCTGTACATATAGATTGCTCACATTAATCCGGACCCTCACCCTGAATAAGAGCCTATCTTATATGTTTCCCACACCCTGTACATACATATTGCCCACGTTAATCGTTTCATAAGGGTTTGGGCCTTTTCATTAAATGATGGTGAAAAAGGAAAAATATCATAAATATTTGCAAATACCAACAATCATATCAACCCAACGGCCACTAATCTGATACAACAATGGCCGCTAAGGCTCTCCCAACACAACCAGTGAAATGTCCTAAGGAAGAAATAGGTCATGCCTTATATACTTTGCAACTACAGTCTATTGTGCGAGAAATAATCCACCACACGCACACAGTAAGATGTACGGTATATATATAAAACGGGTTTAATTAGCAGCACAGTAATTAACCTTACTAACCCAATATTTTCCTAAAGTTCCCCAGATAACCTTATATTACAGGCAGTTGTTACATTAATAAATGATAAAGTTACAGTAAGTAAGTTACATTAGTTACGGTACAATATATGTTATAATGGATATAGAGAGATATAATGCAGAGACAGATTGAGATACACAGAATACTTATGGTTCCATGGTCATTCAGCTAAGGCATACATCCATTCATCGCCCCTGCCATCCATCGAACTCCTCCTAATGTATGAATAGGGGGAGTGGCCAGCATTCCCCGCCTCATGGGAGTGTCTGCCAAGGTCGGCCCCCCCATCAGGACTCTTACGAATTAGATATATATTTCATAAAGGCCATAACTCCAACAACATGCATGTTATCAACTTGTAACCAAGAAATTCATGATCCCCATAAATTTCTTAGTTAAATGAGCCCAAATACCAAATGTATATCGTCCAGGGTCCAATACTATGTGGATTATCATGTTCTGGACAATATATGTACGCCATGTTTGATATCAAATGAAAGGTCTTATGGTTCTGAATAAGACTCTCTCATTACTACAGGCATAACTGACATATTACAAGAGTTAAAATACTTCCCAGAAATAACAGCCAATGCCCAGGTGTCCAATGTATATTGGCCGTCTGGAGTCTGGAGACCTCATTAGGAATTCAAGGATGCCTTTTCAAGTACAGCTAGGTGTGATAGGTATCTATTGTTCTGTTTACCATAGACATGGTAGGACTACCACACCCTACTTTGCTTGTTGGCAGCTAGGTGTGAATAGGTGTTTATTGTCAGGATGTGAGACCACTATTTGAATGTATGAATGTATGTATGAATTAGGGACAGTGTCCTTTAACCTTCCTGGCGTTGCGATATAGACGAATGCAATGGCAACGAAAGCGTTGCCATTGCATTTGTCTCTCACGCACGGCTCCGCCCCCATGAGCCTCTGCGGCTCACAGAGACGGAACCCGGAAGCGGAGAGGGACGCCGCAGCCGCGGCTCTCACCTGCGATCGCGGCGGGGACATCGCTGGATCGCAGGGAGAAGGTAAGGAGGCTGCGCCGCCCGCTCTTGCTCCCAAATCGATCCTGAGCGTGACTCGGGGTCACCGCCACTTACAGCGCAAATTGACCCCGAGTCACGCTCGGGATCGCCGCCAAGGGGGTTAACAGATGGTGAAGGTCCGGTTTTAGTGCAGCATGATAAAGCTGAATGGGGAGCGGGCTGCAGATTGGATTTGATCTGCTTTAAAGTGGACCAAAACTCAGGATAACTATCCTGGTTTTTGGTCTTTTCCCCTAGGGCACCCCAATCGGGGATGTCGCACTTTGTGAAACCCCCCAGATCGCCCGAAGAAACTCACCTCTTCCCGGTCCAATCAGCAGCGTCTTAAGTCCAGCGCCTCCGAGCGTGCTGGTGGTCGCATCCCCTGCTTCCCTCTAACAGGGAGTGTGCCTGCGCTGGCCATTCACAAATAGCGGGGATGCGGCCCGAACATGCACCGTTGGAGCTGGAACAAAGGTGAGTGAACGGGGCGACCTGTCTAGGCAAACTCGGCTAATTATACTTACCCATCACCCCCCCTGATCCCAAACACGCCAGCCCTTGTGCCAGTGAATGAGACATAGAAGATCCTCAGCACTGGTGAGTATAGAAGATCTGGGTGGGGCATCATTTTTTTGCATTAAATAGTCATTGCCGGTCTAGAAGATGCTGTGAGGCAGCTGGATCTTCACACCCTGGGGTAAGGTGAGTAGCTCAAATACATTCACACCCACTACCTATGCAGTAAGTAATGTCTGTGACGATTGCACGGGTGGATCAGACCTCTTGATCCACACCAACGTTTTTCACCGCAATTGTTCAATTGGCAACACGCGTGGCTTATAAACCACTGCCACCAGACCACAAACAGTGTTCACCTCTATATAAGCCACAATTTGAAAATGGGAATATCACAGCACCACCCACAAGATATTATCTGAGGTGTGCTTTAAAGGAGTCTCTAATAGAATGTAACCAAACACAAACATACACAAAATATGTGGCCCCAGCAACCACCAGAGACACCTCAAGCACCACCAAATCAAATAGATTACATCAAAAAGGTATCATAAATGACTCAATATTTATTGATATTTTTTTAAAAATATATATATATATATTAATACAAACACAGAGCAAACAAAATTATTATGCAGAATGCAAACAGTCCCAATTTGATCATTTAAAAGTGCCACAGTGCACAATGCAACTATGTCCCACGGTGCATGCACTTCACACAGAATTGTGCAAGAGAATCCTCCACCGATAGTGCAAACTCTTACCAGCTTTTAGTCAGCAAAACGCTTTAAAATGGTTTTACACAGCATTGCTGCTAGTTCTGATGTAATCCACTTCCAAATAAACGCTCATCAAACAAAGCTTCCACTCCTCAACCTTCCAATATATATAGATGTTATCTAAGGCACTGTTTCCATAAAGCCATCCACTGCAGATTATCTCCTTATTGGGCAAAGCTCAGAAGGTAGCATGGACAGAGAAACAAAAAGGCCGAGATAGTGTAATATTGCAAGACTTGTGACTTTAATAAAAGAGATCCAAATACACTCACAAAACAAGTAAAATAATCAGCTCTGAGATACAGTCGCGGTCTCACCGATCCTGGAATCAGACGGTCACCACACACAGTCCAATGGAGGGACGATCCCGTTTAAGATGGGTTAAAATATCCAAAGAATTTAAAACCTTTAAAAAACATCCACCGCCGACGCGTTTTGTCGCCGCAGGGCAACTTTAACTAGGCCTATATATATATATGTATACACCATCACATACAAGTTAAAACCAATTCAATAGCAGGGACACAACAACCATCCCTCCTCCCCTTTTAAAATAAACCCCCCTCATGCTAAATATGGTACATAAATGTAAAGTGTCTAGTGCAAAATCAGTGCTGAGTGCTGGCTAGAAAGTGCTACAGTTCTACAGTTAAAGTGGACCAGCACCCGTTGCTAATCGGCCCGGGAATCTATAAGATTCCCGGGCCGATCAGCTCCCTGCCTGCGGGGCACCCCGATCGGGGGTGCCCCGCTGTGTGAAACCCCCCAGGACACTCGCAAATCCTACCTGTTCCTCGTTCCAACGGCGCAAGCATGGGCCGGCGCCGCCTTTGCGCATCCCTCTAACAGGGCGCGCACCTGCGCCAGCCGTTTGTGAATGGCTGGCGCGGGCACGCTCCAAGTAAGAGGGACGCACGAGAGGCGGCGGCAGGCGCTCTCACCTTGTCTGTCGACGGACCTCACTTGTCCGTCGGCGGTGATTGGTGGAGCAAGTCACGTGGGAGCGGGGTCAGTTGAGTTTTTGGGGCTTTCTGGGGGGTTTCACACACCCGATCGGGGTGCTCCGCGGAAGTGGACCAACACCCAGGATAGTGAAAATCCTGGGTGTTGGTCCACTTTAAGGTATAAATCCCCATGTATAAATATAAAGTGTCTGGTGCAAAAACAGTGCTAAATACTAACTTAGAAAGTGCTACAGTACCACAGGACTGCAGTTAAAAAATATATATCCCCATATAGCAAAAGAAAGTAAACAGCCAGCTGAAATGCCCCAAAGCAAATTTGATAAAAATTAATAAAAGTGCAAAATATCACCAAATTGAAGGGTTGGGAGGGGTCCCTGCTAAATCCCCCACGCGCTCCTTGAGGCAAGCTCACTTTTCAAAAGGTGCCAGAGCTATATAAGCCACACACAACACAATCAGATCGAGACCCACAACCACTTCCAGGCTGGGGGCGATCGAGCGTCTTAGTCAAGTAAGGTAGCCAGGCTCTTCAGAAATAGCGTGAGCTTTGTAGATCCTTAATTCAGAGCATCAGTGACCCTCTGCTGTATTTTTTGAATTTATTTAAAACAAACAGAAAACCATAAAAACAACAGGAAACAGGTGATAAAAAAACAGATTTAACTATAAAACACGGTAAATAAGATAAATAGCAATTACAAATAAAAAAAAGGTGAAAAATAACTTAAGAGTCTGTCTGGGCTGCATTCAAATAAATTGTTTGTCAGTCCTCACACGCTTTCTGGTCTTCTGCTGTTAAAGGCAGCGTGTGTCACTCTTGATGGTAAGATGGGGTGTGTCTGGCCATTCTTGCCAGCCATGCTTATAGCCCCAAACCAGTGGGTCTCCCTCTCCCCCTCCCACCAGGCGCTGGCGTTGGTATCACACCCTGTCTCAGAGTATATCAATCTCATTTCTGCTATATGATACCAACGGATCACATTCCAAGGGAGGGGGTGACAAGCAGGAGAGGGACCTCGCTGTTCCAATTCTATTTGTGTTTATTTTGCTTTTCCAAGTGGTTTTATTAATAGATGGGAGGGGGGAGGAAGTGAGTAGGAGAGGGTTAGATAAAGGTGAAAGCCAAGTGGGAGGGGGGGACTAATGAGTGGCCTACACCAAGCAGGCAGGTCAGCCAAATATATATATATATATATATATATATATATATATATATATATATATATATATAAATACACACACACATTGATTACCAGTTTGGTCACAATGTCACCTATGTAGCCCATATGGTAAGTATAGGAGTTTATATGCCATGTTTCTTTTTGCAGATGACTGCGTAGGGGAAGATGGCTGCAGGCGCGCGTCCTGCTCTCACCATTGTACAGAGGAGGATGATCGGACAGCGGCGCAGGATTGTCAGGTACTCAAGCTATACACTGCTGACATTACACAGATGTCATAGGCTCCGTCTACCCGGAGATAGGGCACTGTACTGAGCTATACACTACTGACATTACATGTAGCTCATAGGCTCCGCCTACTCAGAGGTTGGGCACTATACCGAGCTATACACTACTGACATTAAATGTAGCTCATAGGCTCCGCCTACCTGGAGGTCGGGCACTTTATGGAGCTATACACTACTAATGTCATTCTGTCTCACCAGTCCCGTGTGACGTGTTTCTGACTTGATTTTGTATGACAGGTGAAGGCCGGGGATGGGTCACTGTCTCAGCACCTTAAAGAGGAAGAAACTGAAGAGGATGCCGCCTCTGAAGGTAGGAATCACATTGCAATATACTTTTTTTTTTTCAGGCCAATTTTCTTAGCAGACTTATAATACTAGACTGTGCACTTGTAGGTGAATTATAGTGTAGCTCTAGAACGATGCTTTGCAAAAAAAAAAAACATTAATTACTACATATCAGACACATCTAATTCAGAACCCCATTTACATTACGATTTCATAGTATAGTCATTGCAATACTTCTTTCAAGACAATTTTCTTAGACCTAAATTGCCAGATTGTGAACTTTGAGGTGAATTAAAGAGTAGCTCTAAAACGATGCTTTACAAAAATAACACATGAATTAATACTCATGAAACACAACTAAGTAACATTCCGATATTATAGTACAGCCATTGCAATCCTTTTTTTTTCCAGGCCAATTTTCTTAGCAGACTTCTAATACTAGACTGTGCACTTTTAGGTGAATTATAGTGTAGCTCTAGAAAGATGCTTTGCAAAAAATAAAACATTAATTACTACATCTTAAACACAATTAAGGCAGATCCCCAGTTACAATATAATATCATAGTATAACTATTGCAATATACTTTTTTCCAGGCCAATTTTCTTAGACCTGAAATGCAAGATTGTGCACTTTGAGGTGATTTAAAGCGTAGCTCTAAAACGATGCTTTGCAAAAATAACACATGAATTAATACGTATGTGAAACACAACTAAGTAACATTACGATATTATAGTATAGCCTATTTTTTACAGGCCAATAATGCTAGACTGTGCACTTTTAGGTGAATTATAGTGTAGCTCTAGAAAGATGCTTTGCAAAAATAAAACATTAATTACTACATCTGAAACACAATTAAGGCAGATGCCCAGTTACAATATAATATCATAGTATAGTCATTGCAATATACTTTTTCAGGCCAATTTTCTTAGACCTAAATTGCCAGACTGTGCACTTTGATGTGAATTAAAGTGTAGCTATAAAACGATGCTTTACAGAAATAACACATGAATTGCTACATATAAAACACAACTAAGTAACATTACGATTTCATAGTATAGTCATCGAAATATAACCTTTTCTAGGCCAATAATCTTTAGACTAAAATGCTGGACTGTGCACCTTGAGGTGAATGAAAGCGTAGCTATAGAACCATGCTTTGCGAAACTAACACAGGGGTGAAACACCTAAGGCAGAACCCAGTTACATTAAGATATCCTAGCATATACTATATCAAAAAGAAAAAATACCCCTGCACCACCCCAAACCTCAAAAACACAGTCCAAAGTAGATGTGCCAATTTGGGAAGCCAAGAAATTTGTGGCCCCCACAACCACAAGGAAAACCCACAACGGCACCACCGACCTAATAAATCACTAATCAGGCGTATATATCATAATCATGGATTTATTAAAAAGTAAAAGACTAACAACAATTATCTAAAAACATTCCTAACAGTAGGGACAACAGCGCCAGAAAGTGCCACACCACATCCAATAAATTTCATTATAATAAATATGCAAAATATTCAAAAACCCAGTTCATATGTAAAGTGCATGTGCAAATTAATTGTGCAACAAAGCTGTATATACCTATATACTAGTATATACATTGGCACCTGTGCCCTCCCTTGAAACCCTGCTAGCCTATGCATAGATAAATGGCCGAGGGTGAGAAGGCATGGTAGTAGTTGTAGTTCTAGATACGTTAAACCATATAGGTTGGGTCAGGCACACCTAATAAGGAGATACTATGAATAACTGAGATCTTGGGTGCAAAAGGAGTCCTGAGGTGTTTCCCCAAGATCACCTCTTTAAACTATATAGAAAGAAGATTGGACTAATGCACACCACACCAATTTTAAGTTGCAAATAAAATTGTATTATAATTCATACAAGTGCAATTACACATAAGCAACAAAGGATACAATATGGGTTCAAAATTGCAAAGTATTCCCAGTCATCAGGATCGTTAACCACCTCAACAAAGAAGAACAAAAGTCATAAGAAACTACAGTTATACAGAAGCGTAAGGAAAAAAAAAGGGGGAAACCATTACCCCTAATTATTGTGAGGTGGTTATGCAGTCGGCCCTGAGAAGTATCAAATAGTGGAGCTGTGTATCCACAAGTTAAGGAAAAATAGGCGTATTTATACAGTGCATGTAATAGAAAAATACTGGTCAGCTTTTAGGTAGTAAATGGAACATCATACCAGATATGCAGGAGCATGTTACAAACAGAGAATATACAAGTTATATAATCATGACGTCCATCATAGCATAAAAACAGCAACAATGTATAATGACATTACCAGTAAAGAGTAATCCATGATCGCGTAACCTGCCTACGTTTCGGGGCAGCCCGGCCCCTTTGTCAAGGCTGCGATAAAGTAAGCGGACATGCAGAACCTGTTTTATAGCGATCAGTTTTAATACGCCTATTTTTCCTTAAAGTGGACCAACACCCAGGATTTTGACTATCCTGGGTTTTGGTCCACTTCGGCGGGGCACCCCCGATCGGGGGTGTGAAACCCCCCAGAAACCCCCAAAATCTTACCTGTCCCCGCTCCCACGTGACTGGACGGTCCAATCCCCGCCAACGTCCAGGCGGGGATCAGGAACGTCCAAGCGGCTGCCGCCGCCTCCCTCGCGTCACTTTCGGCGCGCGCGCGCCTACAGGGGCGCGAGGGAGGCGGTGGCGGCCGGCCGCCGCCGAAGATCAGGTAAGCGATTTGGGGTGTCTGGGGGGGTTTCACCCCGCGGGACATCCCGATCTCGGATGTCCCGCGGGGTGGGAGGTGATCGGCCCGGGAATCTTATAGATTTCCGGGCCGATCACCTCTCGGTGTTGGTCCACTTTAACTTGTGGATACACAGCTCCACTATTTGATACTTTTCAGGACCGACTGCATAATCACCTCACAATAATTAGGGGTAATGGTTTCCCCCTTTTTTTTTCCTTACGCTTCTGTATAACTGTAGTTTCTTATGACTTTTGTTCTTCTTTGTTGAGGTGGTTAACGATCCTGATGACTGGGAATACTTTGCAATTTTGAACCCATATTGTATCCTTTGTTGCTTATGTGTAATTGCACTTGTATGAATTATAATACAATTTTATTTGCAACTTAAAATTGGTGTGGTGTGCATTAGTCCAATCTTCTTTCTAAGTAGTTGTAGTTCCACATGAAAGCTGGGAAAGACATTTGATTGGCTGGCTTATACGGTGGTCTGTGGCCCAGGTTACACCAATGTTCCTCTCTCTTTCAGCCTCCAGTGACAATGACCAAAGTGTTTCCCCGCTGCCGCAAGTGTTAGACAGAGACGGTTTTCAGAGTCACCCCCTGGAGGAAGCCTGCCGGGGCAGTACCTTCAGGCCCGTCGCCCGCCAAGAGGAGGAGGAGGAGGAGAAGCCGCTTCCCCAACCAGAGTCGGCCACCAAACCCCCGAGGGCCACCTCCTCCTATACGGCTCCGCACAAGCGTCGGAAAGGTAACCCGTTACCCCTCAGGAAGCCGGCAAGCAACCCCTCCACTTCTTGGGACAGTGACTCTGTCGGTGACCTGGACTTTACCGCCATCAGTCAGGTAGAAGCCCCCCGGACTGCTTTCCAGTGTTCCCAGTGCCAAGAGAACTTCAGCAACGCCTCCGACTTCATCACCCACCAGGCGCTGCACAAAGCCGAATCCTGGCTGCCGGCGCTTTACCAGTCGGCACCGCTCCCCAGCCTGGACCTCAGCGGTCGCCTGAAACCCTTCGTCTGCCTCGACTGCGGCAAGTGCTTCATGTACAAGTCGGCCTTTACCCGCCACCAGCGCATCCACACCGGCGAGAGGCCCTTCGTCTGCTCCGAGTGCGGCAAGAGCTTCTCCCAGAATACCCACCTAACCAAGCACCGCAAGAACCACGAGAACCTGAGCCAGGGGGGAGATTTGCCAAGGAACAAGCTAGGGGGGCCAGCGCCAACGCAGAGGGAGGGCAGGCTGCCCCTGCTGGCGCCTAAATTTGTCCTGCCGCCCCCTATGGTGACTTTCCCTCCTGGAGGTCAGGTGTAGAACAAGCTCCGTTTGAAGGAAACCTGTAGTCGGGAAAAGTTGGCGACTGGTTGCCTGGCTCTAACCTTTATTGTAGCTTAGGAGCCGGGCGCTGAACAGAGACCTAACAGCTGTTGCAGTGCCCCCTTTATAAAGCGGAACAAAACCCAGGAATTTGACTTCCATGGGTCTTGTTCTGTGGGTCTTGGGATGCCCCGCTGTGTCACAGTAAAACTCACCTTCCCATGCTCCAGCGGCTCATGCATAGGCTCTCGTTCAATCACAGCCCTTTGCCTTGACTAGGTCATTTGGCTGTGATTGAATTGAATGTGGAATGCGCTGGCGCATCCCCTGTATCCCTTGCGCGCTCCCGTCCCAGCCGTTTAGATTGGGAATGCGCGCACACCACAGGGGAAGTGGCTGCACGCTCCCCATTATAAACAATCAGAGCCGTTTACCAAAACGCAAACGCCTCTCATTGGACGAGAGCCTGCGCATGCGCCGGTGTGTTTTTATGGGCGACCTGCGGATTTTGCACAGTGGGGCATCCTGATTTGGGACACCACGGGGAAAAGCCTGCAGGCAATCCCTGGAATCTTTTAGATTCCAGGCTGCTTGATGTTGGTTTTGTTCCGCTTAGGCAAAATCTACTTTTACATTTTAGCTAGAGGTTTTTTTTCAATGTCTTTCGCTTTGGATACAAATCTTAAGCACTTAAACAGTTCACCAATCACTGGGATTTTTTACTATCCTGGTGATTGGTCCTGGTCCACCCAGATTTGGGATGCCCTGCTGTTTGAATCCCCCCCAGATCGACCACTCAATTCGCCTTTCCACCATTCCCAGAGTGCATACGCAGGCTCCTGTCCAATCAGAGCCATTTGCCTTGACTAGGTAATATGGCAAAAGGCTGTGATTGAATTCAATGGGGAATGGGCAGTAGTTCATCCCCCATATCGCCTGCTGCGCGCGCGCTCCCGTCCCAGGCCATTTAGATTGGGAATGCGCGCACGTCCCAGGGGATGTGGCTGCGCGCTCCCCATTATAAACAATTACCGAAACGCAAACGCCTCTCATTGGACGAGAGCCTGCACATGCGCCGGTGAGTTTTTATGGGCTAACTGGGGAATTTCGCACAGTGGGGCGTCCTGATTGGGATGCCACTAGGAAAGGCCACCAGACAATCCCTGGACTCTTTTAGATTCCAGGCTGGTTGATGCTGGGTTTTGTTCCGCTTTAAGTAGAAGTTCAGGCAAAATCTACTTTTACGTTTTAGCTAGAGGTTTATTTTAATGTCTTTCGCTTGGGTACAAATCTTCAGCACTTAAACAGTTCACCAATCACCAGGATTTTTTACTATCCTGGTGATTGGTCCTGGTCCCTGGTCCACTCCTATTTGGGATGCCCTGCTGTTTGAACCACGCCCCAGATCGGCCACTCAACTCACCTTTCCGCCATTCCCACAGCACAAATGCAGGCTCCTGTCCAATCAGCACTTTGACGTGCAAACTATTGTACTGCATTAAAGCCATCGTTTTTATCTGAGCGCCAGTGGCAGCCACATCCCCGGCTCCTTCGCGTCTGGCCTATCTGAATGGCTGCGCGAGGAAGCGTGCACAGCTGCAAGGATGCCGGAGATGCAGATCACATCAGCAAGGTAAGGAGGTTTGCGGCTGATCTGGGGGGTCTACACACAGTCGGCCATCCTGAAACGGGACGCCCCAGGGGCACCTAATTAGCCAGCCCTGGAGTCTTTTAGACCCCAGGGCTGGCCTGGGCCATGATTGTTCCATTGTATGCCCATGGGAATATTAAAATCCCCCTTCTATTCACTCAATCGCACAGGGAAATCCACAGCCAAGGCTGTGGCTGACCATCTGAAAAGCTACATTTGTTCAGTATTTTTAGATAGTGGCTTTCAAACCCATAACAGGTATCACCATAGCACAGCATCCAGCTGGGACCCATAGCGGGTATGGCCATAGCACAGCATCCAGCTGGGACCCATAGCGGGTATGGCCATAGCACAGCATCCAGCTGGGACACATAGCGGGTATGGCCATAGCACAGCATCCAGCTGGGACCCATAGCGGGTATGGCCATAGCACAGCATCCAGCTGGGACACATAGCGGGTATGGCCATAGCACAGCATCCAGCTGGGACCCATAGCGGGTATGGCCATAGCACAGCATCCAGCTGGGACCCATAGCAGGTATGGCCATAGCACAGCATCCAGCTGGGACCCATAGCGGGTATGGCCATAGCACAGCATCCAGCTGGGACCCATAGCAGGTATGGCCATAGCACAGCATCCAGCTGGGACCCATAGCGGGTATGGCCATAGCACAGCATCCAGCTGGGACACATAGCGGGTATGGCCATAGCACAGCATCCAGCTGGGACACATAGCGGGTATGGCCATAGCACAGCATCCAGCTGGGACACATAGCGGGTATGGCCATAGCACAGCATCCAGCTGGGACACATAGCGGGTATGGCCATAGCACAGCATCCAGCTGGGACCCATAGCAGGTATGGCCATAGCACAGCATCCAGCTGGGACCCATAGCGGGTATGGCCATAGCATCCAGCTGGGACCCATAGCGGGTATGGCCATAGCACAGCATCCAGCTGGGACCCATAGCAGGTATGGCCATAGCATCCAGCTGGGACCCATAGCAGGTATGGCCATAGCACAGCATCCAGCTGGGACCCATAGCGGGTATGGCCATAGCACAGCATCCAGCTGGGACCCATAGCAGGTATGGCCATAGCACAGCATCCAGCTGGGACCCATAGCGGGTATGGCCATAGCATAGCATCCAGCTGGGACCCATAGCAGGTATGGCCATAGCATCCAGCTGGGACCCATAGCAGGTATGGCCATAGCACAGCATCCAGCTGGGACCCATAGCGGGTATGGCCATAGCACAGCATCCAGCTGGGACACATAGCAGGTATGGCCATAGCATAGCATCCAGCTGGGACCCATAGCAGGTATGGCCATAGCACAGCATCCAGCTGGGACCCATAGAAGGTATGGCCATAGCATCCAGCTGGGACCCATAGCAGGTATGGCCATAGCACAGCATCCAGCTGGGACCCATAGCAGGTATGGCCATAGCACAGCATCCAGCTGGGACCCATAGCAGGTATGGCCATAGCACAGCATCCAGCTGGGACCCATAGCAGGTATGGCCATAGCACAGCATCCAGCTGGGACCCATAGCAGGTATGGCCATAGCACAGCATCCAGCTGGGACCCATAGCGGGTATGGCCATAGCACAGCATCCAGCTGGGACCCGTAGCAGGTATGGCCATAGCACAGCATCCAGCTGGGACCCATAGCGGGTATGGCCATAGCATAGCATCCAGCTGGGACCCATAGCGGGTATGGCCATAGCACAGCATCCAGCTGGGACCCATAGCGGGTATGGCCATAGCATCCAGCTGGGACCCATAGCAGGTATGGCCATAGCACAGCATCCAGCTGGGACCCATAGCAGGTATGGCCATAGCATAGCATCCAGCTGGGACCCATAGCAGGTATGGCCATAGCACAGCATCCAGCTGGGACCCATAGCGGGTATGGCCATAGCATCCAGCTGGGACCCATAGCAGGTATGGCCATAGCACAGCATCCAGCTGGGACCCATAGCAGGTATGGCCATAGCATAGCATCCAGCTGGGACCCATAGCAGGTATGGCCATAGCACAGCATCCAGCTGGGACCCATAGCGGGTATGGCCATAGCATCCAGCTGGGACCCATAGCAGGTATGGCCATAGCACAGCATCCAGCTGGGACCCATAGCAGGTATGGCCATAGCACAGCATCCAGCTGGGACCCATAGCGGGTATGGCCATAGCACAGCATCCAGCTGGGACCCGTAGCAGGTATGGCCATAGCACAGCATCCAGCTGGGACCCATAGCGGGTATGGCCATAGCATAGCATCCAGCTGGGACCCATAGCGGGTATGGCCATAGCACAGCATCCAGCTGGGACCCATAGCGGGTATGGCCATAGCATCCAGCTGGGACCCATAGCAGGTATGGCCATAGCACAGCATCCAGCTGGGACCCATAGCAGGTATGGCCATAGCATAGCATCCAGCTGGGACCCATAGCAGGTATGGCCATAGCACAGCATCCAGCTGGGACCCATAGCGGGTATGGCCATAGCATCCAGCTGGGACCCATAGCAGGTATGGCCATAGCACAGCATCCAGCTGGGACCCATAGCGGGTATGGCCATAGCACAGCATCCAGCTGGGACCCATAGCAGGTATGGCCATAGCATCCAGCTGGGACCCATAGCAGGTATGGCCATAGCATCCAGCTGGGACCCATAGCAGGTATGGCCATAGCATCCAGCTGGGACCCATAGCAGGTATGGCCATAGCACAGCATCCAGCTGGGACCCATAGCAGGTATGGCCATAGCACAGCATCCAGCTGGGACACATAGCGGGTATGGCCATAGCACAGCATCCAGCTGGGACCCATAGCGGGTATGGCCATAGCATCCAGCTGGGACCCATAGCAGGTATGGCCATAGCACAGCATCCAGCTGGGACCCATAGCAGGTATGGCCATAGCACAGCATCCAGCTGGGACCCATAGCGGGTATGGCCATAGCACAGCATCCAGCTGGGACCCATAGCAGGTATGGCCATAGCATAGCATCCAGCTGGGACACATAGCGGGTATGGCCATAGCACAGCATCCAGCTGGGACCCATAGCAGGTATGGCCATAGCACAGCATCCAGCTGGGACCCATAGCAGGTATGGCCATAGCATAGCATCCAGCTGGGACCCATAGCAGGTATGGCCATAGCATCCAGCTGGGACCCATAGCGGGTATGGCCATAGCATGGACAGCTCCGGAGTTATTCTAAGTATGTCACACACCCCGCTTCAAGATATCCATAACACGTGGGTAGTACCGACCTGAAGAGGGCGTTCTGCAGAGATGATAGGAAAAAGAAAGCCCCTCCTGGTCCATAAATACCTGGGACCTCCCACTCATTACCCAGTCTTCCATCTCTGCAGTCGGCGAGCAAGTCAGAAGATGATGCCTCCTCCTTGCACAGGGGGAACTGAGGTAGCCGGGACCTTCCCGGCCCGCTTTTGATTTCTATTTCTGCCCAGATCCCACTTTTTATTACTGTACATGCCTCCCAGTCTTGGCTGAGGTCTGGGCGAGGGTAGAACGGCACATTAGGTGCTCAGGAGCTATGCTCCACCGTGAGACCCTGTACCAAAGGGTAGGCGGTTATCCTGGCTGGTGACCCCGGTTTGGGATGCCCTGTCCCTCGGCCCTTTACCCCAGCTAGTGTCCCCCTCTGCGGATGCCCTTCTCCTTGTGGGGGGGTGGTGGGGGGGTGTTGAGGGGCTTTTATTTAGGTGTAGTGTAGTGATTTTCACTGTCGTTTGCTGGCTGAGTAGACCTCTCTCCTCAGCCTGGTACTTGGAGGCGGGGCCGGGCGCTGCCTCGGTCTCCACGGCCCGCCTGTGTGTTTGTTTTCTTGTACCGGCGCCGCGGTCGCCGCCATTACCGCGGCGCCGGTACCCTGTCATCTTGCGGCGCGCGGGTGAGGAGATTCTCTCCTCGCGTTGCCGGAGTAGGGGGGCGGGGCCGGGCGTCGGAGCGTCGCCGCGGCCCGCCCCCCTCCTTTCTATCTGTCTTCTCACCGGCGCCGCAGCCGCCGCTGCGGCGCCGGTCTTTGGTCTGTGTGTCGTGAGGGGAGATCTCTCCTCACGCCGGTGTTAGAGGGGGCGGGACGGGGCTTTCAGCGGGACGCCGAGGCCCGCCTCCGTTCGGCAGGTGCCGCCGCGGAGCCTGGCCGTGATATGGAGGGGGGCGGGGCCACCGACAATCGCGCTCTCCGCGCTGGCCACGCCCCCCCCTTCTCCTCTCTGCCTCCGTGCTGCTGCTGCTGGCTCCTGTGTGACGGACGCCATCTTGGACGGAGGAACCACCGTGAGTGGCCCTACGGGCCCCTTATCTTTTTTATTCTTTTTGTCCTTTCAAAGTGCTGATAGCCTTCTCTGTTTGTCTTTCAGGTGGACCTACGTTAGGTTTAGGGGGTTTCTCCCGGTCCCTGGGTTACCTTTACCTATTTCAAATCCTCCCACTTGGGACATTACAGGGGCATCCCGGGTTGCTTATACGCGTAATTCCCTTGGTCATAGTGACTACTCACAAGTTCACCATATGGAGGCATCCCCGGATACTGGGCTCGGGATCCCCTCGGGGCAATTCCGGAAGTGTATGTTGTGTGGGGTATCCATTACTGGGGACGATGTACTTCTGTGTATACCTTGTGCACAGCAAACTATTACGCGGCAGTCCGAACCCCAGGCGTCTGGGTCAGCACCGCCGGTCGCTTCCTCTCCTCCTCCCAGCTTGATTCGCACCCCGTGTGACGTTGTCATGGGTAGGGAGCTACAATCTGAGATGTGCGCCAGATTGGCCAACCTTGAAAAATTAATTTCCAGCTCGGCCGCCCGTAAGGCTCCGGCTAAGAGAAAGCACTTGTCGCCGGCTCCGCCGGCGGATGACCTTGACGATGTTAATAATTTGGACTATTCTGATTATTCCCCGCTAGAGGAAGGGGAGGTTTATGAGGACTCTGATAATTCAGATGATGAGCAGTTTGTTGGCGCTGATACTGAGCTGGGGGACTTGGGGAGATCCTCGGATACTCCTAACGCTCTGGCTCAGATGTTTGAGGTTTTGGCTATTTCTCCTCCTGAGGAGGCTCCACAGCAGAAGGGTGAGTTTTTCGAGGAATCCAGGCCGCGCTTGGAATTTCCTAATCAGAGACACTTTGACAAAATTATTGCTAAGGAATGGGACCGGCCGGCTCGGCTCCCTGGTATTCCTCAGGGGTGGGATAAGAAATATCCCTTCCCTTCGGATACGGTTAAGCGTTGGGCATCCCCCCCTGAGGTGGACGCACCGGTTTTGGGGTTGTCCAACACTTCTGTTTTAAATAATCCTGATTGTTCCACCCTCAAAGATGGAGAGGATAAACGCATTGATCAGATGGCTTGTCATGGTTTTGCTAGCGTTGGTTCAGCCATGCGGCCCGTTTGCGCTTCGGCGCTGATGGTGGTGGCCGCCAGGTCCGTGGTCAGGGACTTATTGACTTCTTCTGGGCTTCGTCCTGGTAGTGACGAGTTCCTTGGCCTTAAACGGTGTGAGTTGTTTTTGTCTTTTGTATTAGCCGCCTTGGATGACACTTTGATGATGTGTGGTAGGACGTCGGCTCTGCTGGTGACTATTCGGCGGTCGGTGTGGTTGCGCCAGTGGGCGGCCGATTTTATGTCCAAAAAGTCGCTGACGGCTCTACCTTTTGTTGGATTACGGCTCTTTGGAGAGAAATTGGATTCTGTCACCAAGGGTGGTAGGTTACCTCAACGCAAGAAACAACGCCGTCCCTTTCGGGGGGGGGGGCGCCTTCATTTACCCCCTCCTTTCGTGGGGCCAGATCTGGCAGGGGCTTTGCCTTCCCCTCTTCCAGAGGAGATTCCGGGAACAGGGGCAGAGGACGTGCCCGTCCAGGATACAGTTGGGGCTCTAAGCCCAAACCTGCTGTAAAGCCAGCTCAGCAATGAGGGGGCGCCCTCACCCATGCGGGTGGGGGGGCGGCTGCGACACTTCTCCCAGGTCTGGGATCAGGTGGTCTCGGACAGATGGATCCGGGAAGTGGTGTCTTCCGGTTACAAGCTGGAGTTCGAGCTCCGCCCCCCTCCCAGATTTTTCAGGTCTCGGGTGCCTTCGGAACCTCTGGCCGCGCAGGGGCTCCTGGTGGCAGTAGAGAGTCTTTTGGACATGGCTGTCATTTGCCCAGTGCCCTCCTCAGACCAGGGCAGGGGGTTTTATTCCAATCTGTTCACGGTACCCAAGAAGGACGGATCGGTCCGACCCATCTTGGATCTGAAGTTTCTCAACAGGTTCATCCGGCCGCGGAAATTCCGCATGGAAACGCTGCGTTCGGCTATTCACTCTCTTCGTCAGGGAGACTTTCTGACGTCCATAGACATCAAGGACGCTTACCTGCACGTTCCGATTTTTCCAGCACACCAGAGGTTTCTCAGGTTTGTGGTGGAGGATCGGCATTTTCAGTTTGTGGCACTCCCTTTCGGTCTTACCTCGGCTCCTCGGGTGTTCACCAAGGTGCTGGCGGGGGTGATGGCTCTACTCAGGGTTCAGGGTATCCGCATTGTGCCCTATTTGGACGATCTTCTGATTATGGCTTCTTCCTTCAACCAAGCGGAGTTGGACACCAGAATGGTGGTATCCACTCTGGAGAGGTTCGGTTGGGTGATCAACTACCCCAAGTCATCGCTTTCTCCGTCCAGGGTAGTGACCTTTCTGGGAATGTCTCTGGATACTTCGCAGGCCAGGGTGTTTTTGCCCCAGGCCAAGGTTCTTTTGATTCAGGAGTTGGTTCGGCTTCTCTTGTCGGCCCCTCGTCCGGCCATCCGGCTAGGGATGAGGCTGGTGGGGTTGATGGTGGCCTCATTCGAGGCAGTTCCCTTTGCGCAGTTTCACACAAGGACGCTCCAGCTTCATCTGTTGAAGGTTTGGGACAAGTCTCCGCTATCGTTGGATCAGTCCTTCCAGATGACCCCCCGAGTTCGTCGATCCCTGCAATGGTGGATGGGGTCTGGCAATCTGTTGAAGGGCAGATTGTGACAGACGCTCTGTCTTTTGGATGTCATCACTATTCAGTTGCCCACCGGGTCATTCACTGACCTTTTCTTAATTAGGTCATTGTAGTTTGGATTGTATTATAAACTGCCTTTGTGTTAATTGATTACGTCACAGGCAATGCCATTGTTCTGATTGAGTGTATTACAGACGCCTATTGTTTTGCTAATTGCGTCACCGGCAGAGTTGGTCTGTGTATTTGTCATGAGGTCCACGGGGGAGGTCCCATTGCATGGAGACTTGTGTATATAAGGCCTAGAGTGGCACTAATAAAAACACACTTCACCTTCACCCTCAATACTGAGTTCTGTCTCTTATTGGGGGAAACGCTATATTACAATTCACTAGCCCTTGTAAGGGCTGTTCCTGTTTCCTCACGGATGACTCTGGATTTCCAGCAGCACCTCTCACGATTGGGAAAAGGACGTCTCGGGCGGTGAAGCCCTCCGGCGATTAGGGTTATCGCTACAATTGGTGGCAAGCGGTCGGATGGTCCTTTGTACCCAGAGAGAGTGCTACCCTGATGGAGAGTCAGTAGGACAAGTTGAAAAGGCTGACCCTGAAGGATCTACTCGAGAGCCGGGGAAGGTCAGCTAGCAACCGCCCATGTCGGGAACTGATAGCCGAGCTGATCGAAATGGATCGTGCAGCAGTGAGGACTGAAACCAATATAGAGATCGATGAAGACGCTGCTCTTGTTCAAGCGGTTCGGAACAGATTGTCGGTCTATGGCCCGAATCCATCACAGGAACTGATCGACCGAGTCTTCGCCGCAGCGGAGGCAGAGGCCAGTAAGCGAAGGGAAGATCGGCGACTTTCAACCCAGCAGCCTCTCAGCCTCAGTTACACTGGGGGGAGAAAGATTCCATTTGCAGCATTTAAGTCCTTCCAGGAAAGTGCCGACGAGATTGACGGATTTTTGGCCGATTTTGAACGGCAGTGCGCTTTACACCGGGTACCCACGGAGGAATGGGTCACCATATTATCAGGGAAACTATCTGGGAAAGCTTCCGATGCTTTTCGGGCCATCCCTGATGCGGACTTACCACACTACCATCTGGTAAAGGAGGCTTTGTTAGCCCGGTACGCTGTCACCCCGGAAGCCTACAGGCGACGATTTCGGGAATCCCAAAAGAAGGGAGGGGATTCTTACACGGAGTGGGCATGTCGCCTCCATCGTACAGCATCACACTGGGTCACTGGATGCAAAGCCACGACCGCTGAGGATGTACTACAGTTGTTTTTACTAGAACATTTTCTCAATGCCCTGCAACCAGAGCTAAGAGAGTGGGTACGTGACCGGAGGCCTCTAACGCTACCTGAGGCTGCTCGTCTAGCCGACGAGTACACTGATGCTCGCCGGACAGAACAGTCCGCTCCAAAACCACCACCTCCCATCAAATTTCAAGCACCTGTGGCTTCAGCGCCAACTCGTGACTCTGGGCCACATAGGCCAGCGCAGCAACCGAACCTCTCCACAGTTCAGTGCCATCGTTGCAAACAATGGGGACATTATCGCAGTGATTGCGCCCTAGAGCCTCCCCGAAACACGTGGGGGCAAAAGCAACCTTCCACCTCCCGTACTCCTGTGGCACACTGTTTGGAAGCTGAGAGCAGTTCGGAAGAGTATCTGGGGGTACTGTATGAAGCTGATCCCGTACAAGCGGCCATCCAAGACAACCGACAGCACCATTGCCAGGAGGTACGAGTCAATGGGCGCACCGCGCAAGGATTACGCGACACCGGAGCCACACTTACCTTGCTTCAACCTCATTTGGTCAAGAACAAAGACCGCACCGGACACACCGTTGCAGTAAGGGTGGCGGGAGGAGCTGTGTTTCGACTCCCCACCGCCCGAGTACATCTTGACTGGGGCGCTGGATCCGGCAGGGTACAGGTGGGACTTATGGACAACTTACCAGCAGAAGTACTATTGGGAAATGATCTAGGACCAATGACTTCTGCCTACGCTACCTCTGGACCAGCCAGCGTCAACCCTGTTACAACCCGGTCTCCAGCCCGAGCTGCCGACTCCAGCCCACTGGTCGGGGAGACCCAGGGGTTTCGTCTGCATCATGTCATGTCTGTTACAAGAAGCCAAGAAGAGGATCAGCCATCAGGTTACGTCCTTCCAGAAGGGAAACGTATGCCAAACACTATTTTTGTTGGGGGCATTGGCCGTCGGATTAATCAGCCTGAAATTAAGGATGTTTTTTCAAAGTATGGCGCTGTAAAGAGTGTCAAAATTATTAGGGATGCCTCTGGCGTTTCTAAGGGTTATGGTTTTGTCTACTTTTACGATGATGTAGATGTGCAGAAGATTGTGGATTCTCCGATCAGCTACCATGGAAAGAGATTGAAACTTGGACCAGCTATAAGAAAGCAAAGCACCTGTGCACACATCCAACCAAGGACTTTGGTGCTGAACTCACCAACGCCACAATATCCCAATGTTTGGACCCCACCCATGACCGATTCCTATGTACAGCCTACGTCAATGTTTAGTCCGGTTACTCACTATGTGCAGACTTGTCCTTACACAGAACTCTGCCCATAACAAGAGTCCGGACAGCCCCACGTTAACCCGAACAGGGTCAATCCGGGTCTGCCGGGTGTTCCACAAAAAGGGGGCATTGTGACAGACGCTCTGTCTTTTGGATGTCATCACTATTCAGTTGCCCACCGGGTCATTCACTGACCTTTTCTTAATTAGGTCATTGTAGTTTGGATTGTATTATAAACTGCCTTTGTGTTAATTGATTACGTCACAGGCAATGCCATTGTTCTGATTGAGTGTATTACAGACGCCTATTGTTTTGCTAATTGTGTCACCGGCAGAGTTGGTCTGTGTATTTGTCATGAGGTCCACGGGGGAGGTCCCATTGCATGGAGACTTGTGTATATAAGGCCTAGAGTGGCACTAATAAAAACACACTTCACCTTCACCCTCAATACTGAGTTCTGTCTCTTATTGGGGGAAACGCTATATTACAATTCACTAGCCCTTGTAAGGGCTGTTCCTGTTTCCTCACGGATGACTCTGGATTTCCAGCAGCACCTCTCACGATTGGGAAAAGGACGTCTCGGGCGGTGAAGCCCTCCGGCGATTAGGGTTATCGCTACACAGATCTTTTCTGGCGCCGTGTTGGGAGACAGTCACCACGGATGCCAGTCTGTCAGGTTGGGGGGGTGTTTGGAAGGACCTTCAGTTTCAGGGAGAGCCATCAGGTTGGTTCTGTTTCGCTTGACTCATCAGTTGCAGGGCCTGCCAGTTCAGGTTCGGTCGGACAACCGGACGGCGGTTGCTTACATCAATCACCAGGGAGGGACTCGCAGCAGGAGTGCCCTCAGGGAAGTATCTTTGATTCTGGACTGGGCGGAGAGCCACGTCCCGTGTATCTCAGCAGTCTACATTCCGGGAGCGGAGAACACGGAGGCGGACTTTCTGAGCAGGTCCTCCTCTCGCCAGGGGGAGTGGTCTCTCAGTCCCCAGGTGTTCCGTTCGATTTGTCTCAGGTGGGGGTTCCCGGCGGTGGACTTCTTTGCCTCTCGTCACAATCACAAGCTTCCGGTATTTGTGTCTCTCTCGCAGGATCCACTGGCTCTGGCGGTGGATGCCATGTCTCTGAACTGGAGGGATCTGGGGTTTCTTTACCTGTTCCCTCCGTTTCCAATGGTAGCCAGAGTGGTGCGCAAGCTGGCCCTGGAGGGCGCGTCCGCGATTCTAGTGGCACCAAGGTGGCCAAGGCAGGTTTGGTTCGCAGACCTGGTAAGACTGGCAGAGGATCAGTTCGTTCTGCCTCTGCTGCCGGACCTGCTCACCCAGGGTCGGCTACGCTATCCCAATTTACCATCGCTGGCTTTGACGGCGTGGCTGCTGAAACCTCCATCTTGAAGGAGGAAGGTCTTTCTGATGCGGTGATTCAGACTCTTATTAGTGCCAGGAAGCGGTCTTCCTCTACTGTTTACTATAGGACCTGGAGGTCCTATATTGACTGGTGTGAAGGTAGGTCTTTCCCGTGTCGGGAGTTTTCCATTTCCAGGATTCTGGAGTTTCTTCAACATGGTCTGGATCTGGGGCTCCAGCTTAGTACCTTGAAGGGGCAGGTTTCTGCCCTGGCGGTGTTCTTTCAAAAGTCCTTTGCACTTCATCCCTTGGTCAAGACTTTTTTCCAAGGGGTTACGCATGCTTGACCTCCTAGGAAGCCCTTGGTTCCAGTTTGGGATTTGAACCTGGTTCTTTCTGCTCTTCAGGGTCCGCCGTTTGAGCCCTTGAATGAGATTGCCTTGTCTTCACTTACTCAAAAGGTGGCGTTTTTGGTGGCTATCACTTCGGTTAGGCGTGTTTCTGAATTGGCAGCTTTGTCCATTAAAGCTCTGTACTTCGAAAGGCATCAGGACAAGGTTGTCTTTCGTTTCAAGCCGGATTTTCTTCCTAAGGTGGTTTCTGCCTTTCATTTGAATCAGGACATTGTTCTGCCTTCTCTATGTCCTAATCCTAGCAACGACAAGGAAAGGGCGCTGCATTCCTTGGATGTAGTTCGCGTTGTTAAATACTATCTGGTGGTTACGTCTTCCTTTCGTAAGACTGATGCCTTTTTTGTGGTGCCCTTTGGGCCTAGGAAAGGTTTGGCACCTGCCAAATCTTCCATTAGTAAATGGATTCGTCAGGCCATCATTGGGGCCTATTCTGCCAAGGGGAGGAGTCCCCCTTTTCGTGTTACTGCTCATTCTACTCGTGCGGTTGGAGCGTCCTGGGCTTTTCAGCACCAGGCCTCGGTTGAGCAAGTTTGTAAGGCCGCTACTTGGTCCTCTGTTCACACTTTTTCCAAGTTTTACAAGGTTGATGTTCGGGCCTCAGCGGATGCTGTTTTTGGCCGCAAAGTTCTGCAAGCTGTTGTGGTTTAAGTTGTGCCTTGTTGCCTTGTTTTGGATCCCCGCCCTTTTATGGACACTGCTATTGGATGTCCCACGTGTTATGGATATCTTGAAGCGGGGTGTGTGACATACTTAGAATAATACCATTTTGTGAAATACTCACCTGTAAAATGGGTATTATAAGTATGTCACACACCCCGCTTCACCCGCCCTTTTTGTATTCTGGATCCTTTATATTGTGAACTTTGCGTTGCTTTGGTTTATATTTGCCTCTTCCTGGTCCCTTACCTTACTGCTTCTTTATACTGGGTAATGAGTGGGAGGTCCCAGGTATTTATGGACCGGGAGGGGCTTTCTTTTTCCTATCATCTCTGCAGAACGCCCTCTTCAGGTCGGTACTACCCACGTGTTATGGATATCTTGAAGCGGGGTGTGTGACATACTTATAATACCCATTTTACAGGTGAGTATTTCACAAAATGGTATTTTTGGAGGCTGATGTCTTAGCTGAGTTGGCTCATCTAGAAGTAAGGCAATGGGTCCAGATGGAATCCACCCCAGAGTTTTAAGGGAACTCAGATTTGTGATTGCAGCCCCTGAATCAGAGATGAAATGTAGCAAGGGGCCTGGTTCGAGAGAGCTCTGTAGGTTAGCACTAGAAGTTTGAACTGAACTCTATGGGAGACAGGTAACCAGTGGAGGGATTGACAGAGGGGGGCAGCACTGGAGAAGCGAGAGGAGAGGTGGATGAGGCGAGCAGCAGTTTAGGATAGATTGGAGGGGAGCCAGTCTGTTTGTTGGCAAACCACAAAGGAGGGTGTTGCAGTAGTCCAGTCGGGATATGACCAGGGCATGCACTAACATTTTAGTGGTGACAGGTGAGAGGAAGGGACGGATGCGGGAGATATTTTTGAGTTGGAGGGGGACAGGAGGTGGCCAGGGAGTGAATGTGAGGTCTGAATAGAGAGAGGAGTCCAGAATGACACCCAGGCATCGAGCTTGAGGAGTTGCAGTTATTGTAAGATTATTTACAGAGATAGTGGTGTTAGAGAGGGGAGGGGAGTGAGATGGGGGGAAAATGACCAGTTCTGTTTTGTCCATGTTCAGTTTAAGAGAGCGAGATGTCATGTCATCAAGAGATGGCTGTTAGACAGTCAGGAAGGCGAGAGAGGAGAGAAGAGAGATTCGGGCCAGAGAGGTAGATCTGAGTGTCCTCTGCATAAAAGTGATATTGGAAGCCTAGCGAGGTTATTAGTTGTCCGAGACCAGAAGTGTATATTGAAAAAAGTAGGGGTCCTAGGACTGAGCCTTGTGGTACCCCTACAGACAGAGGCCGGGGAGAGGAAATGGTGTTTGAGTAAGATACACTAAATGTGCGGTGAGAGAGATAGGAGGAGAGCCAAGAGAGTGCGAGACCTTGGATTCCAAGAGAAGAAAGAATATTGAGGAGCAGAGCATGGTCGACAGTGTCAAAAGCAGAGGATAAGTCGAGAAGAATGAGAGCAGAGTAGTGGCCTTTGGATTTGGCCGTCAGTAGATCATTGGTGACTTTGGTGAGGGCCGTTTCGGTAGAGTGACATGAGCGGAAACCAGATTGGAGGGGATCTAGGAGGGAGTTTGTAGACATATAATTGGTAAGTTCTGTATGGACATGCTGTTCAAGAAGCTTTGATGAGAAAGGGAGCAGAGAGATTGGGTGGTAACTGGGGAGGGCAGAGGGGTCCAGAGAGGGTTTTTTGATGAGTGGAGTTATAACAACATGCTTATAGGCGGAGGGAAAGGTACCAGTGGAGAGGGAGAGGTTGAATAAAGATTTTAGGGCTGGAATGACAGATGGAGACAGTTGAGGGATAAGGTGGGATGGAATGGGATCAAGGGAGCAGGTGGTCAGGTGAGCCTTTGAGACCAGGGAGGAGAGATCTTGAGCAGTTAACACTGTGAAATGAGTTAATGAGTGAGGAAGGGGGGGATGTTGGTAGGAGAGAGGTGTTCTGAGGGGTGAAGCCACTTCGAATCCTGTCGATTTTGTCTTTGAAGTATGTGGCAAATTGCTCAGCCGTTAGCTGTGAGGATGGAGGAGGTGGCGTTAATTAAGATTTTTTTTACATGCCAGTATGCTCTGTATTCTAATTTCTTTCTAATAAAAATATATTGAACAAAAAAAAAAACAGGTGCCATTATCTGGGATTAGAGTGAAGTAGGGGCAGTAAAAATTGGCAAAGGTTCTCTTCATGGGGGGAGCAATTCAGGGGATGCTAGTTAAAAAAGTGGGTTTTTCTCTATATCCAGTCCAGGTCGTCCCAGTGATGACATGTGGGTATTCCGCCCCCAGGGGGCGATCGACTGCAAGATCAAAAGCGGTCGCTCCTCCCGGCCCCCTATAAAAGCAGGTGTCCCTCTATCATTTCCCAGTGTTCATCTTGCAGTCTTGACTGCTGAAGATCGTTGGATACTCTCTTTCTGGATATTGGCAGCAGAGCGGGGCCTCCTAGGCCGTCGGCCGCTGCGGGCCCTATTTCCACTGATCCCGTCAGACCCACTCCCGCCTCCCAGCCGCTGGCTGCTTCGGGATCGTGACAGTAGGGAGAACGCCGGGGTCAGGAGTTCGGCAGAGCTAGGCTCTGGGCTGCAGACCCTGTTTTAAAGGGTAGCCGGCCATAGGCTTATGGTGAGCCTAATGGGGGAACCACTTGTTATGGCTTATATTTGCCTGTATCACCCTCCCTGCCCACAAGCTTTATTATCTGTGTGCTCTGTGTTTTTACTTGCACTGCTCCTCGCTGGCTCTACTGCCCTGGAGTTTTTTGTCATGGTTGCCTCCCTCGCGGTTCCTCTCGGGCCTCGCTTGTCTTCCCTCCCTCCATCTTGACTCTGTCACGCTGTGATAGGGGGAGAACTGGGGACGCCGACGACGATGGCAGGCAGGCGGCGCGGTTGCGTGCGCCACGCGGCTTTTCAGTATGGCCATGGCCCCCGCGGCAGGGCCGCGGTGTGGAGATATGGCGGCCATCCCTTTGCTGTCCCTATGAGGGGATAATGGCCGCACTGTGACGATAGGCGGGTGCTGTTTTCGTCCTGCCTGGGGGGCCTCGAGGAACGAGCTAGAAGCTCTGGCTGCGGTGTGCTGCGCTGTCCCTGTTGCCGCTTGTGCTGCTGCCTGATCGCATCAAGACCTGTCGATGTCGTGAGTCCCTCTTTTGAATGTTATATTGCTTCTCATGCATATCACTGTTTAGAAGGTCTGATGGGTCCCTTTCTCTCTTTTGTCTTGCATAGGTCGTGGGCTTAGTGGTTGTGGTTCCTCCCGGTCTCCCTCCTTTTATTAAGAGGGATCATATAGGTTTGGGCCGTTAGTGTTTTGTAACCTTTAAATTGACAATTATTAATCACCATAATGGAGGCATCTGGGGATAGTGAGCCGGGGGCCCCATCTGGGCGGGTGAAGCTCTGCCCCTTGTGCAGTGCAAGTCCTCTGGGTGGATTCAGCACTGTTTGTACCACGTGCACCAGGAGCATTATTTTGGACCATGATAGGGCGGGCGTATCTGCCCCTAGCCCTTCACTGCCTGCGGCCTCTCCAGACCCTCCGCTGCTGCACTCACCCCTTAGTGAGGGGGAAGCCAGCCGGGGGTCCCAGGTTGATTTGGCGCATAGGGTGGCCAGTCTCGAGAGACAGATCTAAGAAGGCCATGAGTAAGAGGTGGCATCTCGAGCCGGTTTACTCAGATAATGATGATCTTTTTGATGATCTGGGCTCTTTGGAGGAAGGCGAGTTTCCAGATTATTCCCGTTACACGGCGGCGGGGTTGTCCAATACTACTGTTATGCCGTCACCTGATACCGCTTCCTTACATGACCCTGCTGACAAGCGCATGGATCAGCTGGTCTGTCATGCCTTCACCTTTGCTGGTGCCCTGATTCGCCCTGTATGCGCCGCGGCGATTGTCTCTCTGGCCATCAGAAGGAAGATGAGACATCTTGTGGATAGAGCTAAGGCTCAGAAGCGGGCAGAGGAGTATAAGGAACTGAAGGCCTGCTTGGAATTCATTGGTTTTGTTGCCTCTGCCATGGACGATGGTGTCCGGCTTGGTGCCAAGATTTCGGCCCTGCTTGTTGCCCTCCCCTGCTCACTTGGTTGCGGCAATGGTCGGCTGATGCCGTGGCCAAGAAGTCGCTTACAAGTATCCCCTTCGTGGGGCACAGGCTGTTCGGGGAGCGTCTGGACCTTTTGGTCAAGGATGGTAGACTCCCTCAGAGACGGAAGCCTGCTCGGTCCTTTCGGAACCCCTCTGCCTATCGTACCTTTCGAGGAGGAAGAGGTTCTTCATTTTCAGGTGGCCGCAGAGATACCTGGGGTAGAGGTAGGTCCCGTGGCCGACCCAATCCCACCTGGGGAGCCAAGTCCAAGCCACCTGCCAAGTCCCCTCAGGCATGAGGAGGCGCCCTCACCCATCCGGGTGGAGGGTTGGCTTCTGCTATTTGCTCAAATCTGGAGACGGCACATCTCGGATCAGTGGATTAAAATAGAGCTGGCAGTCAGGCCGCCCACAAAATTTCTTCGTTCTTGGATATCCCAAAACCCATTGAAGGCCCAGGGTTTGAGAATGGCCGTGCAACACCTCCTGCGGTTAGGTATGATTTGTCCTGTACCTCGTCGGGAACAGGGTCAAGGTTTTTACTCCAACCTGTTTACGGTTCCCAAGAAGGACGGAGCGTTAAGACCTATCCTGGACCTGAAGGGTCTCAACAGGTTTGTCAGAGTCAGACATTTCCTCATGGAAACCTTGCGGTCGGGGGTGAGCTCGCTTCGGCCTGGTGACTTCATGACCACGGTGGACATCAGGGATGCTTACCTGCACATCCTGATTTTCCTGCGGCATCAGAAGTTCCTGAGATTTCCTCTGGAGGACCAGCATTACCAGTTTGTGGTACTTCCATTCGGGATATCCTCAGCGCCCTGCGTCTTCACCAAGGTGCTGGCTGGCATCATGGCTATCCTGAGGAATCAGGGCGTTCATGTGCTGCCCTATCTGGAAGACTTGCTGATTGCGGCTCAGTCTCTTCAGCAGGCCGAGAGCGATACCCGGATGGTGTTGTCAACTCTCGAGGCCTTCGGCTGGGTAGTCAATTATCCAAAGTCTTTTATCACTGCCTCCACAGTGAGGTTCTTCCTGGGCATGACCATAGACACCTCTCAGGTCAAGGTCTTTCTGCCACTGCAGAAGGTGTTGGGCCTCCAGACGCAGGTGCAGGCCTTGCTGTCTTGTCAGCGGCCGTCGATCCGTCTGGGGATGAGGCTGGTGGGCCTAATGGTGTCATGCTTCGAGGCAGTGCCCTTCGCCCAATTTCACATGAGACCTCTTCAATTGAATCTGTTGACCGGCTGGGACTGGATGCAGGAGGCGCTGGAACAGGAATTTTCACTGTCCACCCTGGCCAGGCAGTCCCTCTTGTGGTGGTTGGACTCCAGGAACCTGTTGGTAGGCAAGTCCTTTCTGACTCCCCAAAAGGAGATAATAACCACGGATGTCAGTCTGACCGGCTGGGGAGGCGTCTGGCAGACGCAGAGGATCCAGGGTCAGTGGGGTCCGCAGGAGAACCATTTACCCATAAATCTCTTGGAGCTGAGAGCGATTTGGTTAGTGCTTCTTCGCTTGACTCCCCATCTAAGGGGTCGTGCGATCCAGGTTCGCTCGGACAATCATACGGCTGTCGCCTACATCAATCACCAGGGCGGGACTCGGAGCAAGAGAGCCCTCAAGGAGGTGACCCAGATTCTGACTTGAGCAGAGGAGAATGTTCCCTGCATATCGGCGGTCTACATTCCCAGGGTAGAAAACCTGGAGGCAGACTTTCTGAGCAGGGGGGCCTCTCATCTGGGGGAATGGTCTCTCAGCAGCAACACCTTTCACGCTCTGTGTCTTTGCTGGGGTCGACCAGATGTGGACCTGTTTGCGTCCAGACACAATCACAAGCTTCCAAGGTTCGTCTCCCTCTCAAGAGATCCTCTGGCCATTGCCACAGATGCTCTGGCAATTCCCTGGACAGAGTTCAGGCTCCTTTATGCATTTCCTCTGTTTCCACTCCTGGGCCGAGTCCTGCGCAAGATAGCCCAGGAGGGGGTACCAACCATCCTGGTGGCTCCTCGCTGGCCGAGACAGAGTTGGTTTGCGGTCATAGTTCAGATACCAGTAGATTGCTACTTCATGCCAGTCGACCCAGGGCTTCTCACACAGGGGTCGCTGCAGCACCCCAATTTATGGACGCTGGCTTTGACGGCTTGGCTGTTGAAGCCTCAATCTTGACGGAAAAGTGGTTGTCGGCCATGGTTGTGCATACCATGATTCAGGCACGGAAGAAGTCTTCCTCCATGATATACTACAGAGTTTGGCACGCTTATATTGCTTGGTGTGAGTCCAAGAGTCTCCCTTGCCGCACATTTTCTATTTCTGGGATTCTGGAGTTTTTACAACACGGCTTAGACTTGGGTCTCCAGCTGAGCACCCTCAAGGGCCAGGTCTCGGCCTTAGCCATCTTCTTCCAGAGATCCATTGCCAACCATAGGTTGATCAAGACTTTTTTCCAGGGAGTCACCCATGTCCGGCCACCGCGTAAGTCAGTATTACCGTTGTGGGACTTGAATTTAGTACTGTCTGCTCTTCAGGATCCTCCCTTCGAACCATTGAGCGATGCTGCATTGCCTATTTTGACTCTCAAAGTGGTCTTTTTGGTAGCGATCACCTCGGGGTGTCGCGTATCAGAGCTGGCTGCGCTTTGTATGAAGCATCCCTAATTTGAGCGGCATGAGGATAAGGTGGTTTTTCGCTTTAAACCTGATTTTTTGCCTAAGGTCGTTTCTCCCTTCACCTTAATGAGGAGGTTGTCTTACCTTCCTTGTGTCCTGCACAGACTAATTCTAAGGAAAGGACCCTCCATGCCTTGGATGTGGTCAGAGCCATTAAGTATTACCTGGTTGCGACTGAATCCTTCAGGAAATCGGATTTGCTCTTTGTCCTAATAGAAGGCTTTAGGAAGGGTTTGCCACCAGCCAAATCCACTCTCAGTAAGTGTATCAGACAGGCGGTGGTGCAAGCATATTCTGCCAGGGGGAAGGAGCCCCCTTTTCGGATCACAGCTCATTCTACTAGAGCTATTGGTGCCTCTTGGGCTTTTCAGCACCAGGCATTGGTTGAACAGGTTTGTAAGGCTGCAACTTGGTCTTCAGTTCATACTTTTACAAAGTTTTACAAGGTTGATGTTAGGGCCTCAGCTGACGCTGTTTTGGGCCGAAAGGTGCTTCAGGCGGTAGTGAGATGAACTACATGCTTTCCGCACTGGGGATCCTGCCCTAATGGACACTGCTTTTGGATGTCCACATGTCCTCACTGGGACAACCTGGACTGGATATAGTGAAAAATACAATTCTGTGAAACTCACCTGTAGAATTGTTTTTGATTATATCCAGTGCAGGTTGTCCCACCCCGCCCTTGTGTTCATTATCTCTTGTTTGCCTGTTATGGTGATTACCATTTTTTATGCATTGGACTGTGTCCTTAAGTCTTATTTTAGAGAGAGTACAAGTTGAAGCTATGTGAAGTAACATGGTTTCTTGGCCTCCCGGCCTGTCTCCTTTTTTGTTTACTGCTTTTTAACCACTGCAGATGATAGAGGGACACCTGCCTTTATAGGGGGCCGGGAGGAGCGACAGCTTTTGATCTTGCAGTCGAGCGCCCCTTGGGGGAGGAATACCCACATGTCATCACTGGGACGACCTGGACTGGATATAATCAAAAACAATTCTACAGGTGAGTTTCACAGAATTGTTTTTTTTGGTCCGTTTCAGTATTGCTTTGTTTAGAGAGACTATTTTCCCTTTCCTTTGAATTGTTATGTTTCCTGATTTTTTAAATAAAAAAATAAATATTTCAAGTGAACTTGGTTATTTCCTAGGGAATTTAGGAGATAATCTGGACCGCTGGTTCTCAGTCGATGGTACGCGTACCCCAGGGGAGCGCAGGGATGTTTGGGGGTGCACCAACAGCAGAGGTCTAATGGGTCTGGTATATTATTTTAACAGTAAAACATTATCGGTTCTTGCTATAAAGCAGAACTAAACCCAGCACGGATTTTCTAAAATTCCAAATCGGGATGCCCTGCTGTGTGAAAGCCCCCAGTTCCCTTGTAACAGCTTACCTTTTCCTTGTCCAATCAGAGCTGTTTGCAGGACCTATGTCATTCTGCAAACTGCTCTGCCCTTCTGCAATTGGCAATGCAGGCGGTCGCATCCAAGCATCTTTGGGCCATGCATTCAGATAGGCTGGGGCAGAAGCGTGTGCATTGCTAGGGAAGCGGACGCTTACGCTTCCATGGGTTATTTGCACTATGCTTAGGAGTCCCAATCAACTCTTTAATCCCAGGGTTTGGTACCCCCATTAGCTGAGCAATTAAAGTGGACCAAAACCAATACACCCGGCCCTTGAGACTAAAAGATTCCATCCTGATTTTGGATGCTTCGCAGTGATGGCCCCCTGGTTTGCTTATTACTTACCTAGAACTAGCGATCCCATGGTGCATGCACATGCCCCCGTAGCCATGCTCTGCACCCCTCCCTGGTGAGTATATGAACCGGGAGGTGCACAGCAATGATCATTCAGTAATGGCCACTGGAGGAAGCCTGCTTTTACCCCCATGGGATTGCTGGCTTGGAGTCAGGCCATATAGGGCCCCCCCGCCCCTATATAATTCCCAGGCCGATTGATTTCCTCACCCTGTGTGACCCCCCTCCCCAGGTTGCCCCATACACTTACCTTCTTTCCTGGTCCAACAGCACATGCACGAGCTGTGGCTGCATCCCCGCTATGTCTTTAGCAGGGAGCGTGCCCGCGCCAGGCATTTGTGAATGGCAGGCGCAGACACGGTTCCTGTTAGAGGGTAGCGGGGGATGCGGCTGTCAGCGCGCTCAGATCAGCTCGTCTTAGATGAAAGCTTAGATTAGCTGACATGAGCGGATCCAAGCGCGCTGATTGGACGAGAGGCTGCGCATGTGCCGTAGGACTGTGGAAGGATGAGTGCGATCTGGGGGGTTTCACACAGCGCGGCATCCTAGATTAGGGTGCCCGGGGGGGAAAGTAAAAATCCTGGGTTTTGGTCCATTTTAAGGAAATAAAAGATTCTACAGTGCTGCAAGTGTGTGAGGTCACTGAATTTTATAATAGTAATTTTATATAGGTCTACTTACCTTACCCCATAGTAATTGGTTGTTCACCTCTGCAGCTTGTGTGATGGCCCCTCAGACACCTGACACACAAGGAGCACTGACAAAAACCATTGCACAATGCTGCAAGTGTGACATTATTTTTGACTGTGTTGTTGATTTAAAGCGGACCTTCACCCTGAGCCTATCTTGTATGTTTCCCCCACCCTGTACATACAGATTGCCAACATATAAGATAGACTCTTATTCAGGGTGAGGGTCCGGATTAATGTGAGCAATCTGTATGTACAGGGTGTGGGAAACATATAAGATAGGCTCTTATTCAGGGTGAGGGTCCGGATTAATGTGAGCAATCTGTATGTACAGGGTGTGGGAAACATATAAGATAGGCTCTTATTCAGGGTGAGGGTCCGGATTAATGTGAGCAATCTGTATGTACGGGGTGTGGGAAACATATAAGATAGGCTCTTATTCAGGGTGAGGGTCCGGATTAATGTGGGCAATCTGTATGTACAGGGTGTGGGAAACATATAAGATAGACTCTTATTCAGGGTGAAGGTCCGCTTTAATAACACATGATGCAATAAACACAATGGGCAGCAGAGCGCTAAAGTGCATGTGGCTATTATGAGGTAGCGTAAAGAGTGCAAAAAACTGTGCAAAAACAGCTGAAAAGAAGTAAATTAAGTAAGAAAAAATCCCATAAAAAGTGCCAAGTGCTTATGATAATGTGCTGATAAGAGACAAAATGCTGAAAAGTGCCAGAATAGTATAAGCGTCTGCCGAGCAAAGTGTAATTGTGAGGATGGCCCAGAAGAAGGTGACCCAGAAGAGGATGGCCCAGAAGAAGGTGACCCAGAAGAGGATGGCCCAGAAGAAGGTGACCCAGAAGAGAATGGCCCAGAAGAGGATGGCATAGAAGAAGGTGACCCAGAAGAGGATGGACCAGAAGAAGGTGGCTCAGAAGAGGATGGCCCAGAAGGAGGTGGCCCAGAAGAAGGTGACCCAGAAGAGGGTGGCCCAGAAGAGGATGGCCCAGAAGAAGGTGGCCCAGAAGAAGGTGGCCTAGAAGCAGATGGCCTAGAAGAGGATGGCCCAGAAGAAGGTGGCCCAGAAGAGGATGGCCCAGAAGAGGGTGGCCCAGAAGAGGGTGGCCCAGAAGAGGATGGCCCAGAAGAAGGTGGCCCAGAAGAAGGTGGCCCAGAAGAAGGTGGCCCAGAAGAGGATGGCCTAGAAGAGGGTGGCCCAGAAGAAGCTGGCCCAGAAGAGGATGGCCCAGAAGAAGGTGGCCCAGAAGAAGGTGGCCCAGAAGAGGATGGCCCAGAAGAAGGTGGCCCAGAAGAGGATGGCCCAGAAGAAGGTGGCCCAGAAGAGGATGGCATAGAAGAAGGTGGCCCAGAAGAGGATGGCCCAGAAGAAGGTGGCCCAGAAGAGGATGGCCCAGAAGAAGGTGGCCCAGAAGAGGATGGCCCAGAAGAAGGTGGCCCAGAAGAGGATGGCCCAGAAGAAGGTGGCCCAGAAGAGGATGGCCCAGAAGAAGGTGGCCCAGAAGAGGATGGCCCAGAAGAAGGTGACCCAGAAGACAGTGGCCCAGAAGACAGTGGCCCAGAAGAGGATGGCCCAGAAGAAGAGGATTGACCCAGAAGAGGATGGTCCAGAAGAAGGTGGCCCAGAAGAGGATGGCCCAGAAGAAGGTGACCCAGAAGACAGTGGCCCAGAAGAGGATGGTCCAGAAGACAGTGGCCCAGAAGAGGATGGTCCAGAAGAAGGTGGCCCAGAAGAGGATGGTCCAGAAGAAAGTGGCCCAGAAGAGGATGGCCCAGAAGAAGGTGGCCCAGAAGAGGATGGCCCAGAAGAAGGTGGCCCAGACCGGTAAGACTAATTTACACGGTGGGCGGACATGGGTGACCCCCTGGAAAAAAGTCTTGATCAATCTATGATTGGCAATGGACCTCTTGAAAAAAATGGATAAGGCCGAGACCTGACCCTTGAGTGTGCTCAGCTGGAGGCCCAATTCTAAGCCCTGTTGTAGAAACTCAAGAATTCTAGAAATAGAAAATTTCCAGCAAGGAAGGCTCTTGGCCTCGCACCAAGCGATATAGGCGTGCCAAAACTCTGTAGTATATCATGGAAGAAGACTTCTTCCACGCCAGAATCATTGTGTGAATAACCATGGCCGATAACCCTTTCTCGGCCAGGATTGAGGTTTCAATAGCCAGGCCGTCAAAGTCAGCATCTGTAAATTGGGGTGCCGCAGCGACCCCTGTGTGAGAAGCCCTGGATCGTCGGGCATGATGTAGTGATCTATTGATATCTGTACTATGTCCGCAAACCAACTCCTAGGCCAGTGAGGAGCCACCAGGATGGCTGGTACCCCTTCCTGGGCAATCTTGCACAGCACTCTGCCCAGGAGTGGAAACTGAGGGAATGCATAAAGAAACTTGAACTCCGTCCAAGGGATCACCAGAGCGTCTGTTGCAATGGCCAGAGGATCTCGAGAGGGAGACAAACCTTGGAAGCTTGTGATTGTGTCTGGACGCAAACAGATGCACGTCTGGTTTCCCCCAACGGAGAAACCGAGTTTAAAAGGCTTTCCAGCTGAGAGACCATTCCCCTAGAGGCAAGGACATTCTGCTCAGGGAGTCGGCCTCCTGGTTCTCCACTCCCCGGGATGTAAAACGCAGAGATGCAGGTAACATTCTCCTCTGCCCAAGTCAGAATCTGGGTTACCTCCTTGAGGGATCTCTTGCTCCGAGTCCCGCCCTAGTGGTTGATGTAGGCCACAGCTGTCTGATTGTCTGAGCGGACCTGGATCGTATGGCCTTTTAAATGGGGAGTCAGGTGTAGAAGAACCAACCAAATTGCTCTCAGCTCCAGGAGATTTATGGGTAACTGGTTCTCCTTCGGACCCCACTGACCCTGGATCTTCTGGGTTTGCCAAACGCCTCCCCAGCCTGTAAGACTGGCATCCGTGGTAACTATCTCCCATTGGGGAGTCTGGAAGCACTTGCCTACCAGCAGGTTCTGAGGGTCCAACCACCACAAGAGGGCTTGCCTGGCCGGGGGGGGGGGGGGGGGGCAGCAAAAATCCTTGTTCCAGAGATTCCTGCGACCAATTCCAGCTGGTCAGCAGGTTCAGCTGTAAAGGTCTCATGTGGAATTGGGCGAAGGGCACTGCCTCAAAGCACACCACCATTAGGCCCACCAATCTCATCCCCAGACGTACCGACGGCTGTTGACAAGCCAGCAAGGCCTGCACTTGCGTCTGGAGTCCCAAAACTTTCTGCTGTGGTAGAAAGACCTTGACCTGACCGGTGTCTAGCATCATTCCCAGGAAGGATCTCACTGTTGAAGGCGTGATAAACAACTTGGGGTAGTTGATCACCCAACTGAAGGCATCCAGGGTTGACAGTATAGTCCGGGTGTCGCTCTCGGCCTCCTGAAGGGACCGGGCCGAAATCAGAAGGTCGGTCCTCAGAATAGCCATGATGCCCACCAGCATCTTGGTGAACACTCGGGGAGCTGAGGATATGCCGAAGGGGAGTGCCACAAACTGGTAATGTTGATCCTCCAGTGCAAACCTCAAAAACTTCTGATGTCCTTGGAAAATCGGGATGTGCAGATAAGCGTCCCTGATATGCACCGTGGCCGACCGCAACGTCTTCAATGTCTGCGGAAATGTCTGACCCTTACAAATTTGTTGAGACCCTTCAGGTCCAAGATCGGCCGCAGCGATCCGTCCTTCTTGGAGACCGTGAACAGGTTGGAGTAGAACCCCTGACCCTGTTCCTGCCGGGGCACAGAGCAAATCACACCTATCTGCAGGAGGTGTTGAACAGCTGCTCTCAAAGCCTGAGCTTTTAGTGGGTTTCAGGATATCCTTGAACATAGGAATTTCATGGGTGGCCTGGCTGCCAGCTCTATCTTGTAACCTGAGGACACCACCTCCTGAATCCACCGATCCGAGACATGACGTCTCCAGATCGGAGCAAACAGCAGAAGCAGTGCCTGAGTAGGTTTGGCTGGGGGTTTGGGCTTAGCTCCCCATGCGGGGTTGGGCCGGCTGCGGGACCTACCTCTGCCCCAAGTATCTCTGTGGGCACCGGAAAATGAAGAACCTCTTCCTCCCCGAAAGGACCGATAAGAAGAGGAGTTCCGAAAGGACCAAGCAGGCTTCCTTCTCTGAGGGAGCTTACCATCCTTGACCAAGATGTCCATTCGCTCCCCAAACAGCCGGTTTCCCACAAAAGGTAGACTTGTGAGGGACTTCTTGGCAGCCGCATCGGCCGACCACTGCTTCAACCACAGCGAGCGGCGTAAAGCCACAAGCAAGGCCAAAATTCTGGCACCGAGCCTGACCACATCATCCATGGCAGTAAGAACAAAGCCGATGAAATCCAAACAGGCCTTGAGTTCCTTAAACTCCTCCGCCCGTTTGCGGGACTTAGCCTTAGCCACAAGGTGTTTAACCTTTCTCCTGTTGGCCAGGGAATCAATTGCCGAGGCACAAGCAGGCCGAAAAAGGGCACCAACAAAGGTGAAAGCATGGCAGACCAACTGATCCATGCGTTTGTCTGCAGGATCACGTAAAGAAGCATTGTCAGGTGACAGCATAACTGTGGTGTTTGACAATCCTGACACCGGAGGGTCCACCTCGGGAGGGTGAGACCATAACCGGATTAATTCAGCTGGGAAAGGATACCGCCTATCCCGGCCCTTAGAAACCGACGGTAACTTGCTGGGCCTTTCCCATTCCTTAAGAAACATGTTAGAAAAATGCGGCTGCTCAGGAAAAACCCGCCGTTGTCTTTCAGGCCAAAATAAATCACTCTTTCCTCTTGGCCATTCTGGGAGGAACAATGTGCTAGGTATCAAAAACAGAATAAAGAAAAACTTTCCTTATCATCCGGAAGGAAGGAATCCTCATCCGAGGAGGAACCAGAGATGCTGTCATCTCCAGCGGAAAGCAACTCCGCCCCTGAGAGTGGGTCATCTGTCGACTCACCTTCCTCCGCAGAGCCCAAGGAATCATAGAAATCATCATCCGAGTAAACCAGCACCAGATGCCGCTTCTTACTCGAGGCCTTTTTAGGGACTGCCGACGAGATCTTTTTCTCGAGACTAGCCAGCCTGTGCGCAAAATCAGCGTGTGTCCCCTTGCTGGCTCCCCCTTCACTAGGGGCTAACTGCAGCAACGGAGGATCCGGAGAGGAACAAATTGTGCTGAATCCGCCCAGGGGATTCCGTCTGCACAAGGGGCAGAGCCTGTCTTGCCCAAGTGGGGTGCCCGGCTCACTATCCCCTGATGCCTCCATTTTGGTGATTCTGAATAACAATATTCAATAAGGCTAATAGACACTGACGGCCTAAGCCTAATAGCCGATCCCTCTTTTTAATAATGGCGGCCGGGAGAAACCACAACCCTCAACCTTCAGCCCACAGTCTAAAATCAAAAAGAGAAAAGACAGCAATTACAAAATGATCCCACAATGTCATGCAGTAACATATAAGAATCAATCATAAAATATACATGCCAATTGTCAGGATTCACTTACCTGACTCCTGGTCCAGCGATGTCCCCACCGCGCAGCCGCCCGCCCAGCGGCCACCGTGCCCGTGGCTCCTGTCTTGACCGGCGCGCCTGCGCACTGTGCTCCCTCAGCCGGCGGGGCCAGCTGCCATACACGTGCTCGCGCGCGCGAGCACGTCCTGTTTATGCTCTCCGGCGGCGTTGCTCTCAGCGCGGCCGCCGGAGGGGAGTTGTAAAGGGCCCTAAAGTTCTGGGATTGGGCCAATGAGCCCGGGTAGGGAGATTCTGGGCTATAAGCCCCTTCTGTTCTGGCCCAATCTATACTGGAGTTATATGCAGCACCAATCATGTCCCCGTTTCCCTTTCCCTAATCTTGTCTGTCTCTATAAAGCTCTAGTCCTGCATTCACTCAGTGCCTGTGATAGCGCCTTGTACCTTGCTTTGTGTGATATTACCGTGATTGATCTTCGTTGCCGACCCCTGCCTAAACCGACCATTCTCTATCTGATCTCCGTTGCTGACCCCTGCCTGAACCGACCATTCTCCGTCTGATCTCTGTTGCCGACCTCTGCTTTGTACCCCGACCTCGAGTTGCCTCATCCCTCTGTACCGCTGCGATTTCTGACTTCCCTGTGTCAACCTCTGGCCTGTCTCTGGACTTCCGCTATACTCGCTCTTGCCATTGGTTCTTCAGACCTCCAACCAGTAAGCTCTCATCCTTTGAGCCATTGAAGTCCTGGGGGCAACCGATCCCAGGCAGGCGTATTCTGCGTCCCGGCAAGCGGGGGCTCCTACAGGTGAGATTGGGGGTTGAGGGCTTACCTAGAGGGCTGGCATTACCAGAGCGTGACAGCAATTAAATAAGGAAGCATACAGTAATAATACAGTGTCTATCCCCATTATCCCCCAACACAGGACACCACAAGAGGGACTCACGACCGTGCCGCTCAGTGCAATGCAGGAGAAGAAGGACAAGACTCGCAGCGTACCATGTCACACACAGCTCTTCCAGAAGTCCCGCCGGGGGATGCGTCACAGGAGCGATGGCCAGCCTGTGCGCCGCCGCACGTGACTCCACCACCCCGGCGCGTCACGTCAGACCTAGTTGCGGCGCCACGAGCACCACCTGACATGGCGGCGGTCCCCCCCGCGGCCCGCGAGGAGCCCACAGGGCGTGTCTGCCATCTACGGCGCGCACCCCGGGCTGAGACCCAGCGAGGGAGTGAGGGAGGTAAGAAGTGGAAGGAGCGGTCGGACCGCTCCTCGTGTAGATGCTATAGCGACGGAGCTCTCCACCGCTCCCCATAAGTAGCACCAAGCACAAGTACACACACATCAACATTAATAAAGCATGTGGGAGAAGGGAGGGTGTAGCGATAACCTTTATCGCCGGAGGGCTTCCCCGCCAGAGACGTCCTTTTCCCAATGGTGAGAGGTGCTGCAGGAATCCCAGAGTCATCCGTGAGGAACCAGGAACAGCCCTTACAAGGGCTAGTGAATTGTAATATAGCGTTTCCCCCAATAAGAGGCAGAAGTATTGAGGGTGAAGATGAACTTAACTTTATTAGTGCCACACTGTGCCTTATATGCAAGTCTCCATGCAAGGGGACCTCCCCCGTGGACCTGATGGAGAACTGCATGACAAACACACGGACCAATGGGAGCAGGACACACAATCCCTCAACTCTGCCGGTAACACAATCAGTAGAACAATGGCAGTCTGTAACACAATCAATCATCACAATGAAATTGTCTGTGACGCAATCAAGAGCATAATGACAGTCTGTAATACAATTAACAACATGATGACATTGTCTGTAACGTAATCAAGAGCATAATGACAGTCTGTAATACAATTAACAACATGATGACATTGTCTGTAACGTAATCAAGAGCATAATGACATCGTCTGTGACATGCTCAAGAAAATGAGTCTATGCAAAAGTCCAAGGGCAGAAACGCCTTTAAAATCCAAAAGGCAGAGAGTCTGTCACAGAGGTTATATATGAAATATATATAAGTGGTTTCCCAGCAGGCTCACCATAAATGCCTGCAGCCAACCTGCTTTTTGGTAATGAAGCCTGCGGCCCAGAGCCATGTGCTCTGCCAAAACGCCTGTTATCAGCCAAAGCTGGGAGGCAAGGATGGGTCAGAGAGAGAGTAACGATCTTATGCAGCCAACTGCAAGATAAAGAACTGGGGCTGGATTGAGAGGCGGCTGCCTTTATAGGGGGCCGGGAGGGGCTACATCTCTGATCTTGCAGTCAGCGCCCCCTAGGGGCGAACACCCATCTGTAAGTACTTCTGGACGGCCTGGAATGGATGGAGGAGAAAATAGAAATGAAGGATGAGTGAGGGGAGGAAGGAAATGAAGAAAACTGAAGGTATAAAGCAAATTGAAGTAAGGCGGAAAGGAGAGAAAAAAAGAAAGAGGGTAGAAAGGAAAAAATGAAGGAAGGAAAGAAAGGGGGACAGAAGAAAAGAAAAAGATAAGGGAAAAGAGGAGAGAAAGACAGAAGGATGAAACTAAGAGAAATGGAAGGAAAGAAAAGGAGAGTGAAGGTATAGAGAAGGTAAGAAAAAAAAAGATAGCAAAGGGAAAAAAGTAAGAACGAATGAGTGAGGGAGGAAGGAAAGAAAAGTGAAGGTATGAAAAAAAGAGAAGGTAGGTAGGTAGGAAGGAAAAAAGAGTGAAGAAAGGGAAAGATGAAGGAAAGGAAGAAAGAGTGAAGGAAGTGAGGTAAGAAAGAATGGAAAGATGAAACAAGTAAGGATGGAAAGAAAAAAAGAAAGAAAGTGAAGGGTGGAAGAAAAGGAAGGGTTAGAGGGAGAGGAGCATTAATAAATGAGAAAAGAAAATTTGAAGGATGGAGGAAAGGGAGGGAAAAAGAAAGAGGGAAGGAAGAAAAGAAAAAGATAAGGGAAAAGAAGAGAGAAAGAAAGAAGGATGAAACTAAGAGAAATGGAAGGAAAGAAAAGGAGAGTGAAGGTATAGAGAAGGTAAGAAAAAAAGAAAGCAAAGGGAAAAAAGAACGAATGAGCGAGGGTGGAAGGAAAGAAAAGTGAAGGTATAAAAAAAGAGAAGGTAGGAAGGAAGGAACAAAAAAGAGTGAAGAAAAAGAAAAATGAAGGAAAGGAAGAAAGAGTGAAGGAAGTGAGGTAAGAAAGAACGGAAAGATGAAAAAAGTAAGGATGGAAAGAAAAAAAGAAAGAAAGTGAAGGGTGGAAGAAAAGGAACGGTTAGAGGGAGAGGAGCATTAAAAAATGAGAAAAGAAAATTTGAAGGATGGAGGAAAGGGAGGGAAAAAGAAAGAGGGAAGAAAGAAAACAGGAAAGAAAGAAAAAGAAAGATAAGGAAGAAAAGAAAGAGGGATGAAACTAAGAAAAACAGGAAAAATAAATAAGGATGCCCGCACTCGTGCCTTGCTCTGCTATTCCGCACTCGGGCAGCAGGTGTCGCTGAACTGAAGCAGCTGTTGGGAATGGAGTTGGCCATTTTGTTGAAGACCATATATTATGTGACGTTTCTTTAGGTGTTTGGTTTGGGTCTCCAACATTATGGCGGACACACCTTATTTCGGTGTATGTCGCTGGTGACGTCATCAGTGTGCTGCCAGGCGGTGGTGTCACAGTGACCCATGGCTGGCTGTGTATAGAAGGTGAGCTCCTGATTCTCTATCGTCCAATCAGATTTCATCTGGGCTAAATAACATATCATAAGAGAATTACCCCCCTGATGATAGTGTGAGGGTGGGATAGGGCTGCTGACCCTGAGTGGGGCGCAGGCCGGGTGTGAGAGAACAATATGGGGCAGGGGGTGAAATAAGGCATCTAAAGGAGCACAGGCTGCATGGTAGGGATTTGAGGGTTTAAGAGACTGGAGGACAGCATGGGGGGTGAGGGTGGCACAGAGGTATGAGGCCAGCATGGGGGGTGAGGGTGGCACAGAGGTCTGGGGCCAGCATGGGGGTGAGGGTGGCACAGAGGTCTGGGGCCAGCATGGGGGTGAGGGTGGCACAGAGGTCTGGGGGCAGCATGGGGGTGAGGGTGGCACAGAGGTCTGGGGGCAGCATGGGGGGTGAGGGTGGCACAGAGGTCTGGGGGCAGCATGGGGGGTGAGGGTGGCACAGAGGTCTGGGGCCAGCATGGGGGTGAGGGTGGCACAGAGGTCTGGGGCCAGCATGGGGGTGAGGGTGGCACAGAGGTCTGGGGGCAGCATGGGGGTGAGGGTGGCACAGAGGTCTGGGGGCAGCATGGGGGGTGAGGGTGGCACAGAGGTCTGGGGGCAGCATGGGGGTGAGGGTGGCACAGAGGTCCGGGGGCAGCATGGGGGTGAGGGTGGCACAGAGGTCTGGGGGCAGCATGGGGGTGAGGGTGGTACAGAGGTCTGGGGGCAGCATGGGGGGTGAGGGTGGCACAGAGGTCTGGGGGCAGCATAGGGGTGAGGGTGGCACAGAGGTCTGGGGGCAGCATGGGGGGTCTGAGGGTGGCACAGAGGTATGAGGCCAGCATGGGGGGTGAGGGTGGCACAGAGGTCTGGGGGCAGCATGGGGGGTGAGGGTGGCACAGAGGTATGAGGCCAGCATGGGGGGTGAGGGTGGCACAGAGGTCTGGGGGCAGCATGGGGGGTGAGGGTGGCACAGTGGTCTGGGGGCAGCATGGGGGTGAGGGTGGCACAGAGGTCTGGGGGCAGCATGGGGGGTGAGGGTGGCACAGTGGTCTGGGGGCAGCATGGGGGTGAGGGTGGCACAGAGGTCTGGGGGCAGCATGGGGGGTGAGGGTGGCACAGATGTCTGGGGGCAGCATGGGGGTCTGAGGGTGGCACAGAGGTATGAGGCCAGCATGGGGGGTGAGGGTGGCACAGAGGTCTGGGGGCTGCATGGGGGTGAGGGTGGCACAGAGGTCTGGGGGCAGCATGGGTGGTGAGGGTGGCACAGAGGTATGGGGCAGCATGGGGGGTGAGGGTGGCACAGAGGTATGGGGGCAGCATGGGGGGTCTGAGGGTGGCACAGAGGTATGGGGGCAGCATGGGGGGTGAGGGTGGCACAGAGGTCTGGGGGCAGCATGGGGGGTCTGAGGGTGGCACAGAGGTATGAGGGCTGCATGGGGGGTGAGGGTGGCACAGAGGTCTGGGGGCAGCATGGGGGTGAGGGTGGCACAGAGGTCCGGGGGCAGCATGGGGGTGAGGGTGGCACAGAGGTCTGGGGGCAGCATGGGGGTGAGGGTGGTACAGAGGTATGAGGCCAGCATGGGGGGTGAGGGTGGCACAGAGGTCTGGGGGCTGCATGGGGGTGAGGGTGGCACAGAGGTCTGGGGGCAGCATGGGTGGTGAGGGTGGCACAGAGGTATGGGGCAGCATGGGGGGTGAGGGTGGCACAGAGGTATGGGGGCAGCATGGGGGGTCTGAGGGTGGCACAGAGGTATGGGGGCAGCATGGGGGGTGAGGGTGGCACAGAGGTCTGGGGGCAGCATGGGGGGTCTGAGGGTGGCACAGAGGTATGAGGGCTGCATGGGGGGTGAGGGTGGCACAGAGGTCTGGGGGCAGCATGGGGGTGAGGGTGGCACAGAGGTCCGGGGGCAGCATGGGGGTGAGGGTGGCACAGAGGTCTGGGGGCAGCATGGGGGTGAGGGTGGTACAGAGGTCTGGGGGCAGCATGGGGGGTGAGGGTGGCACAGAGGTCTGGGGGCAGCATAGGGGTGAGGGTGGCACAGAGGTCTGGGGGCAGCATGGGGGGTCTGAGGGTGGCACAGAGGTATGAGGCCAGCATGGGGGGTGAGGGTGGCACAGAGGTCTGGGGGCAGCATGGGGGGTGAGGGTGGCACAGAGGTATGAGGCCAGCATGGGGGGTGAGGGTGGCACAGAGGTCTGGGGGCAGCATGGGGGGTGAGGGTGGCACAGTGGTCTGGGGGCAGCATGGGGGTGAGGGTGGCACAGAGGTCTGGGGGCAGCATGGGGGGTGAGGGTGGCACAGTGGTCTGGGGGCAGCATGGGGGTGAGGGTGGCACAGAGGTCTGGGGGCAGCATGGGGGGTGAGGGTGGCACAGATGTCTGGGGGCAGCATGGGGGTCTGAGGGTGGCACAGAGGTATGAGGCCAGCATGGGGGGTGAGGGTGGCACAGAGGTCTGGGGGCTGCATGGGGGTGAGGGTGGCACAGAGGTCTGGGGGCAGCATGGGTGGTGAGGGTGGCACAGAGGTATGGGGCAGCATGGGGGGTGAGGGTGGCACAGAGGTATGGGGGCAGCATGGGGGGTCTGAGGGTGGCACAGAGGTATGGGGGCAGCATGGGGGGTGAGGGTGGCACAGAGGTCTGGGGGCAGCATGGGGGGTCTGAGGGTGGCACAGAGGTATGGGGCAGCATGGGGGGTCTGAGGGTGGCACAGAGGTATGGGGCAGCATGGGGGGTGAGGGTGGCACAGAGGTATGAGGGCTGCATGGGGGGTGAGGGTGGCACAGAGGTCTGGGGGCAGCATGGGGGGTCTGAGGGTGGCACAGAGGTATGGGGCAGCATGGGGGGTGAGGGTGGCACAGAGGTATGGGGGCAGCATGGGGGGTCTGAGGGTGGCACAGAGGTATGGGGCAGCATGGGGGGTGAGGGTGGCACAGAGGTATGGGGCTGCGTGGGGGGTCTGAGGGTGGCACAGAGGTATGGGGGGGTCTGAGGGTGGCACAGAGGTCTAGGGCCAGCATGGGGGGTCTGAGGGTGGCACAGAGGTCTGGGGGCAGCATGGAGGGTTTGAGGGTGGCACAGAGGTCTGGGGGCAGCATGGGGGGTCTGAGGGTGGCACAGAGGTATGGGGCAGCATGGGGGGTCTGAGGGTGGCACAGAGGTATGGGGGCAGCATGGGGGGTCTGAGGGTGGCACAGAGGTATGGGGCAGCATGGGGGGTCTGAGGGTGGCACAGAGGTATGGGGCAGCATGGGGGGTCTGAGGGTGGCACAGAGGTCTGGGGGCAGCATGGGGGTGAGGGTGGCACAGAGGTCTGGGGGCAGCATGGGGGGTGAGGGTGGCACAGAGGTATGGGGCAGCATGGGGGGTCTGAGGGTGGCACAGAGGTATGGGGCAGCATGGGTGGTGAGGGTGGCACAGAGGTCTGGGGGCAGCATGGGGGGTCTGAGGGTGGCACAGAGGTATGGGGCAGCATGGGGGGTCTGAGGGTGGCACAGAGGTATGGGGCAGCATGGGGGGTCTGAGGGTGGCACAGAGGTCTGGGGGCAGCATGGGGGTGAGGGTGGCACAGAGGTCTGGGGGCAGCATGGGGGGTGAGGGTGGCACAGAGGTATGGGGCAGTATGGGGGGGTCGGAGGGCGGTGTTGCTTTACTGACTACTTTCCCTTTATTGGCAGGAGTAAGATGGCGGCCCCCTCGGCGCAGGAGAGAAAGGCATGCTGGGATGCCCGGGACAGATACTGGCAGTGCCTGGACCACAATAAGGACGACAAGTCCCAGTGTCAGGAGCTGAGGAAATGCTTTGAAAGCCAGTGCCCCCCCACATGGGTATGTGCCCCCCTCACCACCCCGACCACATAATACCCTATGAGACCAGTGTCCCCCCACATTGGTATGTGCCCCCCTCACCACCCCGCCCACATAATACCCTATGAGACCAGTGTCCCCCCACATGGGTATGTGCCCCCCTCACCACCCCGATCACATAATACCCTATGAGACCAGTGTCCCCCCACATGGGTATGTGCCCCCCTCACCACCCCGATCACATAATACCCTATGAGACCAGTGTCCCCCCCCCCACATGGGTATGTGCCCCCCTCACCACCCCGATCACATAATACCCTATGAGAAGGGGGTTTTCTCCTCCTTAGAACCCTGGGACTGGAAACCATTGCACATACCCCTGCATCCAGTCTTGATAGTACCCTGAAAAACAAAGCGAATGGTCCGCACTCCTCTTCTCATAAAACTTCACTTTTAATTATGTGTTTAAAATCATCTCCAATAAAACTAGTAGTAATCAAAGTCCTGGAAAGTCATATATACAGTATAGGCGACTTACGCGTTTCGTACTTCTATCTCCAGTCCTTAATCATTGATCGGCTTCGGGGGGGTCCTGCGAGTGTGAACAGCTCCGCCAGCTGCTGGGAGGAAAGCGGAAGCATTGTGTTGGAGGAATAGTTCGTCCCCAAAAGCTGCTTCTGAAAGCGGCTCCAGCCCTCAATCTGGCTTTGCTGTAGTGGGAAAGGGTTGTGACTTCCTGTCGGCTGCCACCCCCATTTACTGTCTGTGGGTATGAAACAGGAAGTTCATCAAGCAGAAAAGCCCTGGGTGTTACCGGTGTAGCAGCCTCATGTTTTGTGCTGGTCTCCCGGTCACCACACGTTTTATTCTGATTCTTTAGGGACAATGTCGTCTGTTATATTTCAGTAACCCCCTTAATCCGGACCGTCACTATGATTTAATGAAAAGCCCAAACCCTTATAAAACTATTCCCCAGCATCTAAAGTTAATATATTTTAAGTTTTTAGTCGCTTAGTTATTATTCTTTCCCCCACTGGGCTGCAACTCTGTTCAGGACTTTAGGATACGGGCGCCGCCATCTTGGTTCAGTAGCATCTCATACTGAGGAGAGGAGGGGGCTCAGAAGTACAGGGGGCGGGGTTATAGCTGTGCCTTGTACACACAGAGCAGAGCCGGGGTCAGGAAAAGGTCAGCAATCCCAGAATGCAGAGCAACACAGTCAGAAGACACTTCCTGTTTGCAGGCAGCCTGATGCTCCATGAGCCGCCATCTTGGATGTTTAAAGACTCATAACATGCAGTAGATGCGGGTAGGATGATTTTTAATGTGAGCAATCTGTATGTACAGGGTGGGGGAAACATATAAGATAGGCTCTTATTCAGGGTGAAGGTCCGGATTAATGTGGGCAATCTGTATGTACGGGGGGGGAAACATATAAGATAGGCTCTTATTCAGGGTGAAGGTCTGGATTAATGTGAGCAATCTGTATGTAGAGGGGGGAAACATATAAAATAGGCTCTTATTCAGGGTGAAGGTCCGGATTAATGTGAGCAATCTGTATGTACAGGGTGTGGGAAACATATAAGATAGGCTCTTATTCAGGGTGAAGGTCCGGATTAATGTGGGCAATCTGTATGTACGGGGGGGAAACATATAAGATAGGCTCTTATTCAGGGTGAAGGTCTGGATTAATGTGAGCAATCTGTATGTACAGGGGGGGGGGGATACAAGATAGGCTCTTATTCAAGGTGAAGGTCCGGATTAATGTGAGCAATCTGTATGTAGAGGGGGGAAACATATAAGATAGGCTCTTATTCAGGGTGAGGGTCCGGATTAATGTGAGCAATCTGTATGTAGAGGGGGGGGAAACATATAAGATAGGCTCTTATTCAGGGTGAGGGTCCGGATTAATGTGAGCAATCTGTATGTACGGGGGGGGAAACATATAAGATAGGCTCTTATTCAGGGTGAGGGTCCGGATTAATGTGAGCAATCTGTATGTACAGGGGGGGGGGAAACATATAAGATAGGCTCTTATTCAGGGTGAAGGTCCGGATTAATGTGAGCAATCTGTATGTACGGGGGGGAAACATATAAAATAGGCTCTTATTCAGGGTGAAGGTCCGGATTAATGTGAGCAATCTGTATGTACAGGGTGTGGGAAACATATAAGATAGGCTCTTATTCAGGGTGAAGGTCCGGATTAATGTGAGCAATCTGTATGTACAGGGTGTGGGAAACATATAAGATAGGCTCTTATTCAGGGTGAAGGTCCGGATTAATGTGAGCAATCTGTATGTACAGGGTGTGGGAAACATATAAGATAGGCTCTTATTCAGGGTGAAGGTCCGGATTAATGTGGGCAATCTGTATGTACGGGGGGGAAACATATAAGATAGGCTCTTATTCAGGGTGAGGGTCCGGATTAATGTGAGCAATCTGTATGTACAGGGGGGGGAAACATATAAGATAGACTCTTATTCAGTGTTTAAAGCAAACCAAACCCCTCTTCACCTGATCCCAGGGCTGCTTTCCAGAGACATCCTGATTTGCCCTAAGTGTGATTTCTTACCTGGCTCCGCCCCCACAGCACATGTCGGCCTCCTCTGCACCCACTGACAGCCTGGCACATGGAGTACAGTGCAGGGGATGCCAGGAAGCCCGGGGGGGATAACACCAGGTTTGGCCTTCTTTAGTTAATACTTACCTAGACACCAATCCCATGCAGCTGACTGTCAGCCGGGAGAACCGCTAAAAAGCGACGCTCTTCTGCGTCATTGCCTTTCCTTATAGAAATCACAGGGGTGCAGATACGTCTGCAGGTTAGTTGGGATGGGTTGTTCTACAGATTGTGATTATAGATGATTTGGGGGGTGGGTTGGGTTGTGGGTCATGTTATTTGGGGGGTGGGTTGGGTTGTGGGTCATGTTATTTGGGGGGTGGGTTGGGTTGTGGGTCATGTTATTTGGGGGGTGGGTTGGGTTGTGGGTCATGTTATTTGGGGGGTGGGTCCAGTTGTGGGTCATGTTATTTCAGGGTGTGGGTCGGGTATGTTGGGGATGTGGGTCATGTTATTTCGGGTGTGGGTCCAGTTGTGGGTCATGTTATTTCAGGGTGTGGGTCGGGTATGTTGGGGATGTGGGTCATGTTATTTGGGGTGTGGGTTGGGTTGTGGGTCATGTTATTTGGGGTGTGGGTCGGGTATGTTGGGGATGTGGGTCATGTTATTTCGGGTGTGGGTCCAGTTGTGGGTCATGTTATTTCAGGGTGTGGGTCGGGTATGTTGGGGATGTGGGTCATGTTATTTGGGGGGTGGGTTGGGTTGTGGGTCATGTTATTTGGGGTGGGGGTCGGGTATGTTTGGGATGTGGGTCATGTTATTTCGGGTGTGGGTCCAGTTGTGGGTCATGTTATTTCAGGGTGTGGGTCGGGTATGTTGGGGATGTGGGTCATGTTATTTGGGGTGTGGGTTGGGTTGTGGGTCATGTTATTTGGGGTGTGGGTCGGGTATGTTGGGGATGTGGGTCATGTTATTTCGGGTGTGGGTCCAGTTGTGGGTCATGTTATTTCAGGGTGTGGGTCGGGTATGTTGGGGATGTGGGTCATGTTATTTGGGGTGTGGGTTGGGTTGTGGGTCATGTTATTTGGGGTGTGGGTCATGTTATTTCGGGTGTGGGTTGGGTTGTGGGTCATGTTATTTGGGGTGTGGGTTAGGTTGTGGGTCATGCTATTTCAGGGTGTGGGTCGGGTATGTTTGGCATGTGGGTCATGTTATTTGGGGTGTGGGTCATGTTATTTGGGGTGTGGGTCATGTTATTTCAGGGTGTGGGTCGGGTATGTTTGGGATGTGGGTCATGTTATTTGGGGTGTGGGTTGGGATGTGGGTCATGTTATTTGGGGTGTGGGTGGGGTATATTGGGGTGTGGGTGGGGTATATTGGGGTGTGGGTGGGGTATGTTGGGGTGTGGGTGGGGTATATTGGGGTGTGGGTGGGGTATATTGGGGTGTGGGTGGGGCGTTGGGAGCTGTACATTTCTAATGAGCTGTTTTTCCTGCAGAGCAAATACTTTGATAAGAGGAGAGATTATCTGAAGTACAAAGCTGACCTGGAAGGCAAAGGATTTGAACCAGTAGAGGAGGCCAAGAAGACGTAGCTCCGCCCCTGAGGGGGCGTGTCTGCTGTGGGTCATGAGGGAGGGGGGTTGACACTTGAATTTTGTATGTACAGATTTCCTTTAATAAATATGAAAGTATAACGAGGTGTCGTGGGTCTCATTTCTGTTCTCTCCTGCACCCGCCCCTTCCTGTCACATGACACCACATCACCCGCGCTGCCCCCTCTCTCTATAATGCTCTCCCCTGTACCATTAGCCCGTTCCAGGGCCCTCACTGCTAGTGTGTTACTGTATCCATGTGTCCCATAATGCCCTGCGAATCGTACATATATAATGTGTGTTAGCCTGTCTGCTATTTGAATAAATCCATGGCAGAGGTTACCTCCGACAACCCCTATAGATGGGTCCAATTGCACTCACCACATTATTAAAGTCAACATTACGTTTTTTATTGTAGCCATTTAACCCTTTAAAGTGGACCAACAAAATCCTGGGTTTTGGTCCACTTCGGTGGGGCACCCCGATCGCCCGCTGTGTGAAACCCCCCAGAAAGCCCTGAAAAACTCACCTCTCCCCGCTCCCACGTGACCGCTGCAGCCAATCCCCGCCGACGGACAAGCGGGAGGCAGCGACGGACAAGAGAGCGCGCCTGCCGCCGCCGCCGCCTCCCGCGCGTCACTCTTACAGGGCGCGCGCCAGCCATTCACAATCGGCCGTCACGGGTGCGTATCCTGCTAGAGGGACGCGTGGGAGGCGGCAGCAGGCGCGGCTTCATCGAGGTGCAGGTAGGGATTTAGGGGTTTCTGGGGGGTTTCCCGATCGGGGTGCCCCGCAGTCAGGGGTCTGATCGGTCCGGGAATCTTATAGATTCCTGGGCTGATCATGGGAGGGTGTGCCGGCCTACCTAGATTTTTTGTCAGACTACTTTTCACGTTTTTGCGCTACACATGTTCAACTATGATATTTGAAGGGATTTTCCAGTAAATTATATATTGTATATTATATATTAAAAATATTATTTTTAATAATATGATATTATATATTATTTTTTTCAGCAGAGTCTGGGCTTCAACATGAAATGTCTTGTTTGGCTTTTTTTTTTTTAGTGTATTCTCAATACTTTTGGGTGAAATATGTGCAAAAAAAATTAAAAAAAAAAACTATTTTTTACAATTTGTAGTGTTTTTTTGTAATAAAAAAATGTAAGTTTGTTAATAAAATCTTATTGCGTGTGAAAGCCCCATTTCTCCCGGTTACAATGGTACCACATATGTATTGGTAGACACCATTTCCTGTCCAGGAAACTCCCCCAAACTGAAACAGCAGTTTAGGAGATTTCAATATGATTGCATAGTTGTAAGGGGTTAACTTAAAAAAAAAAAAAAAACAGGGTCCCCTCTCCCAGGGGGGGGGGGGCCTCATTTTTTTTTTTGAATTTTAACGGTTAAAATCCCCCCCAAAAAATGACGTAGGGTCCCCCTTACCCAGCATTACCGACCCGGACCAGCTATGGGGGCTTGTAGAACAGGGCGCAGGGGCCAGTGTTGGTGGCCCCTGGCCCTGCAGGCTACTAGCCCACATAGCCACGTGGCCCGGGCCCTTCTGCCCCCCCCCCCCCTGGCCGTTGGGGAGGCAGGTAATGGGGGGGCTGGGGGTTATGGCAAGTCACCCGCTAGCCGCAGGTGATTGCCATCCCCAGAGCCTTGTGAACTGGTATAAGGGGGTCTCATGGACCCCTTACCAGTTCACAAAGGGTTAAGTAAAAAAAAAAAGACACCAGACAAAAAATTCTTTATTATTCTTGTTTTCACTTCTACTTACCTCTGATCGCGCGCCGCTGCAAATGACGGCTGTCGGTAGTGATCGGAGCAGGGAGGGTGGGAGGCACGGAAATCAGAGCCTCCCTGCTCCGATCGCTACCGACAAGTGACAGTCGGAGCCCAGGTGCCGGTATAGAGGAGCGGGATGACGTCATCCCTCTCCTCCCACAAGTGGGCGGGGCTAGGGGCAGGGCCAGCGCCAGCCGAAGAGGATGGTGAGGGCCCGTTGCTGGGTCCTCACCCGAAGAGTGGTAAGTCTGGGGGGGGGGGGATCGGAGCCCCCCCTGGTGAAGAGAAGACCTGGGGAGAGCGATCGGGCTGCGAGGTGAGTTTGTGTCTTTTTTTTTTTCAGATGGCGCGGGGGGGGGGGGAGGGGTCTATTCCGGGCCCCCTCCTGAAGATCAGAGGCCCGGGGGCGAAAATCAAACTTGAAGAGAATCGCTGGCACTATCAAACGAGGGGTCAGGTAAGTCTGTATCTTTTATAGTTTTTTTTTTATGGGGGTTTCATGTAGCTGGCACTAGAAGGGTTAAAATCCATTAAAATCATGTCCAATGCCATTAGCGTAATTCGCCACAAGGGGGAGCTGTCTTTCTAATTCATTATAAACAGTACATTTATCAAAGCCTTTCTACAAACCAATATATGATCCAAAAGTGCAGGTGCTTATAAAGCGCATACATTTCAACTAGAGCATGCGCAAAAGTATATTCATATCAAGGGAATAAAGTGCAACGAAAAATAAACACAGGACATATGATCCTATCTAATATTCTTAAACCGGACCTTCAGCGTGATTTAATGAAAAGCCCAAACTCTTAAAAAACTATTCCCCAGCATCTAAAATTAATATATTTTACGTTTTTAGTCACTAACTTATTATTCTTTCCCGCACTGGGCTGCAACTCTGTTCAGGAATTTAGGATATGGGTGCCGCCATCTTGACTCAGAAGCATCACACTTACTGAGGAGAGGAGAGTGGGATAAGGTACAGGGGGGCGGGTTATAGCTGTGCTTTGCTCAGACAGAGCAGAGCTGGGGTCACGGAAAGGTCAGCAGTCCCAGAATGCAGAGCAGCACAGTCAGGAGGCACTTCCTGTTTGCAGGCTGCCTGATAAGATGGCGGCTTCCATGAGCCGCCATCTTGGACGTTTAAAGACTCATAACATGCAGTAGATGCAGGTAGGATGATTTTTAATGTGGACAATCTGTATGTACAGGGTGTGGGTAACGTATAAGATAGGCTCTTATTCAGAGTGAAGGTCCGCTTTAAGTATCACAATGTGTACACAGCGGGAGGTGGGGCCCTCCCAGGGTGCAGGGGGCCCCCGGCACATGCCCCCATATTCCCAGTGCTGACGTCTGCCCTGGATACAAGTGTAAAATTGTAAGAGGTCATTGTGTGATATAAACCCCACTAGAGAGAGCGCACTTATCCATTGGTGGTTTGAAGCAGGAGCGTGCGCCTTCTAGTGCTCAGAATGTGTTACTACACTTTAAAGTGGACCAACACCCGCCCCTGATCGGCCCGGGAATCGCAGATCAGCTCCCTCCCCATGGGGCATCCGAAATCGGGGATGCCCCGCTGTGTGAAACCTGCCAGAAAGCCCCTAAAATCGTACCTTATAGGCGACGGATAAGCCGCCGCCAGCGCGCACCCGCGCCAGCCGTTTGTGAATGGCCGGTGCGCCCTGCTAGAGGGACCCGCGATAGGCGGCGGCGGCTTATCTGTCGCTTGTCCGCCGCCGATAAGGTAAGATTTTAGGGGCTTTCTGGGGGGCTTCACACAGCGGGGCACCCCGATCGGGAGTGGACCAAACCCAGGATAGTGAAAATCCTGGGTGTTGATCCACTTTAACGCAAGAGGGCGCACACTGACCCACCATCAGCTCCTTCTGAAAAGAACGCTCTCTAGTGTTCATTATGTGTTACCACAACCTGCTGTTACGGCACATTAAAGTGGACCAAAACCCGCGATTTTTACTATCCCAGGTTTTGGTCCGTACGCTTGGGGTATTTTCCAATTTGGGATGCCCCGCTGTGTAAAACCCCGCTGGTCGCTCGATATACATATCTCTCTGACGCTCCCACGGCGCAAGCGCGGCTCTGCCCCAATCAGCTGTTTCATATTATTGTCACTGTGCAGCTAAAGAAACTGAATGGGAGCTTAGGTGCGCTCGTTATCAGCGCCCCCTGCACCCCACTGTCGCTGTGCACGCCTGCGCCAGCCATTTCTGCTATGGTGGCATCACACAGACCTAGAAAGATGTGAGATGCCAGCGCTGACCGTGGGTTCACAGGTGAGGCCGACTGGCAGAGATTCACACAGCGGGGCATCCCACATCAGGATGCCACAGGGAGTCGTTCTTTAACCAGACTTTGCATCTCATAGACGTTAGTTCCAGTTTTGGTCCACATTAAAGAGTACAGGCCAGTCTACATAACGCTTGTGGTTCATGGGAGCTATGGCAGCCATGATGGGATAATTGCGGCTGCCGCCCCGTTGTCTTCTATTGAGATGTATAAGACAAAGCCTATGAACCACGAGAGTTTAACCGGACCTTCAGCGTGATTTAATGAAAAGCCCAAACTCTTAAAAAACGGTTCCCCAGCATCTGAAATTTATATATTTTACGTTTTTAGTCACTTATTATTCTTTCCCCCACTGGGCTGCAACTCTGTTCGGGAATTTAGGATACGGGCGCCGCCATCTTGACACTTACTGAGGAGAGGAGAGTGGGATAAGGTACAGGGGGCGGGTTATAGCTGTGCTTTGCTCAGACAGAGCAGAGCTGGGGTCAGGTAACGGTCAGCAGTCCCAGAATGCAGAGCAGCACAGTCAGGAGGCATTTCCTGTTTGCAGGCTGCCGATGCTCCATAAGCCGCCATCTTGGATGTTTAAAGGCTCATAACATGCAGTAGATGCAGGTAGGATGAATTTTAATGTGAGCAATCTGTATGTACAGGGGGGAAACATATAAGATAGGCTCTTATTCAGGGTGAGGGTCCGGATTAATGTGGGCAATCTGTATGTACAGGGTGTGGGAAACATATAAGATAGACTCTTATTCAGAGTGAAGGTCCGGATTAATGTGAGCAATCTGTATGTACAGGGTGTGGGAAACATATAAGATAGACTCTTATTCAGGGCGAAGGTCCGGATTAATGTGGGCAATCTGTATGTACACTGTGGGGGAAACATATAAGATAGACTCTTATATAGGGTGAAGGTCCGGATTAATGTGGGCAATCTGTATGTACAGGGTGTGGGAAACATATAAGATAGGTTCTTATTCAGGGTGAAGGTCCGGATTAATGTGAGCAATCTGTATGTACACTGTGGGGGAAACATATAAGATAGACTCTTATATAGGGTGAAGGTCCGGATTAATGTGGGCAATCTGTATGTACAGGGTGTGGGAAACATATAAGGTAGACTCTTATTCAGGGTGAAGGTCCGGATTAATGTGGGCAATCTGTATGTTCAGGGTGTGGGAAACATATAAGATAGACTCTTATTCAGGGTGAAGGTCCGGATTAATGTGAGCAATCTGTATGTACAGGGTGTGGGAAACATATAAGATAGACTCTTATTCAGGGCGAAGGTCCGGATTAATGTGAGCAATCTGTATGTACAGGTTGTGGGAAACATATAAGATAGACTCTTATTCACGGTGAAGGTCCGGATTAATGTGAGCAATCTGTATGTACAGGGTGTGGGAAACATATAAGATAGACTCTTATTCAGGGTGAGGGTCTGGATTAATGTGAGCAATCTGTATGTACAGGGGGGAAACATATAAGATAGACTCTTATTCACGGTGAAGGTCCGGATTAATGTGGGCAATCTGTATGTACAGGGTGTGGGAAACATATAAGATAGGCTCTTATTCAGGGTGAAGGTCCGGATTAATGTGAGCAATCTGTATGTACAGGGTGTGGGAAACATATAAGATAGACTCTTATTCATGGTGAAGGTCCGGATTAATGTGGGCAATCTGTATGTACAGGGAGTGGGAAACATATAAGATAGGCTCTTATTCACGGTGAAGGTCCGCTTTAATTAAAATAGACTGTTCCTCTAAAGCGGAACAAAATCCGTAGTGTATTCCAGGGCCGGCAGCTGGCCTTTCCCTAGGGCATCCCAAATGGGGATGCCCCGCTATGTGAAACCCCCGCAAAGCTCATCCTCCTTGCCGATGGATGAAAACCCATGACAGCTGGCCCTGGAAGCTGTAAGACTCCAGGGTCGCCTGATTCCTTCTCCCTAGGACATCCAGATTCGGGATTCCACACTGTTTGAGACCCCCGAGTCCCCTTTAATACCTAGCTGTTCCCCGATCCAATGGTGCACTATACCTATAGCAGGGTGCGCGCCAGGCGTGTGATTGGCTGATGCAGGCGTGTACTCTGTTAGGGGCTAGCGGGGATGCGGTCGCCGGCGCCAAGCGCACTGATTGGACCAGAGTTTTCATGAGCGACCCTGGGGAGGGTTTCAAACAGTGGGGCATCCCATAACACGGGAGAGTCAAAATCTTGGCTTCACTTGAATGTGCGAAAAGAAGATACGGACAATATCCAAATGAATAAAGAATGAATAAAGAATGGATAAAGAATGAATAAAGAATGAATAAAGAATGAATAAAGAATGGTGCTGGCTAGAGGGGATAAATAAATGGCAGAGCTATTACAGAACAGGATAAGCCCCCGACTGACCCCATAAATAGAGCCGCACTCAAAACTATGTGAAAAATGTACAAATATACAAAAGAAGATAATTTTATTGAAAATAATACACAGCTAGAAATTCTATGAAAGAAAAGACCGCACTCTGTGTCAGAAACAAAGTAAACTAGTGTGCGACACTAGAGGTTGGCCGAAAAGGAAACTCCCTCCGGGGACCAATTTACAAACGAATAGGGGTCCCACAAACCCCAAAGTTCCCAACCTCATATATTTAGTGGCACTACTACAATGAGTCTATGCAAAAGTACAAAAGTTTATTAATTACATGTTCAAAAACACAAATACAAGCCAATAAAATCAATTTAAAAAACATATAACATATATGAAGAGGGGCGAGACTATACCAACAGTGGCTGGACCAGGGGACAAAAATAATAATAATAATAATAATAATAATAACAGATGTAACTATAGGATGCTGCTAGATATAGTGTGAGATCTGACAACAATAATAAAGTGTCTATATGTGTAATTCAATGATTATAGTTTTATAATATGATTTAATACGTAACCCTAAGTGCCACTAGTAACTAAATAAATAAATAATACACTTGTGTTACACTCCCAGCGAAACTGGTATTATCCAAACAGTACAACAAATAATAATAATAATAATAATACCAGTTTCGCTGGGAGTGTAACACAAGTGTATTATTTATTTATTTATTTATTTAGTTACTAGTGGCACTTAGGGTTACGTATTAAATCATATTATAAAACTATAATCATTGAATTACACATATAGACACTTTATTATTGTTGTCAGATCTCACACTATATCTAGCAGCATCCTATAGTTACATCTGTTATTATTATTATTATTATTATTATTTTTGTCCCCTGGTCCAGCCACTGTTGGTATAGTCTCGCCCCTCTTCATATATGTTATATGTTTTTTAAATTGATTTTATTGGCTTGTATTTGTGTTTTTGAACATGTAATTAATAAACTTTTGTACTTTTGCATAGACTCATTGTAGTAGTGCCACTAAATATATGAGGTTGGGAACTTTGGGGTTTGTGGGACCCCTATTCGTTTGTAAATACACAGCTAGAACATACAACATACAAAACAAGATTAAAAACATAGTACAAACCAAAAAACAGGGGATTTAAGAATGGGCACTCACACCAGAAATATAAGAAAATTAATATAGAAAATGTATTCAAAGAATACTATGTGCACCAATAAAAAACATATATACACAACATATACTGACAAGACAAAAATTAAAAAGGACAATGGATAGGTCCCCGGGCTCTGCTGTTTATCTTAGTCAAACCTCTATAATAAGTATATACTATCTTAATAAGAAAACATGTATATTACATAGAAAATTACAATAGTGTGCCTAAATATGTACAAAAATATATAAATATATATAAATACTCCCCCCAGTGGGCAATCAATGAAAAACAGGGAGTTGCATACCTAATCTTAAACCGGACCTTCACCATGATTTAATGAAAAGCCCAAACTCTTAAAAAACAATTCCCCAGCATCTAAAATTAATATATTTTACGTTTTTAGTCACTAACTTATTATTCTTTCCCCCACTGGGCTGCAACTCTGTTCAGGAGTTTAGGGTATGGGCGCCGCCATCTTGAATCAGAAGCATTACACTTATTGAGAAGAGGAGAGTGGGATAAGGTACAGGGGGGCGGGTTATAGCTGTGCTTTGCTCAGACAGAGCAGAGCTGGGGTCAGGAAAAGGTCAGCAATCCCAGAATGCAGAGCAGCACAGTCAGGAGGCACTTCCTGTTTGCAGGCTGCCTGATAAGATGGCGGCTTCCATAAGCCGCCATCTTGGATGTTTAAAGGCTCATAACATGCAGTAGATGCAGGTAGGATGATTTTTAATGTGGGCAATCTGTATGTACAAGGTGTGGGAAACATATAAGATAGACTCTTATTCAGGGTGAAGGTCCGGATTAATGTGGGCAATCCGTATGTACAGGGTGTGGGAAACATATAAGATAGGCTCTTATTCAGGGTGAAGGTCCGGGTTAATGTGGGCAATCTGTATGTACAGGGTGTGGGAAACATATAAGATAGACTCTTATTCAGGGTGAAGGTCCGGATTAATGTGAGCAATCTGTATGTACAGGATGTGGGAAACATATAAGATAGACTCTTATTCAGGGTGAAGGTCCGGATTAATGTAGGCAATCTGTATGTACAGGGTGTGAGAAACATATAAGATAGACTCTTATTCAGAGTGAAGGTCCGCTTTAATGAATACATTAATTATCACAAAGTCATCAATCTATATACCATGCAAATTAATATATAAAAAAATATATATACAAAATTACATAAAGTGCATCGGCAGTAATTTATCCCAAAAACAACTAAATTCATATACACAATAAAGAATAAATGCAAAGGAAAAATCTCATATACCACACAAGTGTACGCCTAATGTGCTAAAACGAGTGCTCCTATGTCCGCAAAGACAAAAAAGGTGACAAGAAAAAATTATTATTAATATTATTAAAGGTAAAGAATGTGTCAATATAGAATTGAGTATATATGCATGCCTAAACTACCCCGTGTAATGTAAGAATGAAAGTTAGTCAGTAAATAAATAAGCAACCCCCGCCCCCCTATATTTACAAGAATTATGTATATGTACAACATTTGCAGTAGCTCAGCAATAGTAAATAAAATGCATAAAGATTAAAAACATATACACAACAAGGAGGAATCCTAAAAATGGCTCTAATAAGTATATACAGGGCCGGATTAAGAGCATCCCGGGCCTGGTGCTGTAGATTTTGACGGGCCTATTTATCGAAGTATATAAAATGAAAACGCAACACAAAGCAATTTTGTTTAAGACAAAGTGCATTTGTCACATGTCTAATGTACATTAAATTACCAGGATAGCTGAATACATGTTAGTGTATGAAAATTTTGCATATCTTCATAGAGTTTGTTCTATGCTATGCCCCCAGACTGTAACACCTATCCGATGTGATGTCACACCCACAGCTTTTTTGATTAACACACAGGGCTTGCTACAGGGCTGAAACACGAGAAGCAGGGCAGGATTAAGAGTGGTGGAGGCCCCAGTGAGGGGTGAGGGAATCGACTGGCCCTGGAGTCTATTAGGCTCCAGGACAGGCAAAATGTGCCTCTTTACAGTGAAACAAAACCCAGGAAATTTGGCTTTCCCAGGTTTTATTCCAGTTCCCTGGGGAATCCCAAATTGGCATGCCCTGCTGTTTGAAAACCACCCAAAATGATGATTTTTCACCTCTTCCTGGTTCCAGCGGTGCATGTGTGCGGCTTTTGCCCAATGAGATCCGCCTGCGTGGTCACGTCAATTCAGCAAACGGCTCTCATTGACTAGAATGGGGAGTGTGCACTGTTGCATCCTCCAGGGCGTGCTAGCACGCTGCCACGGTACGCTTCACATTCAGAACATTGAAAGCTGCCTGCCGAATGACATAGTCACGACATACGGCGAAAAGGTAAGTGTTTACGGGTGTCCTGGGGGGTTTCACACAGTGAGGCATCCCGATTTTGGATGCCCCGCGGGGAGGGATCGGATCAGCCTGGGAATCTTATAGATTCCCGGGACGATCTAGCAGGGTGTTGGTCCACTTTAATATGACTGCCTGACTTATGACTACATATAAGGTATGTACCAGTATAGCATTCCCAGCTACAAGCATCTTAGACCCTGTACATTCACATCACAACACGCAGACAGAACTATATAGACACATACTACAAGATGCAGAAGGCACTACATACCCCCTCCTTCCCCAGGATGCAGACAGCACACACACACACACACACACACACACACACACACACACACATCACAACACGCAGACAGCACTATATACACACATACTACAAGATGCAGAAGGCACTACATACCCCCTCCTTCCCCAGGATGCAGACAGCACACAAACACACACACACACACACACACACACACACACACACACACACACATCACAACACGCAGACAGCACTATATACACACATCACAACACGCAGACAGCACTATATACACACATACTACAAGATGCAGACAGCACTATATACACACCTACTACAAGATGCAGACAGCACTATATACACACCTACTACAAGATGCAGACAGCACTATATACACACATACTACAAGATGCAGACAGCACTATATACACACCTACTACAAGATGCAGACAGCACTATATACACACATACTACAAGATGCAGACAGCACTATATACACACCTACTACAAGATGCAGACGGCAATATATACACACATACTACAAGATGCAGACAGCGCTATATACACACATACTACAAGATGCAGACAGCACTATATACACACATACTACAAGATGCAGACGGCACTATATACACACATACTACAAGATGCAGACGGCACTATATACACACATACTACAAGATGCAGACGGCACTATATACACACATACTACAAGTTGCAGACGGCACTATATACACACATACTACAAGATGCAGACGGCACTATATACACACATACTACAAGATGCAGACGGCAATATATACACACCTACTACAAGATGCAGACAGCACTATATACACACATACTACAAGATGCAGACGGCACTATATACACACATACTACAAGTTGCAGACGGCACTATATACACACATACTACAAGATGCAGACGGCACTATATACACACATACTACAAGATGCAGACGGCACTATATACACACATACTACAAGATGCAGACGGCAATATATACACACATACTACAAGATGCAGACGGCAATATATACACACATACTACAAGATGCAGACGGCAATATATACACACATACTACAAGATGCAGACGGAAATATATACACACATACTACAAGATGCAGACGGCACTATATACACACATACTACAAGATGCAGACGGCACTATATACACACATACTACAAGATGCAGACGGCACTATATACACACATACTACAAGATGCAGACAGCACTATATACACACATACTACAAGATGCAGACGGCAATATATACACACATACTACAAGATGCAGACAGCAATATATACCCCCCCCCCTCTTCCCCAGGATGCAGACAGCACACACACATACACACACATACACACACACACACACACACACACACACACACACACACACACTGTACAACTTTAAAACCTTTTCATTGCAGCAGTGTGTGTGTCTCCTGTCAGCACATGGAGCATTAGAGGAGCAGCTCACGTCATTCTGTTTCCTGGTGAAGGGCTTGTGCTGCGCAGAGGAGGAGAGGTGGGGAGAAGGCGCTTCCTTGTCTGTCCCCCATCACTGCTGAGCTTCAGAGAGATACAGAGGGGGGAGTGACGCTGCAGGGACAGCCTACCATCCATCCAGACATTCGGCTCCTGAATGTGAGTCCTCACTATGCCCTCCCTCCGGCTCCGAGCAATGTGTCACTCTCGGCTGCTTTTAGTTGACAGCATTCCTCACTTGTCTCTGCCCCCCCCCCCCCATATGTAACTAAGACAGCAAATCACTCACACTGAATTGCTGCGTTGCTGCGCCTCCTCCACTCAGCACCCTCTGTCTCCGATTCTTCTCTCCTTCTGTCACCTCTCATCTCTGCAGCCTGGCTGCATGCTCTTCACTCCCTCAGATTTGCACTGCGCCCCCCGGAAGCGGAAGCGATAGCTGTGCTCTGGGGGCCGGGCTCCGCGGGGGAAACAATGCTGACACTTTTTGTTCCGCTCTGTGGCACTATAGTTGGCCGGCCTGTGACAGTGCAGGGCCGGCCCTCTTCATCTGTTAAAGTGCCCGCACGGCGGACGGGCCTATGCGGGCCGCGTTTGCAGGCTGCTGGGCCTGTTTTAACGTAGGGGCCTGGAGCGGCAGCTCCATCCGCCCCTACGTTAATCCGGCCCTGAGTATATAAATGTATAAACAAAGATTTGTTGAAAAGATCAATTGGGTCTATACATAATATAATTATTATGTGATATAAATATTATTATAAATATAAATAATAAATATGTAATATAAATATTATTATATATAAATAATAAATATTATGCAATATAAATATTATTATAAATATAAATATGTAATATAAATATTATTATATATAAATATTATGTGATATAAATATTATTATAAATATAAATAATAAATATGTAATATAAATATTATTATATATAAATAATAAATATTATGCAATATAAATATTTTTATATATATATATATATAAATATTTTATATATATATATATATAAATATTTTATATATATATATATATATATATATAAATATTTTATATATATATATATATATATATATATATATATATATATAATAAAATATTATGTAATATAAATATTAATATATATATATATATATATATATATATATATATATATATAATAAAATATTATGTAATATAAATATTCTTTTATATGTATATATATTATTATTTTTAAAATACACAAAAACACACTGGACAATTAAAATCACATAGATGACCCCATGGTCTCAATAATATTCATGAAAAAAAAACCCTAAGGGGAACAATGCATCAAAAGACCCTATGTGCGCTTATTAGATCCTATTATAACAGTTATTTTATGCCAGCATGAAAATTATATGTGTAAACCCTCAAAGTGTACAACCTATATCCATACCTCCCAAGTGTCCCTGATTTGGAGGGACTGTCCCTATTTGGAGGCCGTGTCCCCCTGTCCCTTGTTGTTCTCATTTGTCCCTCTTTGAGGTGTAACATGCAGATCTGCAGCAATAAATGATTCATTTGCCTATTCAAAGTGTTTCTAATTTTGTCACTGTTACACCCTATCTCCTATCCATCCCTCAATGAGGGGGCGTGGCTTCATCCATCCCTCAATGAGGGGGCGTGGCCTAATTTACATATTGTCCCGATTTCCCATTCTGAAAAGTTGGGAGGTATGCTATATCTACTACATATAAACCATGAGACATGCTGATAGTCTCCTATGCAAATAAGTGTCAACTCTTCACAACAATACCTCATATGTGAAAATGAATAAAAAACTAAATTCCACAGAAAATATATTGACAGACTCGCCCAGTTCAAACAGTTATAAGTGAATGGAAACAATAAAGATATACTCAAAGTGCACGTGTGCGTGCTAAATGACACCAGCAAACCTGAATATTTAAGAATAAAGAATGGCACATAGAGTCAGCATCACAGGGTCATCAAATATAAATCACCGCGCCCGCGGCTCCCATGTCGCTTCAAGGTGAGGAAAGGTGTGTCATTGGACACGTCCACTTCAGTCTTGTTTGGTTCATGTGAGTGAGCACATGTTTATATTTAGTGGTATTGTCTGGTGCACCCCTGTTACTAGAAATTATATATATTATTATATTATTAATATAAAAATTCATAAGCTGTGATTATATATGTTTCATCCATAAATGTATACAAAGTCCAGCCAACCCTCGTGGTTCCAATAAAACGTCCAGTTTAATGGATAAGGTTAAAATACTTCCATGAGCAACATCACATGCATAAAAGGCAAAGCATTCCCTAGATGCGTCGACGCGTTTCGGGCTTCCTGCCCTTAATCATGACAACAATCAAATGGCGAGGGCGCACATTTATACAAGTATGGGGCTTCAATCATTACAAACACCTGTACAACATTTAAATAAGTACTTACATTTCCATACCGGCGCTGCATCGGCGGCGTCCGTCCGCTGCGCCCCGATCCCGCCACTCGTCCGGAAGCACCAAGAGCCGGTCAGCCAATCACCATACCCGGTGACGTACTTCCCTCTGATTGGCCCAAGCAGCTGCCTCGTCAGAGTGAGGGCAGATCCGGTCTCCATGTACTCAGGACAGAGGGCGGAAGCGCCGCACAGCAGGCAGAGGCCGCCGACACGCCGACGTGCAGGGACATCATCATCAGCAATATTAATTGAATTCTACCCATCAGCAACACCAATGTATATAAAAACACAAAGCGGACAATATATCAGAGATATTATACATTTCATGCATTCAAAAGAAGGGGGTTACCACAATACAAATGACAACCTGCATTAATAAATGCCTTGAATATTAATTATAAATATATACATATCCTCATTTCCTGCATGTTTAATATCCCTGTATTATCTATAGCTATTCTTTAATAATGTTAGGACATTAATACATATATAAGGACACCAGTATACAAAAGTTGGAAGCCCAGAGCCCTTGCAGCCTCCAGCTGTACTATCATGATGCCTAGTAACGCGCCTGTCATTGATACACAAAGGGAATAAAAATGTAAATCCCACTGAGCCAATGATTCTGTATGGTACCCAGGGACAAGGTAAGGACATACCAACTCTATCAAAGGGCATCATTAATCTATAAAGAGAATCAAATGCACCTTCCTTAAACTTATATCATTCCAAAAAGAGGTCAACGTCCCACCTCGAGTTTAGACCTAAGGGGATGCGGGTCTTTAACTTAAAAATCCAGAAAACCTCCCTCTGTAAAATTTTCTGTTGTAGGTCTCCTCCCCTGGGACCCATTGTAACCTTCTCTATCCCCATGCAGGTAATCCCCGAGGAGTCTCCAGAATGCACACTAACAATATGCCGACCCACATTAGATAGCCTGGAGAAGTCCCCATGGTGTGTGGCCAGATGTTCTGCCACCCTCTTCTTCAGGGGCCTTGTGGTACATCCCACATATTGAACTTTACACTCAGCACATGTAATTAAATATATTAGGTTTTTGGTGTTACAATTAATAAATTGTTTGACCTCAAATCTCTCCTTAGTCACTGCAGATTCAAACATATCCTTTTGACATACTAATTTGCAGATACTACATCTTCTGCCTCCACACTTAAAAGACCCTTTACACATTAACCATGTGCCCGGGGGTTTCCCTTGTCCCCTGAATAAACTTGGGGACAATTTTTGGCCAATGGTGGGGGACCTCCTACTTACAATTTGCACACCATGTGCTACAATCGATTTCAAGTCTGGATCACAATATAAAATCGGGAGATGTTTGAGGACTATCTTTTTAATCTCCAAAAACTCCTGACTATAAGTGGTGACCAAAGTGACCTTATTTTCTTTAATCTCTTGTGTACCAGACCCGCCCCCGGGTTCAATTGGTACATTGCTCCGTCTCCTATTTTTGGGCCTCATGAGTGAGATTCTTGGCCTGTCCTGTGCTATACCCTTCGCTCTGAGCATCAAGTGCTCCGGGTATCCTCGTTCTGTCATCCTGGAATGGATTAGTTTAGCTTCATTCTCAAACATTTCCTCCTCAGAGCAATTCCGGCGGGCTCTAATCATTTCGCCCACCGGTATCGATCTGATTGTGTGTGGCGGGTGACAGCTTTCCGCCCTTAATATAGTATTACCCGCCGTGGGCTTTCTAAAGGTGGCCGTTTCAATTTTACTCCCCGATATATAAAGAGAAAGATCTAGGAAAGGAATCCGTTTGGCATTCCACTCCGAGGTGAATTTTAAATTTAACTGGTTGTCATTCAAATAAGAAACCAAACTTTGCATCCTATCTGGGGACCCATGCCAGATTATAAGCAGGTCATCTATATATCTCCCATAGAATTTAATATTGTGGAGAAAGGGATTGGTCTGAGTAAAAATATAGGCCTCCTCCCACCATCCCATATATAAATTGGCAAGCGAGGGGGAAAAGGGAGCCCCCATCGATGCCCCACACTTCTGAAGATAATACCGGTCCGAAAATAAAAAATAATTATGCTTCAACAGGTATTCTAGTGATAGAATTATAAATTCTATCAATGTCTGTGGGTAGGCAGAGTAATTTCTAAGATGAAAGAAGATGGCTTGAAGGGCAAGGTCATGGGGAATAGATGAATAAAGCGAGGTCACGTCACATGTGAGCCAGCAATCCTCCTTGTCCCATACAAAATCCTGCAGATGATTGATCACATCCCTAGAGTCTTGCAAGAACCCTGGGAGTCTGCGGACCAAGGGAAGAAGGTGCTGGTCCACCCATTGCCCCAGTCTCTCATTCAGACCACCTATCCCTGCCACAATAGGTCTGCCCAAGGGTGGGCGTTGTGGTTTGTGTATTTTAGGGAGGTGGTGAAAGACTGGGGCAACGGGTGATTCCACATCCAGTGATTCTATATCCAAATCTGTCAAAACCCCAAGCGCCTTACCTTCCATAAGGAGACCCCTGAGTGCCTCTTTAAACTGTAATATTGGGTTCCCACCTAGCTCTGAATAGGTGCATTGATCCCCTAATTGTCTGAGGGCCTCCTTTTCATAGTCAGTACTGTCCATCACCACCACGCTACCTCCTTTATCTGCTGAACGAATAACAATTGAATTATTATTACTCAGATTAGTAAGAGCAATCTTCTCTAATTTGGACAGATTAGACCTATGTTTAGTCACGTTTACCCGGGAGGCCAGTTCAGTTAAATCACATTCTACCATCTCTTGAAATACATCTAGGCTAGAGGTCCTGGAATGGACCGGATAGAATTTACTATTTGTTGGTTTAGATATCCTGGGAGGTGGAATTCTATGCTGTCCCTCATCAGACAAATCCTCTAACATAATTTTCGCTGTAATCTCTTGGGCTGAATGAAATTGAATACTTTGATCTAAACTTGACCCTGATTGAATACACTGGTTTGAATCTAACTCTGGTTGCATATCCCTACCTTCAACAGCAGCCATATTCCTGGCCTCCTGAGCCAGTGGCAAAAAATGTTTTCTGAGGGTTAGATTGCGTATAAATTTATTAACATCCATGAGAGTATTAAACAAATTAAAATGATAAGTCGGCGCAAATGAAAGCCCCTTTGATAATAAGCAAGTTTCCTCCTTGGATAGGCTGTAACTAGACAGATTAATGACATTAATGTCCTTACTTAAGTCATACGTGTCCTTAGAGAGTATCGGGACTCTTGGTTGGTGCTTTCGCCCCGCTCTGTGATACCTCTTGGTCCCCTTTTCTTTCTTATTTTCGGGGTCCTCTCCTGACGAAAATCCCGATCTCGATCATCCCGATCTGTATCTGATCGTTCACTTCCCGACGACCAATCAGTATAATCCGATGCAAAGGACACATTCCTTTTACCAGAAGGGCTCTTCAAAATGGACTTCGGCCTTTGAGATCTATGAAAGACACGTTTCCAGGTATATATCCTATTGTTAGCATAGTCCTCAGAGTCTCTAATATATTTACTTTTTTTAATATTCATAATTTGGGTCTCCATTACGTCCAGTGATTTTTTCATACGCTGCAAGTAATCTTCAAAATGACAATCTGTCTCATAATTCTTCAAGGAGGACTCAATCCGTGCTATTTCTTGCTGTGTGTCCTTCAATTTGTCCTCCTCATATTTGGTAATGAGCCTAATCAACTCCAAAGAGGCATTAGTGAGGATCGCATCCCATTCATTCTTAAACTCATTTGAGTATACTGTAGTAGGGATTTTGCGAATCCGTAAGCCTCTTGGGATCATGGTGTTTTGTAGATATTTGTTCAAGGTATTCAAATCCCACCATGTTTTTAATTCACTTTTCATACAATCCTCATATTGTTTGATAATATCTCTGAGGGCCACAGACTCAGGTGTGTCCTGATTAGATTGTACAGGTGTCGATGCCACATCAAACACAGCATCAAACTTGTTGCGACTGTGCGTCGTGTCCCCATATTGGGATTTCACCCTCTCCATAATAAAAGATGTGGGATGCCTTTGTCAATCCAATTAGTTGATGTTGCCCAAGATACACACTCCACCAGCTGGAATACAAAATCACCGGGACCATTCAAGGCACGGCTGAGCTATAGCAAGTCACAACACAAGTGTATGCCAGCCTGAATTCAGTCCCACCACTCCCCACGACAGGGCAGCACGGCGAAGAGAGCTCACCTCCAAGAGCAGCATACGTGTATACAAAGTCCAGCCAACCCTCGTGGTTCCAATAAAACGTCCAGTTTAATGGATAAGGTTAAAATACTTCCATGAGCAACATCACATGCATAAAAGGCAAAGCATTCCCTAGATGCGTCGAAGCGTTTCGGGCTTCCTGCCCTTAATCATGACAACAATCAAATGGCGAGGGCGCACATTTATACAAGTATGGGGCTTCAATCATTACAAACACCTGTACAACATTTAAATAAGTACTTACATTTCCATACCGGCGCTGCATCGGCGGCGTCCGTCCGCTGCGCCCCGATCCCGCCACTCGTCCGGAAGCACCAAGAGCCGGTCAGCCAATCACCATACCCGGTGACGTACCTCTTTTTGGAATGATATAAGTTTAAGGAAGGTGCATTTGATTCTCTTTATAGATTAATGATGCCCTTTGATAGAGTTGGTATGTCCTTACCTTGTCCCTGGGTACCATACAGAATCATTGGCTCAGTGGGATTTACATTTTTATTCCCTTTGTGTATCAATGACAGGCGCGTTACTAGGCATCATGATAGTACAGCTGGAGGCTGCAAGGGCTCTGGGCTTCCAACTTTTGTATACTGGTGTCCTTATATATGTATTAATGTCCTAACATTATTAAAGAATAGCTATAGATAATACAGGGATATTAAACATGCAGGAAATGAGGATATGTATATATTTATAATTAATATTCAAGGCATTTATTAATGCAGGTTGTCATTTGTATTGTGGTAACCCCCTTCTTTTGAATGCATGAAATGTATAATATCTCTGATATATTGTCCGCTTTGTGTTTTTATATACATTGGTGTTGCTGATGGGTAGAATTCAATTAATATTGCTGATGATGATGTCCCTGCACGTCGGCGTGTCGGCGGCCTCTGCCTGCTGTGCGGCGCTTCCGCCCTCTGTCCTGAGTACATGGAGACCGGATCTGCCCTCACTCTGACGAGGCAGCTGCTTGGGCCAATCAGAGGGAAGTACGTCACCGGGTATGGTGATTGGCTGACCGGCTCTTGGTGCTTCCGGACGAGTGGCGGGATCGGGGCGCAGCGGACGGACGCCGCCGATGCAGCGCCGGTATGGAAATGTAAGTACTTATTTAAATGTTGTACAGGTGTTTGTAATGATTGAAGCCCCATACTTGTATAAATGTGCGCCCTCGCCATTTGATTGTTGTCATGATTAAGGGCAGGAAGCCCGAAACGCGTCGACGCATCTAGGGAATGCTTTGCCTTTTATGCATGTGATGTTGCTCATGGAAGTATTTTAACCTTATCCATTAAACTGGACGTTTTATTGGAACCACGAGGGTTGGCTGGACTTTGTATACACGTATGCTGCTCTTGGAGGTGAGCTCTCTTCGCTGTGCTGCCCTGTCGTGGGGAGTGGTGGGACTGAATTCAGGCTGGCATACACTTGTGTTGTTTCATCCATAAAACCATCAGTGTCACATACTTTTGAGTGCGGCTCCACTTGAATGGGAGCTTAGCTGCGATTGGTGTGCGGCACACCCTGCATCCCTCTGATTGGAGGAGCCCGCACATGCGCCGTGGGATTACTGGCCTGCTGACTGCACTGTCATTCTTTGGGGTTTCACACAGTTAAACAGGACATTGAGCGCGATTTAATGAAAAGCCCGAACACTTAAGAAACTATTCCCTAAAATTATTCCTCCTAAAATTAATATATTTTGAGGGTTTAGTCACTTATTATTCTTTCCCCCACTGGGCTGCAACTCTGTTCAGGACTCTAGGATACGGGCGCCGCCATCTTGACTCAGAAGCATCAAATACTGAGGAGAGGAGAGCGGGATAAAGTGCAGGGGGCGGGGTTATAGCTGTTCTTTGCACAGACAGAGCAGAGCTGGGGTCAGGGAAAGGACAGCAATCCCAGAATGCAGAGCAGCACAGTCAGAAGGCACTTCCTGTTTGCAGGCTGCCTGATGCTCCATATGCCATCATCTTGGATGTTTAAAGGCTCATAACATGCAGCAGATGCAGGTAGGATGATTTTTAATGTGAGAAATCTGTATTTACAGGGTGTGGGAAACATACAATATAGGCTCTTATTCAGGGTGAAGGTCCGGATTAATGTGGGTAATCTGTATGTACAGAGGGGAAACATACAAGATAGACTCTTATTCAGGGTGAAGGTCCGGATTAATGTGAGCAATCTGTATGTACAGGGTGTGGGAAACATATAAGATAGGCTCTTATTCAGGGTGAAGGTCCGGATTAATGTGGGCAATCTGTATGTACAGGGTGGGGGAAACATATAAGATATGCTCTTATTCAGGGTCAAGGTCCGGATTAATGTGAGCAATCTGTATGTACAGAGTGTAGGAAACATATAAGATAGGCTCTTATTCAGGGCGAAGGTCCGGATTAATGTGAACAATCTGTATGTACAAGGGGGGAAACATATAAGATAGGCTCTTATTTAGGGTGAAGGTCTGGATTAATGTGGGCAATCTGTATGTACAGGGGGTGGAAACATATAAGATAGGCTCTTACTCAGGGTGAAGGTCCGGATTAATGTGGGCAATCTGTATGTACAAGGTGGGGGAAACATATAAGATAGGCTCTTATTCAGGGTGAAGGTCCGGATTAATGTGGGCAATCTGTATGTACAGGGGGGGGGAACATATAAGATAGGCTCTTATTCAGGGTGAAGGTCCGGATTAATGTAGGCAATCTGTATGTACAGGGTGTGGGAAACATATAAGATAGGCTCTTATTCAGGGTGAAGGTCCGGATTAATGTAGGCAATCTGTATGTACAGGGTGTGGGAAACATATAAGATAGGCTCTTATTCAGGGTGAAGGTCCACTTTAAAACACATATTGGTATAGAGCTCCCTCTAGTGTTCATACCTATTACACATGCTGTTACCGCTTTGTTACACTAGAGGGCGCACACTGACTTTCTTCACACTAGTTCGATGTAAGCGCGCCCTCTAGTGTTCCTACACGTGTTACCGTACTTTTCTTTTGTATAAAGTGGACCAAAACCCATGGTCCGGCGGCCCCGCTTGATTCCCTCCCCCTGATACATGCAGAATCGGGGTGTGTGACCGCTCGGAAACTCACCTTTTTCCCTGGACAAACGGCGCATGTGCGAGCAGCATGACCATCCCTGCTATCCCTTTAGCAGTGCGCATGCCCGCGCCAAATACTTGTGAATGGCCGGCGCGGGCACGCACTCCGTTAGAGGGAAGCAGGGATGCGGCCGCCAGCGCCCTGATCCGCTCCTTTCTATTGGACGAGAGGTCGCGCACGCGCCATAGGACCTGTAGTTTCACACAGTGGGGAACTGGCACTTTAGCAGGTTTCCATTGCTGTATTTTAAATAAAAATAATAATGAAACCCTGCAGCTTAGAGGGCGCTGCCACGCCTGTCCTCCAGTTTCATTACCATCACTACGGGACACAGCAGCCGCCATCGATCTACTCCCTCCCCACGCCGAGGATTTGCTGAGGCTAAAGAGGGGCGTGGTTATGGAAGGTTAGCCCCTCCCACACGAGATAAGCCGTCTAATGGGCGGGGCTAAAGTGGGTCACGTGACAAATCGGCGTTACCGATGCCAGAAGCTAGCCGAGACTTTCGGTCTTGCGTGACGTCATCGGCTGTTTCGGGGATTCCGCCAGTAAGTGTCGCCGCTGCCGCCATTTTGTTGGCTCTCTGTAGTAGAAAGTCTCCCGGCGCCTCCGCATCCCTTTACATGTATGAGAGGGGGGAAGCCGGGGGCAGCCATTGTGTGTGCAGGGGGTGCCCTGTCCTCATCGGATCTCCTCCCCACATCAAACACACACAATTAACTGGTCAGTGGGGGGCGCTAGAGGTCCCCGGGACCCACCTATGTTATAATGCTGGCCGGCCATTGTTCTGCCTCCTCCAACACCATGACTCTCAGGTGTTATGCTCCCCCATAGGCTCCAGATCTATCCTTGTAGTGTCCATCCTCCCTCTGCCCCTCCCCCTATACGGTGTCCCTCGCCTTAACAGCTTTGCTCTGCCCCTCCCCCTATAGGGTGTCTTTCCTCCTATAGGGTGTCCCCCCCCTAGCAGCCTCCCTCTGCCCCTCCCCCTATAGAGTGTCCCTCCCCCTAGCAGCCTCCCTCTGCCCCTCCCCCTATAGGGTGTCCCTCCCCCTAGCAGTCTTGCTTGGCCCTTCCCTGTTTTTGGTGTCCCTCCCCCTAGCGGTTTCGCTCTGCCCCTCCACCTATAGGGTGTCTCTTCTCCTATAGGGTGTCCCTCCCCATAGTGGTCTAATTCTGCCCCTATCTATAGTGGTCTCGCTCTGTCCCTCCCCTATAGCGTGTCCCTCCCCCTAGCGGTCTCGCTCTGTCCCTCCCCTATAGCGTGTCCCTCCCCCTAGCGGTCTCGCTCTGTCCCTCCCCTATAGCGTGTCCCTCCCCCTAGCGGTCTCGCTCTGTCCCTCCCCTATAGCGTGTCCCTCCCCCTAGCGGTCTCGCTCTGTCCCTCCCCTATAGCGTGTCCCTCCCCCTAGCGGTCTCGCTCTGCCCCTCCCCCTATAGCGTGTCCCTCCCCCTAGTGGTCTCGCTCTGCCCCCTCCCCTATAGCGTGTCCCCCCCTAGCTGTCTCGCTCTGCCCCTCCCCCTATAGCGTGTCCCTCCCCCTAGTGGTCTCGCTCTGCCCCCTTCCTATAGCGTGTCCCTCCCCCTAGCTGTCTCGCTCTTCCCCTCCCCCTATAGCGTGTTCCTCCCCCTAGCGGTCTCGCTCTTCCCCTCCCCCTTTAGCGTGTCCCTCCCCCTAGCTGTCTCGCTCTGCCCCTCCCCTATAGCGTGTCCCTCCCCCTAGCGGTCTCCCCCTAGCTGTCTCGCTCTGCCCCTCCCCTATAGCGTATCCCTCCCCCTAGCGGTCTCACTCGGCCCCTTCCCCTATAGCGTGTCCCTCCCCCTAGCGGTCTCGCTCTGCCCCTCCCCTATAGCGTGTCCCTCCCCCTAGCTGTCTCGCTCTTCCCTCCCCTATAGCGTGTCCCTCCCCCTAGCGGTCTCGCTCTTCCCCTCCCCTATAGCGTGTCCCTCCCCCTAGCTGTCTCGCTCTTCCCCTCCCCTATAGCGTATCCCTCCCCCTAGCGGTCTCACTCGGCCCCTTCCCCTATAGCGTGTCCCTCCCCCTAGCGGTCTCGCTCTGCCCCTCCCCTATAGCGTATCCCTCCCCCTAGCGGTCTCGCTCTGCCCCTCCCCTATAGCATGTCCCTCCCCCTAGCTGTCTCGCTCTTCCCCTCCCCTATAGCGTGTCCCTCCCCCTAGCTGTCTCGCTCTTCCCCTCCCCTATAGCGTGTCCCTCCCCCTAGCTGTCTCGCTCTTCCCCTCCCCTATAGCGTGTCCCTCCCCCTAGCGGTCTCGCTCTGCCCCTCCCCTATAGCGTGTCCCTCCCCCTAGCGGTCTCGCTCTGCCCCTCCCCTATAGCGTGTCCCTCCCCCTAGCGGTCTCGCTCTGCCCCTCCCCTATAGCGTGTCCCTCCCCCTAGCTGTCTCGCTCTCCCCCCTCCCCTATAGCATGTCCCTCCCCCTAGCGGTCTCGCTCTGCCCCTCCCCTATAGCGTGTCCCTCCCCCTAGCTGTCTCGCTCTCCCCCTGCTGCCCGGCTCTCGGGAGTGACCACCTCTGCTCTTCTCTCCCGCAGTCATGGCCGTGGTCGGGGATCAGATGAGGCGCATTGTTGGTCCCCATTGCTTGCTGGCCATGAAGAAGGAGGGAATCCCGGAGACACAGAAGATCCTGGACCTGACGCTGGAGATCATTTTCCTGCTGACCGGAGAGGTGAGAAGCTGATCCCCTGTAATGGCCTCCTCCCTCCTTGTGCCCCCTCTGCACATCCTGCAGGGGGAGCGCTGCACATGTCCGGGGGCATCCCTACTGGCCATAACCTCTCTCAACTCCCAAATACTCAGCACTTCCTGGACTGGTGGCACCCAGGGGGGTCCCGAACCCATGTGACTGATGGCGGCCAATTGCTGTTATGAGCCTTTAAACATCCAAGATGGAGGCTCATGGAGCATCAGGCAACCTGCAAACAGGAAGTGTCCTCTGACTGTGCTGCTCTGCATTCTGGGATTGCTGTCCTTTTCCTGACCCCAGCTCTGCTCTGTCTGAGCACAGCTATAACCCACCACCCTGTACTTTATCCCGCTCTCCTCTCCTCAGTATGTGATGCTTCTGAGGCAAGATGGCGGCGCCCGTATCCTAGAGTCCTGAACAGAGTTGCAGCCCAGTGGGGAAAAGAATAATAAGTGGCTAAAAACTTAAAATATATTAATTTTAGATGCTGGGGAATAGTTTTTTAAGGGTTTGGACTTTTCATTAAATGACACTGAAGGTCCAGTTTAAGCCAGCTTTGAATTCTGATTGTTAACTGAAGCGTGTCTCCCGGCAGGATTTTGTCCTTACCAGGAGGCAGAATGGGCCACCTGAAGAGGACAGCATGGCCGCACCGGAGGAGGAGGAGTCTCCCCACACCCCGAGTCACGTGACAGATCCGCCACCAGCGAAGGATGGGAAGGAGGGCGGAGCTATGTCCCATTCCAACCCAGGTCCCTGCAGAGCTGTAAAGGAGGTGAGTGCTGCACAGTGCACACTATGGGGTAACCTAATAGTAGAGTGTAAGCTCTTCTCCCTCTATATCCTCCCTTATACCCTAATAGATTGTAAGCTCTTCTCCTTCTGTATCCTCCCTTACACCCTAATAGATTGTAAGCTCTTCTCCTCCTGTATCCTCCCTTATACCCTAATAGATTGTAAGCTCCTCTCCTGTATCCTCCCTTATACCCTAATAGAGTGTAAGCTCTTCTCCTCCTGTATCCTCCCTTATACCCTAATAGATTGTAAGCTCTTCCTCCTTCTGTATCCTCCCTTATACCCTAATAGAGTGTAAGCTCTTCTCCTTCTCTATCCTCCCTTATACCCTAATAGAGTGTAAGCTCTTCTCCTTCTCTATCCTCCCTTATACCCTAATAGATTGTAAGCTCTTCCTCCTTCTGTATCCTCCCTTATACCCTAATAGAGTGTAAGCTCTTCTCCTTCTCTATCCTCCCTTATACCCTAATAGATTGTAAGCTCTTCTCCTCCTGTATCCTCCCTTATACCCTAATAGAGTGTAAGCTCTTCTCCCTCTATATCCTCCCTTATACCCTAATAGAGTGTAAGCTCTTCTCCTTCTGTATCCTCCCTTATACCCTAATAGAGTGTAAGCTCTTCTCCCTCTATATCCTCCCTTATACCCTAATAGAGTGTAAGCTCTTCTCCCTCTATATCCTCCCTTATACCCTAATAGATTGTAAGCTCTTCTCCTTCTCTATCCTCCCTTATACCCTAATAGATTGTAAGCTCTTCTCCTCCTGTATCCTCCCTTATACCCTAATAGAGTGTAAGCTCTTCTCCTTCTGTATCCTCCCTTATACCCTAATAGATTGTAAGCTCTTCTCCTTCTCTATCCTCCCTTATACCCTAATAGATTGTAAGCTCTTCTCCTCCTGTATCCTACCTTATACCCTAATAGAGTGTAAGCTCTTCTCCTTCTGTATCCTCCCTTATACCCTAATAGATTGTAAGCTCTTCTCCTTCTCTATCCTCCCTTATACCCTAATAGATTGTAAGCTCTTCTCCTTCTGTATCCTCCCTTATACCCTAATAGAGTGTAAGCTCTTCTCCTCCTGTATCCTCCCTTATACCCTAATAGATTGTAAGCTCTTCTCCTTCTGTATCCTCCCTTATACCCTAATAGATTGTAAGCTCTTCTCCTTCTGTATCCTCCCTTATACCCTAATAGATTGTAAGCTCTTCTCCTTCTGTATCCTCCCTTATACCCTAATAGAGTGTAAGCTCTTCTCCTTCTGTATCCTCCCTTATACCCTAATAGAGTGTAAGCTCTTCTCCTCCTGTATCCTCCCTTATACCCTAATAGATTGTAAGCTCTTCTCCTTCTGTATCCTCCCTTATACCCTAATAGATTGTAAGCTCTTCTCCTTCTGTATCCTCCCGTATACCCTAATAGAGTGTAAGCTCTTCTCCTCCTGTATCATCCCTTATACCCTAATAGAGTGTAAGCTCTTCTCCTTCTGTATCCTCCCTTATACCCTAATAGAGTGTAAGCTCTTCTCCTTCTGTATCCTCCCTTATACCCTAATAGAGTGTAAGCTCTTCTCCTTCTGTATCCTCCCTTATACCCTAATAGATTGTAAGCTCTTCTCCTTCTGTATCCTCCCGTATACCCTAATAGAGTGTAAGCTCTTCTCCTCCTGTATCCTCCCTTATACCCTAATAGATTGTAAGCTCTTCTCCTTCTGTATCCTCCCTTATACCCTAATAGAGTGTAAGCTCTTCTCCTCCTGTATCCTCCCTTATACCCTAATAGATTGTAAGCTCTTCTCCTTCTGTATCCTCCCTTATACCCTAATAGAGTGTAAGCTCTTCTCCTCCTGTATCCCCCCTTATACCCTAATAGAGTGTAAGCTCTTCTCCTTCTGTATCCTCCCTTATACCCTAATAGATTGTAAGCTCTTCTCCTTCTCTATCCTCCCTTATACCCTAATAGATTGTAAGCTCTTCTCCTTCTGTATCCTCCCTTATACCCTAATAGATTGTAAGCTCTTCTCCTTCTGTATCCTCCCTTATACCCTAATAGAGTGTAAGCTCTTCTCCTCCTGTATCCTCCCTTATACCCTAATAGATTGTAAGCTCTTCTCCTTCTGTATCCCCCCTTATACCCTAATAGAGTGTAAGCTCTTCTCCTTCTGTATCCTCCCTTATACCCTAATAGATTGTAAGCTCTTCTCCTTCTCTATCCTCCCTTATACCCTAATAGATTGTAAGCTCTTCTTCCTTCTGTATCCTCCCTTATACCCTAATAGAGTGTAAGCTCTTCTCCTTCTGTATCCTCCCTTATACCCTAATAGATTGTAAGCTCTTCTCCTTCTGTATCCTCCCTTATACCCTAATAGATTGTAAGCTCTTCTCCTTCTGTATCCTCCCTTATACCCTAATAGATTGTAAGCTCTTCTTCTTCTGTATTCTCCCTTATACCCTAATAGAGTGTAAGCTCTTCTCCTTCTGTATCCTCCCTTATACCCTAATAGATCGTTAAGGTGGGAGGAGGTGTGTGAGTGAGCTCTGCAGGTGCTGTGAATGTCTGGCTCTAGCCCAGGGCCTGGCTGCCTTGGGTGGGGTCGCTCCCCAGGTGAGCTCCAGGCTTCTGGGTCTGAATCTGGAGTCCATGTTAGAGACCCTCTGGCTATAGAATGTTCTGGTGACCGGCTGACCGCGGTGGATTACAATGAAGGTGGAAGAGTCTTTATGGAAGAAAGTTACAGTAAAGTAAGTGAAGCTGGAATGGAAGTGGTGGATAATAATGATGGGCCGTGTAGCAGTGTCTGTGTGCAGCATGTAATGGAGGGAGGGCGGCAGCCCCAGCAAAGTGACTGGGAGATCCAACAACCTGTTGTGATGGACACTCAGCAGCCAGCTCAGGCCGGCAGTGGGAAGCAGCACAAGCTGAGGAGGACATCTTTGGAAAGACTGACAATGCAGGAAAACCTGCAGCAGAATGTGTGTGTGAGCCGAGAGTCCCGGGCCCTGCGATCCAAGACCCAGCCGGCCACCGGTGACCCCATAACTGGGGGGAAATCTGCTAAATCTGCCACTGGACATAAATCTGGGAAGTTATCAGACAATGCAAATGCTGAGCTGGGGGCAAATGGCCACAAGTCTCCCAGGACTGAGGCAGCAGAGACATTCAAAGACCCAGCAGGAAAGCCAAGGCGAAAGGCAAGTCTTAAAGAGACAGAGCGCGCACCAGAACTGCAGCTTGCAGACAAGTTTCCAGATTTAGTGAACAACATTAACAGCTTAAGAGCATCCAGGACAGACCTGCAAGGACAAATAGAGGAAATGAATGAACAAAAGACAGCAAACCCCAGCTTGGCAGCCTTCTATGATGGGCTGTTAGAGACTTGCCGCACACAGCTTGATGCAATTGATAGAGACATTGAGACACTTGAGAAACAAATGGGGCCCATGGCAGAGAGATACAAGAACCTGGATCAGTTTGAGGAGTCTCAGAAGCTCCTGAAACACAGACAGATACCTGAACCCAGCTCAGTCCCCCCCTCACCATCAAAGCAGGAGACATCCTCACAGGAGCTGCTGTACAGGACCCCAGTGCTGCAAGATTCTGCCCCTTTTCATGATGGCAACCAAGTAAGCCAACCACCCCCAGGGGGCAGCAGTGAGCAATCCCTGAATAGCAATGAACTCTGTGTTTCACAAGGAGCCCTCCCCCAGCCTGAGAATGGATGTGATGCAGCCAGTGACACTATGGAAGTTGGAGAGACCCCCCAAATTGCAAGCCCGGGGTCACAGCCGGGACATAGTGACACCTCTGAACTGTCCCCCAATCGAGGAAACAAGCAAGCAAGTCCCAATGCATTACAATCTGTTTGGGACAATGAACAGCCTGCGGTTTCTGATAGTAATGGGACTGAATCGTCTGCATGCATTAATAATGTTTTTCCTCCCACAGGTGACCGACCACAGGTAGCGGGTCCCCCTCAATCAAGACCCCGCAGTGATAATACTGGCAATGCATCTGGCCACGCTCCTCCTCAGAATGCCTGGAGCCGCGGTGCCCCATCTTTTAGCCCCGGCTTACATTACACCGGTCAGGCATTTAAGAGGAGGAACGTGGTAAGATTTAAGAATAAGGGGGCAAAGGAAGATCTGCCAGACAGGAGACATGTGATCCGGGAGCTCCTGTGTAACCAGATGGGGTTCACACCCGCAGATATCTTGGCCGTCATAAACCTCCCGGACAGGCAGGGCTACGATATAAGCTTCAAGCTCATGGCCAGCTTGGACAGGTTCTGGGCAAGTGTGACAAAGTTTAGGGGCGCTGAGGGATGGGACCAGTTTATCCTTATCCCGGTATCAAAGCCGGGCACTGTGAGCGTTAATATCTTGTTTTGGAATGAATCCGTCCCCCCGCAGGATATTGTGATATGGCTGAGGAGACATTGTGATATGGTGTCTGACCTGACAAAGTGTCTTGATGATGATGGGATCTGGACGGGAGGCTGGAGGGTGCTGGTGAAGCTCAGGCAGCACAGTAATGTAACTTTACATTTGCCCAACTCCTTCTTTATTGGCCGTGAGAGGGGTGTGTGTTTCTATGCCGGTCAGCCCCGCTTGTGCTTTAAGTGTGGGAAGGCCGGTCATGTGGCCGGAGTGTGCACTGTAGTGAAGTGTAACCTGTGCGGGGAGATTGGTCACACCAGCGCCATGTGTACAAATGTCCGGTGTAACTTGTGTGGTCAGATGGGTCATTACCATAAGGACTGCTCGGAGGCCTTCCATAACCTCTATAGCCAGGCTGCGGAGGAGCTGGTGGCAGCAGGTGAGGTTACAGAGGAGCAGGCTCTGATGTCTGGGCAGATAGTGACAAGGCCAGGGTCTGAGACAACTGAGATAAGCGATCAGACAGATGTAACCCCACAGCCTGTGGCCACCATCCCACGGCCAGCACCGGAGCAAGCTGATAGCCCATCTTCCCCTGTAGCCCCTTCCCCTGCTATGGCCCATTGCCCTGCTCCAGCCTCTGCAGATAGTAAATTCCCTGGTGATAAAAGAGGGAAAAAAAAAGACAAGTCCACCCGCAGACCGGAGGGCGCATGGTCCTTAGTCCAAAAGCCAGGGAAAAAGCCCAAGGGCAGAACAGATACAGCAGTGACAGTTACATCCAACCGATATAACATACTGTCTGAGTCAGGTGCAGATATTTCTGGGCATGATACTATGGAGCTGGAGCAAGAGTTAAAGCGTATAGCCAGAGAATGTGACTCGGGGTCAGAGGAGGACCCACCGACTAAGAAAAAGTCACCAGCAGCTACAGACCCGATAGACTCTGATATGGAAGTGACTGGCAGGCAGGACGACTCTGATGATTCAGATCTATGATGGTGTTTAATGTGTTACTGCTCTGCATAATGATGGGACCTAACCCCTGATCTGTAACCTGATGTATCTTCACTGATTAATCATTAAGAGTATAGACACGATAGATAATGTATAGTATGTAGTATTCTGCTGTGTTATGTTTATTGTATACAAGTATACATTATCTTTATATTATGTATTAATGCTGATTAGCTGAGTTTTGTTTGTTTGCTTACCAATAAAAATTCCCTTATACCCTAATAGAGTGTAAGCTCTTCTCCTTCTGTATCCTCCCTTATACCCTAATAGATTGTAAGCTCTTCTCATCCTGTATCCTCCCTTATACCCCAATAGAGTGTAAGCTCTTCTCCTTCTGTATCCTCCCTTATACCCTAATAGATTGTAAGCTCTTCTCATCCTGTATCCTCCCTTATACCCTAATAGATTGTAAGCTCTTCTCCTTCTGTATCCTCCCTTATACCCTAATAGAGTGTAAGCTCTTCTCCTTCTGTATCCTCCCTTATATCCTAATAGATTGTAAGCTCTTCTCCTTCTGTATCCTCCCTTATACCCTAATAGATTGTAAGCTCTTCTCCTTCTGTATCCTCCCTTATACCCTAATAGATTGTAAGCTCTTCTCCTTCTGTATCCTCCCTTATACCCTAATAGAGTGTAAGCTCTTCTCCTTCTCTATCCTCCCTTATATCCTAATAGATTGTAAGCTCTTCTCCTTCTGTATCCTCCCTTATACCCTAATAGAGTGTAAGCTCTTCTCCTCCTGTATCCTCCCTTATATCCTAATAGATTGTAAGCTCTTCTCCTTCTGTATCCTCCCTTATACCCTAATAGATTGTAAGCTCTTCTCCTCCTGTATCCTCCCTTATATCCTAATAGATTGTAAGCTCTTCTCCTTCTGTATCCTCCCTTATACCCTAATAGAGTGTAAGCTCTTCTCCTCCTGTATCCTCCCTTATACCCTAATAGAATGTAAGCTCTTCTCCTTCTCTATCCTCCCTTATATCCCTTCGTCCTTCTTGTCTGCCTCAGGTTCCGGTGAGGTGTGAGGACATTGCAGTGTACCTGTCAGTGGAGGAGTGGCAGTATCTGGAGGGACACCGTCGGCATTACATGGATGTGGTGGCGGAGAAGCAGCGACCCCCCATTAAAGGTAAATCGACTAAAGTCCCTTCCCATAATGCCTGTATGTGGGCGGCTCTATTCCTCCCACGGTTTAGTCCAGTTCACTGCAAGCAGCACCTGTATGTGATATGATGCTTTTTTTTATTGCTGGCAGCGAACAGCACACTGTAATGGAGCTGCTCACACTGTGATGCAGAATTCAGATGACTTTCAGAGGCAGGTGGGGAAAACCTGGGGGGGGGGGGGCTATACACTTCCTGTTCTGAGAGAGCAAACCTGGAGTGATCAGCAGATGCCCATTACATTGAAGTATTGTGTGTATAGGGAAGATGACACGGTGACGCTGATGTCTTTTTGTCCCAATAGATGACAGCGTAGATGGCGCACAGCCGGAAAGCTGCAGCGGTGCTCTACAGGATCAGGGCTGTACTGATGCAGACAGTCAGGATCATCAGGAACAGGTGCCTCCACTGCCCACCCCCTCTATTGCCTCTCCCATGTATAGTGTTACTATATATGATTTATTATTATTAGATTGTTTATTAGTTATGTTTATTGGTTATTATAAGTAGCAAGACCTGATGTCCTCCCTGTCCTTCTCTTGTCCTCACCATGTATAATGTGATGATATAATGTGTGTGATATATATATATATATATATTTTTTTTATTATTTTATTTTTAATTTAAATAGCAAGCCTGCGCAATGTCCACTCTTGTCCCTTGTCATATATATATATATATATATTTATTATATATAATTTTCTGGAATCCAGCACGGGTTGCTTCATCTGTAATTCTTTACATTTGGGTAATCCGCCACAAGGTGGCGCAGTCGACTGCAGGAAGACTTGTGGCTCCTCCCGGCCCATAAAAGGGCAGGAATTACCCAGAAGACCCCCAGAGTTTTTCTGCAGTCCTGACTGCGAAGACAGAAGATTTTCTCTCTCTGGTTATTCGCAGGTGAGCGTCCCAAGCCCGTCGGCCCTGCAAGCCTATTCTCACCTGTTTCCGGACCCTTCTGCCTCCCAGCCTCGGCTGACGGATCAGGTGAAGGTAGGGGAACACCTGGGGTGGGGGTGTTCAGAGAGCTATGCTCCGGGACGCAGACCCTGTATCCAAAGGGTAGCCGGCCATAGGCTAATGGTGAGCCTGGTTGGGGGAAGGGAGAAACCACCCTTATATTTTGTTTTCTTATCCCACATGCTTTATTATAGTGTGTTTTGTGCTTGTGTCACTTAGTTCACTGTCGCTTTTTTACTGTTTCTTGCTCAGACCTTGCTTGTGGTGTCCACCCCCCTCTCTCCTCTCCCCTCCTCCCCCTCTCCTAATGGGAGCAGGGTCTCTGCTGCTTGGGGGGGGGGGGGGGGGCGGGCCGGGACCGGCCGCGCTTAGGCGGCAGTACGGCTGCGGGCTCGCTGTGCTCGTTGACGGGGGTTGCATGAGGAGGAGACTCCTCCTCCTCTCTCCTCCGGGCGCCATTTTGTTCAGTTGGCGCCCGGAGGCTCGCACACTGCAGAGGGGCGGGGCCGCGAGATGACGCGATCCGCGTCATCATAACGCGGCCTGCCCCTCGAGGATCCGGACTTGGCACGCCATTTTGTGACCTTCTCCTCACTGACTTTGCTTCCTGGCTGCTCGGGTGCGGGGCTTGCGGATCCCTCTCGCCCTCTGCCTGTGGCTTCACGCTCCCTGGCTAAGCCTGCTGGTGACTCTCCCATTCCTTTGCCCGTGAGTCCGCTCCTTCATTCTATATGTGTTTAATTTTTTGTGCTGTGGGATGCTTATTGGCTCTTTTTATTTTGTTTTTCAGACGGGCCTTCTTAGTGTGCTTGTGGTTTCTCCCGGTCCTGTACTCCCCCCCCCCCCTCTTTTTGTTAGGGGATACCTTGGGGGGCATCCCGGGTGGGGTTTGTTAGCCCCGATCTCCAGTACTTGTTTTTTATTTTTTTTTGTGCTATACTGTAGTCACCATATGGAGGCTTCTGGGGATAGCGAGCTTGGGGGCCCTCCGGGGCAAACTTGGCTGTGTCCCATGTGCGGGGAATCCCCTTTGAGTAGTTGCAGCGCGGTCTGTGTCCCGTGCGCCCATATTGTCATTGCGGAACAGGTTGGACCGATCGCTTCTCTACCCAGTCCTGTCCTACCCGCAGCTTCGCCTGCTCCCCCACTCCTGCATTTAGCTCCCAGCGAGGGGGAAGTCAGCAGGGTGTCTCATTCGGACCTGGCGCTGCGCGTTGCCAGCATTGAGCAGCAGTTGGCCCGGGTGGCCGCCGGCAAGGCCTCTAGTAAAAAGAGGCACCTGGATACAGACTTGTCCCTATTTGCCGATGATGATGTTTATGATACCTATGGTGGCCGTGACTCTATGGACGAGGGGGAATTGTTGAGTGATTCCGATTTCTCTGGGGATCGTCATGGCGAGTTTGATAATGATTGCGGGTCCTTCTCAGACGAGGACTCTTGGCCCCCAGATGATACCAATAGACTTTTGTCGGCGGTCTTTGATACTTTACACATTGTGCCCCCTTTGGCGGCAAAGAAGAATCAGGGGGAGCTTCCGCCCTGACAGGCAACGTTTAGAGTTCCCGGAGCAGGGACATTTTTCCAATATGGTCCTCAAAGAATGGGAACGGCCCAACAGGTTGCCCTCGGTGCCCAAGGGACTGGATAGAAGGTATCCCTTCTATCTTCTCCCATCCGGGGGCTTTCCAATACTTCGGTTATGCCGTCTCCTGACACTACTACCTTACGCGACAATGCTGATCGGCGCATGGATCAGTTAGCTTGCCATGCTTTCAGTTTTGTGGGGGCTGGTCTTCGCCCGGTCTGCGCCACGGCTATTGTTGCCAGTGCTATCAAGAAGAAGATTAAGCGCCTTGTTGAGGTCGCTAGATCCCGCAAGCGAGCGGACGAGTATAAGGACCTTTCGCTTTGCACTGACTTTATCGCCTTTGTGTTTTCTGCCATGGATGATGCTGTCCGGCTTGGCGGTAGAGCTTCGGCCCTGCTGGTTGCCATGCGTCGATCTGTCTGGCTGTGGCAGTGGGCGGCTGCCGCTAAGAAGTCCCTCACCGGTCTTTCCTTCACAGGACTCCGTCTTTTTGGGGAGCGCCTTGATTTATTGGCCAAGCATGGTCGGCTCCCTCAGCGTAGAAAGCATTCTCGGCCCTTTCGGGAGTCTTCTTACTTTCGTCCCTTCCGAGGGGGACGTGGTGCCTCCTTCCCTGGCAGTCACAGGGAATCCTGGGGGCGAGGTAGGGCTCGTGGTCGTCCCGGTCTCTCCTGGGGGTCCAAGCCCCCCACCAAGGCCCCTCGGGCATGAGGAGGCGCCCTCACCTATCCGGGTGGGGGGACGGCTTCGGCTCTTTGCTCACGTCTGGAGACAACACGTCTCGGACCGGTGGATTCAGGAGGTGGTGTCCGCCGGCTACAAGATAGAGCTGGCAGCTTGGCCACCCCCAAGATTGCTTCGGTCTCGGATCTCCCAAAATCCTGTGACGGCGCAGGGCCTGAGGTTGGCCGTCCAATGTCTTCTATTGTCCGGAGTGGTTTGTCCTGTGCCTATTCAAGAACGGAGTCAGGGGTTCTACTCCAATCTGTTCACGGTGCCCAAGAAGGACGGATCCCTGAGGCCCATCCTGGACCTAAAGGGTCTCAACAGATTTGTCAGGTTCAAACATTTCCGCATGGAGACCTTACGGTCGGCAGTGAGCTCTTTTCGGCCAGACGACTTTATGACCACTGTGGACATCAAGGATGCCTATTTGCACGTTCCTCTCTTCCTAGGGCATCAGAAGTTCCTAAGGTTCGCTCTGGGGGATCAGCACTACCAGTTTGTGGCCTTGCCGTTCGGTCTCACTTCGGCCCCTCGGGTGTTCACCAAGGTGCCAGGGCATTCGCATTCTTCCTTACCTGGACGACCTGTTGATTGCGGCTCAATCTTTTTCGTCAGGCCGAGAGGGATACTAAGGTGGTTGTGTCCACCCTAGAGTCCTTCGGTTGGGTGATCAATTATCCGAAGTCTTCGCTCACTCCGTCATTGGTGAGGTCCTTCCTGGGCATGACGCTGGATACTTCTCAGGTCAGGGTGTTTCTTCCTCAGCAGAAGGTGGAGGGCTCTAGATGCAGGCGCGAGCCCTGCTGTCGTGTCCTCATCCCTCCATCCGTCTGGGGATGCAGTTGGTGGGACTCATGGTGTCTTGCTTCGAGGCTGTACATGTACATGAGACCTCTTCAGTTGAACCTCTTGACCGTTTGGGATTGGAGAAAGGAATCCCTGGCCAGATAGTCCCTCTTGTGGTTGGACTCGAGGGCAGGTCCTTTCTGCCTCCGTGCTCGGAGATTGTCACCATGGACGCCAGTCTGACCGGTTAGGGAGGGTTTTTGGCAATCGCTGAAGTTCCAGGGCCAGTGGGGTCCTCAGGAGGCCCACACGCCCATCAATCTCCTGTAGCTGAGAGCGATCAGGTTGGTTCTCATTCAGTTGGCTCCCCACCTACGGGGTCGTGTGGTCCAGGTCCGCTCGGACAATCAGACGGCTGTCGCTTACATCAATCACCAGGGTGGGACTCGGAGCAAACGAGCCCTCAAGGAGGTGTCCCTGATATTGTCTTGGGCAGAGGAGAATGTTCCCTGCATCTCAGCGGTTTACATCCCAGGGGTGGAGAATCAGGAGGCGGACTCCTGAGCAGGGGGACGTCTCGGCTGGGGGAATGGTCTCTCAACAGCAGGGTCCTTCATGCCCTGTGTCGCCGCTGGGGTCAGCTGGACTAGACCTGTTTGCGTCCCGTCACAATCACAAGCTTCCAAGATTCGTCTCCCTGTCAAGAGATCCTCTGGTCGTCGCCACGGACGCACTAGCAATTCCTTGGACGGAGTCTCGACTCCTCTATGCATTTCCTCCCTTCCCTCTGTTGGCTCGTGTGCTACGCAAGATAGCCCAGGAGGGTGTACCGACCATTCTGGTGGCCCCCCGCTGGCCGAGGAGAGTGTGGTTCGCGGACGTCGTTCAGATGGCGGTGGATCACTTCGTCATGCTCGAAGATCCAGGGCTCCTCACGCAGGGACAGGTGCGCCATCCCAATTTACAAACACTGGTTTTGACGGCTTGGCTGCTAAAACCTCCATCCTGATGGATAAGGGATTGCCGGCTTCGGTCATCAGTACTATGATTCAGGCTCGGAAGAAATCCTCTTCTATTATCTGCTACAGGGTTTGGCATGCTTACATTGCCTGGTTTGAGTCTAAGTCTTTTCCGTGTCGTTCTTTCTCCATTTCCAGGGTTTTGGAGTTTCTTCAACATGGTCTGGAGTCGGGTCTACAACTGAGTACCCTCAAAGGACAGGCTTCGGCCTTGGCAATTTTTTTCCAAAGATCCTTCGCCAATCATAGGCTTGTCAAGACTTTTTCCAAGGAGTTACTCATGTACGTCCACCGCGTAAGCCTCTACTACCGGTGTGGGATTTGAATTTGGTGCTTTCTGCTCTCCAGGGTCTACCATTTGAACCCTTGTGCGATGCCTCTCTATCCATTCTGACTCCTAAGTTGGCTTTCTTGGTCGCTATCGCCTCGGTGCGTCGCGTCTCAGAACTGGTGGCACTTTCTATTAAGCCTCCTTATTTTGAGCGGCATAATGATAAGGTGGTGTTCGGTCTTAAGCCGGAATTCTTGCCCAAGGTTGTATCTGCTTTTCATCTCAATGAGGACATTGTTTTTCCTTCTTTGTGTCCTGCCCCATCTAATTCTAAGGAAAGGACTCTTCATTTCCTGGATGTGGTCAGGGCGCTCTAATATTATTTGATCGCCACTGAGTCTTTTCGGAAGTCGGATTCTCTGTTTGTCCTCCCTGCTGGGCCTAGGAAGGGCTTGCCTCCAGCCAAATCCACTATCAGCAAGTGGATCAGACAGGCGGTGGTGCAAGCTTACTCTGCCAAGGGGAAGGATCCCCCTTTCCGTGTTACTGGTCACTCCACTAGTGCTATTCAGCACCAGGCTTCAGCTGAACAAGTTTGTAAGGCCGCTACTTGGTCTTCCGTTTTACAAGGTTGATGTTAGGGCCTCAGCTGACGCTGTTTTTGGCCGCAAGGTGCTTCAGGCGGTAGTGGCTTGAACTACCTGCTGTTGCTCACTGGGGATCCCACCCTTTTTCTTGGACACTGCTTTTGGATGTCCCAAATGTAAAGAATTACAGATAAAGCAACCCGTGCTGGATTCCAGAAAATACAATTCTGTAATTACTCACCTGTAGAATTGATTTTATGGTAATCCAGCACGGGTTGCTTCATCACACCCTTGTTATCGTTATCCACTTTTGCCTTGTTATGGTGATTTTTGTTGAGAGAGTTCTTTTTTGGCTATATTTTTCTGACATGTATGCTTCTTGCATTACTGTTTTTCAAACACTGGGGTCTCTGGGTAATTCCTGCCCTTTTATGGGCCGGGAGGAGCCACAAGTCTTTCTGCAGTCGACTGCGCCACCTTGTGGCGGATTACCCGAATGTAAAGAATTACAGATGAAGCAACCTTTCTGCACTATATATATATATATATATATATATATATATATATATAAATTTATTTTTTAATTATATATATATATTAGTTATATAGTTTTTTTTTATATGAATATTATATATATATTGTTATTTTTTTTTATTATTTTTTTTTAAATAGCAGGACAGTGACCCAGTGTCCTCCCCACCCCTTGCTGGTGGCATCATTTACTGTAAAGAGGAGGACCCAGATCTCATGATGGCAGGTGAGTCCGTAAAACTGACCAGCAAGTGAGAGCCCCAGGGTTCCCATAATCTAGAGACTCACCTGCAAAGCACATAGCACCAACATGTTCTGCAGCGTTGTACAGAGACTTTTATAGCAGCTCATAGGGATGCACACAACATCAGTCCATTAAAGCGGAACATTGGCTTCCCTGGAGTCTAAAATTCCCTATTCCTGGGGCATATAGGATTGGGATGCCCCACTGTTTAAAATCCCAAATTGGGATGCCCCGCTGATAAGGAACAAAACTTTGTATTGTGAAAATCCAGGGTGGTGTTCCTCTTTAGAGTATAACCTTTGAGACAGATTTCTGCTTACAAGGTAAATGCACCACTTCTGCTGCACTACAGCTCTCCCTGACCCCATATACATACTCACTGCACCTAGCCTGGGGTCTCCATGTTGGGAGTTTGTGCTGCTTTTTCTTTTTCTCATGGATATAAGCACCTGGTGCTGGATGAGATTGGCATGCTGAAAGAGGGGGAATTAAAACGGAACAACCGGTTTTGTTCCTCCTCCCCTTGGGCATCTCTGTTTGGGATGCCCCACTTTGTGACAAATCTCGTATGCCGCCGCACTCCTACCTGTATGTTGCAATGGGGGTGCACGGTTAGCGGTGACGCCGCAAATCCAGAAGAAGCAGTAAAACCAGCACTCCAAGTGATAATCCAAAAAGACTGTATTCAAGTCAGTTGCACAAAATCAAACGTTTCGGGGGTTACAGCAGGCGCCCTTCATCAGGGGATAACTAACAACAAGTGCGCAGGCATAGCAAGTGTTAAATAGACACAATTGACCAATGATAGGCAAGGGAATTCCCGCCTGACGTCACTAATGACTAGAGATGAGCGAACTTCTCAAAAATTCGATTCGGGCGATTCGCCGAATTTCTCAAAGAAATTCGGGTTCGTCCGAATTGAACTTTAGCGAATCGCTCATCTCTGGTGGGAGCGGGGAGGCCGGCTGCGCTGCCAGCTGTCATTAGAGGACGCGTCATCAGAGGAAGCCGGTTTCCTCTGATGACGCGTCCTCTAATGACAGCTGACAGCGCAGCCGGCCTCCCTGCTCCCACCATGCCGGCATTTTTTTTTTTTTAATTTCAGGGAAAATTCGGTCAGCACGAACCACTAAAAATTCGGGTTCGTGCTGAATCGAATTTTCCCGGAAATTCGGAGCGAATTCAGGTTCGTTAGAACCGATTCGCTCATCCCTACTAATGACGTCACCAGTATGTCTATATATCATATACAATGTGTAAACATTCCATCCGAAATCAGAGGTAAAGAACATAAATGGTAGTAAATAAAGATAAAAGTATACTAAAGGTCCCCTCAGAGCCCTCCCGCATGTCTGCAGCTCTGGCAGCGGCAGGGCCGGATTAAGAGCATCCCGGGCCTGGTGCTGTAGATTTTGACGGGCCCTAGTCACTAGAGAGAAAGATGGAGGGAATGTGGAAAAGAGAAAAAGATGTAGAGAATATGGAAAACAGAAAAAGATGGAGAGAATGTGGGGAAGAGAGAAAGATGGAGGTAATGTGGGAAGGAGGAAATGATGGAGGGGGAGGGAATGTGGGAAAGAGACAGAGAAAGAGGGAAAAAAGAAAGATAGAGAGAATGTGGAAAAGAGAGAAAGAACAAGGGAATGTGAAAAAGTAGGAAAATAGGAAAATGTGTGTGTGGGGGGGGGGGGGGTGATAAGTGCGGGCTGAGAGGCAAAGAACAGGGATGAAAATGGAAGGGGCATAGGATAAATGACCTGTGTCCTCCAGCATTACATACATACTATGGTGTAACCTGCCCACTGATGAGGCTGCACTTGCTGGTGTTGGGATTGGAGCTGGAAGTTGTGCATTTGAATTAGATGCCCCCCCCCCCCAGCCTGCCACACACAGCGCCACATGCTGCATGATGAGCCAGGGAAGCTGCCGTCCAGCCAGACACCTTGCAATGGCCGCCCCGCCATCACCCGCTGATCAGAGGGCAAGGAGAACGCTGCCTTTCAGTTTGCAGTCTCCCTTCTCCTATTGGCTTGTGTGACCCCTGTGATTGGCTGCACACACTTACCCAAGAAAGAGGGACAAATGTGGCATTTTTGTTAACATTAAGCCACGCCCCTAGCCACGGCCATAAAGGGAAACACCTCCTAAGAATGACATAATGATAATAAAACTGGCGCGCCCCCCTGCACACATGCATACAATAGTGTGAGAAGAGGGAGAAAGACAAGAGAAAGGAGAAAATGGAGGAAGAAAGGGAGAGGGAAAAAGAAAGTAAGAGAAAAAAAGGAGAAAGTTAGGAGGTTGGGAAGAAGAGTAAAGAAAGAAAAGGAGAGAAAAAAAGGTGAGAAATAGAGAGAAGGGAAAGTAAAAAGAAGGAAGTGAGTGAAGCAAGGAAGAGAGGGAAAACAGAAGTGGGAGAGGTAAGTGAGTGAAAGAAAAGAGAAAGGGAGGAAGAAGGAAAAGAAAGAGGGGAGTGAGAGGGGGAGTGAGAAAGAAATAAATAAAAAAGAGAGAGAGTAAAGAGACAGGAAGAAGACAGGATGAAAAGAGGAGAGGAGGAATGGAGTAAGAAAAGAAACAGGGAGGGAAGGGAAGGAAGTGAGAACTGAAGAAAGGGAGAGCGAGAAGAGCAAGGACAGGGAATAAGAAAGAGGAAGGGGAGTGAAAGAACAAAAGGAAGGAAGAAGGCAGTATGGGAGTGAGGGAGAAAGAAAGAGTGAAAGGTGGAAAGAGAAGAATGTAATGAGGAAAGAAAAGGTGAGGAAACGAGAGGGGGAAGGGAGGAGTGGGGGAAGAAAAAAGAGACAGGAAATGCAGGAAGGAGGTGAGAGAGGGAAGGGATGAAGGAAAGAGAACAAAAGATAAAGAGAGAATGAAAGTTGAGAAAGAGGTGGAATAAAGCGTGGTGGAGAGAGAGACAGGGAAGAAGGAAGAAAAAAAGAAAGAGAACACAGTGAGAAGGGTGCGGAGGGAGAAAGATAGAGGAAGAGAAAAAGAAGGAAGGAATGGACAAATAAAAGCAGCAAGAGAGGACAAAAAAAGGAAAGCAGGGAGAAAGAGAGAGATAGAGATGGGGATGTAAGGGAGAAAGAAAAAGGACAGTGATAAAGAAGTGAGAGAGGGAGAAAAAGACAGAGAATGGAAAGGAAACACAGCATAGAAGTGAATGAGGCAGACTGGCCACAGCTAATTCATCACGGGTGGGACTTGCCTTTTCTCTCCTTTATTGTTGTGTCCTGCCAGTCCATTACACTGATGATGGCAGTGTGGGGGAGGAGGGGGGGGGGGGGGGGACGCGAGAACAGCCTCACTCTGCAAGCCCCTCCCCTGTGCAGTCATGTGACACTGACAGTCAGGGGAGGGGAGGCAGAGGTCAATCAGCTCCCGGACAGCCTGAGCCTGACGTGATTAAATAAAAGTCCCGCCGGGCTAGTGACAGCGCTGCGGGCAGCGGGAGCCTTTACCTTATTGTCCTCCTTCCTCTCCAGCCATGAGCCATCCTATCTTCAGCAAAAGCCCGCTGCCCGGCCACAGCGTAATTATGCCCCGCCCACTCCTCCATCATTGGCCCAGCCGTGATTGGGCCTCCCTCTGCCTCCACAATGCACCTCTGCTGGCCGGAACTTCTGATGCCGCCGCCGCACAGCAAATTACCCGGGCACACCGCTCCACCGCGGAGCCAGCAGCAGCTGGGACATTTCTTAAAGGGGGGGGACGGGGGGGCTTCCTGTGCGCGGACGGCAGATGGGGCTGCGCGGCCGCGCACCTTAGGGGGAACACTGCAGTGGCAGACCAGGCGGCCGCGGGCGCAGCCTATGCGGGCCGCGTTTGCAGGCTGCTGGGCCTGTCTTAACGTAGGGGCCTGGAGCTGCAGCTCCATCCACCCCTACGTTAATCCGGCCCTGGGCAGCGGGGAATGCCGCTGTGAGCGAGGCCGCTGTGAGGCGGATTTTCAGCCCCTGTCAGAGCAGTGATAGCTCTGACAGGGAGCTGCGCCCTCCCTGGCCAATCACGGCAGGGGAAGGGCGGACGTCACTACAGCAGGGCATCACTGCCCTGCTTGTGACGTCACTTCCGCCTTCCTCCGATTGGAGGAGAGCTGACAGGCTGGTTGCTATGGAATGGAAATGGCTGACAGGCCGGTTGCTATGGAATAGAAATGGCTGACAGGCCGGTTGCTAAGGAAATGATGCAAAGTTTACACATTGTATATGATATATAGACATACTGTGACGTCATTAGTGACGTCAGGCGGGAATTCCCTTGCCTATCATTGGTCACTTGTGTCTATTTAACACTTGCTATGCCTGTGCACTTGTTGTTAGTTATCCCTGATGGAGGGCGCCTGCTGTAACCCCCGAAATGTCGGATTTTGTGCAACTGACTTGAATACATTCTTTTTGGATTATCACTGGGAGTGCTGGTTTTACAGCTTCTTCTGCCCCACTGTGTGAAACCCCACTGGGCGCATGTGCTGGCCACCAGCCATTCTGGTTTTGCAGCCATGCATGAGCTAGAATACCTGGCGGGTAATGGAGACACCGGCTGCGCCCCTTCAGCTGCGTGTATCTAGGCCAATGGTGAGCGCAGTCACTTGAGGGATACCGCACATTTGCACTGGGATCGCAGGCAAGGCAAGCACACAACGGGGCATCCCAAATCGGGATGTAACCCAGCCAGGTAGAAATGTGTCAACTCCAGCATAAGAAAGACAATCTAAATAGTATTTTATAATTAATGAAGCTTTCATAAGAAGCGTAAAATGTTATTTCTAGATATATTTTATATTCTATCAATCTAAGACCCATGTTAGACGGAACATTGGCTTACCGACTCCACAGCCCTGCAAGTCTTTTAGACTTCATAGCCAGACTGGAAGGGTTTTGTTCCTCTTTAAAGCAGCCTAAAACCCAGGACTTGTACTCTCCACTTTACTGGGGCATCCCAGTTTGTGAAACCCCCTGGTTCGCCCTGTACTTGCCTCGAATCACACTCCCACGAGGACTCCGCTCCAAATAGCAATCATCATCGATGCTGAATAGATGCAATGCTGGGGGCCTCCCCTGGTGCACCCTCCTGCCATTCAGATATGCCTGGACATGCGTGTTGGGATGGAATCTCAGCTCAAATTAGGATATCTCAGGAGCAAGCTGTAACCCGGCCCTGGAATCTTTAAACCAGGACCTTCCTCATGATTTATTGAAAAGCCCAAACTCTTAAAAAACTATTCCCCAGAATCTAAAATTAATATATTTTAAGTTCCCTGTCACTTACTTATTATTCTTTCCTCCACTGTGCGCCGCCATCTTGACTCAGAAGGATCACATACTGAGGAGAGGAGAGCGGGATAAAGTACAGGGGGGTGGGTTATAGCTGTGCTTTGCTCAGACAGAGCAGAGCCGGGGTCAGGGAAAGGACAGCAATCCCAGAAGGCAGAGCGACACAGTCAGAAGACACTTCCTGTTTGCAGGTTGCCTGATGCTCCATGAACTGCCATCTTGGATCTTTAAAGGGTCATTACATGCAGTAGATGCAGGTAGGATGATTTTTAATGTGAGCAATCTGTATGTACAGGGTGTGGGAAACATATAAGATAGACTCTTATTCAGGGTGAAGGTCCGGATTAATGTGAGCAATCTGTATGTACAGGGTGTGGGAAACATATAAGATAGACTCTTATTCAGGGTGAAGGTCCGCTTTAAAGTGGACCAACACCCAGGATTTTGACTATCCTGGGTTTTGGTCCACTTCGGTGGGGCACCCCGATCGGGGGTGCCCCGCTGTCTGAAACCCCCCAGAAAGCCCCAAAAAACTCACCTCTCCCCGCTCCCACGTGACCGCGCCAGCCAATCACAGCGCTCAGAGCCGCTGTGGTATGCGCGTCCAAGGCCGCCTGGACTACCAGCGAATACCAGCTCAGCTGGCTCTGAGCGCTGGAGGCCGCGTCTTGCGCTTCCCTCTAACAGGGAGCGCGCCTGCACCGGCCATTCACAAACGGTGTGCGCCCTGCTAGAAGGAAGCACGAGACGCGGCTCGCGCATGCGCCGATGGAACGGGGCTGAGGTAAGGTTTGTGGGCCTCCTGGGGGGTTCCTCCACGCGGGACATCCCGATTTCGGATGCCCCGCGGGGAGGGATCTGATCGGTCCGGGAATCTTATAGATTTCCGGGCGATCCCCCCTGGGTGTTGGTCCACTTTAAACTCCAGATCCAGGTTTCATGAATTTTGATCTACTTAAAGCGGGGTGTCCCGCTGTGTGAAACCCCCCAGATCGCCGAGCACAACTCGCCTCTTCCCGGTCCTGCGGCGCATGCACAGCTGCTCGTCCAATCAGCACGCTCGGAGCCATTGACATCACGCCATCGAAGGCCAGCAGCTCCGAGCGAACTGACGGCCGCATCCACCGCTTCCCTCTAACAGGGAGCATGTCCGTGCCGGCCATTCACAAATACCCCCCTAGAGGGATAGCGCGGATTCTGCCGCGGCCTACGCATGCGCCGTTGGACTGGGAAGCAAGGTAAGTGAACGGGGCGACCTGGGGGGTTTTACACAGCGGGGCATCCCGATTTTGAATGGGAATCAATCGGCCCGGGAATCTATAAGATTCCTTGGCCGATCGTGCTGGGTTTTGGTCCACTTTAAGGTGCTGCTCCTTCCCCCGGTGCAGACTTCACTTTGGTTGTGTAGGCCCCTCCCTAAGTCCTCTTTGTCACAAAATCGATCGCTCAACGTCTGTTTGATCGAGCGATCTGCGACGTGTGTGTGGGCTGCTTCCAGCACAGAGAGCAATCACACCAGAAACACCCCACACACCAATTACAACAAGCTGCCACCACCACCGCAACTACACTTTAAACGATGAAATCGCGCCGGTGGAACCCTCCTCAATCACCATCCGATCAAACTCTGCTGGCGAGTAATCGAGACAGTCACCACACACACTTACACACCCCTCTCCATATACAAGCAGGGCACAGGCAATACACACTAATTCCGTCCCACACTTATCCTATGGAGAGTCTGATCAGTTCTGCTGTGGAACGATCAGATACAATCAGCTTGCAATCTGCTGGCTCACACACAGATAATTGTGAGTCATTCTACACTATATGATTATTTACACTTTTCCAATCATACATTGGATTAGATACAATCGATCTTACAGTCTATGGGGTTAATACATATTTACGAGCGGTCATACAATCTTCTGAAACCAGGGTCGTTTGTAGAGCTCCAAGGAAACCAGGTTAGATGGTTTCTAATTGCCAAAAAGGTCGGCCCCTGCACAATGGAAATTTTTAAAATTAAAAAAAAATAAAAAAAAAAATAGACAAAAAAAAAATACAAATAATGAACAAAAAAAGACAATATACAAATGTGCAGAAAAACGGTTAGAAAATAAAAGGGGAGAAACACAGAAAATCCTATACCTCATAAATGGATACAAGTCTTCTGCTTCCGAGGGCTGGAGGAGCAATGGGTCAGACACACCACAATCAAGGATCGGAGCCTCTGTATGTGACCAAGAAAACCATTTATCCCCCTGGATTTATCCTCGATTCTAAGGGGCTGGAAGGACAGATGCCGCCCCCCCTGGGTGGGTGCTGGGGGACAAATTATTATTATTATTAATATTGTTTATTTATATAGCATCATCATCTTCCGTAGCGCTTTATTGTAAATCTCTCGCTCCAAGCTGCGCTCCCCCCACATCAGCGGCGTTTTCTGTTGCTAGATAAGGATTTATTGCCCCTCTGTGCAGAAAGACTTTGAAGAACTGTTTATTTGTCACAGGATGTCTGTAGAAATGCTGGGGATGATCGGGGGTGCCCCGCTGTGTGAAACCCCCCAGAAACCCCGAAAAACTCACCTCTCCCCGCTCCCACGTGACCGCCGCTGCCAATCGCCGCCGATGGACAAGCGGGAGGCAGCGACGGACAAGGGAGTGCGCCCGCCGCCTCCCGCGGGTCACTCTTACAGGGCGCGCGCGCGCGCCCGGCCATTCACAAGCGGCCGGCGCGGGTGCGCGTCCTGCCAGAGGGACGCGCGGGAGGCGGAGGCGGGCGCCGCTGGATCAAGCATCAGGTAGGGATTTTGGGGATCTGGGGGGGTTTCACACAGCGGGGCACCCCCGATCGGGATTTTGACTATCCTGGGTGTTGGTCCACTTCCGCGGGGCACCCCGCTGTGTGAAACCCCCAGAAAGCCCCAAAAACTCATCTGTCCCCACTCCCACGTGAATGCTGCAGCCAATCCCCGCCGACGGAAAGCGAGGTTTGTCGACGGACAAGGTGAGAGCGCCCACCGCCGCCTCTCGCGCGTCCCTCTTACAGGGAGCGCGCCCGCGCCAGCCATTCACAAACGGTCGGCGCGAGAGGCGGCAGGCGGCCCACGCATGCGCTGTTGGAACGAGGAACAGGTAGGATTTGCAGGCGTCCTGGGGGGTTTCACACAGTGGGACACCCCCGATCGGGATGCCCCGCAGGCAGGGAGCTGATCGGTCCGGGAATCTTGTAGATTCCCGGGCCGATCAGCATCGGGTGTTGGTCCACTTTAAAGTGGAGCAAAAGTCTGAACAGCTTTCTGGTCCATTGATAAGAGTGTATGGAGAAGAGGCCATGGACTCAAAAAGTGAGGCATCATACACCAGATATACATAAATCTTATCAATGGAGTTCAAGGTTCGATCATTTAGGAACTCTGTACCCTCCGAGCAGGGGTGGTATTAGGGACCTACCCGGAGTGTAAGATGTATTGGTGCCGGTAGTTAAACCACAGTTGGGATGATTGTTATGCTTTAAATACGGTGCCCCCGGAAGTCTCATCCCCCCCCCCCCCCTCTGTCTTGTAATGTATGGTTAAATGTCTGTAATGTTTAAAACTGCAAAACCTTTAAATAAAGAATTTGAAAAAAGAAAAGTGAGGCATCCAAGCCGTTATAATTTAAGGCCACCCCCAGCTCGCCATCATGTGCACGGAAGGGCTTGGCGGAGTTCAGGTCGGCCCTGGTGGATCCTCGGCGGGTGGCTTCCTGGTCCCCTTGGCGCACACCCTCACTGCAAACCCATTGCCAACTACATGCAGAATGGTGTGCCAACGGCATCATGACAATAGTGCCATGTGTGTAGTGGCAGCAGGAAGGTATATGCTCATATGCTGCACCCCCCCCCCCCCTCCCCGGTTACACCCCTTTTTTTTCTTCTGTACCCCTACGTTGCTTTTTCTTTTGTGAAAACCAGTAACATTTAATTACATTAAAAAGTGAGGCATCCCAAACCATGGTGCCCCTGAGAGACAGACCTGAACCCAGGGAGGGGGGGGGTCAAGAGATGGTTTGTTCCGCAGGGTGTTTCCTATGGATTCATTGATATCTGTCCCGACAGATGACAGCGGAGATGATGTGCAGCAGGAAAGCTGCGGGAGCGCTCTCTATTCTCAGGGCTGTACAGACGCAGCAGGTGGGACCATCGCTCAGGACTATCAGGTACAAGTGGCTCCACTTCCCTTTCCCTCTGTTGTCCCTGTCATGTATGATATGACTTAATAATATAAATGATATCCTAATATATTTGTATTAATACAAGGACAGTGACCCGATGTCCTCACTGCCCCCTGCTGGTGGGATCATTCACTGTAAGGAGGAAGAGGAGGATCCCCATCTCATGGCAACAGGTGAGTCCATTAAACAGACCTTAAAGCGGACCTTCACCCTGAATAAGAGTCTATCTTATATGTTTTCTCCACCCTGTACATACAGATTGCACACATTAATCCGGACCTTCACCCTGAATAAGAGCCTATCTTATATGTTTCCCACACCCTGTTCATACAGATTGCTCACATTAATCCGGACCTTCACCCTGAATAAGAGCCTATCTTATATGTTTTCTCCACCCTGTACATACAGATTGCCCACATTAATCAGGACCTTCACCCTGAATAAGAGCCTATCTTATATGTTTCCCCCACCCTGTACATACAGATTGCCCACATTAATCCGGACCTTCACCCTGAATAAGAGCCTATCTTATATGTTTTCTCCACCCTGTACATACAGATTGCACACATTAATCTGGACCTTCACCCTGAATAAGAGCCTATCTTATATGTTTCCCACACCCTGTTCATACAGATTGGTCACATTAATCCGGACCTTCACCCTGAATAAGAGCCTATCTTATGTTTTCTCCATCCTGTACATACAGATTGCCCACATTAATCCGGACCTTCACTCTGAATAAGAGTCTATATTATATGTTTCCTCCACCCTGTACATACAGATTGCCCACATTAATCCGGACCTTCACCCTGAATAAGAGCCTATCTTATATGTTTCCCACACCCTGTACATACAGATTGCTCACATTAATCCGGACCTTCATCCTGAATAAGAGCCTATCTTATATGTTTCCTCCATCCTGTACAGATTGCCCACATTAATCCGGACCGTCACCCTGGATAAGATTGCCCACATTAATCCGGACCTTCACCCTGAATAAGAGCCTACCCCTCTACATACACCCTGTACATACAGATTGCCCACATTAATCCGGACCTTCACTCTGAATAAGAGCCTATCTTATATGTTTCCCCCCTGTACATACAGATTGCTCACATTAATCCGGACCTTCACTCTGAATAAGAGCCTATCTTATATGTTTCCCACACCCTGTACATACAGATTGCCCACATTAATCCGGACCTTCACTCTGAATAAGAGTCTATATTATATGTTTCCTCCACCCTGTACATACAGATTGCCCACATTAATCCGGACCGTCACCCTGGATAAGATTGCCCACATTAATCCGGACCTTCACCCTGAATAAGAGCCTACCCCTCTACATACACCCTGTACATACAGATTGCCCACATTAATCCGGACCTTCACTCTGAATAAGAGCCTATCTTATATGTTTCCTCCACCCTGTACATACAGATTGCCCACATTAATCCGGACCTTCACTCTGAATAAGAGCCTATCTTATATGTTTCCCACACCCTGTACATACAGATTGCCCACATTAAAAAACCATCCCACCTGCATCTATTGCATTTTCTGAGACTTTAAACATCCAAGATGGCGGCTCATGGACGTGTACGCTGCCCGCAAACAGGAAGTGTCCTCTTACTGTGCCGCTCTGCACTCCGGGATAGCTGAACTTTTACGGACCTCAGCTCTGCTCTGTTTGTGCAAAGCACAGCCACTTAATCCCGCCCCCAGCACTTTTGACCCCTCTCGACTTCTCAGCATGTGATGCTACTGAGCCAAGATGGCGGCGCCCGTATCCTAGGGTCCTGAACAGAGTTGCAGGCCAGTGAGGGAAAGAATAAAAAGTTAAGTGACTAAAAACATTAAATATATTAATTTTAGATGCTGGGAAATAGTTTTTTAAGGGTCTGGGCTTTTCATTAAATGACGTTGAAGGTCCGGTTTAAAGGAGGACTATCGTGAAAAAATGGCCCACTGATAAAAATCCATATAAATATGGTGGATGGCGGGAGGAGGGGTCACTTATACACCCAGCATCAGGAAGTACACAGCCAGGCTTGTTTTTTTATTTTAATGGAAGGTAAAGGGCATCCGGGGTGACAGGCTCTGTCACCCCTCATAGACTAAACCTGTAACCCCTGGATTTTATTCTAACCAGGGGAAGAAAACCACAAGCTTGGCGGGAGTTTTATTTATTTCAGGTGTATAAGTGACGCCTCCTCTCATTAGCCGACGTGTTTATATGGATTTTTCATATGACACAATTTCGCAGTAGTGCTCCTTTAACTCCGTTTTTTCAGCCCTAAAAGGACCAGAACCCAGAGTTTCCACCCCTTGGGTGTTTGGTCCACTTTACAGTGGGGTGTGTGTGTGCTTGAAACCCCCCCAGGTCACCCTGTACTTACCTTGATCCATGTGCGGGCTCTCCTCTAATCGTCATTTGTTGCTGTGCATATTAAACCGGACCTTCACCATGATTTATTGAAAAGCCCAAACCCTTAAAAACTATTCCCCAGCATCTAAAGTTAATATATTTTAAGTTTTTAGTCACTTATTATTCTTTCCCCCACTGGGCTGCAACTCTGTTCAGGACTTTAGGATACGGGCGCCGCCATCTTGACTCAGAAGCACCACACTTACTGAGCAGAGCGGGATAAAGTGCAGGGGGAGCGGGGTTATAGCTGTGCTTTGCTCAGACAGCGCAGAGCTGAGGTCAGGAAAAGGACAGCAATCCCAGAATGCAGAGCAGCACAGTCAGAAGACACTTCCTGTCTGCAGGCTGCCTGATGTCCCGTGAGCCGCCATCTCGGATGTTTAAAGTGGACCAACACCCACGGGTGATCGGCCCGGGAATCTATAAGATTCCTGGGCCGATCACCTCCCTCCCCGCGGGACATCCGAGATCGGGATGTCCCGCGGGGTGAAACCCCCCCAAACACCCCAAACTCCTTACCTTATCTTCGGCGGCGGCCGGCCGGCGGCGGAGGAGCCGCTTGTCCACGGCTTGTCCGTCGGCGCTGGGAGCGGGGAGAGGTGAGTTTTTCAGGGGGTTCGGGAGGGTTTCACACAGCGGGGCACCCCGATCGGGGGTGCCCCACCGAAGTTGACCAAGACCCAGGATAGTCAAAATCCTGGGTGTTGGTCCACTTTAAAGGCTCATAATATGCAGTGGATGCAGGTAGGATGATTTATAATGTGGGCAATCTGTATGTACAGGGTGTGGGAAACATATAAGATAGGCTCTTATTCAGGGTGAAGGTCCAGATTAATGTGAGCAATCTGTATGTACGGGGGGGGAAACATATAAGATAGGCTCTTATTCAGGGTGAAGGTCCGGATTAATGTGGGCAATCTGTATGTACAGGGTGTGGGAAACATATAAGATAGGCTCTTATTCAGGGTGAAGGTCCAGATTAATGTGAGCAATCTGTATGTACGGGGGGGGAAACATATAAGATAGGCTCTTATTCAGGGTGAAGGTCCAGATTAATGTGAGCAATCTGTATGTACGGGGGGGGGAAACATATAAGATAGGCTCTTATTCAGGGTGAAGGTCCAGATTAATGTGAGCAATCTGTATGTACGGGGGGGAAACATATAAGATAGGCTCTTATTCAGGGTGAAGGTCCAGATTAATGTGGGCAATCTGTATGTACAGGGTGTGGGAAACATATAAGATAGGCTCTTATTCAGGGTGAAGGTCCAGATTAATGTGGGCAATCTGTATGTACAGGGTGTGGGAAACATATAAGATAGGCTCTTATTCAGGGTGAAGGTCCAGATTAATGTGAGCAATCTGTATGTACGGGGGGGAAACATATAAGATAGGCTCTTATTCAGGGTGAAGGTCCAGATTAATGTGAGCAATCTGTATGTACAGGGTGTGGGAAACATATAAGATAGGCTCTTATTCAGGGTGAAGGTCCAGATTAATGTGAGCAATCTGTATGTACGGGGGGGGAAACATATAAGATAGGCTCTTATTCAGGGTGAAGGTCCGGATTAATGTGGGCAATCTGTATGTACAGGGTGTGGGAAACATATAAGATAGGCTCTTATTCAGGGTGAAGGTCCAGATTAATGTGAGCAATCTGTATGTACGGGGGGGGAAACATATAAGATAGGCTCTTATTCAGGGTGAAGGTCCAGATTAATGTGAGCAATCTGTATGTACGGGGGGGAAACATATAAGATAGGCTCTTATTCAGGGTGAAGGTCCAGATTAATGTGGGCAATCTGTATGTACAGGGTGTGGGAAACATATAAGATAGGCTCTTATTCAGGGTGAAGGTCCAGATTAATGTGGGCAATCTGTATGTACAGGGTGTGGGAAACATATAAGATAGGCTCTTATTCAGGGTGAAGGTCCAGATTAATGTGAGCAATCTGTATGTACGGGGGGGAAACATATAAGATAGGCTCTTATTCAGGGTGAAGGTCCAGATTAATGTGAGCAATCTGTATGTACAGGGTGTGGGAAACATATAAGATAGGCTCTTATTCAGGGTGAAGGTCCGGATTAATGTGGGCAATCTGTATGTACAGGGTGTAGGAAACATATAAGATTGGCTCTTATTCAGGGTGAAGGTCTGGATTAATGTGAGCAATCTGTATGTACAGGGGGAAACATATAAGATAGGCTCTTATTCAGGGTGAAGGTCCGGATTAATGTGAGCAATCTGTATGTACAGGGTGTGGGGAACATATAAAATAGACTCTTATTCAGGGTGAAGGTCCGGATTAATGTGAGCAATCTGTATGTACAGGGGGGGGACATATAAGATAGGCTCTGCTATTGTATCAGTTATTCCCGCACATGTGCCGTGGGATGTCCGGATCATAGTAAGTATATGAGGTCCCTACACATCAGGGCATCTCAAATCAGGAGACTCCTGGAGAAGGGCTTTCATCTGACTCTGGAGACTTTTAGACTCCAGACCTGGGTGACAGAGGTTTTGGTCCACTTTCAGGCGGAGCAACACTAGCCTGGAGTCTATAAGACTTTTATTGGGGCACCCCGAATCGGGATGCACCGCTGTGGGATTCCCCCTGATTTAATCTCTTTTTCCCCAGAGCCCTTGCTGCGCCTCGTGTCTCCCCGAATGGGCAGCGCATGCACAGCTAAAGGTAGGTCCGGGGATGTGGCCGGCGGCGCGCGCTCCATTCAGATTTCCTTTGTGGTCTGGATAAGTAAACCTGATTAGAACGGACGCTGCTGATTGGCTGAGCAGCCCACAAGAGAACCTGGAAGAGGTGAGTTTTGGGGGGCGATCCATGAGCATACACACAGCGGGACATCCCAAATCAGGATGCCCCACCAGTGAGAAACAACAGCCAGGAAAGTCAGCAGACCAAAACTCTAGGGACTCTGCTTTGAGCTGGTGTTGGAGGGTGAGGAAAGCTTGTTGGTTGACCTGACCCCCGTGGGGCATCCGAATCGGGATGCCCCGCTGTGTGAAACCCCCCCAGGACGCCCTATTCACCTTACCTTACTCCCGGTCCAAGGGCGCATGCGTGGGCCGCAGCCGCATCTCACGCTTCTCTCTAGCAGGGCGCCATTTGTGAATGGTCCACTCTGCTTTGAGCTGGTGTTGGAGGGTGAGGAAAGCGGGTTGGTCTATCCCTAAACACCCCAGAGTTCCGGGCGATGCTTTAGTCCTTACAGTCAGATATGGGGGGTCAAACCTTGAGGGAAAGCTGGGGTAGAGATGGTGTAGGTGGTTTTAGCAGGCAGGTCAGGGCCGCTGGACCACGCTCACTTGCCCCCCCCTCACTTTGCGTCCCCTGCCCATGTCCCCTCCTTGCTCTCCTTCCCCCCCCCCATTAACCCCTGTCGTCACATGTTTTTTCTTTCGTTTTGCTTCCATAGTGCCCCCCCTTTTCTTTTTTTTTTTTTCCCTTTCTTCTCTCTTTCACCTAGTTCCGTCTTTCCATCTTTTCTTCTGTTCGTTCCTCCTTCTCCTTTTACTCAAAAGCACACATACGGAGCCGCGGACCCTTAAATGGTCATGTCTCTCCTCTTCGAGTTTCTGGACAGGCTGGTACCGCACGGCACCGGTGGGGGTCATGCGCCGGGGTATGGTGGTGGTGTGTGGTCCAGAGCCGAGGGGTAAGTAGTGGCTGTTACGGGGGGTGCGGACCAATCCGGTGCGGAGGGGTTCCCTTGAGGTGCTGCCATCGGTCTTATGATGGTCTGTGGTTTGTGGGACAGTTGATGTATTATTTTCCGGTTGTGCTTCTTATTCTTATCTCTTCAATAAAAACATTAAAGTGGACCAACACCCAGGAGGGATCGGCCTGGGAATCTATAAGATTCCCGGGCCGATCAGATCCCTCCCCGCGGGGCATCCGAAATCGGGATGTCCCGCGGGGTGAAACCCCCCAGGAAGCCCACAATCCTACCTTTTCCACGTTCCAGCGGCGCATGCGCGTCCGCGCTGGCCGTTTGTGAATGGCTGGCGCGGATGCTCTCCCTGTAAGAGGGACGCGCGGGAGGCAGCGGTGGACGCGCTCTGCTTGTCCGTCGCTGCCTCTCGCTTGTCCGTCGGCGGGGATTGGCTGCGGCGGTCACGTGGGAGTGGGGTGAGGTGAGTTTTCGGGGCTTTCTAGGGGGTTGACACAGCGGGGCACCCCCGATCGGGGTGCCCCACCAAAGTGGACCAAAACCCAGGATCGTCAAAATCCTGGGTGTTGGTCCACTTTAAACAAAAGATTCTGCTTTGGGGTGCCCCACAGTCTCCCCAGTGACCCCAGTGATCCTATGACACATGTGCGAGCCCACCGCCAGGGAGCGCCAGGCAGGCGTAAACGGCTCCCGACAGGTGCATGCTGCCAGGTGCAGCGGCAATGATCATTACTGCTCCACCCAGCAGCAAGTCCACTCAATCCAACTGCCCGCACCCGCCAGCAGCCATCCAAAGCTACCACACCCTGGCCAAGTGGTAATTTGACCACGCAACGCGTCGGTGATCTCTGCGGGGAGGACTGGGCTCTGCATATTGGTGAAGTCATCTTGTGCTTTTACTACTATCACCATTGATTTACACTTTGGTCGGCAGATGCACACAGCACTTGTACTGTTTATATTCCATCGCATATACCAGTTGGTTCTATTGTACGCACTTACACAAGCACATTGCACTTTTTATTAGCACTTGGCACTTTAAATTTGTATCACACCATTCATAGCTGCTGTTTCTTCTTTGCATACGTTTCTGCTTTTCTTGCGCTACTATACCCTCAGCACCTGCACTTTAGTTTTCTGCCGGCCATTGTGTACTATGGACTATGTGGTATTTAAATTTACATATAAGTATTAACCCTATAGTATCCTCCCCCCTACAGCCTTGTCTGCATGTTTTTTAATTTTGTCTTATATGTTTTGTATTGTCATTTGAATAAGAGGGCGTGCTGGGGGTGGGAGCGGGCGGGGGGAGCGCGGCGACGTCACTTCTGCCCTGAGAGTGAGGCGGGATAGGAACAACATAGGAAGGGCGGAAGTGAGGAGGAGTAGAGGCGCCGTATCGCACCGCATCCAGCCAGACACGCCAGATGGTATTTAACCCTTTAACCGCCAGCCTACCTTGAGATTTTGTCACCCTTTGTTGCCAGACCATTTTGCACTATTTTGCGCTCCACATGTTCAACTGTGATTTTTGAAGGGATTTCCCAGTATTTCCCTGGAAAATTATATATTGTTTTTTTCAGCACAGTCTGGGCTTTAACATGAAGTGTCTTGTTTGTAAGATTGTCAGTGTTTTTTAAATATTTTTGTGGAAAATATGTTAAAAAAAACCAAAAAAACATTTTTTTTACAATTTGTAGTGCGTTTTCTTAATAAAACATGCAAGTTATTTCAGGAAATCATATTGTGTGTAAAAGCCTTATTGCTCCCGATTGCAACAGTACCACATATGTATTGGTAGACACCCTTTCTTGCCCAGGAGACACGTAAAACTGAAAATAGCGACTGAGCCAATTTTGAAAGAAAACTCAACCATTTTGCTCTCCTTGCAGTTTTTCAACCAAAACACCACTTTTCAATTAAAATACCCCCCACAAACCACATGTTCCCTGAAAGTACACACCTCAAGCGTTCTAGGCGTACCAGGCTTGTTGTTGTAGCTGCAGCTTTCTGGACGCAAGCCTTCCCGAAACTCACTGGTTGTACCGGATTTCCCTAAAAAAATAGCAAAAATGCAGAATTAAGACCAAATTTTTCTATAAAAATCATGCGCTAACCAAAAAAAACTAATCAAATCTGAAATGGCAAGGTCCCCTGAACAGAACAATACCCAACATGCATAGCTACCTCCAAGGGTAAGGTTGCCAATTACCCCAAAGCAAAGCGTATGCATAACGGGCATTTCACTTGAAATTTCCTGCTCTGCAGACAAAGTGCGCACCTTGCGCTTTTTCAACCAAAACACCACTTTTCAATTAAAATACCCCCCACAAACCACATGTTCCCTGAAAGTACACACCTCAAGCGTTCTAGGCGTACCAGGCTTGTTGTTGTAGCTGCAGCTTTCTGGGCGCAAGCCTTCCCGAAACTCACTGGTTGTACCGGATTTCCCTAAAAAAATAGCAAAAATGCAGCATTAAGACCAAATTTTTCTATAAAAATCATGCGCTAACCAAAAAAAACTAATCAAATCTGAAATGGCAAGGTCTTCTGAACAGAACAATACCCAACATGCATAGCTACCTCCAAGGGTAGGGTTGCCAATTACCCCAAAGCAAAGCGTATGCATAACGGGCATTTCCATTGAAATTTCCTGCTCTGCAGACAAAGTGCGCACCTTGCGCTTTTTCAACAAAAACATCACTTTTCAATAAAAATACCCCCCACAAACCACATGTTCCCTGAAAGTACACACCTCAAGCGTTCTAGGCGTACCAGGCTTGTTGTTGTAGCTGCAGCTTTCTGGACGCAAGCCTTCCCGAAACTCACTGGTTGTACTGGATTTCCCTAAAAAAATAGCAAAAATGCAGCATTAAGACCAATTTTTTCTATAAAAAACATGCGCTAACCAAAAAAAACTAATCAAATCTGAAATGGCAAGGTCTTCTGAACAGAACAATACCCAACATGCATAGCTACCTCCAAGGGTAGGGTTGCCAATTACCCCAAAGCAAAGCGTATGCATAACGGGCATTTCCATTGAAATTTCCTGCTCTGCAGACAAAGTGCGCACCTTGCGCTTTTTCAACCAAAACATCACTTTTCATTAAAAATACCCCCCACAAACCACATGTTCCCTGAAAGTACACACCTCAAGCGTTCTAGGAGTACCAGGCTTGTTGTTGTAGCTGCAGCTTTCTGGACGCAAGCCTTCCTGAAACTCACTGGTTATACTGGTTGTTGTGGAGGTTGGTCTTCCCCTGGGGAAGGGCGCCGGAACCACCGAACTGGCCAGATTTACTTGTTGGTCATGGGGCACGGGCGCCCCTATGGGCATGCGCTCGGGAGCCCCGTGACCAAACTGAAAAAAAAACCACACATATACACACACACTTCCTCTCCAAAATCAACATCTATTTTTTTTTAGTTTTTTTTAAATACCTTTTCTTCCGGGGTCTCTTCCTCAGCACTTCAGTCAGTCACACGTCCCTGACCCAGTAGGTGGGCGGAGTCCGGTGGCCTGCTCTCATGTCCCGCGCTGGCAATGCTCTTTAACCAATGGCTGAGGCGGGGCAGGCAGGGCGAGGAGGCCAATCAAGATGCCAGCTGTCAGAGCCGACCGAGATGGAGGCCAGGTGGGTGCGAGCGCGGCCGCCAGGGAGCACATGATCGCCTGGGGGTGACAGGATGGATGGCTGCATGGGAGGGTGATAGGATGGATGGATGGCGGCATGGGGGTGACAGGATGGATGGATGGCGGCATGGGGGTGACAGGATGGATGGATGGCGGCATGGGGGTGACAGGATGGATGGATGGATGGCGGCATGGGGGTGACAGGATGGATGGATGGATGGCGGCATGGGGGTGACAGGATGGATGGATGGATGGCGGCATGGGGGTGACAGGATGGATGGATGGATGGCGGCGTGGGGGTGACAGGATGGATGGATGGCGGCATGGGGGTGACAGGATGGATGAATGGATGGCTGCATGGGGGTGACAGGATGAATGGATGGCTGCATGGGGGTGACAGGATGACCCTTTTTCGATCGGGCGGGGGGAGGGGGGCGGGCGATTGGGCGGGCGATCGGGCGGGGGGGAGGGGGCGGGCGATCGGGCGGGGGGGGGTCGGGGATCGGTATTACTTACGGTCGCCCTGACCCCCTGGGCTCCGGAAAGGTTTCTGCTCCAGCGTCATCTGATGAGGTAAGCAGGGGGCGCCGGCTGATGACAGCTGCCGTGCGCCCCCTGCTGATTGGTCAGGGGAGCGATCGGGTGACTTGGTTCACACCCAGGTCACCTCCCCCTGACCCCTGGACTCCCTGCAAGCTGCTCCACAGCAACGGTCCCGCTGATGCCCCCCCGATGGCCCGGAAGGTAAGGGAACGCTAGCTACGTGAAATTCACGTAGCTGGCGTTTAACGACAGGAGAGGCAGCTACGTGAATTTTACGTAGCTGGCGCTAGAAGGGTTAAGAGCAGGCTGGTCAGTTGCATACAGCCACCCAGGTGAAGTGGTTCATATCCACGAAGTGCGTAGGTGAGGAGGTAAGTGGGGAGGAATTGGGCTGCTATGTGATATTGTGATCATTAGATAATTGCTGATATAATGGATTCCTGATGTGTATCCCTGACGTTTCTGGAGACAAAGAGAGGCACTATTTAGATTAATTAATGCATGTTAGCACTTAGGCACTTTATGCACCTTTGAAGGCACTTTAGTTGTTTATTTGTAGTTTTGCACATGTTTATATTGCAACTCAATATGGAGTTGTATTCACTATATTATCTACTATAGACTTTAGATTGCACAGGCACTTTACATCTTGTCCTACAAACGTCAGAGGCTATATATTGGTTGATTTCAATGAATTTTAGAATTACTTTAACTAAATTTAAAGAGTTGCTCTGATACTGTATGTGAGTGACTGCAGATTATTTTAGCCCTGGAGTTCCTCCCCACTTGGGGTTTTAATTATATGTTTTTTAATTCTTGATGTGTGTGTTTTTTGTATGTGGATTACTGGATGAATTATTTGATTAATAAATTGATTTATTACATGAAGTAATGGTGTGCAGCTTGATATATGAGGACACAATGGTGGGCTAGCCCTGGAGCTTAGTGTACATATTCCAATAAACTATTACTCTTGACATGAATTGTTTTGTGTGCCGCCATGTCTTTGGGATGTATTTTGTTTTTTTGTATTTTTGTTTGCAATTGTATTTGGTTAATACATTCATTGGCCTGCACCCTGTATATTTTCTGAAGCTGTGCATATCCCTTCCCCATACTAGTATCCAAAGCTACCTGGCACAGTGCGCATACTTCCCAGGAATGCCGGTGCGTAGAGACCCAGGAATGTACCGTGGGATTGCCAGATCAAGGCAAGTATCTTGCGAACTAGGGGGTTTCGCCTAATTGGTTTTTCCCTGTAAAGAAGGACAAAACCAGGGTGAGGGCGGAATAAAATTCAGAGTTTTGGTCCTCTTTAACCCTCTAGTATATATTTTATATCCTTATTTTATTATTATAAAAATAAATAAACATAATATATTGAACCACTACACTCCTCTGTACTGTGTTGCGGAATATGTCGGCGCTATACAGAAATGTATGTCCTTTGCAGATGACCATAGTGAGTGGAACCTGCCGGCGAGCAGCGGGAGCGCCTCCTGGTCCCAGGACTGTGCAGAGGAGGACGACGACGAGATGGTCACACAGGTACGGGAAACTCCATTGGTCTTCACATCCTGTTCCTCTAATACGGAGTCTTCTGCCGTTTATAAAGTGTGTCATGTGTCAGCGCCCCTTCTCATGTAACATTCCCTGTTCCTTATAATGGGGGGGATCATACCACCCACCTATCCCATGTATCTTGTGTCACCTCTTTTGTACTGTGCAGCTTACCTTGACATTACATTGAGCAGAAGAACCCAATGCCATGCAGAGGCTGCTAAAGCTCACAGATTTTGGGATATATAATATATATGTAGCACAGTGCCGTCTATTGTAGATGTTCACAAACTTCAGGTTGACTTGGACACTTTGAGTGTCTGGGCATCAACTTGGCAAATGAAGTTCAATGTGGAGAAATGTAAAGTCCTGCACTTGGGGTCTAATAACCTAAAGGCCACATATGTCCTCGGGGGAGTAAAACTGGGAGAGTCACTTGTTGAGAAGGATCTGGGGGTACTGGTAGATCACAGGCTAAATAACAGAATGCAATGCCAAGCAGCTGCTTCCAAGGCCACCAAGATACTATCATGCATTAATAGAGGCCTGGAATCACGGGATAGGTAAGTAATTTTGCCTCTTTACAAGGCACTGGAGCGCCCTCACCTGCTGTCCAGTTCTGGGCGCCCATTCATAGAAAGGACGCTCTGACTATAGAAAGGGAGCAGAGGAGCCACCAAACTAATAAGAGGAATGAAGGATCTTAGTTATGAGGAAATATTACAAGAATTAAATCTGTTTAGTCTTGAGAGGAGACGACTGAGGGGGGACATGATTAACTTGTATAAATATTTAAATGGCCAATACAAAAAATATGTCAGGTCAAATCCTCTCTAAAGACAAGGACGAGCTCCCTTCAACTGGAAACAAATAAATTCTCTAAATGACAATCGTTTTTTACCATAAGAACTATAAATCTATGGAATAGCCTCCCACAGAAGATTGTTACAGCACCAACCGCTGACAGCTTCAAAAAAGAATTAGATGCTTATTTAGAAGAAAACAACATTAACAGTTACTATTAGCGGTTATCAGTTAAAAAAAATTAAATAAACTTCCACCTATAAAATAAAAATAACTTCCCCTGCCCCAACACCCTTGGTTGAACTTGATGGACATATGTCTTTTTTTCAGCCGTATTAACTATGTAACCTGTGTCCATAATGAGTATGACTCTTCTATTTGTTTGGCAGGCAGAGGCCATAGAGGGATTCGTGTGTAAACAGGAGGAAGAGGACTCGCATGACCTCCCTATAGGTAAGCCCAACCTGCATGTCAAGTGGAGGAATAGGGTCAGTATCGCCCATTACAGCCAATCACATTGCAGATGAGTTTTTCTAGTTGGGGTAAAATAAAAGAAGGAGGCGCAGGAGAATGCCCCTCGTGGCTCCCGGGGAACTGAAAATGTAGCTCTTCCGCTCCAGACCAGATCCATAAATCTATGAACCACTGGCTCTAATACTACATCAAACCAGACACCAGGGGGCACTGTGACACCATTAGACTGCACAATTCATTAAAGTGGACCAACACCCAGGATTTTGACTATCCTGGGTATTGGTCCACTTCCGCGGGGCACCCCGATCGTGGGTGCCCCGTTATGTGAAACCCCCCAGAAAGCCCCGAAAACTCACCTGACCCCGCTCCCACGTGACTCGCTCGTCCAATCGGCGCCGCCGGACAAGGAGAGGCAGCGCCGGACAAGCTGAGCGCGGACCGCCTCCCACGACTCCCTCTTACAGGGAGCACGCCCGCACCGGCCATTCACAAACGGGTGCGCGCCCTGCTAGAGGGACACGCGGGAGGCGGCGGCGGCCCACGCATGCGCCGCTGGAACGAGGATCAGGTAGGATTTTCGGGGATCTGGGGGGGGTTCACACAGGGAGCTGATCGGTCCGGGACCGATCAGGGGAGGGTGTTGGTCCACTTTAAAGAGGAACATCAGACCTAAAATAAAAAGGGGCTGATTCCCCCCTCCATTGGACTCTACTTAGCTTTTGGATGTTGCCGCTACGGCGATATCTGGCTGATTCAGGACCCGATCCTCACCCCGCCGCGCAGTTAGCCGTCTGTTAATGACAAGCACCATCTTAGCCAGGCTTGTCATTGCCCCACGACGATCTCGAAGGATTTTGGGCGGCACCATTGCATCCCATTCATGAGCACTGCGCAGACATGAGATCAGGGGCCGCGCGCAGTGCCTGATGGGATGCAAGATGGCGCCGCCCGGCGAAAGGTCGACCGGAAACCGAAGGACGCAGAAGACGGCGAGGGGTTTTTAAGCTCCCCCGATGTTCCTCTTTAACAGGTATATCAAGATTATCCATTACTGTCTTACCTTGGTCTGTACCAAAGTCTAATTTACTATCGACTTACTATACACTGATATTCAAAATGTAAATGCAATTTGGCTTTCTCACAAATGAACTGTCCTATATAATCGGGAGCCGATATTCCTCGAATGCCCGAATTGCTGATTTTCTTGTTTGCTTAAATACAGTTTCAGACAAAGAATCTTAAATGACCATCCGGATTGGATGGCTTGACACATGTCAGCATTGGATTGGCTATTTCAAACATACACAGACATATATGGAAGGTATAGCTCGGACATAAAAAACATCTGTTTCTCATCAAGCAGACACAACATTCCATTCTTGGTAATGGTTTAAACCTATGAGGAGGGAGGGGTGAAAACCCCCTAAACACTGACAATGTGAGAGTTGGCATACAGGCAGCTCATAAAATTAATTCTAAGTTTAATATCTAATTTTCCACTTCAGTCTGGACCGAGGTAGATAGTACTAGATACTTTTGGTATATTTTGTTATTAAATTGTACAGTCATTCGCCAGCATGGTGTCCCCTGGTGCCTGTTTTGATGTTGTGTGATGTTTTGTAACATATTATATTGCATACAATTCTGTTTTGTTATAAACTGGGGACTGTTTAGAGCAACATCTAGTGGTAAATGGGTCCATTAGTGGCCCGATGGAACATTGGGGTGGTGCAGATACATTGTGGTCAGGGCCGGCTCCAGGTCTATGTGGGCCCTTGGGCGGCATGGTCCCAGTGGGCCCCTTTGTGGTGAAGAGTCGCGTCACATCACTGAGGAACGTCCCAAAACTGGATGCCCCCCTAAGGATCATGCTATTTGGACCCAAACTCTAGTTTTGGTCTACTTTGAAGCGCACCAAACCCCTGTAAACCTGACCTCGGAGTTCTCTCTGACCTCTAGATCCTCCTGATTTTGGATGCCCCGGTGTGTGACCCCCCCTTTGGTCATTACTTTCCTGGAACTGGTGAATGCGCTGTGGGGTCACCAGTTTGAGTTAAAGGCCCCTGTAAAGCGGACCAAAACTCAGGGGTGGAATTGCTTGCATAGTGGGTATGGCAGCGATCCCAGGGGGTTTCACACAGGAGGGTATCACAGATTGGGATGCTCCAGGAAATCAGCTGGGGGGGGCAACTTAAAAGCAGAACAAAACCCAGCACTTCCTCCCCTAGAATATAAATCGAGATGCCCCATTGTGTGGAGCCCGAGGAGATGTGAGCATCAGCTGTGGCGGTGCCCTCCCAGTTTGCCGCCGGGTCAAGTGCCGTTGCACACCCCGAAGGCCGACCCTGTCATTGAGCCCCCCGGAGGGTAGGTGCCCCCGGCATAGTATAGTCTGACTGTTTATGTTTTTAGATCTACAAGGCAACCAGATTGACCACCACGGCTGCTATCCGAAACCTTTGCCTGGACGGGCAGATCCAGAAGGCGGGGTCACCATAGCTCATCCACCAATCACTAGCGAGAGAAAAGAAGAGGAGCCACCGCAGGTCATTGATTCGCCTGAGCCGCACAGCAGGGTAGGCTGCCCTCCGAATACCAACGCAAGCTCTTCTGATGGTACCACCCGCTCTGCAGAGATGCTGGATGGCACCTCCACCACGATCTACAAATGCGGGTTTTGTAGGCGGGGTTACAGTATTAAGGCGGAGCTTCTCGTACACCTAAGGACGCACAGCTCTTCCCGCCTTTACCGCTGCACTAAGTGTCCGCAGAGCTTCACTGAGAAATCGGCGCTGAGCGTCCACCAGTGGACGTTTCACCAGCGCGGCCCCGTGATAGAGAACAAGCCGTTTTCGTGCGACCAATGCGGCCGATCCTTCACGAAGAAGTCGTCTTTGGTAAAGCACCAGCGTCTCCACACCGGCGCCTTCGCTTGCCCCGACTGCGGCAAATGCCTGTCCGATAAGACGGGGCTGATGCTGCACCGGAGGACTCACACCGGGGAGAAGCCCTTCGCCTGTTCCGAGTGCGGCAAGCGCTTTACCCAGATGTGTCACCTGGTCACCCATCAGAGCGTCCACACGGGGGAGCACCCGTTCACCTGCGCCGAGTGTGGCAAATGCTTCTCCATCCGCTCCGTGCTGGAAGCGCACCTGGCTGTTCACGCCCGCCACAAAACGTGGTCGTGTTCCGATTGCGGCAAGTGTTTTACCCAGAAGTCCGCCCTGGTCACCCACCAGAGAGTGCACAGGAAGCCTCCCACCACCCACTGATTGTGGGAAAAAGGAAAAAATGGGGACTTGCACTACTATACCCTATTTAATCTGTAGAGGTGTCGCTCCCAAAGCTGCAAAAGAGCTCAAAAAATATGTAGGGAGGCAACTCTCAACTCATAAATTGATCAAAAAATACATTTTTATTAATTACATATTCATAATCACTACATACAATACACTCAACATATTAAAATCCCTTAAAAAACACAAAAATCAAACAATAACACACAGGACAAACCAACATAAAGGTGTGTAGGTGATGGGGAGAGTCTCACCACACTAACTGATATCAAATGCCTAAATATATATATGTGCTAAATCATTCAACAAAGTGTTCCAACAGTGCAACTGAGCATGTGCAAATCCTGCCTATGATCCGGATCACTATAAAATCTATTTATTTATATAATGCAAGTGCTACCAATCAAACAATCAATTAAGAAATAATATTCCCAACCATAACAACTCATAAACATATCAATCTACTCTATTCACCAATGAAAATATAATCACCTGTATATATTATTAGGCATCCCAAAGGGGAACCACTGATCACAATACCAATCAAAAAATAATATCACAAGTCTATCACAAAAAACATCACCAAGGTATCATGAAAATAACGTGTGAAGTCTCCCCACCGCCTACCGCAGCAGGAGCCACGCGTTCCGTTGGCACATCACCCACTTCATCGGGCCCTGATGAAGTGGGTGATGTGCCCACGGAACGCATGGCTCCTGCACATGCTCAGTTGCACTGTTGGAACACTTTGTTGAATGATTTAGCACATATATATCTAGGAATTTGATATCAATTAGTGTGGTGAGACTCTCCCCATCGCCTATACACCTTTATGTTGGTTTGTCCTGTGTATTATTGTCCGATTTATGTGTTTTTTAAGGGATTTTAATATGTTGAGTGTATTGTATGTAGTGATTATAAATATGTAATTAATAAAAAAAAAAATTTTTGATCAATTTATGAGTTGAGAGTTGCCTCCTTACATGCTTTTTTTGTTACCTTCTGATTGTGAGCACTCACTGTGAAACTGACAGCTGGGCGGGGGGGCAGGAACCCCAAAGTGCCTGCTGGAAAAAAACTAAAGGATCGGGCTTACCCCACTCCACCTGCTTTGCCTTGCCCCCATTCCGTTCTGGTATCCACAACCCAACCTCACATCTCTGTCCAAAATCCTCCTGTCAGGGAACCGCGGGTCACAAGAACCCACTATCAATCAGGGACCTCCGGACACGCAACCCACTTTCCCCAACCCCCGTCCATTTGACTACCAGGCCCAAAGCTTGCGGGCGCAGATTCTAAGGCAAAAAGATTGCTCAAGTTAAATAAAGGTTTTAATGCAATGAGCGCACACTAGGCAGTGATAACAAACATTTGGCTATAATGGAATATGAATGAATACAAATGCTGTTCTGAGCAGTGGGTTACAGGTTACAGTAAGTTACACAGAGATATATAATAGTCAGTTACCTTAAGGAGCAGTTGCAGAGTAGTGATGATGATGAGCTCCCACAAGGGGTATGTCAAGAGCTTACAGATGGTTTGGGCACCTCCAGCATGCTGCAGTGTGACCCCTATCCAGAGAATGACCCTCGCCTGGCCCAGGGTTACCCCCTTTATGCCTCTGGATCCTTTCACTCCCTCCCTTCTGTGGGCCGGATTGTCACCTCCCACCGTTGGGTAGGCTGCTTTAGCCCCTAAAACCCTTTAGGGGTTATAACTTTGAGCAGGGGGGGTCGTATGGCTCTGGATATGGCACCAAAAGATTGGGCTAGATGTCGGGCATCCGATGAGTCCAAAAATGAGATCCCTAAATGGGTCAAAACCTTAGATCTCCATTTCTCTAGGTTTCCCTTGTCGCAGGGCCTGGAGAAACCTACCTCCTACGTGCCAAAACAAAAGCCCTACCCACAACCTAGCCCCATCTGAAACCCCTTTGACGCCATCATGTCACAAGGGACTGCCGACATGTTATAGGAGCCACCTAACATGGATGTGAGGGCTTTGGTACAAGGTCTGTTTCTTTACCTGAACCCCCAACACAAAGGTCCTACCTGCAACCTAGCCCCGTCCGAAACCCCTTCGACGCCATCATGTCACAAGGGGCTGGCGACATGCTATAGGAGCCACTTAACATGGATGTGAGGGCTTTAGTGCAAGGTCGGTTTCGGCACGTGAACCCCAAAACCCCCAACATAAAAGTCCTACCCATAATCTAGCCCCATCTGAAATCTCCTTTGACTCCATGTCACAAGGGGCTGCCGACATGATATAGGAGCCACCTAACATGGATGTGGAGGCTTTGGTGCAAGGTTGGTTTCTACACCTGAACCCTAAAACCCACAATGTTCTGCCCACAACTCATCCCTTGGGGGGGCTTAACTGCTGTACCCACAATCCAACCTACAAATGTGAATGCAATGTGGTAACCCGGCATGGATCGTGCCTGATTGAGAAAACCAAGGGAGAAATAGACACCTTCCAGCACTTTTCCATACACTTTATCACTATATATATATATATATATATATATATATATATATATATATAAACATTACCAGTTTGGGCACATGAGCCATCTAACCATGAGACACAAGCAGGAGAGGAACCTTTATCTCTGACGTTGGGATCTGTTGATGTGATTTGTTTATTTTGCTTTTCAACCATTCTGGAGGTTTTATTACTCAAACCACTCTGTAGTTATTACTAGGTGGGGAGGGGGGAAGTGAATAGAAGAGGACACATTTGGGGGGTTATCACCAGTGACCCGGCATCTGTCTGTGAGATGAAGGTGAAACTCAGGTGGGAGGGAAGACGAGAAATAAGTGGTTTACACTAAGCAGGCAGGTCAGCCAAGGTCCATATAGATCATATAATTATATTGATAAGGAAACCGTGGGCAGACCCGTTTTGCTCTCTACGGTTCAGAGAGATTTCTCTGGTTTCGTTTGGTCTTCCAAAATAATCTAAGGAAGTGAAATATACGAAGACATAACAGTATGTGCTCGATGCTACACGGGAAAGCGCTTTCTGCTGCTCCGCCCAATGACACTTTATTTTTATATCGAAGTAAAAAAACACAGCACACGTCAACTATTGGACATCATCATATAAGGGATAATCTAATTACTGGCTCAATGATTGGTCATCACAGCCAAATATCATATTCTTAAGAATGTTAGGGACGTTCAGGGGGGTCCGTACATAATAAGGTGTGTCCAGCTCCCCAGCGTCATCTTGTTCACAGTAATGTGTTAAAGTGGACCAACACCCAGGATTTTCACTATCCTGGGTTTTGGTCCACTTCGGTGGGGCACCCCGATCTGTATGAAACCCCCCAGAACACCCGGAAACACTCACCTCACCACGCTCCTACGCGGGCGCTTGTCCAATCAGAGCGCTCAGAGCCGCTGTGGTATGCACGTACAAGCGGCGTCCAACCACAGCAACTCTGAGCGCTGGAGGCCGCGTCTCGCGCTTCCCTCTAACGGAGCGCACCCGTGCCGGCCATTCACAGACGGCCGGCGCAGGTGCGCGCCCTGGTAGAGGAACGGGGTTAAGGTAAGGTTCTGGGATTCCTGGGGGGTTTCACCCCGCGGGACATCCCGATTTCGGATGCCCCGCGGGGAGCGATCTGATCGGCCCGGGTGTTGGTCCACTTTAATAGCAGCGTGCTTCATCAACTTTATTGCTCTAATTCAGCACAAGCAAAGGAAAGAATGTAAAAAAAATAGGAATATGAAATCAAGTGGTGTAAATAGAGGCAGGGATTGTTCACATATATATTCATTTTTATTGATTCTGACCTCCATGCATCACAATATTTATATAAGCCATCTAACCTGTATGTGAGGGCTTTAGTGCAAAGTCTGTTTCTGCACCTGAACCCTAAAACCCACAATGCCCACAACCCATCCCTTGCCAAAATCCTCCTCGAGTCCTCAATGTCGCAAGACAGGACGTGTTGCAAACTTTACCTAAACCGCTCAGATTGTTTTCAATAGGTAGTGGGATCCCCTGCACCTTTGGGGCGGCACCCACACCCCAACCCTAGCCATTCTGATGCTGGGGCGAGAGTGCGTGCAGACGCTGCGAATGTGGCCGCTCTCGCTCCTCATTGAAATCAATCGGAGCCCTTTGCTGAAGGATGTAAACAAGGCAAATGGCTCTGATTGGATGAGAGCCCGCACATGCGCTGTCGGACTGGTTAGTTTCACTGGGGGTTTCACATTGTGTTCCTGGGGCATCCCAAATAGGCAAAGAACAAAACACAGTAAAGTCACAATCCCTGGTTTTGTTCGGCTTTAATCAAACATCGTGTCCGCAGGAAGTGAGGCCGTATCCCCCAACAATGGGGTCTTGGCCGCTGCTGCTCAACCCAGAGCCCAAAATAAGAGTTGTGCCCGGAGCCGGCCCTGGATGAGAATAACTCCCCAGGCTGTGATGACACTGGATACACAATTACTGGTTTTGTATGCTTGTTAATAAAGCATTGTTTATTTTGAATAAGGTCTGTTTTTATTTATGCACCAGAACCAAAGTTTGAGTGTACCTTGCAATGCCACTTCCTGTCCGTGCAGTACTTCGTATTGCAATGCTATGTGCCAGGGAGCCATGACACTGGCAGGGAGACTAAGCACTACATCACCGATCAAGGAGGCAGGACTGAGCACAGCAACACAGAAGCAACTGAGTCCAGGGCTGTCAGGTATGTGTAGTTAATTGTAAGGGCACCACTCAAGTAATATAGTCCTCCGGTAGGTGCACCATGAATTCCACGAAAATAACAATTCACAAGGAACATGGAATTCAAAAGAAAGCGGGCACTCCACCAAGCTCATAAAAAAGTATATAAATAGTTTTATTATATGTCGCTATTAATCATAAAAATAACATACAAACACAAATACACAGGACATTTAAAAAACCAAATTATGACCACTGGGTAAAGATAAAGGATTATAGTAAAACAATAAGCAACAATCCAAACAATGGATTATTCCAATACACAACCAAATGTATCTATATATCCGTGCATACTAAATACAAGTACTGACGGAAGAGTACACTACAACACTTCTATAACAAATAAGATTCACAATAAATATGCAAGATAACCTCTACTACACCTTTAACAATAAATGTAACCCTCGTGTATAAATATATAACAGTGCCAGATCCCTAAGGTGTTTAATTACATAGATAAATAAAAATAACCCTAATAATTAATGAAAAGCTAAAGTGCTAAGTGCAAAAAACCAGACCAACACTGGTATGTGTAAAAAGCTTAAGAGGCCGATTCATTAATAGCGCCAGGTAGCGACAGATGAGCGACTGTAGCGTGATTTTTACAGCGCCAGCCAGTATTCGCTGTGCTTGGCCGGCGTTTGCTTGATGACAGCGACTCAGTCGGTGTGCGGTAATGTTGAATACGGGCTTAGGGGTCGCTGTTTCACAGGTTCAGCGTTGTATGTGAGCGCCTGACAACGAATGGCCAGAGCGAACGGCTTGCTTCATATTCATTAAAAAATGACGCTCCGAATTTGCCGGCGCTGTCCATTCCTTGTTTAAACCCCAGAGCGCTGGCGGCGATGGGTGTTAACTAGTTTTTAACCCCTAAACAACCATATTTTTGGATTGTAACGTTATACATGTTTTTGGAATCATTTTGTAATATGAATATATTAATATCAGACCTGTTAGATCAATTCTGCACAAATTTTTTTGTTTAATTTTTTTTACTTTAAAATAAAACCGAACATTGCAGAAGTGGTCTCAGAATTTTTGACATTAAAAAAAAAAAAAAAATACCAATTAATTATGATTAATTAAACATTGCTCCATTGAAATGCATTGGACAATGCCAGGGAGCGACAGCTCATACCTGGCGCTGTGAGGGAATTTGCAGCGGCGCTGTTCGTTCCAGGCGGCTTCATGATGAATCCCGCGCTAGCCGTCGCTCTCGCCGGCGCTAGCCTCATTTAGCTTGATAAATGCGTCATTGTGACCGCCGCCGGGCGTACTTGAGTCGGTAGCCGCCGATAGCTGGCGGTACCTGGCGCTCGTCAGACACTACCTGGCGCTAGCCCGTGATAAATAAGGCCCTAAGATTGATTTTCAATGCAAGATAATTGTGGAACAAGGGCTTGCAAAACAAACATCACAAAGAAGTAAATAAAGATCAAATACCGCCATATACTGATAAATGCTCCCCGAGTGGTCACACTGCTGCCCCCGCGCGCTCCGCCGTGCGCCCACAGCTTCAGAGGGGGTCTGGAAATCTGCAGAGCTGTCAGGGCAGGGGTCCAGAAATCTGGTGCCGGGGTCCGCATTCGGACCCCGGTCCGCCAGTTGAGTATCGCTGGTCTAGAGGCACGAAGGGCTCTAGGGGCCTTGCTGTGGGTCGTTTAGTGACACAAGCTTGGCTACAATTATAGCCATATATCGCCGTACGTTGCACCGCGCTTTTAGCCGGGGTGAATCTAGGAAGAAAAAGCACAGTTACCAAACCATAAAAGCAAAAAACTACCTGGACCTATGCAGCAATAAGGACACAAAAGGAACACTGTCAGGGGTGTGGCACTGATTTTAAACACTTTATTCCTATCGGGTTTAAACCGGACCTTCACCCTAAAAGCCTATCTTATATGTTTCCCCCCTGTACATACAGATTGCTCACATTAATCCGGACTTTCATCCTGAATAAGAGCCTATCTTGTATGTTTCCCCCTGTACCTACAGATTGCCCACATTAATCCGGACCTTCACCCTGAATAAGAGCCTATCTTGTATGTTTCCCCCCTGTACATACAAATTGCTCACATTAATCCGGACCTTTACCCTGAAAAAGAGCCTATCTTGTATGTTTCCCACACCCTGAACAGATTGCCCACATTAAAAAACATCCTACCTGCATCTACTGCATTTTCTGAGCCTTTAAACATCCAAGATGGCGGCCCATGGAGTATCAGGCCGTCTGCAATCAGGAAGTGTCTTCTGACTGTGCCACTCTGCATTCTGGACTTGCTGACCCCAGCTCTGCTCTGTCTGTGCACAGCTATAACCCCGCCCCCCCCTGTACTTTTGCACCCTCGCCTCAGTGGGTGATGCTACTGAGCCAAGATGCCGGCACCCGTATCCTAGTGTGCTGAACAGAGTTTCAGGCCAGTGGGGGAAAGAATAAAAAGTAATTGACTAAAACCTTTAAATATATTGATTTTAGATGCTGGCGAATCGTTTTTAAGGGTTTGTGCTGAAGGTCCGCTTTAATGGGATGAATATTAACCCTTTAGTAAGCCACCCCAGGAAATAAGTGCATGAATGTTCTCCGATTCCATAAATAAAAATCGTTATGGCCAAAACCCATCATCATTGAAATTGTATATATTTTATTATATATTAATATCTTTTTCCAGTTTTAGTTCTATAAAGTGGACCAAAACCCAGCTGGATTGTTTCCTTTCCCCCGGGATATCCTAAGTCGGGATCCCCCGCTGTGTGAAAGCCCCCAGGTTCACTTACCTTTCTTCCTGGTCCAACAGCATATGCGCGGGCCGCACCCCAGCTATCTATCTAGCAGGGCGCGTGCCCGTACCAGGCATTTGTGAATGGCCGACGCGGACACATCCCTGTTAGAGGGAATCGGGGGATGCGGCCGCCAGCGCGCTCCGAGCACACTGATTGGACGAGCGGCTGTGCATGCGCCGTAGAACCGGGAAAGGTGAGTTACTGCGGGCGATCTGGAGGGTTTCACACAGCGGGGCATCCCAGTTGGGGTGCCCAGGAGGGAAAGGACCAAAGCCCAGGATAGTCAAAATCCTGGGTTTTGGTCCACTTTAAGATCCATTTTTTGGGGTCAAAGTAAAACGAAATGATCGTAAGCGATCAAATGCTCGTGTTAAAGATCTGGTGATTGCGGTGTGCATTGTGGTGTGCATTGCGGTGTGGATTGCGGTGTGCATTGCGGTGTGGATTGCGGTGTGGATTGCGGTGTGGATTGCGGTGTGCATTGTGGTGTGCATTGCGGTGTGGATTGTGGTGTGGATTGCGGTGTGCATTGTGGTGTGCATTGCGGTGTGGATTGCGGTGTGCATTGTGGTGTGCATTGCGGTGTGGATTGCGGTGTGCATTGCGGTGTGGATTGCGGTGTGGATTGCGGTGTGGATTGCGGTGTGGATTGTGGTGTGGATTGCGGTGTACATTGCGGTGTGGATTGCGGTGTGCATTGCGGTGTGGATTGTGGTGTGCATTGCGGTGTGGATTGCGGTGTGCATTGTGGTGTGCATTGTGGTGTGCATTGCGGTGTGGATTGCGGTGTGCATTGCGGTGTGGATTGCGGTGTGCATTGCGGTGTGGATTGCGGTGTGCATTGCGGTGTGGATTGCGGTGTGGATTGCGGTGTGCATTGCGGTGTGGATTGCGGTGTGCATTGCGGTGTGCATTGCGGTGTGGATTGCGGTGTGCATTGCGGTGTGCATTATGGTGTGCATTGCGGTGTGCATTGTGGTGTGCATTGCGGTGTGGATTGCGGTGTGCATTGCGGTGTGGATTGCGGTGTGCATTGCGGTGTGCATTGCGGTGTGGATTGCGGTGTGCATTGCGGTGTGCATTATGGTGTGCATTGCGGTGTGCATTGCGGTGTGCATTGTGGTGTGGATTGCGGTGTGCATTGCGGTGTGGATTGCGGTGTGCATTGCGGTGTGGATTGCGGTGTGGATTGCGGTGTGCATTGCGGTGTGGATTGCGGTGTGCATTGTGGTGTGGATTGCGGTGTGGATTGCCGTGTGCATTGCGGTGTGCATTGCGGTGTGCATTGCGGTGTGGATTGCGGTGTGCATTGCGGTGTGGATTGCGGTGTGGATTGCGGTGTGCATTGCGGTGTGCATTATGGTGTGCATTGCGGTGTGGATTGCGGTGTGCATTGCGGTGTGCATTATGGTGTGCATTGCGGTGTGGATTGCGGTGTGCATTGTGGTGTGCATTGTGGTGTGCATTGTGGTGTGGATTGCGGTGTGCATTGCGGTTTGGATTGCGGTGTGCATTGTGGTGTGCATTGCGGTGTGCATTGTGGTGTGGATTGCTGTGTGCATTGTGGTGTGCATTGTGGTGTGGATTGCGGTGTGGATTGTGGTGTGCATTGTGGTGTGCATTGCGGTGTGGATTGCGGTGTGGATTGCGGTGTGCATTGCGGTGTGCATTGTGGTGTGGATTGCGGTGTGCATTGCGGTGTGCATTGTGGTGTGGATTGCGGTGTGCATTGTGGTGTGGATTGCGGTGTGGATTGCGGTGTGCATTGCGGTGTGCATTGTGGTGTGCATTGTGGTGTGGATTGCGGTGTGCATTGCGGTGTGGATTGCTGTGTGCATTGCGGTGTGGATTGCGGTGTGCATTGTGGTGTGGATTGTGGTGTGCATTGTGGTGTGCATTGTGGTGTGGATTGCGGTGTGTATTGTGGTGTGGATTGCGGTGTGCATTGTGGTGTGGATTGCGGTGTGGATTGTGGTGTGCATTGCGGTGTGGATTGCGGTGTGCATTGCGGTGTGCATTGTGGTGTGGATTGCTGTGTGCATTGTGGTGTGCATTGTGGTGTGGATTGCGGTGTGCATTGCGGTGTGGATTGCGGTGTGCATTGCGGTGTGCATTGTGGTGTGGATTGCTGTGTGCATTGCGGTGTGCATTGTGGTGTGGATTGTGGTGTGCATTGTGGTGTGGATTGCGGTGTGCATTGTGGTGTGCATTGTGGTGTGCATTGTGGTGTGGATTGCGGTGTGGATTGCGGTGTGCATTGCGGTGTGGATTGCGGTGTGGATTGTGGTGTGCATTGCGGTGTGCATTGTGGTGTGCATTGCGGTGTGGATTGCGGTGTGGATTGCGGTGTGGATTGCGGTGTGCATTGCGGTGTGCATTGCGATGTGGATTGCAGTGTGGATTGCGGTGTGCATTGCGGTGTAGATTGCGGTTTGGATTGCGGTGTGCATTGCGGTGTGCATTGTGGTGTGCATTGCGGTGTAGATTGCGGTGTAGATTGCGGTGTGCATTGCGGTGTGCATTGCGGTGTGCATTGCGGTGCGCATTGCGGTGCGCATTGAGGTGTGGATTGCGGTGTGCATTGCGGTGTGCATTGCGGTGTGGATTGCGGTGTGCATTGTGGTGTGCATTGCGGTGTGCATTGCGGTGTGGATTGCCGTGTGCATTGCGGTGTGGATTGCCGTGTGCATTGCGGTGTGGATTGTGGTGTGGATAGCCGTGTGCATTGCGGTGTGGATTGCGGTGTGCATTGCGGTGTGGATTGCGGTGTGGATTGCGGTGTGCATTGCGGTGTGCATTGTGGTGTGGATTGCGGTGTGCATTGCGGTGTGGATTGCGGTGTGCATTGCGGTGTGGATTGCGGTGTGCATTGCGGTGTGGATTGCGGTGTGGATTGCGGTGTGCATTGCGGTGTTCATTGTGGTGTGCATTGTGGTGTGGATTGCGGTGTGCATTGCGGTGTGGATTGCGGTGTGCATTGTGGTGTGCATTGCGGTGTGCATTGTGGTGTGGATTGCTGTGTGCATTGTGGTGTGCATTGTGGTGTGGATTGCGGTGTGGATTGTGGTGTGCATTGTGGTGTGCATTGCGGTGTGGATTGCTGTGTGCATTGCTGTGTGGATTGCGGTGTGCATTGCGGTGTGCATTGTGGTGTGGATTGCAGTGTGCATTGTGGTGTGGATTGCGGTGTGCATTATGGTGTGCATTGCGGTGTGGATTGCGGTGTGCATTGCGGTGTGGATTGCGGTGTGCATTGTGGTGTGCATTGTGGTGTGGATTGCGGTGTGCATTGCGGTGTGGATTGCGGTTTGGATTGCGGTGTGCATTGTGGTGTGCATTGCGGTGTGCATTGTGGTGTGGATTGCTGTGTGCATTGTGGTGTGCATTGTGGTGTGCATTGCGGTGTGGATTGTGGTGTGCATTGTGGTGTGCATTGCGGTGTGGATTGTGGTGTGCATTGTGGTGTGCATTGCGGTGTGGATTGCGGTGTGCATTGCGGTGTGGATTGCGGTGTGGATTGCGGTGTGCATTGCGGTGTGGATTGCGGTGTGCATTGCTGTGTGCATTGCGGTGTGGATTGCGGTGTGGATTGCGGTGTGCATTGCGGTGTGGATTGCGGTGTGCATTGCGGTGTGCATTGTGGTGTGGATTGCGGTGTGGATTGCGGTGTGGATTGTGGTGTGCATTGCGGTGTGCATTGTGGTGTGGATTGCTGTGTGCATTGTGGTGTGCATTGTGGTGTGGATTGCGGTGTGGATTGTGGTGTGCATTGTGGTGTGCATTGCGGTGTGGATTGCGGTGTGCATTGCGGTGTGGATTGCGGTGTGCATTGTGGTGTGCATTGTGGTGTGGATTGCGGTGTGCATTGCGGTGTGGATTGCGGTTTGGATTGCGGTGTGCATTGTGGTGTGCATTGCGGTGTGCATTGTGGTGTGGATTGCTGTGTGCATTGTGGTGTGCATTGTGGTGTGCATTGCGGTGTGGATTGTGGTGTGCATTGTGGTGTGCATTGCGGTGTGGATTGTGGTGTGCATTGTGGTGTGCATTGCGGTGTGGATTGCGGTGTGCATTGCGGTGTGGATTGCGGTGTGGATTGCGGTGTGCATTGCGGTGTGCATTGTGGTGTGCATTGTGGTGTGCATTGCGGTGTGGATTGCGGTGTGGATTGCGGTGTGCATTGCGGTGTGCATTGTGGTGTGGATTGCTGTGTGCATTGTGGTGTGGATTGCGGTGTGCATTGCGGTGTGCATTGTGGTGTGGATTGCGGTGTGCATTGTGGTGTGGATTGCGGTGTGCATTGCGGTGTGCATTGTGGTGTGGATTGCGGTGTGCATTGTGGTGTGGATTGCGGTGTGGATTGTGGTGTGCATTGTGGTGTGCATTGTGATGTGGATTGCGGTGTGGATTGCGGTGTGCATTGTGGTGTGGATTGCGGTGTGCATTGTGGTGTGCATTGCGGTGTGCATTGTGGTGTGGATTGTGGTGTGTATTGTGGTGTGGATTGCGGTGTGCATTGTGGTGTGGATTGCGGTGTGCATTGTGGTGTGCATTGCGGTGTGGATTGCGGTGTGCATTGTGGTGTGGATTGCGGTGTGCATTGTGGTGTGCATTGCGGTGTGGATTGCGGTGTGGATTGCGGTGTGCATTGCGGTGTGGATTGCGGTGTGGATTGCGGTGTGGATTGCGGTGTGCATTGTGGTGTGGATTGCGGTGTGCATTGTGGTGTGCATTGCGGTGTGCATTGCGTTGTGGATTGCTGTGTGCATTGTGGTGTGCATTGTGGTGTGGATTGCGGTGTGGATTGCGGTGTGGATTGTGGTGTGCATTGCTGTGTGCATTGCTGTGTGGATTGCGGTGTGCATTGCGGTGTGCATTGTGGTGTGGATTGCAGTGTGCATTGTGGTGTGGATTGCGGTGTGCATTATGGTGTGCATTGCGGTGTGGATTGCGGTGTGCATTGCGGTGTGGATTGCGGTGTGCATTGTGGTGTGCATTGTGGTGTGGATTGCGGTGTGCATTGCGGTGTGGATTGCGGTGTGGATTGCGGTGTGGATTGCGGTGTGCATTGCGGTGTGGATTGCGGTGTGCATTATGGTGTGCATTGCGGTGTGGATTGCGGTGTGCATTATGGTGTGCATTGCGGTGTGGATTGCGGTGTGCATTGCGGTGTGGATTGCGGTGTGCATTGCGGTGTGGATTGCTGTGTGCATTATGGTGTGCATTGCGGTGTGGATTGTGGTGTGCATTGCGGTGTGCATTGCGGTGTGGATTGCGGTGTGGATTGTGTTGTGCATTGCGGTGTGCATTGCGGTGTGGATTGCGGTGTGCATTGCGGTGTGCATTGCGGTGTGGATTGCGGTGTGCATTGCGGTGTGCATTGCGGTGTGCATTGTGGTGTGGATTGCGGTGTGCATTGTGGTGTGCATTGCGGTGTGGATTGCGGTGTGGATTGCGGTGTGCATTGCGGTGTGGATTGCGGTGTGGATTGCGGTGTGGATTGCGGTGTGCATTGTGGTGTGGATTGCGGTGTGCATTGTGGTGTGCATTGCGGTGTGCATTGCGTTGTGGATTGCTGTGTGCATTGTGGTGTGCATTGTGGTGTGGATTGCGGTGTGGATTGCGGTGTGGATTGTGGTGTGCATTGCTGTGTGCATTGCTGTGTGGATTGCGGTGTGCATTGCGGTGTGCATTGTGGTGTGGATTGCAGTGTGCATTGTGGTGTGGATTGCGGTGTGCATTATGGTGTGCATTGCGGTGTGGATTGCGGTGTGCATTGCGGTGTGGATTGCGGTGTGCATTGCGGTGTGCATTGTGGTGTGCATTGCGGTGTGGATTGCGGTGTGGATTGCGGTGTGCATTGCGGTGTGGATTGCGGTGTGGATTGCGGTGTGGATTGCGGTGTGCATTGTGGTGTGGATTGCGGTGTGCATTGTGGTGTGCATTGCGGTGTGCATTGCGTTGTGGATTGCTGTGTGCATTGTGGTGTGCATTGTGGTGTGGATTGCGGTGTGGATTGCGGTGTGGATTGTGGTGTGCATTGCTGTGTGCATTGCTGTGTGGATTGCGGTGTGCATTGCGGTGTGCATTGTGGTGTGGATTGCAGTGTGCATTGTGGTGTGGATTGCGGTGTGCATTATGGTGTGCATTGCGGTGTGGATTGCGGTGTGCATTGCGGTGTGGATTGCGGTGTGCATTGTGGTGTGCATTGTGGTGTGGATTGCGGTGTGCATTGCGGTGTGGATTGCGGTGTGGATTGCGGTGTGGATTGCGGTGTGCATTGCGGTGTGGATTGCGGTGTGCATTATGGTGTGCATTGCGGTGTGGATTGCGGTGTGCATTATGGTGTGCATTGCGGTGTGGATTGCGGTGTGCATTGCGGTGTGGATTGCGGTGTGCATTGCGGTGTGGATTGCTGTGTGCATTATGGTGTGCATTGCGGTGTGGATTGTGGTGTGCATTGCGGTGTGCATTGCGGTGTGGATTGCGGTGTGGATTGTGTTGTGCATTGCGGTGTGCATTGCGGTGTGGATTGCGGTGTGCATTGCGGTGTGCATTGCGGTGTGGATTGCGGTGTGCATTGCGGTGTGCATTGCGGTGTGCATTGCGGTGTGGATTGTGGTGTACATTGCGGTGTGCATTGCGGTGTGGATTGCGGTGTGCATTGCGGTGTGCATTGCGGTGTGCATTGCGGTGTGGATTGTGGTGTACATTGCGGTGTGCATTGCGGTGTGCATTGCGGTGTGGATTGTGGTGTACATTGCGGTGTGCATTGCGGTGTGGATTGCGGTGTGCATTGCGGTGTGCATTGCGGTGTGCATTGCGGTGTGGATTGTGGTGTACATTGCGGTGTGCATTGCGGTGTGCATTGCGGTGTGCATTGCGGTGTGCATTGCGGTGTGCATTGCGGTGTGGATTGTGGTGTACATTGCGGTGTGCATTGCGGTGTGGATTGCGGTGTGCATTGTGGTGTACATTGCGGTGTGCATTGCGGTGTGGATTGCGGTGTGCATTGCGGTGTGGATTGCGGTGTGCATTGCGGTGTGCATTGTGGTGTGCATTGCGGTGTGGATTGCGGTGTGCATTGTGGTGTACATTGCGGTGTGCATTGCGGTGTGGATTGCGGTGTGCATTGCGGTGTGCATTGCGGTGTGGATTGTGGTGTGCATTGTGGTGTGGATTGCGGTGTGCTTTGCGTTGTGGATTGCGGTGTGCATTGCGGTGTGGATTGCGGTGTGGATTGCGGTGTGCATTGCGGTGTGGATTGCGGTGTGGATTGTGGTGTGCATTGTGGTGTGCATTGCGGTGTGGATTGCGGTGTGGATTGCGGTGTGCATTGCAGTGTGCATTGCGGTGTGGATTGCGGTGTGGATTGCGGTGTGCATTGCGGTGTGGATTGCGGTGTGCATTGTGGTGTGCATTGTGGTGTGGATTGCGGTGTGCATTGCGGTGTGGATTGCGGTGTGCATTGTGGTGTGCATTGTGGTGTGCATTGTGGTGTGGATTGTGGTGTACATTGCGGTTTGCATTGCGGTTTGCATTGCGGTGTGGATTGCGGTGTGGATTGTGGTGTGCATTGCGGTGTGCATTGCGGTGTGGATTGCGGTGTGCATTGCGGTGTGCATTGTGGTGTGCATTGCGGTGTGCATTGCGGTGTGGATTGCGGTGTGCATTGCGGTGTGGATTGCGGTGTGGATTGCGGTGTGGATTGCGGTGTGCATTGAGGTGTGGATTGCGGTGTGCATTATGGTGTGCATTGCGGTGTGGATTGCGGTGTGCATTATGGTGTGCATTGCGGTGTGGATTGCGGTGTGCATTGCGGTGTGGATTGCGGTGTGCATTGCGGTGTGGATTGCGGTGTGCATTATGGTGTGCATTGCGGTGTGGATTGTGGTGTGCATTGCGGTGTGCATTGCGGTGTGGATTGCGGTGTGCATTGCGGTGTGCATTGCGGTGTGGATTGCGGTGTGCATTGCGGTGTGCATTGCGGTGTGCATTGCGGTGTGGATTGTGGTGTACATTGCGGTGTGCATTGCGGTGTGGATTGCGGTGTGCATTGCGGTGTGCATTGCGGTGTGCATTGCGGTGTGGATTGTGGTGTACATTGCGGTGTGCATTGCGGTGTGGATTGCGGTGTGCATTGTGGTGTACATTGCGGTGTGCATTGCGGTGTGGATTGCGGTGTGCATTGCGGTGTGGATTGCGGTGTGCATTGCGGTGTGGATTGCGGTGTGCATTGCGGTGTGCATTGCGGTGTGCATTGCGGTGTGGATTGTGGTGTACATTGCGGTGTGCATTGCGGTGTGGATTGCGGTGTGCATTGTGGTGTACATTGCGGTGTGCATTGCGGTGTGGATTGCGGTGTGCATTGCGGTGTGGATTGCGGTGTGCATTGCGGTGTGCATTGCGGTGTGCATTGCGGTGTGGATTGTGGTGTACATTGCGGTGTGCATTGCGGTGTGGATTGCGGTGTGCATTGTGGTGTACATTGCGGTGTGCATTGCGGTGTGCATTGCGGTGTGCATTGCGGTGTGGATTGCGGTGTGCATTGCGGTGTGGATTGTGGTGTGCATTATGGTGTGGATTGCGGTGTGCTTTGCGGTGTGGATTGCGGTGTGCATTGCGGTGTGGATTGCGGTGTGGATTGTGGTGTGCATTGTGGTGTGCATTGCGGTGTGGATTGCGGTGTGGATTGCGGTGTGGATTGCGGTGTGCATTGCGGTGTGGATTGCGGTGTGGATTGCGGTGTGGATTGCGGTGTGGATTGCGGTGTGCATTGCGGTTTGTATTGTGGTGTGCATTGTGGTGTGCATTGCGGTTTGCATTGCGGTGTGGATTGCGGTGTGCATTGCGGTGTGGATTGCGGTGTGCATTGCGGTGTGCATTATGGTGTGCATTGCGGTGTGGATTGCGGTGTGCATTATGGTGTGCATTGCGGTGTGGATTGTGGTGTGCATTGCGGTGTGGATTGCGGTGTGGATTGTGTTGTGCATTGCGGTGTGCATTGCGGTGTGCATTGCAGTGTGCATTGCGGTGTGGATTGCGGTGTGGATTGCGGTGTGGATTGCGGTGTGCATTGCGGTTTGCATTGTGGTGTGCATTGCGGTGTGGATTGCGGTGTGCATTGCGGTGTGGATTGCGGTGTGCATTATGGTGTGCATTGCGGTGTGGATTGCGGTGTGCATTGCGGTGTGGATTGCGGTGTGGATTGCGGTGTGCATTATGGTGTGCATTGCGGTGTGGATTGTGGTGTGCATTGCGGTGTGCATTGCAGTGTGGATTGCGGTGTGGATTGTGTTGTGCATTGCGGTGTGCATTGCGGTGTGCATTGCAGTGTGCATTGCGGTGTGGATTGCGGTGTGGATTGCGGTGTGGATTGCGGTGTGGATTGCGGTGTGCATTGCGGTGTGCATTGCGGTGTGGATTGCGGTGTGCATTGCGGTGTGGATTGCGGTGTGGATTGTGGTGTGCATTATGGTGTGCATTGCGGTGTGGATTGCGGTGTGGATTGCGGTGTGCATTGCAGTGTGCATTGCGGTGTGGATTGCGGTGTGGATTGCGGTGTGGATTGCGGTGTGGATTGCGGTGTGCATTGCGGTTTGTATTGTGGTGTGCATTGTGGTGTGCATTGCGGTTTGCATTGCGGTGTGGATTGCGGTGTGCATTGCGGTGTGGATTGCGGTGTGCATTGCGGTGTGCATTATGGTGTGCATTGCGGTGTGCATTGCGGTGTGGATTGCGGTGTGGATTGCGGTGTGCATTATGGTGTGCATTGCGGTGTGGATTGTGGTGTGCATTGTGGTGTGCATTGCGGTGTGGATTGCGGTGTGGATTGTGTTGTGCATTGCGGTGTGCATTGCGGTGTGGATTGCGGTGTGGATTGGGGTGTGCATTGCGGTGTGCATTGCGGTGTGGATTGCGGTGTGGATTGCGGTGTGGATTGCGGTGTGCATTGCGGTTTGCATTGTGGTGTGCATTGCGGTGTGGATTGCGGTGTGCATTGTGGTGTGGATTGCGGTGTGCATTGCGGTGTGGATTGCGGTGTACATTGCGGTGTGGATTGCGGTGTGCATTGCGGTGTGCATTATGGTGTGCATTGCGGTGTGGATTGCGGTGTGCATTGTGGTGTACATTGCGCTGTGCATTGCGGTGTGGATTGCGGTGTGCTTTGCGGTGTACATTGCGGTGTGGATTGCGGTGTGCATTGCGGTGTGCATTATGGTGTGCATTGCGGTGTGGATTGCGGTGTGCATTATGGTGTGCATTGCGGTGTGGATTGCGCTGTGCATTGCGGTGTGGATTGCGGTGTGCTTTGCGGTGTGGATTGCGGTGTGGATTGCGGTGTGCATTGCGGTGTGCATTGCGGTGTGCATTGTGGTGTGGATTGCGGTGTGCATTGCGGTGTGCTTTGCGGTGTGGATTGCGGTGTGGATTGCGGTGTGCATTGCGGTGTGGATTGCGGTGTGGATTGCGGTGTACATTGCGGTGTGGATTGCGGTGTGCATTGCGGTGTGCATTGCGGTGTGCATTGCGGTGTGCATTGCGGTGTGGATTGCGGTGTGCATTGCGGTGTGGATTGTGGTGTACATTGCGCTGTGCATTGCGGTGTGGATTGCGGTGTGCTTTGCGGTGTGGATTGCGGTGTGGATTGCGGTGTGCATTGCGGTGTGCATTGTGGTGTGGATTGTGGTGTGGATTGCGGTGTGCATTGCGGTGTGGATTGCGGTGTGCATTGCGGTGTGCATTGCGGTGTGCATTGCGGTGTGGATTGCGGTGTGCATTGCGGTGTGCATTGCGGTGTGGATTGCGGTGTGCATTGCGGTGTGCATTATGGTGTGCATTGCGGTGTGGATTGCGGTGTGCATTATGGTGTGGATTGCGGTGTGCATTGCGGTGTGGATTGCGGTGTGGATTGCAGTGTGCATTGCGGTTTGCATTGTGGTGTGCATTGCGGTGTGCATTGCGGTTTGCATTGTGGTGTGCATTATGGTGTGGATTGCGGTGTGCATTGCGGTGTGCATTGCGGTGTGGATTGCAGTGTGCATTGCGGTTTGCATTGTGGTGTGCATTGCGGTGTGCATTGTGGTGTGGATTGCGGTGTGCATTGCGGTGTGCATTGCGGTGTGGATTGCAGTGTGCATTGCGGTTTGCATTGTGGTGTGCATTATGGTGTGGATTGCGGTGTGCATTGCGGTGTGCATTGCGGTTTGCATTGTGGTGTGCATTGTGGTGTGCATTGTGGTGTGCATTGCGGTGTGGATTGCGGTGTGCATTGCGGTTTGCATTGTGGTGTGCATTCTGGTGTGGATTGCGGTGTGGATTGCGGTGTGGATTGCGGTGTGCATTGCGGTGTGCATTATGGTGTGCATTGCGGTGTGGATTGCGGTGTGCATTGCGGTGTGCATTATGGTGTGCATTGCGGTGTGGATTGCGGTGTGCATTATGGTGTGCATTGCGGTGTGGATTGCGGTGTGCATTATGGTGTGCATTGCGGTGTGGATTGCTGTGTGCATTGTGGTGTGGATTGCGGTGTGCATTGCGGTGTGGATTGCGGTGTGCATTGCGGTGTGCATTATGGTGTCCATTGCGGTGTGCATTGCGGTGTGGATTGTGGTGTACATTGCGGTTTGCATTGCGGTGTGCATTGCGGTGTGCATTGCGGTGTGGATTGTGGTGTGCATTGCTGTGTGCATTGCGGTGTAGATTGCGGTGTGCATTGCGGTGTGGATTGCGGTGTGCATTGCGGTGTGCATTGCGGTGTGGATTGCGGTGTGCATTGCGGTGTGCATTATGGTGTGCATTGCGGTGTGGATTGCGGTGTGCATTGCGGTGTGGATTGCGGTGTGCATTATGGTGTGCATTGCGGTGTGGATTGCGGTGTGGATTGCGGTGTGCATTGCGGTGTGGATTGCGGTGTGCATTATGGTGTGCATTGCGGTGTGGATTGTGGTGTGGATTGCGGTGTGCATTGCGGTGTGGATTGCGGTGTGCATTGCGGTGTGGATTGCGGTGTGCATTGCGGTGTGGATTGCGGTGTGGATTGCGGTGTGCATTGCGGTGTGCATTGCGGTGTGGATTGCGGTGTGCATTGCGGTGTAGATTGCGGTTTGGATTGCGGTGTGCATTGCGGTGTGCATTGTGAAGTGGATTGCTGTGTACATTGCGGTGTGCATTGCGGTGTGCATTGCGGTGTGGATTGCGGTGTGCATTGCGGTGTGCATTGCGGTGTGGATTGCGGTGTGCATTGCGGTGTGCATTGTGGTGTGCATTGTGGTGTGGATTGTGGTGTGCATTGCGGTGTGCATTGCGGTGTGGATTGCGGTGTGCATTGCGGTGTGCATTGCGGTGTGGATTGCGGTGTGCATTGTGGTGTGGATTGCGGTGTGCATTGCCGTGTGCATTGCGGTGTGGATTGTGGTGTGGATTGCCGTGTGCATTGTGGTGTGGATTGCGGTGTGCATTGTGGTGTGCATTGTGGTGTGGATTGCGGTGTGCATTGTGGTGTGCATTGTGGTGTGGATTGCGGTGTGCATTGTGGTGTGGATTGTGGTGTGCATTGCGGTTTGGATTGCGGTGTGCATTGTGGTGTGGATTGTGGTGTGCATTGCGGTTTGGATTGCGGTGTGCATTGCGGTGTGGATTGCTGTGTGCATTGCGGTGTGCATTGCGGTGTGGATTGCGGTGCGCATTGCGGTGTGGATTGCGGTGTGCATTGTGGTGTGGATTGCGGTGCGCATTGCGGTGTGGATTGCGGTGTGCATTGTGGTGTGGATTGCGGTGTGCATTGCGGTGTGGATTGCAGTGCGCATTGCGGTGTGGATTGCGGTGTGCATTGTGGTGTGGATTGCTGTGTGCATTGCGGTGTGCATTGCGGTGTGGATTGCGGTGTGCATTGTGGTGTGGATTGCGGTGCGCATTGCGGTGTGGATTGCGGTGTGCATTGTGGTGTGGATTGCGGTGTGCATTGCGGTGTGGATTGCGGTGTGCATTGCGGTGTGGATTGCGGTGTGCATTGCGGTGTGGATTGCGGTGTGCATTGCGGTGTGGATTGCGGTGTGCATTGTGGTGTGGATTGCGGTGTGCATTGTGGTGTGGATTGCGGTGTGCATTGCGGTGTGGATTGCGGTGTGCATTGCGGTGTGGATTGCGGTGTGCATTGCGGTGTGCATTGCGGTGTGGATTGCGGTGTGCATTGCGGTGTGGATTGCGGTGTGCATTGCGGTGTGGATTGCTGTGTGCATTGTGGTGTGGATTGCGGTGTGCATTGTGGTGTGCATTGCGGTGTAGATTGCGGTTTGGATTGCGGTGTGCATTGTGGTGTAGATTGTGGTGTGGATTGCGGTTTGGATTGCGGTGTGCATTGTGGTGTGCATTGAGGTGTGCATTGCGGTGTGCATTGTGGAGTGGATTGCTGTGTACATTGCGGTGTGGATTGCGATGTGCATTGCGGTGTGGATTGCGGTGTGCATTGCGGTGTGCATTGCGGTGTGGATTGCTGTGTGCATTGTGGTGTGGATTGCGATGTGCATTGCGGTGTGGATTGCGGTGTGCATTGCGTTGTGCATTGTGGTGTGGATTGCGGTGCGCATTGCGGTTTGGATTGCGGTGTGGATTGCGGTGTGCATTGCGGTTTGGATTGCGGTGTAGATTGCGGTGTGGATTGCAATCTGCATCTCGGGAAGCTTTTTGGCGATAACACACAAAAAAGTGCAAAAAATGAAGTATCCCCCCCCAAAAAAAATCTCCTGTACATGTGATGACACATTTTTACAGTTTAGGCACATTCATCTTCCAGAGATGTAAGGATATATTTTATAAGTCTGTGACTTTAATGTCGGCTAACATAAAACTAATAGCGAGATGGTATATGGTCCCAGAGAGAATGAAACAATTTTCCACTGAGTTCCAGGGGAACTGCTTCCGGGGGCCTCTCTCCGGGGTCGTACCGGCATGTGTGGTGGGATTGCCCAGTAGTTTGGGAATTTTGGTCAATAATCTTTAGAGTTCTCAGCAAGGTATGTGGTAGATCTGTGGTCAGAGACCCTCGGGTAGCTCTTCTCAATGCCCCAATACCCCACAGTTCAAGACTGCAAAAGCGTTTGATGTATTATATCCTATCAGGGGCAAAGCTGGTGATAGCTGGGGCTTGGAGCTCCCCCATCTTGTATTATATCCTATCAGGGGCAAAGCTGGTGATAGCCGGGGCTTGGAGGTCCCCCACCTTGTATTATATCCTATCAGGGGCAAAGCTGGTGATAGCCGGGGCTTGGAGGTCCCCCACCTTGTATTATATCCTATCAGGGGCAAAGCTGGTGATAGCCGGGGCTTAGAGGTCTCCCACCTTGTATTATATCCTATCAGGGGCAAAGCTGGTGATAGCCGGGGCTTGGAGGTCCCCCACCTTGTATTATATCCTATCAGGGGCAAAGCTGGTGAGAGCTGGGGCTTGGAGGTCCCCCACCTTGTATTATATCCTATGAGGGGCAAAGCTGGTGATAGCTGGGGCTTGGAGGTCTCCCACCTTGTATTATATCCTATCAGGGGCAAAGCTGGTGATAGCTGGGGCTTGGAGGTCTCCCACCTTGTATTATATCCTATCAGGGTCAAAGCTGGTGATAGCCGGGACTTGGAGGTCCCCCACCTTGTATTATATCCTATCAGGGGCAAAGCTGGTGATAGCCGGGACTTGGAGGTCTCCCACCTTGTATTACATCCTATCAGGGGCAAAACTGGTGATAGCTGGGGCTTGGAGGTCCCCCACCTTGTATTATATCCTATCAGGGGCAAAGCTGGTGATAGCCGGGACTTGGAGGTCTCCCACCTTGTATTACATCCTATCAGGGGCAAAGCTGGTGATAGCCGGGGCTTGGAGGTCCCCCACCTTGTATTATATCCTATCAGGGGCAAAGCTGGTGATAGCTGGGGCTTGGAGGTCCCCCACCTTGTATTATATCCTATCAGGGGCAAAGCTGGTGAGAGCTGGGGCTTGGAGGTCCCCCACCTTGTATTATATCCTATGAGGGGCAAAGCTGGTGATAGCTGGGACTTGGAGGTCTCCCACCTTGTATTATATCCTATCAGGGGCAAAGCTGGTGATAGCTGGGGCTTGGAGGTCTCCCACCTTGTATTATATCCTATCAGGGGCAAAGCTGGTGATAGCCGGGACTTGGAGGTCTCCCACCTTGTATTATATCCTATCAGGGGCAAAGCTGGTGATAGCCGGGGCTTGGAGGTCCTCCACCTTGTATTATATCCTATCAGGGGCAAAGCTGGTGATAGCCGGGGCTTAGAGGTCTCCCACCTTGTATTATATCCTATCAGGGGCAAAGCTGGTGATAGCTGGGGCTTAGAGGTCTCCCACCTTGTATTATATCCTATCAGGGGCAAAACTGGTGATAGCCAGGGCTTGGAGGTCCTCCACCTTGTATTATATCCTATCAGGGGCAAAGCTGGTGATAGCCGGAGTTTGGAGGTCCCCCACCTTGTATTATATCCTATCAGGGGCAAAGCTGGTGATAGCTGGGGCTTGGAGGTCTCCCACCTTGTATTATATCCTATCAGGGGCAAAGCTGGTGATAGCCGGGGCTTAGAGGTCTCCCACCTTGTATTATATCCTATCAGGGGCAAAACTGGTGATAGCCGGGACCTGGAGGTCTCCCACCTTGTATTATATCCTATCAGGAGCAAAGCTGGTGATAGCCGGGGCTTGGAGGTCCTCCACCTTGTATTATATCCTATCAGGGGCAAAGCTGGTGATAGCCGGAGTTTGGAGGTCCCCCACCTTGTATTATATCCTATCAGGGGCAAAGCTGGTGATAGCCGGGGCTTAGAGGTCTCCCACCTTGTATTATATCCTATCAGGGGCAAAACTGGTGATAGCCGGGACCTGGAGGTCTCCCACCTTGTATTATATCCTATCAGGAGCAAAGCTGGTGATAGCCGGGGCTTGGAGGTCCTCCACCTTGTATTATATCCTATCAGGGGCAAAGCTGGTGATAGCCGGAGTTTGGAGGTCCCCCACCTTGTATTATATCCTATCAGGGGCAAAGCTGGTGATAGCCGGGGCTTAGAGGTCTCCCACCTTGTATTATATCCTATCAGGGGCAAAGCTGGTGATAGCCGGGGCTTGGAGGTCTCCCACCTTGTATTATATCCTATCAGGGGCAAAGCTGGTGATAGCCGGGGCTTGGAGGTCCCCCACCTTGTATTATATCCTATCAGGGGCAAAGCTGGTGATAGCCGGGGCTTAGAGGTCTCCCACCTTGTATTATATCCTATCAGGGGCAAAGCTGGTGATAGCCGGGACTTGGAGGTCTCCCACCTTGTATTATATCCTATCAGGGGCAAAGCTGGTGATAGCCGGGGCTTGGAGGTCTCCCACCTTGTATTATATCCTATCAGGGGCAAAGCTGGTGATAGCCGGGGCTTGGAGGTCTCCCACCTTGTATTATATCCTATCAGGGGCAAAGCTGGTGATAGCTGGGGCTTGGAGGGCCCCCACCTTGTATTATATCCTATCAGAGGCAAAGCTGGTGATAGCTGGAGCTTGGAGGTCCCCCACCTTGTATTATATCCTATCAGGGGCAAAGCTGGTGATAGCCGGGGCTTGGAGGTCCTCCACCTTGTATTATATCCTATCAGGGGCAAAGCTGGTGATAGCCGGGGCTTAGAGGTCTCCCACCTTGTATTATATCCTATCAGGGGCAAAGCTGGTGATAGCCGGGGTTTGGAGGTCCCCCACCTTGTATTATATGATATCAGGGGCAAAGCTGGTGAGAGCCGGGGCTTGGAGGTCCCCCACCTTGTATTATATCCTATCAGGGGCAAAGCTGGTGATAGCTGGGGCTTGGAGGTCTCCCACCTTGTATTATATCCTATCAGGGGCAAAGCTGGTGATAGCCGGGGCTTGGAGGTCTCCCACCTTGTATTATATCCTATCAGGGGCAAAGCTGGTGATAGCCGGAGTTTGGAGGTCCCCCACCTTGTATTATATCCTATCAGGGGCAAAGCTGGTGATAGCCGGGGCTTAGAGGTCTCCCACCTTGTATTATATCCTATCAGGGGCAAAGCTGGTGATAGCCGGGACTTGGAGGTCTCCCACCTTGTATTATATCCTATCAGGGGCAAAGCTGGTGATAGCCGGGGCTTGGAGGTCCCCCACCTTGTATTATATCCTATCAGGGGCAAAGCTGGTGATAGCCGGGGCTTGGAGGTCCTCCACCTTGTATTATATCCTATCAGGGGCAAAGCTGGTGATAGCCGGGGCTTAGAGGTCTCCCACCTTGTATTATATCCTATCAGGGGCAAAGCTGGTGATAGCCGGGGTTTGGAGGTCCCCCACCTTGTATTATATGATATCAGGGGCAAAGCTGGTGAGAGCCGGGGCTTGGAGGTCCCCCACCTTGTATTATATCCTATCAGGGGCAAAGCTGGTGATAGCTGGGGCTTGGAGGTCTCCCACCTTGTATTATATCCTATCAGGGGCAAAGCTGGTGATAGCCGGGGCTTGGAGGTCTCCCACCTTGTATTATATCCTATCAGGGGCAAAGCTGGTGATAGCTGGGGCTTGGAGGTCCCCCACCTTGTATTATATCCTATCAGGGGCAAAGCTGGTGATAGCCGGGGCTTGGAGGTCCCCCACCTTGTATTAGATCCTATCAGTGGCAAAGCTGGTGATAGCCGGGGCTTGGAGGTCCCCCACCTTGTATTATATCCTATCAAGGGCAAAGCTGGTGATAGCTGGGGCTTGGAGGTCTCCCACCTTGTATTATATCCTATCAGGGGCAAAGCTGGTGATAGCTGGGGCTTGGAGGTCTCCCACCTTGTATTATATCCTATCAGGGGCAAAGCTGGTGATAGCTGGGGCTTGGAGGTCCCCCACCTTGTATTATCTCCTATCAGGGGCAAAGCTGGTGATAGCTGGGGCTTGGAGGTCTCCCACCTTGTATTATATCCTATCAGGGGCAAAGCTGGTGATAGCTGGGGCTTGGAGGTCCCCCACCTTGTATTATATCCTATGAGGGGCAAAGCTGGTGATAGCTGGGGCTTGGAGGTCTCCCACCTTGTATTATATCCTATCAGGGGCAAAGCTGGTGATAGCTGGGGCTTGGAGGTCTCCCACCTTGTATTATATCCTATCAGGGGCAAAGCTGGTGATAGCCGGGACTTGGAGGTCTCCCACCTTGTATTATATCCTATCAGGGGCAAAGCTGGTGATAGCCGGGGCTTGGAGGTCCTCCACCTTGTATTATATCCTATCAGGGGCAAAGTTGGTGATAGCCGGGGCTTAGAGGTCTCCCACCTTGTATTATATCCTATCAGGGGCAAAGCTGGTGATAGCTGGGACTTGGAGGTCTCCCACCGTGTATTATATCCTATCAGGGGCAAAGCTGGTGATAGCCGGGGCTTGGAGGTCCCCCACCTTGTATTATATCCTATCAGGGGCAAAGCTGGTGATTGCCGGGGCTTAGAGGTCTCCCACCTTGTATTATATCCTATCAGGGGCAAAGCTGGTGATAGCTGGGGCTTAGAGGTCTCCCACCTTGTATTATATCCTATCAGGGGCAAAACTGGTGATAGCCAGGGCTTGGAGGTCCTCCACCTTGTATTATATCCTATCAGGGGCAAAGCTGGTGATAGCCGGAGTTTGGAGGTCCCCCACCTTGTATTATATCCTATCAGGGGCAAAGCTGGTGATAGCCGGGGCTTAGAGGTCTCCCACCTTGTATTATATCCTATCAGGGGCAAAACTGGTGATAGCCGGGACCTGGAGGTCTCCCACCTTGTATTATATCCTATCAGGAGCAAAGCTGGTGATAGCCGGGGCTTGGAGGTCCTCCACCTTGTATTATATCCTATCAGGGGCAAAGCTGGTGATAGCCGGAGTTTGGAGGTCCCCCACCTTGTATTATATCCTATCAGGGGCAAAGCTGGTGATAGCCAGGGCTTAGAGGTCTCCCACCTTGTATTATATCCTATCAGGGGCAAAGCTGGTGATAGCCGGGGCTTTTGAGGTCCCCCACCTTGTATTATATCCTATCAGGGGCAAAGCTGGTGATAGCCGGGGCTTGGAGGTCCTCCACCTTGTATTATATCCTATCAGGGGCAAAGCTGGTGATAGCCGGGGCTTAGAGGTCTCCCACCTTGTATTATATCCTATCAGGGGCAAAGCTGGTGATAGCCGGGGTTTGGAGGTCCCCCACTTTGTATTATATCCTATCAGGGGCAAAGCTGGTGAGAGCCGGGGCTTGGAGGTCCCCCACCTTGTATTATATCCTATCAGGGGCAAAGCTGGTGATAGCTGGGGCTTGGAGGTCTCCCACCTTGTATTATATCCTATCAGGGGCAAAGCTGGTGATAGCCGGGGCTTGGAGGTCTCCCACCTTGTATTATATCCTATCGGGGGCAAAGCTGGTGATAGCTGGGGCTTGGAGGTCCCCCACCTTGTATTATATCCTGTCAGGGGCAAAGCTGGTGATAGCCGGGGCTTGGAGGTCCCCCACCTTGTATTAGATCCTATCAGTGGCAAAGCTGGTGATAGCCGGGGCTTGGAGGTCCCCCACCTTGTATTATATCCTATCAAGGGCAAAGCTGGTGATAGCTGGGGCTTGGAGGTCTCCCACCTTGTATTATATCCTATCAGGGGCAAAGCTGGTGATAGCTGGGGCTTGGAGGTCTCCCACCTTGTATTATATCCTATCAGGGGCAAAGCTGGTGATAGCTGGGGCTTGGAGGTCCCCCACCTTGTATTATCTCCTATCAGGGGCAAAGCTGGTGATAGCTGGGGCTTGGAGGTCTCCCACCTTGTATTATATCCTATCAGGGGCAAAGCTGGTGATAGCTGGGGCTTGGAGGTCCCCCACCTTGTATTATATCCTATCAGGGGCAAAGCTGGTGATAGCTGGGGCTTGGAGGTCCCCCACCTTGTATTATATCCTATCAGGGGCAAAGCTGGTGATAGCTGGGGCTTGGAGGTCTCCCATCTTGTATTATATCCTATCAGGGGCAAAGCTGGTGAGCTTTGAGCTTCAACGTCTTTAAACACAAGGTTAACTGCATTATGGCCGTGGAAAAAATGCCCGCCATTCACAATGGGACTTTGGAGCTGTTCAGGGATATCTGGAATACTTGGGTTTCGAATTTTCTGCCTACAGATTTTGATGTAAATCTAATGAGCATCTGATCCTTCCTTTACTCCCCCCCCCCCCCTCACCTCCTTTCCCCCCTCATAGGGGTTGTTATTTTTCTTTAATTTATTTGAATTGAACTTCTTTAGTAACTCTTGATTTTCTTGTATGCAGTGAATAAGCTTCTGATTGTGGCTTAAGTTGTCTGTAATCTTTAAATTGAACAGTATTATGCTTCTAGAATAATGTTCAGAATATACACAGAAAAAGATTGATAAAGAAGATTTCACCATTTTATTCTGCATAGTCCATAGGGTGCTATTGTTTCCAAACTTAAAAACAAATCTCCTTACCTGATTGGAAAAATGATGTACCTGACCTGTAATAACGCCCCATCACAGGAACAGGCAGTGGCGGACTGGGGCCAAAAATCAGCCCTGGATTTTACCAGCCACTGGCCGGCCCCAGACGTCCCTGCTGAGGTCCTCAATCACGATTCTGGGGCTACAGCATTGGGGGCTGGGGTTCCTTGGCTTGTGGGTACAGTGGGGCTATAGCATTGGGGGCTGGGGTTCCTTGGCTTGTGGGTACAGTGGGGCTATAGCATTGGGGGCTGGGGTTCCTTGGCTTGTGGGTACAGTGGGGCTATAGCATTGGGGGCTGGGGTTCCTTGGCTGGTGGGTACAGTGGGGCTATAGCATTGGGGGCTGGGGTTCCTTGGCTTGTGGGTACAGTGGGGCTATAGCATTGGGGGCTGGGGTTCCTTGGCTTGTGGGTACAGTGGGGCTACAGCATTGGGGACTGGGGTTCCTTGGCTTGTGGGTACAGTGAGGCTATAGCATTGGGGGCTGGGGTTCCCTGGCTGGTGGGTACAGTGGGGCTATAGCATTGGGGGCTGGGGTTCCTTGGCTGGTGGGTACAGTGGGGCTATAGCATTGGGGGCTGGGGTTCCTTGGCTTGTGGGTACAGTGGGACTATAGCATTGGGAGCTGGGGTTCCTTGGCTTGTGGGTACAGTGGGGCTATAGCATTGGGGGCTGGGGTTCCTTGGCTTGTGGGTACAGTGGGGCTATAGCATTGGGGGCTGGGGTTCCTTGGCTTGTGGGTACAGTGGGGCTATAGCATTGGGGGCTGGGGTTCCTTGGCTTGTGGGTACAGTGGGGTTATAGCATTGGGGGCTGGGGTTCCTTGGCTTGTGGGTACAGTGGGGCTATAGCATTGGGGGCTGGGGTTCCCTGGCTGGTGGGTACAGTGGGGCTATAGCATTGGGGGCTGGGGTTCCCTGGCTGGTGGGTACAGTGGGGCTATAGCATTGGGGGCTGGGGTTCCCTGGCTGGTGGGTACAGTGGGGCTATAGCATTGGGGGCTGGGGTTCTTGGCTTGTGGGTACAGTGGGGCTATAGCATTGGGGGCTGGGGTTCCTTGGCTTGTGGGTACAGTGGGGCTATAGCATTGGGGGCTGGGGTTCCTTGGCTTGTGGGTACAGTGGGGTTATAGCATTGGGGGCTGGGGTTCCTTGGCTTGTGGGTACAGTGGGGCTATAGCATTGGGGGCTGGGGTTCCCTGGCTGGTGGGTACAGTGAGGCTATAGCATTGGGGGCTGGGGTTCCTTGGCTTGTGGGTACAGTGGGGCTATAGCATTGGGGGCTGGGGTTCCTTGGCTTGTGGGTACAGTGGGGCTATAGCATTGGGGGCTGGGGTTCCTTGGCTTGTGGGTACAGTGGGGCTATAGCATTGGGGGCTGGGGTTCCCTGGCTGGTGGGTACAGTGAGGCTATAGCATTGGGGGCTGGGGTTCCCTGGCTGGTGGGTACAGTGAGGCTATAGCATTGGGGGCTGGGGTTCCTTGGCTTGTGGGTACAGTGGGGCTATAGCATTGGGGGCTGGGGTTCCTTGGCTTGTGGGTACAGTGGGGCTACAGCATTGGGGACTGGGGTTCCTTGGCTTGTGGGTACAGTGAGGCTATAGCATTGGGGGCTGGGGTTCCCTGGCTGGTGGGTACAGTGGGGCTATAGCATTGGGGGCTGGGGTTCCTTGGCTGGTGGGTACAGTGGGGCTATAGCATTGGGGGCTGGGGTTCCTTGGCTTGTGGGTACAGTGGGACTATAGCATTGGGAGCTGGGGTTCCTTGGCTTGTGGGTACAGTGGGGCTATAGCATTGGGGGCTGGGGTTCCTTGGCTTGTGGGTACAGTGGGGCTATAGCATTGGGGGCTGGGGTTCCTTGGCTTGTGGGTACAGTGGGGCTATAGCATTGGGGGCTGGGGTTCCTTGGCTTGTGGGTACAGTGGGGTTATAGCATTGGGGGCTGGGGTTCCTTGGCTTGTGGGTACAGTGGGGCTATAGCATTGGGGGCTGGGGTTCCCTGGCTGGTGGGTACAGTGGGGCTATAGCATTGGGGGCTGGGGTTCCCTGGCTGGTGGGTACAGTGGGGCTATAGCATTGGGGGCTGGGGTTCCCTGGCTGGTGGGTACAGTGGGGCTATAGCATTGGGGGCTGGGGTTCTTGGCTTGTGGGTACAGTGGGGCTATAGCATTGGGGGCTGGGGTTCCTTGGCTTGTGGGTACAGTGGGGCTATAGCATTGGGGGCTGGGGTTCCTTGGCTTGTGGGTACAGTGGGGTTATAGCATTGGGGGCTGGGGTTCCTTGGCTTGTGGGTACAGTGGGGCTATAGCATTGGGGGCTGGGGTTCCCTGGCTGGTGGGTACAGTGAGGCTATAGCATTGGGGGCTGGGGTTCCTTGGCTTGTGGGTACAGTGGGGCTATAGCATTGGGGGCTGGGGTTCCTTGGCTTGTGGGTACAGTGGGGCTATAGCATTGGGGGCTGGGGTTCCTTGGCTTGTGGGTACAGTGGGGCTATAGCATTGGGGGCTGGGGTTCCCTGGCTGGTGGGTACAGTGAGGCTATAGCATTGGGGGCTGGGGTTCCCTGGCTGGTGGGTACAGTGAGGCTATAGCATTGGGGGCTGGGGTTCCTTGGCTTGTGGGTACAGTGGGGCTATAGCATTGGGGGCTGGGGTTCCTTGGCTTGTAGGTACAGTGAGGCTATAGCATTGGGGGCTGGGGTTCCCTGGCTTGTGGGTACAGTGGGGCTATAGCATTGGGGGCTGGGGTTCTTGGCTTGTAGGTACAGTGAGGCTATAGCATTGGGGGCTGGGGTTCCTTGGCTTGTGGGTACAGTGGGGCTATAGCATTGGGGGCTGGGGTTCCTTGGCTTGTGGGTACAGTGGGGCTATAGCATTGGGGGCTGGGGTTCCTTGGCTTGTGGGTACAGTGGGGCTATAGCATTGGGGGCTGGGGTTCCCTGGCTGGTGGGTACAGTGAGGCTATAGCATTGGGGGCTGGGGTTCCTTGGCTTGTGGGTACAGTGGGGCTATAGCATTGGGGGCTGGGGTTCCTTGGCTTGTGGGTACAGTGGGGCTATAGCATTGGGGGCTGGGGTTCCTTGGCTTGTGGGTACAGTGGGGCTATAGCATTGGGGGCTGGGGTTCCCTGGCTGGTGGGTACAGTGAGGCTATAGCATTGGGGGCTGGGGTTCCCTGGCTGGTGGGTACAGTGAGGCTATAGCATTGGGGGCTGGGGTTCCTTGGCTTGTGGGTACAGTGGGGCTATAGCATTGGGGGCTGGGGTTCCTTGGCTTGTAGGTACAGTGAGGCTATAGCATTGGGGGCTGGGGTTCCCTGGCTTGTGGGTACAGTGGGGCTATAGCATTGGGGGCTGGGGTTCTTGGCTTGTAGGTACAGTGAGGCTATAGCATTGGGGGCTGGGGTTCCTTGGCTTGTGGGTACAGTGGGGCTATAGCATTGGGGGCTGGGGTTCCTTGGCTTGTGGGTACAGTGGGGCTATAGCATTGGGGGCTGGGGTTCCTTGGCTTGTGGGTACAGTGGGGCTATAGCATTGGGGGCTGGGGTTCCTTGGCTTGTGGGTACAGTGGGGCTGAGAGCAGGGGTTGAACATGGGTGTTAAAAGCAGCAGCCCAACTGGCTGATGCATTGAGGCCCATCGGGCATTGTCCTTGGTCTCCCTATGACCGTACCCCCCAACCATCCTGATTTTCACGGGACAGTCGCGCTTTTAGTCGTGTGTCCCAGCATCCTGCGGCGCATGCATGTGTCCCCCGCCTTCGTCGCTCTCCGTCGCCCACTGATGGAAGGTCGCTGTGGCCTCCCAGATACATGGCCAATGGCCCTCTCAGACACCCGCCACCACCGCAGGCCTTGAGTGTGCAGCCGATCGCTCACACTTGGGCTGGCTGCTTTTATTTTTCATTAAACCGGACCTTCAGCATGATTTAATGAAAAGCCCAAACCCTTAAAAACTATTCCCCAGCATCTAAAGTTAATATATTTTTAAGTTTTTAGTCACTTACTTATAATTTTTTTCCCCCATTGGCCTGCAACTCTGGTCAGGACTTTAGCATACGGGCGCCGCCATCTTGACTGAGAAGCATCACATACTGAGGAGAGTAAAGCGGGATAAAGTACAGGGGGGCGGGGTTATAGCTGTGCTTTGCACACACAGAGCAGAGCTTCGGTCAGGGAAAGGACAGCAATCCCAGAGTGCAGAGCGACACAGTCAGAAGACACTTCCTGTTTGCAGGCTGCCTGATGCTCCATGAGCCGCCATCTTGGATGGTTAAAGGCTCATAACATGCAGTAGATGCGGGTAGGATTATTTTTAATGTGAGCAATCTGTATGTACAGGGTGTGGGAAACATATAAGATCTGCTGTTATTCAGGGTGAAGGTCTGCTTTTAGTTCATTGGTGGTTCAGCGGGTGGGTAGGACTCCAGGAAGGAGCCTTCCGCGTCTCTGCGCCGTCGGTGGGCGGGACTTCAGCAAGGAGCCTAGCCTCGTTGGAGGGGGAGATCTCAGAGGAGGGGAGATGATTGCAGTGAGTGTGTGTGTGCGTATCTGTGTTGCCCCTAACTGGATGCCCCTAACTGGCTGTAATGAGGGATGCACTTTACTGGCTGTAATGAGGGATGCCCTTCACTGGCTGTAATGAGGGATGCCCTTCACTGGCTGTAATGAGGGATGCACTTTACTGGCTGTAATGAGGGATGCCCTTTACTGGCTGTAATGAGGGATGCCCTTCACTGGCTGTAATGAGGGATGCACTTTACTGGCTGTAATGAGGGATGCCCTTTACTGGCTGTAATGAGGGATGCCCTTCACTGGCTGTAATGAGGGTTGCACTTTACTGGCTGTAATGAGGGATGCCCTTTACTGGCTGTAATGAGGGATGCCCTTCACTGGCTGTAATGAGGGATGCACTTTACTGGCTGTAATGAGGGATGCCCTTTACTGGCTGTAATGAGGGATGCCCTTTACTGGCTGTAATGAGGGATGCCCTTTACTGGCTGTAATGAGGGATGCCCTTCACTGGCTGTAATGAGGGATGCCCTTTACTGGCTGTAATGAGGGATGCCCTTCACTGGCTGTAATGAGGGATGCCCTTCACTGGCTGTAATGAGGGATGCCCTTTACTGGCTGTAATGAGGGATGCCCTTCACTGGCTGTAATGAGGGTTGCACTTTACTGGCTGTAATGAGGGTTGCACTTTACTGGCTGTAATGAGGGATGCCCTTTACTGGCTGTAATGAGGGATGCCCTTCGCTGGCTGTAATGAGGGTTGCACTTTACTGGCTGTAATGAGGGTTGCACTTTACTGGCTGTAATGAGGGATGCCCTTTACTGGCTGTAATGAGGGATGCCCTTCGCTGGCTGTAATGAGGGTTGCACTTTACTGGCTGTAATGAGGGATGCCCTTCACTGGCTGTAATGAGGGTTGCACTTTACTGGCTGTAATGAGGGATGCCCTTTACTGGCTGTAATGAGGGATGCACTTTACTGGCTGTAATGAGGGATGCCCTTTACTGGCTGTAATGAGGGATGCCCTTCACTGGCTGTAATGAGGGATGCCCTTTACTGGCTGTAATGAGGGATGCACTTTACTGGCTGTAATGAGGGATGCACTTTACTGGCTGTAATGAGGGATGCCCTTCACTGGCTGTAATGAGGGATGCCCTTTACTGGCTGTAATGAGGGATGCACTTTACTGGCTGTAATGAGAGATGCCCCTCACTGGTTGTAATAGAGGGATGTCCCTTATTGGTTGTATTGGTGGGATTCCCCTCACTGGCTGTATTGGAGGGATGCCCCTCACTGGTCACTGGCTGTATTGGAGGGATGCCCCTCACTGGTCACTGGCTGTAATGGAGGGATGTGTGTGTGTCTGTGATGCCCCTAACTTGCTGTAATGTCGAATGCCCCTCACTGGTTGTAATGGAGGGATGACCTTCACTGGTTGTATTGGATGGATGCCCCTCAGTGGTCACTGGTTGTAATGAGTGATGCCCCTCACTGGCTGGAATGGAGGGATGCCCTCACTGGCTCTAATGAGGGATGTCCCTCACTGGCTGTAATGGAGGGATGCCCTTCACTGGTTGTATTGGATGGATGCCCCTCAGTGGTCACTGGTTGTAATGAGTGATGCCCCTCACTGGCTGGAATGGAGGGATGCCCTCACTGGCTCTAATGAGGGATGCCCTTCACTGGCTGTAATGAGGGATGCCCCTCACTGGCTGTCATGGAGGGATGCCCTTCACTGGTTGTATTGGAGGGATGCCCCTCAGTGGTCACCAGTTGTAATAAAGGGATGCGCCTTACTGGCTGGAATGGAGGGATGCCCTTCACTGGTTGTAATGGAGGGATGCCCCTCACTGGTTGTAATGGAGGAATGCCCCTCACTGGTTGTAATGGAGGGATGCCGCTCACTGGCTGGAATGGAGGGATGCCGCTCTCACTACATCCCCTGGCTTAATGCGTTTGCGGAGGCCTTGCCTGTATTACAATTGTTTTGCATTTGTTTGTGTCTAAACACTAAAAATCTCCCCAGGATGCAGGATGCAGTTCACACCGCAATGCACACTGCAAGTCACACTGGCTTAACCAAATATTTAGCATGACCCCCTTTGGGTGAGCTTTAGGGTGTGAACTGAAGTTTACATCTAAATGAGCTTGTGAACACACAGGAACATTCTATAAAACATTTTTCTGTTCTAATTTGAGATGTTTTGTTACTTAGGGCATTGAGAAAGCCCGAGCAGGCGAAACATGTCTGCCCAATACGAAAGATATATTAAAAAGCAAGGAAATGAATGAAATAATGGGAAGTAATGTATTATGCTGCTATAAAATCTGAAGAACTTTGTGCAATAGTCTATTATGGATTGTTGATGTGCAATAAGTTATCTGTAACTTAGGGCTTTATTCATCAAGGGATAGCAGCAGGTAGCGCCTTGTAAGCGACAGGTAGCGGCAGGCAGCGTCTGGTGAACGCCGGGCGCTCTACGCAATACCACATTTATGAAAGCGAATCCGGTGAGCGCCTTTTACAGCGACACGTAGCGACCGATTCATCATCACAGACGGCTCAGTGTATAGCGCCGGCGCTCTAGCTTCCAGAGCGCCTGGTATTACCTGTCGCTACCTGTCGCTCTCCCATACATTTCAATGAACGTTCCTTTTCTTCTCTTTAAACAGGGTTTTCTTTTAATAATTTTTTTTTTTTGTTTTGTATCAAATCATTGTGTCACCTCTCCTGGCCGATTTAAATACATTGTTTAAAACTTTTTTGATTTTTCTATATTTTTATGCAGAATTGTCATTTTAGGTCTGGCACTAAAGTGTTAATGTCACAATGTTATAATGTCATTCCGTGTGTTTTTGCTTTGTTACTGGTGGATATGTGTTCAAAAACAGGCTTTAATCACACAGCGTCTGGCGCTCTGGGCTACAGCGACACAATTTTGAGCGCTGGCGCTGTGTGAGGCTGTTTTTTTGGTTTGAATCGCTCACACTGACCATTAGCTGCCGTTCGCTCCCGTATAGCGCTGTACTGGTGTTATAGTTACTCACACATCAAATTCATCAATGCCGGCAATGTTACTACAGCGACTGAGGCGCTCTGTAATAGCGACTCACGGCCGATCAGAGCGACCACTAGCGCTCGCTCTTAGCGCCGCTGTACAGTCATCTGCTATTACCTGGCGCTAGTAATGAATCAACCCGAAAGAATAAATTCATATTATGCTGCTAAGAATTCTGTGTAATAGTCCATCATGAATTTTGATATGCAATAAGTTATTTGTAACGGGCAGGCTGATTCATTACTAGCGCCAGGTATCGGCAGATGAGCGTCTGTACAGCGGCGCTAAGAGTAGTCGCTCTGATCGGCCGTGAGTTGCTATTACAGAGCGCCTCAGTCGCTCTAGTAACCTGGCCGTCATTGATGAATGAGATGTATGTTGGTCGCTGTAACAACAGAATTACGCTGCAGGGAGCGAAAGGTAGCGACTTAGGCCCTTATTTATGAAGGAATAGCGATGGGTAGCGACTGGTGAGCGACCGGTAATGACGAGAACGCCGGCTCCCCACCGCAATCACACATTTATCAAGCCAATCCTGCTTAGCGACTGAGATAGCGCCATATAGCGACTCATTCATCATTATTCCAGCCTCAGCCCACAGCGCCAGCGTCCGACCTTGAACAGCGACAGGTATGACCTCTCGCTACCTGGCGCTCTCCAATGCATTTCAATGGAACAATCTTTAAATATTCATAATTAATTGTTATTAATTTTTTTTTTTTTTTTTTTTTTAATTGTGAAAAATTCTGTGACCACTTCTGCCATTTTAAATAATTTTTTTAAGGTAAAAAAAAAAAATGTACAGAATTGATATTACAGGTCTGATATTAATGTATTCATATTACTAAATTATTTTAAAAACTTGTTTTTTTTGGTTTCCAAAAATATGGTGGTTTGGGGGTTAAAAAACGACTTTTAACCCATCGCCTCCAGCGCTCTGGGGTTTAAACATGCATTTCACAGCGCGAGAATTTTTTGAGCGTGATTTTTTGATGAATATGGTGGGAGCCGGACTCTCTGACCAGTCGCTATCATGCGCACCCATACATCGCGGAACCTGTCAAATAGTGACTCGTCACCCCATATTCAACATTACTGCACACCGACTCAGTCGCTGTCAACAACCGAACAACGGCCAAGCACAGCGACTACTAGCGGGCGCTCTGAAAATACTGCTACAGTCGCTCAACTGTCGCTACCTGCCGCTATTAATGAATCGGCCTCCCACTCTCAGCGACTCACACCATATTCATCAAAAAAACACACACAAACGCTCTAAATCTGGTTTCTATAGCATAGAGCGCCAGGTGCTGTGTGATTAAAGTCTGTATTTGAACACATATCCACCAGTAACAAAGCGAAAACACATGGAATAACATTGTTATAACATTGTAACACTTTAGTGCCAGACCTGTAATGACAATTCTGCATAAAAATATAAAAATTCAGAAATGTTTTCAAAAATGACTTTTTCTAGCCCAGGAGACGTCATTATTTGTAATAAATTTCAGTATAACTGCATGTGCTTTGGGACACTTATTTTGAATTTCCATGGAAGCTGACTGATGCCAGATTTTAAGAAATTAATTGTGGATGTTCAATAACCTTTGGACTTTATTTGCTATTGGAAATTGTGTGCTCTGTGTTTATTGTTTGATGTTTATGTAACCTAAAGGGATAATAGGATTTTACACGTTGAGCATTTTATTTAATTTTGTGAAAACTATGAGGCCGATTCATTAATAGCGCCAGGTAGCGACAGATGAGCGACAGTAGCGTTATTTTCACAGCGCCCGCTAGTATTCGCTGTGCTTGGCCGTTGTTCGGCTGTTGACAGCGACCCCGCTGGTGTGCGGTAATGTTGAATATGGGGTTAGGAGTCGCTGTTTGATAGGTTCCGCGCTGTATGGGAGCGCATGACAGCGAACAGCCATAGCGAACGGCTCCCAGCATATTCATTAACAAATCACGCTCCAGAAATTCTCGCGCTGTGAAATGCTTGTTTAAACCCCAGAGCGCTGGCGGCGATGGGTTAAAAGTCATTTTTTAACCCCCAAACAACCATATTTTTAGAAAAAAAACAAAACTTGTTTTTCAAAACATTTTGTAATATGAATACATTAATATCAGACCTGTAATATCAATTCTGCACAATTTTTTTTTTTTTTACCCTAAAAAAATTATCTAACATTGCAGAAGTGGTCACAGAATTTTTGACATTTAAAAAAAAAATAAAAAAAATAATAGCAATTAATTATGAATATTTAAAGATTGCTCCATTGAAATGCATTGGAGAGCGCCAGGGAGCGAGATGTCATACCTGTCGCTGTTCAAGGTCGCTCGCTGGCGCTGTGGGGTGAGGCTGGAATAATGATGAATGAGTCGCTATCTGGCGCTCTGTCAGTCGCTAAGCAGGATCGGCTTGATAAATGTGTGATTGCGGAGGGGAGCCGGCGTTCTCGTGGCGGTGAGCGTCATTACCGTTCGCTCACCATTCGCTACCTGGCGCTATCCCTTGTTAAATAAGGGCCTTCATATCGAAAAGGTATAAGTGCGGGTTTCCCTTTTATAAATTGTTTGTATTATTTGAGAGAAAAAAAAATTATTAAAACAAAAAAAAACCCTGTTTAAAGAGAATAAAAGAAACGTCCATTGAAATGTACGGGAAGAGCGACAGGTAGCGCCAGGTCTTACCTGGTGCTCTGGAAGCTAAAGAGAGCCGGCGCTATGTGCTGAGCCACCTGTAATGATGATTCGGACGCTACATGGCGTTCCAGTCGCTCACCAGATTCGCTTTCATACATGTGGTATTGCGTACAGCGCCCGGCGTTCAGCAGACGCTGTCTAACGCTACGAAGCGCTCCATGGCACTAGAGCATGAATAAACCCCAAAGAATGAATTCATATTGACTAGAGACAATGAAACGATACTTCAATGAGGTTTTTATTATAACAATCATATAAATAAATTATTAATAGTTTACACATATAAAATGGTGTGGTCGCGTTGGGAGTCTGGGAATCGCCCTACGGGGTATGCAGAAAAAGATGCAAATTCTTTAGCATGACCCTATTAAGTGCTATTCATTCCAAATTCTTAAATAAGTCCCCCTAACTCGCTGGAAAAATGATGGATGCCCCATCACAGGTAAAGGTGATTTATTTTTTTATAGAAAAAGTAGAGCAAATATTTTTTGTTGCGTTTTTTGGTGTGTTAAAGTGGACCAAAACCCAGGATTTTGACTATCCTGGGTCTCGGTCCTTGCCCCGGGGGCACCCCGATCGGGGGTGCCCCTGCTGTGTGAAACCCCCCAGGTCGCCGATGCCAATTCACCTCTTTCAGTCCTACGGCGCATGCGCGGCCACTCGTCCAATCAGCGAGCTCGGAGCTGCTGACATCATGTCATCTAAGCCTTCGTCTAAGGCCAGCGGCTGCATCTCCAGCTTTCCTTTAAAGTGGACCAACACCCAGGGGTGATCAATTCCCGGGCCGATCACCTCCCTCACCGCGGGGCATCCGAGATCGGGATGTCCCGCGGGGTAAAACCCCCCCCAAATAAACCTTACCTTATTGGCGACGGATCAGCCGCCGCTGCCTCCCGCGCCCCTCTAGCAGTGCGCGCGCCCGCGCTGGTCGTTTGTGAATGGCCAGCGCTCGCCCTGTAAGAGGGACGCGCGGGAGGCGGCGGCGGCTTATCCGTCGCTTGTCCGTCGCCGAAAAGGTACTTTTTTTGGGGCTTTTGGGGGGGTTTCACACAGCGGGGCATCCTGATCTCGGATGCCCCACTGAAGTGGACCAACACCCAGGATAGTGAGAATCCTGGGTGTTGGTCGACTTTAACACAGAGCATGCCTGAGCCGGCCATTCACAAATGCCTGGTGTGAGCACTCGCACTGCTAGAGGGATAGCGGGGATGCGACCGTGGTTCGCGCATGTGCCGTTGGACCTGGAAACAAGGTAAGTGTAGGTAAGTGTGGGGTGACCTGGGGGGGGTTCCACACGACGGGGGCATCCCGATTTTGGATGCCCCGGGGGGAGGGAATCGATCAGCCTGGGAATTTTATAGATTCCCGAGCTGATCGGCGTGGGTTTTGGTCCACTTTAAAGGGGAATCTAAAGGATTCCAGGGCTGTCCTGTCCTGGTAGCATCCCGAATCGGGATGACCGTTCCCCGGTGCAATGGTACATGCCTGGGCTCCTGTACAATCAGAGCTGCTTGCTCATATGACGTGATTTGGCAAACAGCTCTGATTGTTGACAATGGGGATCACACGCTTCTGCATTTTTTGTATCGCCGGCGTTATCCAAGCATTCCGTTCCGATAGACTAGGACGGGAGCATGCAGGGGATGCGGGAGCACGCGCTCCACATTCATCCCAATCAGAGCCGCTTTCCGAATGACATCATCACAGCAAGCTGCTCTGATTGGACGGGAGCCCACTCATTCGCTATGGGACCACGGCGGAGGTAAACAGATTGGGCGATTTGAGGGGGTTTCACACTGCGGGGCATCCCGATTTGTGATGCCCCAGGGCAGCCAAATAAAAACTCGGGAAAGTAAACAAACACGGTTTTGTTCCGCTTTAAAGTTAAAAAGCTCACCAAGACGTAGGTCGCAGTGCACACCCAAATGTGCGTTCGCTGTGCATTTTCCGGTGCACTTTCTTCAGCGTGACCCCCAATTGAATCGCTTTTTTGATTTTCTTACAAGGCGTTTGGTTTTATTCTTAACATCACTTTTTTTTAATCAGAATTTTTAATTGAACTGAACTGTGCGTTGTCTAATAAAAAAAAAAAACAATGTTCAATTAAACAATGATCAAGAAACTATCAATGTGTTATAAATAAACAATAATAATAATAATGTGTGTGTGGCTGTTGATGATCAGACTGTGATCTGTCCGATCAAACTAATTATTTCTTACTGAGATACATTGATCAGTGATTATTAATAATAATAATAATAATAATAATAATGTGTGTGTGTGGCTGTTGATGATCAGCCTGTGATCTGTCTGATCAAACTAATTATTTCTTACTGAGATACATTGATCAGTGATTATTATTATTATTAATAATAATAATAATAATAATGTGTGTGTGGCTGTTGATGATCAGACTGTGATCTGTCCGATCAAACTAATTATTTCTTACTGAGATACATTGATCAGTGATTATTATTAATAATAATAATAATAATAATAATAATAATAATAATGTGTGTGTGGCTGTTGATGATCAGACTGTGATCTGTCCGATCAAACTAATTATTTCTTACTGAGATACATTGATCAGTGATTATTATTATTAATAATAATAATAATAATAATAATAATAATGTGTGTGTGTGGCTGTTGATGATCAGCCTGTGATCTGTCTGATCAAACTAATTATTTCTTACTGAGATACATTGATCAGTGATTATTATTATTATTAATAATAATAATAATGTGTGTGTGGCTGTTGATGATCAGACTGTGATCTGTCCGATCAAACTAATTATTTCTTACTGAGATACATTGATCAGTGATTATTATTAATAATAATAATAATAATAATAATGTGTGTGTGGCTGTTGATGATCAGACTGTGATCTGTCCGATCAAACTAATTATTTCTTACTGAGATACATTGACCGGTGATTATTATTATTATTATTAATAATAATAATGTGTGTGTGGCTGTTGATGATCAGACTGTGATCTGTCCGATCAAACTAATTATTTCTTACTGAGATACATTGATCGGTGATTAATAATAATAATAATAATAATAATAATGTGTGTGTGGCTGTTGATGATCAGACTGTGATCTGTCTGATCAAACTAATTATTTCTTACTGAGATACATTGATCGGTGATTATTATTATTATTATTAATAATAATGTGTGTGTGGCTGTTGATGATCAGACTGTGATCTGTCTGATCAAACTAATTATTTCTTACTGAGATACATTGATCGGTGATTATTATTATTATTATTATTATTATTAATAATAATAATAATAATAATAATGTGTGTGTGGCTGTTGATGATCAGACTGTGATCTGTCTGATCAAACTAATTATTTCTTACTGAGATACATTGATCGGTGATTATTATTATTATTATTATTAATAATAATGTGTGTGTGGCTGTTGATGATCAGACTGTGATCTGTCTGATCAAACTAATTATTTCTTACTGAGATACATTGATCGGTGATTATTATTATTATTATTAATAATAATAATAATAATGTGTGTGTGGCTGTTGATGATCAGACTGTGATCTGTCCGATCAAATGAATTATTTCTTACTGAGATACATTGATCGGTGATTACCTTGTAAAGCACTAGGGAAGATGATGGCGTTATATAAATAATAATGGTCAGGCCCCTCCTGTTAATCTGTCAGATTAAAATCTGTCTGTGTGTGGCCAGAATAGAGGCTGCTGCGACCAGAACGATTCAACCAATCAGCACAGGCGGAGGGGGGGGGGGTGTCTGGTCGGTCAGACAGGGGGGGGGAGGGGCAGGAAGTGAGCTCGCTCATGATGACATGCGGCGTCTCGCAGGAAGGAGTCTGACATCACGCTGAAACCTCAGCCACCTCCAGAGCGCAGCTTGCTGTAAGTACTACACGCCTGCCCTTGTTGCCGATATAGCTTTGCTTCAGATCCTGCCCCTCTGGGCTTCCTGTAACCGCCACTCACACGTGGGAACGATTCATCGCAATGCAAGCGATCTAAGCGAACATCTGTTACGTGTTGCTGCACAATCGAAGGGTCTGATCGACTAAACGATTGTTGCTGCCCGATCGGGGTTCCCACTAAATGATCCATTGCTTTTTGTTATAGGAAATAATTTGAAATCTCCAGGAATTGCTATTTTTCTGATTGTTCAATGACTAAAGATTTTTTATCAGTTAACATCAGTATTTATTATTATTAATGTTTATTTATAAGAGCTTTAAATATAAATTCCGCACCACACACTCAATACATATAAAAATAAAGGTCAATATCCTCTAGTACCAGCAGCCGTGCTTGTGATTAGAAACTATTATTCCTTAAGATCAATCAAATATTATTTAGTGATGAATCCAGCAATCGCCCAAATAGTACCAAATCACAGCCCCCCCCCAGTAATTAATACATCCAACAATATATCAAGAATTCATATATTATTTATTAAATAATACCCATTAAAAAATCACATAATGACATACAATTAAAAATCATAGACAGTGATCCCAAATAGATCCATAATCCAAATTGTATTCAATTCAAAAAGTTTATAAAAGTTAATTCAATAAAGTGCAAAACTGCAAAAAGTACAAAGATATATAAAGCGCAAATAGTAACCTTATTATATACCAATACAGTAATGTGGCAAGATGAAGAAAGCACAACAGTGCAAAAATACAACAACAATCTAAAAGACAATAAAGCACATCACCTAAGTGTGGATCCCCAGGATGTCTCCCCAACAATGCCAATGTCAAGTAGTAACCCCCAACACGTTTCGTGGCCCCCCCCCCCCACTCACAGGCCACTTTATCAAGGTGTCTATTGTTTATTTATAAAGCGCCATCATAGTCTGTGGCGCTGTATGACGATCAGATGGTACAATCGCCATCGCTCGCTCCAAAGAATGGCTACAGCGGCATATACACATGCATGATACTTTTTATTCAAACAGTCATTTAGTTTAACTACATTTTATTTTTTTTAACATTTACTTTTTCTCTCTTTTAGATCAACTTTCTTCCCTTAGAGCTGGACAGATAAAATATATTGATCAGAAAAATGTTCCTATCGATCATTTTCTGTGAGCAGCATTGTATGATTTCTAGTTACAGATAGTAAAGTACAATGGTTATATCGTACCTCCCAGATGTCCCTGATTTGGAGGGTCTGTCCCTCTTTTGAGTCCATGTACACCTCAAAGAGGGAGAGTATGTAAATTAAGACATGCCCCTCCCTAAGGGATGGATGAAGCCACGCCCCCTCATTGAGGGATGGATAGGAGATAGGATGTAACAGTTACATCAATAGAAACACTTTGAATAGGCAAATGAATCATTTATTGTTGCAGATCTGCATGTTACACCTCAAAGAGGGACAAATGAGAACAACGAGGGGGGACATGGACTCAAATCAGGGACACTTGGGAGGTATGCCTCTTACCACCACCACCTCTAGCTCTAGGCATGGTGGCCATAAACAAAGGCTCATAGAAGAGGTGAGTGGATCGGGAGATCTGGGTTTTTTTCCACATGGTGGGGTATCACAATTCGGGATGCCCCATAAAGAGTTAGACCAACCTCCCAGAGAGTCTTATAGACTTGAGGGGTGTATTGCTCCTCCTTTTAAAGTAAAAATGGCTGGAGGTAGGTTGACCTGCTCAACGGGGGGCATCGCGATTTGGGATACCCGGCTGCAATTTCACAAACAAGGCTGGGCGTGTGCTGCCAGTGGCCAATCAGTTTCCTGGGACTGCCACTGATGATTAGTTTCTTTACTGTCTTCTCTTGTTACAGAAATTACCTGCTTCTGGCGAATCACCCGTCTTGGGAAAGACCAAAACCCCTCCAGCAGCAGGTAAGTGGTTCCTGCAGACACTTCTAGTTATGCTAAAGGGACCTAACCACCTCCTTTTTCCTGAATACGCCCTTAAAGTGGATTTTGACTATCCTGGGTTTTGGTCCACTCCCCCGAGGCACCCCGATCGGATGTGAAACCCCTCAGATCGCTCGCATCAACTCATCTCACTGTGGTCCTACGGCGCATGCGCGGCCGCTCGTCCAATCGGCGCGCTCGGAGCCGCTGAGCTATGCACATCTGAGCGCCGTCTTAGCTCAGCGACTTTGAGCGCGCCGTTGGCTGCATCTCGCGCTTCCCTCTAACAGGGAGCACTCCCGTGCCGGCCATTCACAAATGGCTGGTGCAGTCCCGCACATGCGCCGTTGGACCGGGATTAAGGTAAGTGTAGCCGGCGACCTGGGGGTTTCACACAGCAGGGCATCCCAATTTTGGATGCCCCGCGGGGAGGGAATGGATCCAGTTGGGTTTTGGTCCACTTTAAAGCAGAACAAAACCCAAATTTGATTTTCCTGTTTCATTCCATGCCCAAATTGGGATGCTCGCTGTGTGAAACCCTACCCCAGAAATCCCAGTAAAACTCACCTTTTCCCGCTCCAACAGCACATGCATTAACTATATGCAACAATGGACACTGATATATTTTTTCTCTCCCATATTACAGAAATGCCAAAATGCGTTGTAACCAAATGCCCCCATCAAACCGGGAAAAAGGCGCGGTACCCGGAGATCGTCCTCCACCCCTTCCCCAAAGACATTAAACTCATCCAGGAATGGTTACGTCTAGCTGGGATGGAGGAGGAAAACCTGGAACTGGTGTCTTTTGAGATTCTGGAGGACAGGCGCTCGGACAAGTTCAGAATGTGTTCAGCCCATTTCACGAAAGATTGCTACATCTCAAAAGGGACCAAATGCGTGCTTAAAGCGGACGCCATGCCGAGTAAGTTCCCAGAAAAGACGGTCTTGGATTTTGCCCAGCCGCCAATGATGCATAGGATCGCTAAACGAGCGCGGATAGAGCAGAGTCTGACCCGTACCAGCTCGACCAGAAAAGCGGAGTGTTCTTGTAAATGCCACAAACGACTCAACAAAGCAAGGCTGGTCAACGCCAGCACCCAGACTGAGTTGTTTGACAGTCTACTTCCAGCACTGGTACAACAAGACTTCACAGCAGAAGAGGCAACAGACAGGGGCATGGCCTCGCCACTTGATATGACCACCATCAAGCATTGGGAGAGAACGGAATTTCAAATAAAACAGGAGGAGACCCAAAGTGAATATGGCTTCTTGAGTTTGAAGGATACAAGTGCAGACGGTTACTTGAAGGAGAAGCCAACGATTGCCTGCAACGCACCGTCCTTCAATATAATAACTGTAGACAGCTGGGAAGCTATTAAAGCTCACACCGAGCAGGAGTATAACCCAAATGAAAATGGCCTCTTGCATTCTGAGGACATCTTGCAAAAAAACACCAATGATGGGGCATTTCTCCATAATGGGAAAGACTTGGTCACCGCGATAAAGAAAGAGGATGATGTCAATGGCTACTCGCACCCTGAAGAGACCGATGCAAACATGGATGAGACTCTATTGGATAAACCCATCTGTAGTACGACATCGCCTGGTGAGAGACCGACCAGAAACAGGAAAAGCAACAGAGTTCGACTTAGGAAAGTGAATCCCTGCAACGAAAATGGGCATCTACCCGACCAGAGCAGCATTTTGCCCACTGATGTATCCACACAACCCCAACAAAAACAGGAAACCAACACGGATGTTGATACATCAAGGCCGACTAAATCCAAATGTTCCAAGTCCCACCCAACAGAAGAACTTCTGGAGGAGGAAACATATGCTGAGGAGAAACAGTATGTCGTCTACGAGTCGTGTCTAGATGTGCTTCTGGTCAATATGCGCTGTCGGCATGATCGCTGCTCAGCGAGAATAAAAGAGTTTGATAAGCAGATGGTGGGCTCCTTGCTGGTGGTCTACGGGACCTGCTGCCAGGGCCACCACGGCAAGCTCTGGGAAAGTAGGCCTCGTGTGAACGGCTTTGGGGCCAGAAATGTCTTGCTGGCAGCGTTGCTCGTGTTGACTGGTTTGAACGTTACAAAGATCAAAGAACTGTGCGACATAATTGCGCAACAGATGTATTCAGAATCCTCCATCCATCGGTATGAAGATGTATTTATTTCGCAGCGTATCATTAATGGGATGGAAGAGGAATCGACGATGGCCGATGAAACTGCGCAAGAGGACATTTCCTGGGACAGGGGGCGGACTGTGTAAAACATGCTTTGCGGAAAGGAATGATCTTGCAGTGTAAGGGATGGCGATACAACCAAAGTACTTCAAGTGTCCTCAACTTGAAGGTGCAAAAGAATGATGCCCAACATTGGGATTTGGGGCATAGATGGCCATTGTATGCTTTCACACACATAGGAATTCCTTCTCCGGATTTAGCACATCCATGCAGTGCATGCCCGAAGCGGTGGGCTGTCCTAGTTACGGCACCCGGGAAGCAGTTGGGGTGGGGGTTAGGTGCCTTGCTCGAGCACTTCAGTCATGTCCGTCGTGAACAACATCCAATGCAGCTAGGAGTGCCAGAACAGTACATAGGGGAGACCAACCAGTTTAATGATCACATGGCCTAGCATAGAATGGCCAACTGCTCTGATTGCGACTTTTGGGCTTCCCTAGAGCAGGGGATCCCCAAACATCCTCCTCAAGGCCCACCAACAGGTCATGTTTTGCAGATCCCCACACAGTTGCACAGGTGGTGTATTTAGTGCATCAGCAGAGCTATATCATATTAATCATATTAAATAATAGGTTCTAGCACACCAAGATAAATGTGAACTACTGAATGGGTGCTATTCAGATCCGAGGTGCCTCGCCACAGAAACACCTCTGAAAACAATACATAGTGTATGCGGGTCGGATTGAATGCACGTCGAACAACGTGAATAGGTTGCAAATAAAAAGTATATTGTAACTTCGTATACTATAGTAACACAGGTATTACCCATATCCCAAGATACAGTTAAGGATACTGAATGTTGGTCTCTTTGGTACAGAGTTTAGGGTGTCATCAGGAGCATTAGTCACCTCGAGAAAAATATAGGTAGGTGGGTGTATCATGTTCCTGATGAGTAACCAAATAAATGAGCTGACCAGTGCAGTAAGGGTTAAAGAAAACCATCCTGGGATATGTGTAATACTTGTGTTACTATAGTATATAACAGGGGTACTCAAATGGCGGACCGCGGTCCGAATCCGGACCGCAGACGCCATTAGTCCGGACCGCTGCCCAGGGCTGTCACATCAGCCCGGGATCCGGCGGTGCCGGTGACAATTGCCGGCCATTGCCGGCCGGGGCTGTCAGTGCTGGGGGCGGGCACATGGGCGTGGCCAGGCCGGGGGAGGTGGAAGCGTCTCGGGCCTCGTAGACGGGCGGGGGGAGGAGTGGAGACGAAGAGGCGCGGGAGGAGGAAGAAGCCGAGAGCGCGGAGCTGGCGGAGGCTTCGGGCGGCAAGCAGAGCCCGCTGCACACACCTGGACGCCCGGCATCGGAGCACACTGCTGCGCTGGCTGGAGGAGCGGCTGGCCCGGGGCGAGGAGGCCATTACCCGGGGAGCTGCTGAGAAAGTGCAAGGAGGTGAGATTCCTGTCCCCCATTTACTTCATGTGTAGAGTGCAAGCTCCGCAGCCAACCTGAGCAATGAGCTTTCCTGTCCCCCCACCCACCTGTCATTTACTTCCTGCTTCTCGCCCTTCTGTGTAGAGTGCAAGCTCTTCAGCTAACAACAGCTGACATGGGGTGGGGGGTGTAAGTAAGAGTGCATGTCAGCTGTTGTTAGCTGAAGAGCTTGCACTCTACACAGAAGGGCGAGAAGCAGGAAGTAAATGACAGGTGGGTGGGGGGACAGGAAAGCTCATTGCTCAGGTTGGCTGAGGAGCTTGCACTCTACACATGAAGTCACGCACTCTTACTTACACCCCCCCCCCGGACCTTCATCCCACGGCAGACCCTGGTAAGTGGACCTCCACTGACCGTAATTGAGTACCCCTGGTATATAAAGTTACATAGTTAATACGGTTGAAAAAATAAAGAAAAAAAAATCAAGTTCAACCGTGGGTGTTGGGGTAGGGGAAGTTATTTTTTATTTTATTTTATAGGTGGAAGGTATTATTTTTTTGCTTGTTTACTGATAACTGCTAATAGTAACTGTTAATGTTATTTTCTTCTAAATAAGCATCTAATCCTTTTTTGAAGCTGTCAGTGGTTGGTGCTGTAACAAGCTTCTGTGGGAGGCTATTCCATAGATTTATAGTTCTTATGATTAAAAACGATTGTCGTCTCCGGAGACTAAATTTCTTTTTTTCCAGTCGAAGGGAGGGAGCACCCCCCTTGACTTTAGAGAGGATTTTACCTGAAATAGTGTTCCCCCATATTTTTAGTATGGGCCATTTATATATTTATACAAGTTAATCATGTCCCCCCTCAGTCGTCTCCTCTCAAGACTAAACTGATTTAATTCTCGTAATCTTTCCTCATAACTAGTTATACTATACTTTGCAACCTATTCACTGTGTTCAATGTGCATTCAATCCGACCCGCATACACTAAGCCATGTGGAGAGCCACAGAACATGACCTGTTGGCCGGCCTTAAAGGGGGAGGTTTGGGGAACACTGCCACAGCATATTGCCACCACCATGTTTTGGCCTCATCAGACCTTCTTCCCGCTGATTTGAGCATCCCAAGTGCCTTTTGGCAAACATGTCAAATAACTTAGCTAACAGTGGCTTTCTTTTTGGCTCATCCTCAAAAATCTATGACCAGTTGTATGCAACTGCTCTCCAGTCTCTTCGCCTGTTTAATGAAAACAGTTCAATCGTTATGCGGCGCAACATAGGAAAGCGTAATCCTCTGATAAGGATGTCTACTTATAACTCACCTTTAGCCTCGTAGTTATATTCGCTACCTTAAAGAATAATGTTGGCCAAAAAAAGTCAGATCTGGACCATCTTTTCAGCTACCTTCAGTCTCAAACATGCCTTCTGGCAAAATGCGGGTAACATATCCTGTAGCATTTGGGTAACTATGGATTTCCTTATGTTTTTCTATCGAAAATCAGTGACCGGTGATCTCCTACAGCAGTGTTCCCCAACCCTCTTCTCGAGAGCCACCAACAGGTGAAGTTTTGCAGCTCTTCACACAGGTGAAAAATTAGAGATACAGTCAGCTATATGGAAATCCACAAAACATGAACTGTTGTTTTCCCTTATAGAAGAGGGTTGAGCAGTGTTCCCCTATCCCTCCCCTCGAGAGACGCCAATGTTTTTGCACTTCTCCATACAGATGCAATGGTGTCCCTATGTACATCCAGCTTTCCTCTGACTCCATCCTGTACCCCTACTATCCATCCAGCTCTCCTCTCACTACATCCTGTATCCCGACTATCCTTCCAGCTCCCCTCTGACTCCATCCTGTACCACTACTATCCATCCAGCTCCCCTCTGACTCCATCCTGTACCCCTACTATCCATCCAGCTTCCCTCTGACTCCATCCTGTATCCCTACTATCCATCCAGCTCCCCTTAACTCTATCCTGTACCCCTACTATCTATCCAGCTTCCCTCTGACTCCATCCTGTATCCCTACTATCCATCCGGCTCTCCTCTCACTACATCCTGTATCCCGACTATCCTTCCAGCTCCCCTCTGACTCCATCCTGTACCACTACTATCCATCCAGCTCCCCTCTGACTCCATCCTGTACCCCTACTATCCATCCAGCCCCCTCTGACTCCATCCTGTACCCCTACTATCCATCCAGCTTCCCTCTGACTCCATCCTGTATCCCTACTATCCATCCAGCTCCCCTTAACTCTATCCTGTACCCCTACTATCTATCCAGCTTCCCTCTGACTCCATCCTGTATCCCTACTATCCATCCAGATACCCTCTGACTCCATCCTGTACCCCTACTATCTATCCAGCTCTCCTCTGACTCCATCCTGTACCCCTACTATCCATCCAGCTCTCCTCTGACTCTATCCTGTACCCCTACTATCCATCCAGCTCCCCTCTGACTCCATCCTGTATCCCTACTATCCATCCAGCTCTCCTCTGACTCCATCCTGTATCCCTACTATCCATCCAGCTCCCCTCTGACTCCATCCTGTATCCCTACTATCCATCCAGCTCCCATCTGACTCCATCCTGTATCCCTACTATCCATCCAGCTCCTCTTAACTCATCCTGTACCCCTACTATCCATCCAGCTCCCCTTAACTCATCCTGTACCCCTACTATCCATCCAGATCCCCTATGACTCCATCCTGTACCCCTACTATCTATACAGCTCCCCTGGATAGATAGTAGGGGTACAGTCATCAGGTCAGGCACAGCTATGAGGAGATCCACAAAACCTGACCTGTTGGTGGCTCTGGAAGAGTGGTTTGGGGAACACCGTCCAACATCAACAGGGTCTCCAGCCTCGCTCATTGAGGCTTATAACTCCTTACGGGTGGTCATAGGTCCTGGTGTGAAAGCAGTTTTACTAATATCAGCGATGTCATCAAGGCTTCCTAGGTTTGAAAAGACCTAATGCCCAAGGCTGAGACCAACATGCCAATGCAGCAAGGAGGAGAACTACATGAGGGAGACCAAACTTTTAAACCATTGCATGGCCCAACTCAGCTTTAGCCTGGCATCCTTGCAGTAGAAGGTTGATACCACCATGCTTTGGTTGGTTTTGATAATGGTCAGTGTAACATAGTGCCTAGACTGATGGGCAGAAATCTTCATTTTGACCTTGTCCGAGATTCTTCCGGCTGCCTCCAGCCTTCCACAAGCCTCCTGGCAAACTATAAAAAACATGTTGTGTGACTTTCTTTTTTGCCCTGCTCACAAAAAGCCATGACTGGTTATTCTCCCCCATGTGGCTGCTTTTCAGTCTCAGCTGCTAAGGTTGTAACTTGTTATGGGTGTTTAGCTCTTTTGGTCTTTGAATGGTGTGATGGCGTGGGAAAAAGGGCAAGATTCCAAGGTTTCCTAGGTGGCTGGATGGATAGTAGTAAGGGAATAAAGGATGGTGTCAGAGAGGAGCTGGGTGAATAATGGGGGTACAGAATAGAATCAGAGGGGAGCTGGATGGATAGTAAGGGTACAGAATGGAGTCAGAGGAAAGCTGGATGGATAGTAGGGGTATGGAATGGACTCACAGGGGTGCTGGATGGATAGTAGGGGTAGAGGTTGGAGTCAGGGGAGCTTGGTGGATAGTAAAAGGCCATGATGGAGTCCTAGGGGAGCTGGATGGATAGAAGGCGTACAGGATGGGGTGAGAGGGTAGCTAAATGGATAGATTGTAGGGGTCATAGGGGAGCTGGATGGATAGTAGGGATACAGGATGAAGTCACAGGGGTGCTGGATAGATGGTAGGGGTACAGGATGGAGTCAGAGGGGAGATGGATGGATAGTAGGGGTACAGGATGGAGTCAGAGGGGAGCTGGATGGATAGTAGGGATACAGGATGAAGTCACAGGGGTGCTGGATAGATGGTAGGGGTACAGGATGGAGTCAGAGGGGAGATGGATGGATAGTAGGGGTACAGGATGGAGTCACAGGGGTGCTGGATAGATGGTAGGGGTACAGGATGGAGTCAGAGGGGAGATGGATGGATAGTAGGGGTACAGGATGGAGTCAGAGGGGAGATGGATGGATAGTAGGGGTACAGGATGGAGTCAGAGGGGGGCTGGATGGATAGTAGGGATACAGGATGGAGTCAGAGGTGATCTGGATGGATAGTAGGGGTACAGGATTGAGTCAGAGGGGAGCTGGATGGATAGTAGGGGTACAGGATGGAGTCAGAGGGGGGCTGGATGGATCGTAGGGGCACAGGATGGTGTCAGAGGGGAGCTGGATGGATAGTAGGGGTACAGGATGGAGTCAGAGGGGGGCTGGATGGATAGTAGGGGTACAGGATGGAGTCATAGGGGAGCTGGATGGATAGTAGGGGTACATGATGGGGTCAGAGGAGAGCTGGATGGATAGTAGGGGTACAGGATGGAGTCAGAGGGGAGCTGGATGGATAGTAGGGGTACAGGATGGAGTCAGAGGGGGGCTGGATGGATAGTAGGGGTACAGGATGGAGTCAGAGAGGAGCTGGATGGATAGTAGGGGTACATGATGGGGTCAGAGGAGAGCTGGATGGATAGTAGGGGTACAGGATGGAGTCAGAGGGGAGCTGGATGGATAGTAGGGGTACAGGATGGAGTCAGAGGGGGGCTGGATGGATAGTAGGGGTACAGGATGGAGTCAGAGGGGAGCTGGATGGATAGTAGGGGTACAGGATTGAGTCAGAGGGGAGCTGGATGGATAGTAGGGGTACATGATGGGGTCAGAGGAGAGCTGGATGGATAGTAGGGGTACAGGATGGAGTCAGAGAGGAGCTGGATGGATAGTAGGGGTACAGGATGGAGTCAGAGGGGAGCTGGATGGATAGTAGGGGTACAGGATGGAGTCAGAGGGGAGCTGGATGGATAGTAGGGGTACAGGATTGAGTCAGAGGGGAGCTGGATGGATAGTAGGGGTACATGATGGGGTCAGAGGAGAGCTGGATGGATAGTAGGGGTACAGGATGGAGTCAGAGGGGGGCTGGATGGATAGTAGGGATACAGGATGGAGTCAGAGGTGATCTGGATGGATAGTAGGGGTACAGGATTGAGTCAGAGGGGAGCTGGATGGATAGTAGGGGTACATGATGGGGTCAGAGGAGAGCTGGATGGATAGTAGGGGTACAGGATGGAGTCATAGGGGAGCTGGATGGATAGTAGGGGTACAGGATGAAGTCACAGGGGTGCTGGATAGATGGTAGGGGTACAGGATGGAGTCAGAGGGGAGCTGGATGGATAGTAGGGATACAGGATGGAGTCAGAGGTGATCTGGATGGATAGTAGGGGTACAGGATTGAGTCAGAGGGGAGCTGGATGGATAGTAGGGGTACAGGATGGAGTCAGAGGAGAGCTGGATGGATAGTAGGGGTACATGATGGGGTCAGAGGAGAGCTGGATGGATAGTAGGGGTACAGGATGGAGTCAGAGGGGAGCTGGATGGATAGTAGGGGTACATGATGGGGTCAGAGGAGAGCTGGATGGATAGTAGGGGTACAGGATGGAGTCAGAGGGGGGCTGGATGGATAGTAGGGGTACAGGATGGAGTCAGAGAGGAGCTGGATGGATAGTAGGGGTACAGGATGGAGTCAGAGGGGAGCTGGATGGATAGTAGGGGTACAGGATGGAGTCAGAGGGGAGCTGGATGGATAGTAGGGGTACAGGATGGAGTCAGAGAGGAGCTGGATGGATAGTAGGGGTACAGGATGGAGTCAGAGGGGAGCTGGATGGATAGTAGGGGTACAGGATGGAGTCAGAGAGGAGCTGGATGGATAGTAGGGATACAGGATGGAGTCAGAGGGGAGCTGGATGTATAGTAGGGGTACAGGATGGAGTCAGAGGGGGGCTGGATGGATAGTAGGGGTACAGGATGGAGTCAGAGGGGAGCTGGATGGATAGTAGGGGTACAGGATGGAGTCAGAGGGGGGCTGGATGGATAGTAGGGATACAGGATGGAGTCAGAGGGGGGCTGGATGGATAGTAGGGGTACAGGATGGAGTCAGAGGGGAGCTGGATGGATAGTAGGGGTACAGGATGGAGTCAAAGGGGAGCTGGATGGATAGTAGGGGTACAGGATGGAGTCAGAGGTGAGCTGGATGGATAGTAGGGGTACAGGATGGAGTCAGAGGGGAGCTGGATGGATAGTAGGGGTACAGGATTGAGTCAGAGGAGAGCTGGATGGATAGTAGGGGTACAGGATGGAGTCAGAGGTGAGATGGATGGATAGTAGGGGTACAGGATGGAGTCAGAGAGGACCTGGATGGATAGTAGGGGTACAGGATGGAGTCAGAGGGGAGCTGGATGGATAGTAGGGGTACAGGATGGAGTCAGAGGGGAGCTGGATGGATAGTAGGGATACAGGATGGGGTCAGAGAGGAGCTGGATGGATAGTAGGGGTACAGGATGGAGTCAGAGGGGGGCTGGATGGATAACTCCACTCTATGGGATGTATAGATTCCGGGCAGTATAAGCCTCAGATTCTGTATATGTTTTGTTATCTTGTCTCATTTAATTAACAATGCTTCCTTTTTTTCCGAACTAAAATATTTTTATAATAGAAACTATTTTTAAATAAAAAAGAAAACACTTTTAAAAAAACAAACAAATACAATGTTTTTTAAATTATTATATGAGCAATGAGTAGAGCTACGTGGCTTTTACTGAAAATACTTGCTTTGTGAATTATTATTTCAGTGATTTTTCTAAATCTTCACTTCCTGTCTGACTGCATGGCCCAGAGGTGTAGTTTTCTGGCACCCGGGTCAAACATGGCGCCCCCCACCTGTGCTCCCGGGGCTCCCCCCTAGCTACGCCCGTTATGGACATTTAACAGAAAATCTATTGGCGTCACGGTGCTGGGTAGGTGGGCTCACAATAACAGCACATGGGGCTCTTATGGGACACCCATGACTTGTCTGTAAAATGAACATCCTCTTTAGTAACTGCAGACTCCAATCCATACGCTGCAGCCTAAAGAACACTGAAGGGGTTCTTAAAGTGGACCCAATCCTGGGATTTTTACGATGCCCGGTCTTGGTTCATATCCTTGGGGCACATACCTCGCCGGGGTTTCCACGGTGCAGATGTGGATCTACTCCAATCAGATTCTTTGGCCGTGCATATTAAAGTGGATCAAACCCCACCCTGGAGTCTCATAGACTCCAGGGTGGGGTTTGATCCACTTTAGACTCCAGGGCCTCCAAAGTTCCTCTTTAAATGTAAATGTTGGACACACCATACGATCTGATTGTATAGAAATTAAATAGATCATATTATCAGGTATATAGGACCAACACCCAGGGGGGATCGGCCCGATCAGATCCCTCCCCGCGGGGCATCCGAAATCGGGATGTCCCGCGGGGTGAAACCCCCCAGGAAGCCCACAAATCCTACCTTTTCCACGTTCCAGCGGCGCATGCGCGTCCGCTGCCGCTGCCTCCCGCGAGTCCCTCTAGCAGGGCGTGCTCCCGCGCTGGCCGTTTGTGAATGGCCGGCGTGGGTGCGCTCCCTGTAAGAGGGACGCGCGGGAGGCAGCGGCGGACGCGCTCTGCTTGTCCATCCTTGCCTCTCGCTTGTCCGTCGGCGGGGATTGGCTGCAGCGGTCACGTGGGAGTGGGGTGAGGTGAGTTTTCGGGGTTTTCTGGGGGGTTTCACACAGCGGGGCACCCCCCGATCGGGGTGCCCCCACCGAAGTGGACCAAAACCCAGGATAGTCAAAATCCTGGGTGTTGGTCCACTTTAACACAAAACTGTACACGACAAATGTACAGCCCTAACATGGTGGCCACACACCATATAACTTGACTCTATAGAAATTACATTGCTATATGGGGTTAACATAAGACTGTACGCCACAGATGTGTAGCCTCCCATGTAAATGCTGGTCACACGTCATATGATCTGATTGTATAGAAACTAAATAGATCACATTATCGGGTATATAGGGGTTAACACAAAACTGTACACGACAAATGTGCAGCCCTAAAACTAAATAGTGTGATTAATATAAGGCCGGGGGCTCTAGATAAGCCCCATATTAACCCCATAAAAAGCCTCACTCAAAAATGTATATAGGTATAAAAACACGTTTATTGTAATCAAATCTGCAGCTAAAACAAACAACATACACAAAGTTAAAAAACATAAATACACAAAGAAGCTAAGGAGGAATCCTAGATATGGCTCTAATATATATGCAAGTCCATAGGAAAATTGATTGAATGGCAAATAAAATGCTGAGAAGTCAGTGCAAACAATTAATCTGCAAATCCATAAATAAAGTACAAGTGAAAAAAAAAAACACTTGTACATTTTTGCACTTTATTTATGGATTTGCAGATTAATTGTTTGCACTGACCTCTCAGCATTTTATTTGCCATTCAATCAATTTTTCTATAGACTTGCATATATATTAGAGTCATATCTAGGATTCCTCCTTAGCTTCTTTGTGTATTTATGTTTTTTAACTTTGTGTATGTTGTTTGTTTTAGCTGCAGATTTGATTACAATAAACGTGTTTTTATACCTATATACATTTTTGAGTGAGGCTTTTTATGGGGTTAATTTGGGGCTTATTTAGAGCCCCGGCCTTATATTAATCTCCTTCTGATCAATTTACCCCAACAGCCAGCACCTAACATTCTTAAAGTGGACCAACACCCAGGGGGGATCGGCCCGGGAATCTATAAGATTCCCGGACCGATCAGATCCCTCCCCGCGGGGCATCCGAAATCGGGATGTCCCGCGGGGAGAAACGCCCCAGGAGGCCCACAATCCTCACCTTACCGGCGATCCAACGGCGCATGCGCGAGACGCGGCCGCGTCTCTCGCTTCCCTCTAGCAGGGCGCGCTCCCGCACCGGCCGTTTTGTGAATGGCCGGCGCAGGCGTGCTCCCTGTTAGAGGGAAGCGAGAGACGCAGCCAATGACGGCGCTCTGGTATGCGCGTCCAAGGGGCTTTGGGCGCGCATACCAGAGCGGCTCTGAGCGCTGTCATTGGCCGGACGAGGTCACGTGGGAGCGGGGAGAGGTGAGTTTTTGCGGCGATCGGGGGGGTTTCACACAGCGGGGCACCCCCGATCGGGGTGCCCCACCTAAGTGGACCAACACCCAGGATAGTCAAAATCCTGGGTGTTGGTCCACTTTAATATTACTTTATGGTTGTGCATATCCACATGTATTTCTTCTAAAATTAAATACAGAAAACCGAAGGTCCCACACCTTCCAAAACCCCACTACAAAATATGGCACCACTACCGATAGTATCACAAAATATGAGTATTTATTAATCACAGTATAACAACAACTATATACACTAAAGACTCATTAAAAACACAGACATTGTACATAAAGGAAGGGCAAAAACTTTACAGGGGGGCAAGGGGCTGGTGACATTAATTAAATTGATTCTATAAAAATTTTACATACAAAATAAAGTGCTATAGTGCAACTCAATAAGATATTTAAATAAGAAGACAGTGTAACAATATATTAAGCACCACTAAGTGCTGATTCTAACCTAAATATCCCACTAACCTATACCTAACCATAAATATGCTGATGCAACAGTGAGAACAAGCCGGAGAGGACAAAGAAATAGCAACCCACATGTTAAAAAAATGACTTACATACAGAGACGACCACAGTTCAAATGTTTATAGAATCAATTGAATTAATGTCACTAGCCACCGGCCCCTTGCCCCCCTGTAAAGTTTTTGCCCTTCCTTTATGTACATTGTCTGTGTTAGTGTTTTTAATGAGTCTTTAGTGTATATAGTTGTTGTTGTTATACTGTGATTAATAAATACTCATATTTTGTGATACTATCGGTAGTGGTGCCATATTTTGTAGTGGGGTTTTGGAAGGTGTGGGACCTTCGGTTTTCTGTATGTAGTCATTGTACCCCTATGTGCACACTACGTATTGTTATAAAGTTACAGCTCGGTGCAGTCTCATATCTCTCTTTAGTACTATTCTAAAATTAAATAGTGGCCACACACCGTATAACTTGCTATATGGGGTTAACGTAAGACTGTACACCACAGGTGTGTAGCCGCCCATGTAAATGCTGGTCACACGTCATAGGATCTGACTGTATAGATGAGATTCTAAGATATGTGGGATCAACACACTTAAAGGAGCACTATCGTGAAAAAATGGCCCAATTATAAAAATCCATATAAATATGCTGGATGGCAGGCGGCGAGATCGTTTATACACAGGGCCGGATTATGAAGGGGGCGCAACGCGTGCCCTGAGGCCTCCACCACTTGCCTGGCAAAGGGGGCCCCCACCAACCTTTGGGTTATGGTCTGGTCCAGTAGGCTTTTCAGTCTTTGGTCTGACGGGTCGTGGGGCCAGCAAAAAAAGCTATCGGCCCCCTGCCCCTGGACACCCAAAGCCACCACAGGGCAGGACGGAGAGTCTAGAGCAGCAAAGCCGCCGCCAGCAACGCTCCAGTGATGGGTGCAGAGCTGTCACTGCACATAAGCCACCAAGCACAGCCGCTGGCAGCTCAATGCAGGGAACCAGCCGGGCGACTACACTACCCCCCACCCAGAATGGCAAAGCAGGAGTTCCCGAGCAGCACGCACCCGCACAAGGGGGGCACAAAGGACTCGTTCCAGTAAGTAGGCGGAGCCAGACAACCACCAATCAGTTACTTGGCTGGACTATTATTTTATACTGTATCTGGGGCCTCCACCAGATTTCGTGCCCAGGGGCCTTCATCACACTTAAAGCGGACCTTCACCCTGAATAAGAGCCTATCTTATATGTTTCCCACACCCTGTACATACAGATTGCCCACATTAATCCAGACCCTCCCCCTGAATAAGAGTCTATCATATATGTTTCCCCCACCCTGTACATACAGATTGCTCAAATTAATCCAGACCCTCCCCCTGAATAAGAGTCTATCATATATGTTTCCCCCACCCTGTACATACAGATTGCTCACATTAATCCAGACCCTCCCCCTGAATAAGAGTCTATCATATATGTTTCCCCCACCCTGTACATACAGATTGCCCACATTAATCCAGACCCTCCCCCTGAATAAGAGTCTATCATATATGTTTCCCCCACCCTGTACATACAGATTGCTCACATTAATCCAGACCCTCCCCCTGAATAAGAGTCTATCATATATGTTTCCCCCACCCTGTACATACAGATTGCCCACATTAATCCAGACCCTCCCCCTGAATAAGAGTCTATCATATATGTTTCCCCCACCCTGTACATACAGATTGCCCACATTAATCCAGACCCTCCCCCTGAATAAGAGTCTATATTATGTTTCCCACACCCTGTACTACCTGCATCTACTGCATGTTATGAGCCTTTAATCATCCAAGATAGCGGCTCATGGAGCATCAGGCAGCCTGCAAACAGGAAGTGTCTTCCGACTGTGCCGCTCTGCATTCTGGGATTGCTGTCCCTTCCCTGACCCCAGCTCAGCTGTGTCTGTGCAAAGCACAGCTATAACCCCACCCCCTGCACTTTATCCCGCTCTCCTCGCTTCAGTATGTGATGTTTCTGAGTCAAGTTGGCGGCGTCCGTATCCTAGAGTCCTGAACAGAGTTGCAGCTCAGTGGGGGAAAGAATAATAAGTAAGTGATATATATTCATTTTAGATGCTGGAGAATAGTTTTTTAATGGTTTGGGCTTTTCATTAAATCATGCTGATGGTCCGGTTTAAAGTGCACCAAAACCGAGCAGTATCGGCGGGCCGATCCATTCCCTCCCCCCGGGGCATCCAAAATCGGGATGCCCTGCTGTGTGAAACCCCCCAGGACAGCCGTTACACTTACCTTACTTCCCGGTCCAATGATACATGCGCGCTGGCGGCTGCGTCCCCGCTATCCCTCTGGCAGGGCATTTGTGAATGGCGCGCTCCCTATTAGAGGGAGGCGGGGGATGCGGCCGCCAGCGCGCTCGGAGTCGCTGTGCTAAGACGTCGGCGTAGACGTCCATAGCTCAGCGGCTCCGAACACGCTGATTGGACGAGCGGCCGCGTATGCACCATAGGACCGGGATGGCGTGAGTTGATGTGGGAGATCTGGAGGGTTTCACGCGGTGCCCCGGGGGGGAGGGACCAAAACCCACGATAGTCAAAATCCTGGGTTTTGGTCCACTTTAATCTGGCCCTGCCTATACACCCGACATCAAGAAATATCCAGCCAGCCTTGTTTTATTTATTTTAATAGATGGAAGAGGAAGAAAATTGATGCGTGTGGGGACCTTTAATAATACCTCCCAAGTGTCCGTAATTTGGAGGGACCGTCCCTCTTTTGAGTCCATGTCCCCCCTTGTTGTTCTCATTTGTCCCTCTTTGAGATATAACATGCAGATCTGCAGCAATAAATGATTCATTTGCCTATTCAAAGTGTTTCTATTGTTGTAACTGTTACAATGTCTCTCCTATCCATCCCTCAATGAGGGGGCGTGGCTTCATTTATATTGTCCCTCTTTTCCCACCCTGAAAGGATGGAAGGTATAATTTAAAGCAGTCCTTCACTCTGAATAAGAGTCTATCTTGTATGTTTCCCACACCCTGTACATACAGATTGCTCACATTAATCCGGACCCTCACCCTGAATAAGAGCCTATCTTATGTTTCCCACACCCTGTACATACAGATTGCCCACATTAATCCGGGCCCCCCAACCTGAATAAGAGCCTATCTTATGTTTCCCACACCCTGTACATACAGATTGCCCACATTAATCCGGACCCTCACCCTGAATAAGAGCCTATCTTATATGTTTCCCACACCCTGTACATACAGATTGCCCACATTAATCCGGACCCTCACCCTGAATAAGAGCCTATCTTATATGTTTCCCACACCCTGTACATACAGATTGCCCACATTAATCCGAACCCTCACCCTGAATAAGAGCCTATCTTATATGTTTCCCCTCCCCCTGTACATACAGATTGCTCACATTAATCCGGACTCTCACCCTGAATAAGAGCCTATCTTATATGTTTCCCACACCCTGTACATACAGATTGCTCACATTAATCCGGACCTTCACCCTGAATAAGAGCCTATCTTATATGTTTCCCACACCCTGTACATACAGATTGCTCACATTAATCTGGACCTTCACCCTGAATAAGAGCCTATCTTATATGTTTCCCACACCCTGTACATACAGATTGCTCACATTAATCTGGACCTTCACCCTGAATAAGAGCCTATCTTGTATGTCCCCCCCCCCCTCCGTACATACATATTGCTCACATTAAAAATCATCCTACCTGCATCTACTCCATGTTATGAGCCTTTAAACATCCAAGATGGCGGCTAATGGAACATCAGGCAGCCTGCGAACAGGAAGTGCCTTCTGAGTGTGCCGCTCTGCATTCTGGGATTGCTGACCTTTCCCTGACCCCAGCTCTGCTCTCGTCTCGACCAGAGAGAGCGATCGGGACTATAACCCACCCCCCTGTACTTTATCCCGCTCTCCTCTCCTCAGTAAGTGTGATGCTTCTGAGTCAAGATGGCGGCGCCCGTATCCTAAAGTCCTGAACAGAGTTGCAGCTCAGTGGGGGAAAGAATATTAAGTGACTAAAAACTTAAAATATATTAATTTTAGATGCTGGGGAATCGTTTTTTTAAGGATTTAGGCTTTTCAATAAATCATGGTGAAGGTCCGGTTTAATGCATTTTGTGCATCGAGGTATCGATCAATGGAAATCCATGCAATTGTGATCGGCCGCGATTCATCGTCCCGATCGCTCTCTCTGGTCGAGACGAGAGCCTGCTGTGGATGACAGCTTCCTCCACTTCCTGGTTCGGGTCACATGACTGGGATCACATGACATGCCTCAAACCCCACCCCCTACAGCCTCTTCTTGGGAGCACATAGGAAGCAGCAGAACATTACTTCGCTGCCAAGAATATCGCACGTCACAGACGCAGCGTAAGGTGAGTGGCGATAAAGAGCCCTACTCCAGCCATAACTGTTTATGTGTATTAAAGAGGAACATTTCAGGTATTGGAGAGTTAAAGACTCCTCAAACCTGGCTTGCTCCCCTCCCCCAGCTTAACAATTTTAAAGTGGACCAAAACCCAGGATTGACTATCCTGGGCAGGGCCGGCTCCAGGTTTATGTGGGCCCTCGGGCGGCATGGCCTCAGTGGGCCCCTTTAGTCACGGGTCAGGAGTCTATATATTGTATGGCCAAAACTAAGAAGGGCTGCTTGCCCCCTGACCCCTTATTGGAGCTATTTTTTAGTTTAGCCCCACATGAATGGGGAAGTATTGAGGAAGAGGGAGGCTGAGGGAACACAGATGAATGGGTCAGAGCTAAGAGAATAAGGATAGATAGGTCAGGGCTCAGGGGATAAGGATAGATAGGTCAGGGCTCAGGGGATAGGGATGGATGGGTCAGGGCTCAGGGGATAGGGATGGATGGGTCAGGGCTCAGGGGATAGGGATGGATGGGTCAGGGCTCAGAGGATAGGGATGAATGGGTCAGGGCTCAGGGGATAGGGATGAATGGGTCAGGGCTCAGGGGATAGAGATGAATGGGTCAGGGCTCAGGGGATAGAGATGAATGGGTCAGGGCTCAGGGGATAGGGATGAATGAGTCAGGGCTCAGGGGATAGGGATGAATGAGTCAGGGCTCAGGGGATAGGGATGAATGAGTCAGGGCTCAGGGGATAGAGATGAATGGGTCAGGGCTCAGGGGATAGAGATGAATGGGTCAGGGCTCAGGGGATAGAGATGAATGGGTCAGGGCTCAGGGGATAGAGATGAATGGGTCAGGGCTCAGGGGATAGGGATGAATGGGTCAGGGCTCAGGGGATAGGGATGGATGGGTCAGGGCTCAGGGGATAGGGATGGATGGGTCAGGGCTCAGGGGATAGGGATGGATGGGTCAGGGCTCAGGGGATAGGGATGGATGGGTCAGGGCTCAGGGGATAGAGATGAATGGGTCAGGGCTCAGGGGATAGAGATGAATGGGTCAGGGCTCAGGGGATAGGGATGAATGGGTCAGGGGATAGAGATGAATGGGTCAGGGCTCAGGGGATAGGGATGAATGGGTCAGGGGATAGAGATGAATGGGTCAGGGCTCAGGGGATAGGGACGAATGGGTCAGGGCTCAGGGGATAGAGATGAATGGGTCAGGGCTCAGGGGATAGAGATGAATGGGTCAGGGCTCAGGGGATAGAGATGAATGGGTCAGGGCTCAGGGGATAGGGATGAATGGGTCAGGGGATAGAGATGAATGGGTCAGGGCTCAGGGGATAGGGACGAATGGGTCAGGGCTCAGGGGATAGAGATGAATGGGTCAGGGCCCAGGGGATAGGGATGAATGGGTCAGGGCTCAGGGGATAGGGATGAATGGGTCAGGGCTCAGGGGATAGAGATGAATGGGTCAGGGCTCAGGGGATAGAGATGAATGGGTCAGGGGATAGGGATGAATGGGTCAGGGGATAGGGATGAAAGGGTCAGGGGATAGGGATGAATGGGTCAGGGGATAGGGATGAATGGGTCAGGGGATAGGGATGAATGGGTCAGGGGATAGGGATGAATGGGTCAGGGGATAGGGATGAATGGGTCAGGGGATAGGGATGAATGGGTCAGGGGATAGGGATGAATGGGTCAGGGCTCAGGGGATAGGGATGAATGGGTCAGGGCTCAGGGGATAGAGATGAATGGGTCAGGGCTCAGGGGATAGGGATGAATGGGTCAGGGCTCAGGGGATAGGGATGAATGGGTCAGGGCTCAGGGGATAGGGATGAATGGGTCAGGGCTCAGGGGATAGGGACGAATGGGTCAGGGCTCAGGGGATAGGGACGAATGGGTCAGGGCTCAGGGGATAGAGATGAATGGGTCAGGGCCCAGGGGATAGGGATGAATGGGTCAGGGCCCAGGGGATAGGGATGGATGGGTCAGGGCTCAGGGGATAGGGATGAATGGGTCAGGGGATAGAGATGAATGGGTCAGGGCTCAGGGGATAGGGATGACTGGGTCAGGGCTCAGGGGATAGAGATGAATGGGTCAGGGCTCAGGGGATAGGGACGAATGGGTCAGGGCTCAGGGGATAGAGATGAATGGGTCAGGGGATAGGGATGAATGGGTCAGGGCCCAGGGGATAGGGATGAATGGGTCAGGGCCCAGGGGATAGGGATGAATGGGTCAGGGGATAGGGATGAATGGGTCAGGGGATAGAGATGAATGGGTCAGGGGATAGGGATGAATGGGTCAGGGCTCAGGGGATAGAGATGAATGGGTCAGGGCTCAGGGGATAGGGATGAATGGGTCAGGGCCCAGGGGATAGGGATGAATGGGTCAGGGCTCAGGGGATAGAGATGAATGGGTCAGGGCCCAGGGGATAGGGATGAATGGGTCAGGGCTCAGGGGATAGGGATGAATGGGTCAGGGCTCAGGGGATAGGGATGAATGGGTCAGGGCTCAGGGGATAGGGATGAATGGGTCAGGGCTCAGGGGATAGAGATGAATGGGTCAGGGCTCAGGGGATAGAGATGAATGGGTCAGGTGATAGGGATGAATGGGTCAGAGCTCAGGGGATAGAGATGAATGGGTCAGGGCTCAGGGGATAGGGATGAATGGGTCAGGGGATAGGGATGAATGGGTCAGGGGATAGAGATGAATGGGTCAGGGCCCAGGGGATAGGGATGAATGGGTCAGGGCCCAGGGGATAGGGATGAATGGGTCAGGGCCCAGGGGATAGGGATGAATGGGTCAGGGCCCAGGGGATAGGGATGAATGGGTCAGGGCCCAGGGGATAGGGATGAATGGCTCAGGGGATAGAGATGAATGGGTCAGGGGATAGGGATGAATGGGTCAGGGGATAGGGATGAATGGGTCCGGGGATAGGGATGAATGGCTCAGGGGATAGAGATGAATGGGTCAGGGGATAGGGATGAATGGGTCAGGGGATAGGGATGAATGGGTCAGGGGATAGGGATGACTGGGTCAGGGGATAGAGATGAATGGGTCAGGGGATAGGGATGAATGGGTCAGGGGATAGAGATGAATGGGTCAGGGGATAGGGATGAATGGGTCAGGGGATAGGGATGAATGGGTCAGGGGATAGGGATGAATGGGTCAGGGGATAGGGATGAATGGGTCAGGGGATAGGGATGAATGGGTCAGGGGATAGGGATGAATGGGTCAGGGGATAGGGATGAATGGATCAGGGCTCAGGGGATAGGGATGAATGGGTCAGGGCTCAGGGGATAGAGATGAATGGGTTAGGGCTCAGGGGATAGAGATGAATGGGTCAGGGCCCAGGGGATAGGGATGAATGGGTCAGGGCCCAGGGGATAGGGATGAATGGGTCAGGGCTCAGGGGATAGGGATGAATGGGTCAGGGGATAGAGATGAATGGGTCAGGGGATAGGGATGAATGGGTCAGGGGATAGAGATGAATGGGTCAGGGGATAGAGATGAATGGGTCAGGGGATAGAGATGAATGGGTCAGGGGATAGGGATGAATGGGTCAGGGCTCAGGGGATAGGGATGAATGGGTCAGGGCTCAGGGGATAGGGATGAATGGGTCAGGGGATAGGGATGAATGGGTCAGGGGATAGAGATGAATGGGTCAGGGGATAGAGATGAATGGGTCAGGGGATAGGGATGAATGGCTCAGGGGATAGAGATGAATGGGTCAGGGCTCAGGGGATAGGGATGAATGGGTCAGGGCTCAGGGGATAGAGATGAATGGGTCAGGGCTCAGGGGATAGGGATGGATGGGTCAGGGCTCAGGGGATAGAGATGAATGGGTCAGGGCTCAGGGGATAGGGATGGATGGGTCAGGGCTCAGGGGATAGAGATGAATGGGTCAGGGCTCAGGGGATAGAGATGAATGGGTCAGGGCCCAGGGGATAGGGATGAATGGGTCAGGGCTCAGGGGATAGGGATGGATGGGTCAGGGCTCAGGGGATAGGAATGAATGGGTCAGGGCTCAGGGGATAGGGATGGATGGGTCAGGGCTCAGGGGATAGGGATGAATGGGTCAGGGCTCAGGGGATAGGGATGAATGAGTCAGGGCTCAGGGGATAGGGATGAATGGGTCAGGGCTCAGGGGATAGGGATGAATGGGTCAGGGCTCAGGGGATAGGGATGGATGGGTCAGGGCTCAGGGGATAGGGATGAATGGGTCAGGGCTCAGGGGATAGGGATGAATGAGTCAGGGCTCAGGGGATAGGGATGAATGGGTCAGGGGATAGGGATGAATGGGTCAGGGGATAGGGATGAATGGGTCAGGGGATAGGGATGAATGGGTCAGGGGATAGGGATGAATGGGTCAGGGGATAGGGATGAATGGATCAGGGCTCAGGGGATAGGGATGAATGGGTCAGGGCTCAGGGGATAGGGATGAATGGGTCAGGGCTCAGGGGATAGAGATGAATGGGTCAGGGCTCAGGGGATAGAGATGAATGGGTCAGGGCTCAGGGGATAGAGATGAATGGGTCAGGGCTCAGGGGATAGAGATGAATGGGTCAGGGCTCAGGGGATAGGGATGAATGGGTCAGGGCTCAGGGGATAGGGATGAATGGGTCAGGGCTCAGGGGATAGGGATGAATGGGTCAGGGCTCAGGGGATAGGGATGAATGGGTCAGGGCTCAGGGGATAGAGATGAATGGGTCAGGGCTCAGGGGATAGGGATGAATGGGTCAGGGCTCAGGGGATAGGGATGAATGGGTCAGGGCTCAGGGGATAGAGATGAATGGGTCAGGGCTCAGGGGATAGGGATGGATGGGTCAGGGCTCAGGGGATAGGGATGAACGGGTCAGGGCTCAGGGAATAGGGATGGATGAGACAGATGTGACATGCAACCAATGGGGCAGAGCTGAAGAGACAGAGAAATTAAGTGTGTGCATTTCTTTAACCACATTGTGCCAGCTGTCAGTGGGCCCCCCTGATGGGTGGGCCCTCGGCAGCTGACCGGTCTTGCCGGGTGCTGACGCCGGCTCTGATCCTGGGTTTTGGTCCACTCCCCCTGCCCCGCTATGTGAAACCCTCTCCCGCATCAACTCACCTCACCGTGGTCCTACGCCGCTTGCGCGTAGGCTTGTCTAATCAGCGCGCTCTGAGCCGCTGAGCTATGCACGTCTGAGCGACGTCTTAGCTTAGCGGCTGCATCTTGCACTTCCCTCTAACAGGGAGCGCGCCGGCCATGGCCACATGCCCTGCTAGAGGGATAGCGGGGATGCAGCCCGCGCATGCGCCGTTGGACCGGGATTAAGGTAAGTGTAGCGGGTGACCTGGGAGTTTCACACAGCAGGGCATCCCGATTTTGGATGCCCCACGGGGAGGCAATGGATCCAGCTGGGTTTTGGTCCACTTTAAACGTCGCATCGCGCTCCGGCATCCCTCGGTTCTGTGACGTCTCCATCAGGCAGTGCCATCTTGCCGTGCACTGCGCCGTCATCTTGTCATGCTCTGCGTCGACGCAAATTCCGCACGATTTGAAGAGCGTCACTGGACGGTGAAGGGTGAGTATGGCTAAAGCTTGCAGCCTTTACTCTGGGACGGCTAAGGGGGGAGGGGGGTGCAAAGGGGCCAGGAATGCTGCCTGATGTCTGCATTTTAGCTAATGCCAACATCCAAAAGCCAGTGAGGGAGGGAGAAGGGATGTTTAGGAACATCAGAAACGGTCTGTTCTTCCTCGTTAAAGTGGATCAAAACCCAGCGCGATAGATTCTCCCTGCCATACTATTGAGGTCTACAATTTTTATTTGCTAAAATATTTGTTTTTCATGACTTTAGATGCTCTGCTTTACAAAGAGACCATCTTATAGTCCTCACTACCTCCTCCACTGCTGCCTTGTGGTCCCCTGGTCCTCATCCTCTGTCGCCTCTTGGCCCTCCTCTGTCAGCTCTAGGTCCGTCACCACTGCCTCCCTCCTCCACCATGGTCAACTTGTGGTCCTCCTTTGCCACCTCGTAGTCCTTAAAACCTTCTCCCCTGATGCCTCCTGGTCCTCGCTGCCTCCTCATGGTGCTCCACTGCCACCTCCTTGTCTTCTGCTCCTCAGTGTCACCTACTCTTCCTTGCCACTGCCTTTTAATATCCCCATATTGCTGCAATTGAGGTCTATAAAAATCTAGTTTGCTGAAATAATTTCTGCTTTAACTGCATTGTGGTTTGGCCTTCTCATCCATCACCACCACCTCCTGCATGGTCATCTTGTGGTCCTCCAGACCTCCACTGCTGCTTTTTGATGCTCTGGTCCTCATTCCTACGTCACCTCTTGGTGCTCTACCACAGCCTCCTGGTCCTCGCCACTTCCTCCTCCACAGCTAACTTATTGTTTTCTGTTCCTCTCTGCTACTTACTACACCTTGCCAACCCCTATAGATTTCGCTGCCACATTGCTCTCTGGTCCCTGTCACTGCCACTTACTGCCACATTGCCACTATTGAGGATTAAAACTCTGGATGCTGAAATAATTACTGACAGGACTGCAAGCATTCTGCTTTACCTGAATTGTGGTTTGGCCTCCACGTCCATCACCACCATCTCATACATGGTCAACTTGTGGTCCTCAAGACCTCCTCCACTGCTTCTTTTTGATGCTCTGGTCCTCATTCCTACGTCACCTCTTGGTCCTCTACCACCGCCTCCTGGTCCTCGTCACTTCTTCCTCCACAGCGAACTCGTCTTTTGTTCCTCTCTGCCACTTACTACACCTTGCCAACCCCTCTCGAACTCGTTGCCACATTGCTCTCTAGTCCTCTGCTGCTGCCTCCTTGTCCCCTCCACTGCCTCTTACTGCCACATTGCCGCTATTGAGTACTAACAATGTGGTTTGCTGAAATAATTTCTGACAGGACTGCAAGCACTTTGCTTTACCTGAATTGTGATTTGGCCTCCATGTCCATCACCACCACCTCATGCATGGTCAACTTGTGGTCCTCCAATCCTCACGACCTTCTCCACTGCTGCTTTTAGGCACTCTGGTCCTCCTTCCTATGTCACCTCTTTGTCCTCTACCACCACCTCCTGGTCCTCGCCAATTCCTCCTCCACAGCTAACTCGTGTCTTGTTCCTGTTGCTCTCTGCCACTTACTACAAATTGCCAACCCCTCTCGAACCCGTTGCCACATTGCTCTTGGTCCTCCTCTGCTGCCGCCTCCTGGTTGTTTTGGCCATCAGCAAAACACTGGTCCCTGTCACTGCCACTTACTGCCACATTGCCGTCCTATGTCACCTCTTGGTCCTCTACCACCACTTCCTGGTCCACTGCTAACTCGTTGTCTTCTGTTCTTCTCTGCCACCTACTGCACCTCGCCAACCCCTCTAGATTTTGCTGCCACATTGCTCTTTGGTCCTCTGCCGTCGCCTTCTGGTTCCCGCCTTTGCCACTTACATTGTGGTTTGGCCTCCACGTCCATCACCACCACCTCCTGCATGGTCAACTTGTGGTCCTCCAGTCCTCACAACCTCCTCCACTGCTGCTTTTTGATCCTCTGGTCCTCATTCCTATGTCACCTTTTGGTTCTCTACCACCACCTCCTGGTCCACTTTAACTCGTTGTCTTCTGTTCCTCTCTGCCACCTACTGCACCTCGCCAACCCCTCTAGATTTCGCTGCCACATTGCTCTCTGGTCCTCTGCTGTTGCCTCCTGGTACCTGCCACTGCCACATTGCTGCTATTGAGGACTAAAAATGTGGATTGCTGAAATAATTACTGACAGGACTGCAAGCACTCTGCTTTACCTGAATTGTGGTTTGGCCTCCACGTCCATCACCACCACCTCCTGCATGTTCAACTTGTGTTCCTCACGACCTTCTCCGCTGCTGCTTTTAGGCACTCTGGTCCTCCTTCCTATGTCACCTCTTTGTCCTCTACCACCGCCTCCTGGTCCTCGCCAATTCCTCCTCCACAGCTAACTCGTGTCTTGTTCCTCTTGTTCCTGTTCCTCTCTGCCACGTACTACAAATTGCCAACTCCTCTCGAACTCGATGCCACATTGCTCTTGGTCCTCCTGGTTGTTTTGGCCATCAGCAAAACACTGGTCCCTATCACTGCCACTTACTGCCACATTGCCGCTATTGAGGACTAAAAATGTGGTTTGCTGAAATAATTTCTGACAGGGCTGCAAGCATTCTGCTTTACCTGAATTGTGGTTTGGCCTCCATGTCCATCACCATCACCTCCTGCATGGTCAACTTGTGCTCCTCCAGTCCTCACAACCTTCTCCACTGCTGCTTTTCAATCCTCTGGTCCTCATTCCTACGTAACCTCTTTATTATCTACCACCACCTCTCTGCCACTTACTACACCTCACCAACCCCTCTAGATCCCGCTGCCACATTGCTCTTGGTCCTCTGCTGCCACCTCCTGGTCCCCGCCGCTGCCACTTACTGCCACATTGCCGCTATTGTGGACTGAAAATGTGGTTTGCTGAAATAATTTCTGCACTGCGCTTTACCTGAATTGTGGTTTGGCCTCCATGTCCATCACCACCACCTCATTCATGGTCAACTTGTGGTCCTCCAGTCCTCACAACCTCCTCCACTGCTGCTTTTTGATCCTCTGGTCCTCATACCTATGTCACCTCTTGGTCCTCTACCACCACCTCCTGGTCCACTGCTAACTCGTTGTTTTCTGTTCCTCTCTGCCACCTACTGCACCTCGCCAACCCCTCTAGATTTTGCTGCCACATTGCTCTTTGGTCCTCTGCCGTCGCCTTCTGGTTCCCGCCTTTGCCACTCACTACCGCATTGCCACTATTGAGGACTAAAATTGTGGTTTGCTGAAATAATTTCTGACAGGGCTGCAAGCACTCTGCTTAACCAGCATTGTGGCTTGGCCTCCATGTCCATCACCACCACCTCCTACATGGTCAACTTGTGGTCCTCCAGTCCTCACAACCTCCTCCACTGCTGCTTTTTGATCCTCTGGTCCTCATTCCTATGTCACCTCTTGGTCCTCTACCACCACCTCCTGGTCCACTGTTAACTCGTTGTCTTCTGTTCCTCTCTGCCACCTACTGCACCTCGCCAACCCCTCTAGATTTCGCTGCCACATTGCTCTCTGGTCCTCTGCTGTCGCCTCCTGGTCCCTGCCACTGCCACATTGCTGCTATTGAGGACTAAAAATGTGGATTGCTGAAATAATTACTGACAGGACTGCAAGCACTCTGCTTTACCTGAATTGTGGTTTGGCCTCCATGTCCATCACCACCACCTCCTGCATGGTCAACTTGTGGTCCTCCAGTCCTTACGACCTTCGCCACTGCTGCTTTTTGATCCTCTGGTCCTCATTCCTATGTCACCTCCTGGTCCTTGCCACTTCCTCCTCCACAGCTAACTCGTTGTCTTCTGTTCCTCTCTGCCACCTACTGCACCTCGCCAACCCCTCTAGATTTCGTTGCCACATTGCTCTTGGTCCTCTGCTGCCTCCTCCTGGTCCCCACCTTTGCCACTTACTACCACATTGCCACTATTGAACGTGTGGTTTGCTGAAATAATTTCTGATAGGGCTGCAAGCATTCTGCTTAACCGGCATTGTGGTTTAGCCTCCACATCTATCACCACCACCTCATGCATGGTCAACTTGTGGTCCTCACGACCTTCTCCACTGCTGCTTTTAGGTGCTAATTCCTATGTCACCTTTTGGTCCTCATCTGAAACCTCTAGGGGGTTTGCTGACACCTCCTGGTCCTCGCCACTTCCTCCTCCACTACTGCACCTCGCCAATGCTTCTTGATCTCCATGCCACATCGCTGTTGGTCCTCCAGTGTTGCCTCCTGGTCCTTGAAACTGCCTCTGGATCTGGCTGCCAGTTTGCCACCGATCATCCTCCGTGTCCTTGTCTCTGATGCCATTGTCCTAAGAGTCCGTGCCGGCAAATGACTAGAGATTACTGCTGCAAGGTGGGAAGGGTTTCACACAGCCCTTTATCTAAGGCCGGCCACTGGTTTCTCCCCCCCCCCCCCCGGGCATCCCAAATCGGGATGCTCCACTTTTCGAAACCCTTTTTACTCAGTAGCAATGTGAAAAAAAGGCGACTCCTTCTCTGAAAGCAGAAGAAAACCCAGAGCGGCCACTGGTCTTCCCCCTGGGTATCCCAGATCAGGATGCCCCACTGTGTGAAACCCTTGTTGCTTAGTAGCAACTTGACAAATAGTGGAAATGAACCCAGAGCGGCCACTGGTCTTCCACCTGGGCATCCCAGATCGGGGCTTTGTTCCGCTTTAAGGGAGGGAGTTTTTCATGTTGCTACTGAGTAAAAAGGGTTTCACACAGTGGGGCATCCCGATCTGGGATTTCCAGGGGGAAGACCAGTGGCCGCTCTGGGTTTTGTTCTGCTTTATGTGAGCGAATCCGCAATTTTTCACATTGCTACTGAGTAAAAAAGCAGCGCTGTGTTACTTTAATAATAATGTAAAGGAGGGGGGTTATTCCATCCTAACCATGATGTACCAAAAGGGATTCCGGGCTGGGTTACAGGCATAATGGCTCTGGGGCATCCCCTGCTGGGTGAGACCTCACTGGACACACAAAATGGGGTTTATTTAATAAATTAAATTTTTTTGTAAGGCAACCTCACTTTTTCATTGTTTAACTATAACATATACTCGTACCAGCTTGTCATAACTATAACATATACTCGTATCAGCTTGTCATAACTATAACATATACTTGTCCCAGCTTGTCATAACTATAACATATACTTGTCCCAGCTTGTCATAACTATAACATATACTTGTCCCAGCTTGTCATAACTATAACATATACTCGTATCAGCTTGTCATAACTATAACATATACTTGTCCCAGCTTGTCATAACTATAACATATACTCGTAGCAGCTTGTCATAACTATAACATATACTCGTAGCAGCTTGTCATAACTATAACATATACTCGTAGCAGCTTGTCATAACTATAACATATACTCGTAGCAGCTTGTCATAACTATAACATATACTCGTCCCAGCTTGTCATAACTATAACATATACTCGTATCAGCTTGTCATAACTATAACATATACTCGTAGCAGCTTGTCATAACTATAACATATACTCGTCCCAGCTTGTCATAACTATAACATATACTCGTAGCAGCTTGTCATAACTATAACATATACTCGTAGCAGCTTGTCATAACTATAACATATACTCGTAGCAGCTTGTCATAACTATAACATATACTCGTAGCAGCTTGTCATAACTATAACATATACTCGTAGCAGCTTGTCATAACTATAACATATACTCGTAGCAGCTTGTCATAACTATAACATATACTCGTAGCAGCTTGTCATAACTATAACATATACTCGTAGCAGCTTGTCATAACTATAACATATACTCGTAGCAGCTTGTCATAACTATAACATATACTCGTAGCAGCTTGTCATAACTATAACATATACTCGTCCCAGCTTGTCATAACTATAACATATACTCGTAGCAGCTTGTCATAACTATAACATATACTCGTCCCAGCTTGTCATAACTATAACATATACTCGTCCCAGCTTGTCATAACTATAACATATACTCGTATCAGCTTGTCATAACTATAACATATACTCGTATCAGCTTGTCATAACTATAACATATACTCGTATCAGCTTGTCATAACTATAACATATACTCGTATCAGCTTGTCATAACTATAACATATACTTGTCCCAGCTTGTCATAACTATAACATATACTTGTCCCAGCTTGTCATAACTATAACATATACTCGTAGCAGCTTGTCATAACTATAACATATACTCGTCCCAGCTTGTCATAACTATAACATATACTCGTCCCAGCTTGTCATAACTATAACATATACTCGTCCCAGCTTGTCATAACTATAACATATACTCGTCCCAGCTTGTCATAACTATAACATATACTCGTCCCAGCTTGTCATAACTATAACATATACTCGTATCAGCTTGTCATAACTATAACATATACTCGTCCCAGCCTGTCATAACTATAACATATACTCGCCCCAGCTTGTCATAACTATAACATATACTCGTATCAGCTTGTCATAACTATAACATATACTCGTCCCAGCCTGTCATAACTATAACATATACTCGCCCCAGCTTGTCATAACTATAACATATACTCGTCCCAGCTTGTCATAACTATAACATATACTCGTCCCAGCTTGTCATAACTATAACATATACTCGTATCAGCTTGTCATAACTATAACATATACTCGTATCAGCTTGTCATAACTATAACATATACTTGTCCCAGCTTGTCATAACTATAACATATACTCGTATCAGCTTGTCATAACTATAACATATACTTGTCCCAGCTTGTCATAACTATAACATATACTTGTCCCAGCTTGTCATAACTATAACATATACTCGTCCCAGCTTGTCATAACTATAACATATACTCGTCCCAGCTTGTCATAACTATAACATATACTCGTCTCAGCTTGTCATAACTATAACATATACTCGTCCCAGCTTGTCATAACTATAACATATACTCGTCCCAGCTTGTCATAACTATAACATATACTCGTCCCAGCTTGTCATAACTATAACATATACTCGTCCCAGCTTGTCATAACTATAACATATACTCGTCTCAGCTTGTCATAACTATAACATATACTCGTCCCAGCTTGTCATAACTATAACATATACTCGTACCAGCTTGTCATAACTATAACATATACTCGTCTCAGCTTGTCATAACTATAACATATACTCGTCTCAGCTTGTCATAACTATAACATATACTCGTCCCAGCCTGTCATAACTATAACATATACTCGTCCCAGCTTGTCATAACTATAACATATACTCGTATCAGCTTGTCATAACTATAACATATACTCGTCCCAGCTTGTCATAACTATAACATATACTCGTCCCAGCTTGTCATAACTATAACATATACTCGTCCCAGCTTGTCATAACTATAACATATACTCGTAGCAGCTTGTCATAACTATAACATATACTCGTAGCAGCTTGTCATAACTATAACATATACTCGTCCCAGCTTGTCATAACTATAACATATACTCGTATCAGCTTGTCATAACTATAACATATACTCGTATCAGCTTGTCATAACTATAACATATACTCGTCCCAGCTTGTCATAACTATAACATATACTCGTAGCAGCTTGTCATAACTATAACATATACTCGTAGCAGCTTGACACAACAATGCTATTTACTGCTTTTTATAAAGAATTACAATTATATTATGCAGAATTGAGTTCAGCCTTTTGGCCCGGCACTCCACAATATTTTTAGAGGCTTACCTGAAAGCAAATAAAGCATGGTAAATAAATTGTTCCTATATTGACTGTAGTGGAAACAAAATGTGAAAGAGGCCTAAGGTTGAGGGGCGTAGTTGTCTGTGACCTCCCTCTGGGCATGCTCAGCTGATGATGGGTGGTGCAGCTACCTCTCAGTATAATGTGGACATTCTCTTGCTCTTCTCTCTCTAGTATGATTCCTAATTTTACTTTTTTATTTTTTTTCTTTCAAGATTATCATTGCGTTTTGGAGTCCTTTGAATTTTTCCTGGGAGCGACCAAAACTTTGGCAGCAGGTAAGTTCTCTCTCTTTTTTTTTTTAGTTTGAACATGCTGCATATCCGTGGACTAATCCTAAAATCCATGGTAGTGAGAATAATATTAAAGGGACAGTCCAGTTTGGGGGCAGCCATGATGGGATCACTGCGGCACGCCTCCCCATTGCCTTGTATTGTATGACCAAACAAAGGGGGTAGTGAAGAACACTCCTCACCTACCACCCAAAGAGGAGCACCACATATTTATTATATGAATAAAAATTAACTTTATTTCACAAGATCAATCCAACAAATTTTAAAATCAACATATAACACAAAGTACAAGTTAAAAAACAGAGTGTTCCTACCCCTGTCGCTCGCTGCAGCGCTGTACTGTTAGAGCGTCCAACACACATCACATTCATCAAAGCCGGCCAGGTTACTACAGCGACCGCAACGCTAGGTTACAGTGCCCATTACCCGCTTACAGCGTCTACTAGAGGTCGCTCTAAGCGTCGCTATACAGACCCTCATCTGGCAATACGTGGCATAGTGATGGCTGCTCCCGTGAACCACAAGTATTATTGAGATTGGACTGTCCCTTTAATCCAGATGTTGGTCCCCTCTTAAGGCAGGGGAGGGGGGTTATTGTACCTGGGGTGGGTGATATTGTTTAGGTGTGGGTGCAAGGTGAACTTACTCTTTAGCTGTTATAATTTAATAGAAATCTACAGTTGAAGTAAATCACAGGTTGTCTTTATTCTTTCAGTTTACAACACGTTTAGCAGCATTACACAGCAGATGTTTCAAACCCAGTAAACCTTTCTCAGCTTCCCCCAGCACTTTAGCTCCACATGAAGGTTCTCAACTCCTTGGCCTCTGGCTGGCATCAGCTGAATTCCTACTGATGTATCCTCCTTCCCCCAGGACCTCCCAGGTCCATGTCCACTCACCTGTGTCACATGAGGCATAAGACGTGTTCTACTTATTAGTATCTATATGGTTTCCTGTTCTGATCCGTTTCTCCCTCCAAAAAACAACTGACCTTGACATTTCCTTCCATTGAAGTCTATGGGTCTATTCTATGGGGATTATCGACCCCACTGCCATCTGCTGTCTGAAACTACTAACTACCTTCCCCTGTTGTAGTCTATGGGTGAATTACCCTCTAAATTGACTAAATAAGGTGTCTTTCATGGCTACTCCTCTGAGAGGGTTCTAATCTGTCCTATTTGTAGTTAGTCACCTCTTTCTACCGGTCACACAGAGCTACACACCTGTTATTTACAGCCTAAGTCACTTGCTTCTATAGAGTGAGCCCGGATGTGGCTTCAGTTCCGCATCAGACCAGGAAGTACATGCGGATCAAACGCACTGGGGAGTGTGGAAATGCTGGACATGGGTGGGGGGGGCTGGTCCATCACCCTGTTACACCCCCACTCACCAAGTACCTTGCTTCCAATAAACACTTAAAAAACAGCCGTTTGCCTAGCATTAGCTTTGGTTGGACGAGAGTGCACACATGTGCCGTAGGACTGAGGAAAGGTGAGTTGTTTGGGCAATCGGGGCGGTTTCACACATAGGGGCATCCCACACTTGAATGCCCAGGGGGCAAGGAACAATACCGGGGATAGTTAAAATGCTAGGTTTTGTTCCGCTCTATCTTAACGATTTGAACAGGACCAATACCAACTAAGTAACTAACATCCACCCACCCAAATAAAATCATAAGCTCTGCAGCACGTGTGAGCCAACCAGCATAGGCTCAATAAGCGCACCCTATAAATGAGGCCGCACAAACCAGCATAAAGTAAAAGTAATCAAGTATATTTAATGTCAAAAGTACCAATACAACAAACACATACATACACATAGACTGTTTAAAAACATGAATGACAACACCCTCTGGTGGCAATACTTGATATTGGCTCTAAACACAAATTAATATAAAATGCCTGTCTAGGTATAAATCAATGTGTATACCACTATTTAATATAACCAGTACATGGATGAAATATGATGCTGTAAGTGATCACTCAAAAACCATCTGTACCCAATACATAAGCTACACTACTATGAAAAGAAGAAAAACAAAAAATCAAAGAAATCTATACAAATGTGTATGCCAGGTACACCAATGACCAGGCAATGGGAAGAAAAAGTGCAATGTGCAATAAACAATCTATATTAAAAATTGACTATCAGTGAGAAAGTGCAATGTGCCATAGACCGCCTAAGCGTACCATGTATTCATATGCAGATAAAGAAACAGGCATAAGTAAACAAATATTATATCACCATTCTCAAGGAGAGCCGCAAGTGCCACCAGAAGGGGAGATCCGGCATCTACGCGTTACGTGGCCCCGCCCACTTCATCAGGATCCTGATGACAGCATCCTGATGAAGTGGGCGGGGCCACGTAACGCGTAGATGCCGGATCTCCCCTTCTGGTGGCACTTGCGGCTCTCCTTGAGAATGGTGATATAATATTTGTTTACTTATGCCTGTTTCTTTATCTGCATATGAATACATGGTACGCTTAGGCGGTCTATGGCACATTGCACTTTCTCACTGATAGTCAATTTTTAATATAGATTGTTTATTGCACATTGCACTTTTTCTTCCCATTGCCTGGTCATTGGTGTACCTGGCATACACATTTGTATAGATTTCTTTGATTTTTTGTTTTTCTTCTTTTCATAGTAGTGTAGCTTATGTATTGGGTACAGATGGTTTTTGAGTGATCACTTACAGCATCATATTTCATCCATGTACTGGTTATATTAAATAGTGGTATACACATTGATTCATACCTAGACAGGCATTTTATATTAATTTGTGTTTAGAGCCAATATCAAGTATTGCCACCAGAGGGTGTTGTCATTCATGTTTTTAAACAGTCTATGTGTATGTATGTGTTTGTTGTATTGGTACTTTTGACATTAAATATACTTGATTACTTTTACTTTATGCTGGTTTGTGCGGCCTCATTTATAGGGTGCGCTTATTGAGCCTATGCTGGTTGGCTCACACGTGCTGCATATCATTAAGGGGGTACGTTGTACCTGGGCACCCTTGAGGCCTGCACCCCTATGTATAATTATAGATAGCTGTGCACCTTAGTTCCTTCTTTGTAAAATCATAAGCTCCGTGCACAAATTTCCCTTAAAAAAAAAAAAAGTAAGCTGTATGTGTGCCCCCCGACTCCCCCCAAAAGTTATTGCCGAGTGTCCCTGCCCCCAAAATCTAAAGCGGATCAATACTTAAAAGTTGTGTACCATACCCTCGGCATCTGCAATTTGGGATACCGGTCGGCTTCTCCCCTTGCCGTACCCTTCCCTGGCTCTGTGGTTTCAGCTCTGTGTTGTGTTGGAAGCTGCAGGCAGCTGACCGTTCTCTGCTGGGGTTGGGTAGCCCTGCTCTAAGGTTTAGAAGTGACCATATCCAGTATAGGGTTTCCTTAAAGTGGACCAACACCCAGGGGGGATCGGCCCGGGAATCTATAAGATTCCCGGGCCGATCAGATCCCTCCCCGCGGGGCATCCGAAATCGGGATGTCCCGCGGGGTGAAACCCCACAGGAAGCCCACAATCCTACCTTCTCCCCGTTCCAGCGGTGCATGTGCGTCCGCCGCCGCCTCCCGCGCGTCCCTCTAGCAGGGCACGCTCCCGCGCTGGCCATTTGAATGGCCAGCGCGGGTGCGCTCCCTGTAAGAGGGACGCGCGGGAGGCGGCGGCGGACGCGGTCTGCTTGTCCGTCGCTGCCTCTCGCTTGTCCGTCCGCGCTGATTGGATGCAGCGGTCATGTGGGAGCGGGGTGAGGTGAGTTTTCGGGGCTTTCTGGGGTGTTTCACACAGCGGGGTGCCCCACCGAAGTGGACCAAAACCCAGGATAGTCAAAATCCTGGGTGTTGGTCCACTTTTAAAGTGTTTGGTAAGTCACTTTTTCCCCTCACATTCATCACAGTGTGCTTACACCACATTGCTGTTGCCATACCCACTGTTCATTTTTTCTATATCTCCAATTTTAAAGATAACCTAGGAACTACAGGGTCTTTTTGAAACTAGATTGCAGTTTGGGACAGTGCAACATGTAGCCCGAGACAAGGGGACAACAATCGGGCTTGTCTTTTTTAACTTTAGCAAAGCCAGTTGAGCAAATGCAAGTTTTGTGCCTTCCTCATCCTGCCCTGAAGTTTTGGGTAAGTGATTGGCTGACTTTGGAGCTGAGCTGGTATTCCCTATCTAGTAATATTTGCTGGATTCGGCACCGGTCACAGAATGATGGAGCATATGTTAGAAATGCAACCTTTAAAATGACCCATTAATGGATACGGTATGCCTGGCCCTCTGTATGCATTGTACCAACAACAATGGGCCCTAGAGTAGCCCAATGGTTCCACACAGTATACCGCACACCAAAATGTCTTTATCAAAAAATATTAGTTTATTAGCTAGATCTCATACTGCATCCCTACAACAACATTTAAAGACATATTAAAAAACATATATATACAATTTAAAAGATGGAGGTTTGTCCCGTATCCGTTCTCAAACTAAATTAATATCTATGCTAATCCCCTATGTATCTCATATATATATCATACTATATACACAGCTGAGGACCTTTCCATCAAATTCATATATCTACATGTGCAAATCTGAGTGTATAAAATGTGAAACCAATCAATAACAGACAAATATATATGTATGAAGACAATTCAATATCCTAAACCGTTCATGGATAATAATAAACATGCAATAATTAAAGTGCTTGTGCAGTGTGTACCATATTTACAAATCATGTGCAGCTATAAAAAGTGCAGGAAGATCCATCAAACTGAAAACATTCCAAGTATGTAAGGTTAGCAGAAAAGTTTACATCACCATATATTTAGAACATGGGCTCCTCCAACAGTCAAACCGCCACCGACCATTGAGCTAGACTGTGTGGGGTGGTGTATGCATTGAGCTAGACTGTGTGGGTGGTGTATGCATTGAGCTAGACTGTGTGGGTGGTGTATGCATTGAGCTAGACTGTGTGGGGTGGTGTATGCATTGAGCTAGACTGTGTGGGGTGGTGTATGCATTGAGCTAGACTGTGTGGGTGGTGTATGCATTGAGCTAGACTGTGTGGGTGGTGTATGCATTGAGCTAGACTGTGTGGGGTGGTGTATGCATTGAGCTAGACTGTGTGGGTGGTGTATGCATTGAGCTAGACTGTGTGGGTGGTGTATGCATTGAGCTAGACTGTGTGGGTGGTGTATGCATTGAGCTAGACTGTGTGGGGTGGTGGGTGGAGCGCAGGGGGAGGAAACCCCCCCCCCTTCCCTTCCCTTTTCTCCCCTTGCCCCCTGCTTTTCTCCTCTTTTAATGGCCCTACATTCTTTTCCACATTACTACAAAGAAAGGAGATATGCTGGCACCAGTGACAAAGTAATTTAAATAATTGTGGTGCAATGCTCTGTTCTTAACCCAATATGGACAATAGTTAGAGAAGTGGGGGTGCCCCACTATAAAAAACCCCCAAGAAGTACTGAACAGAGTCTTATAACTGCACAACACCAGGAATTAAAGTTAATAAGCAATTTTATTAGTCTCTGATAATTCTAAAAATTCCATTTTTTACAACAAAGAAAACACTATTAAAATACATATAAGACATGCTAAAATAAGTACTGCCAAGAGGGGGCGCTGATCCACATTACTGCCATATCCATCAATGTGACAAGACCTGGAGTAGGCATGCATGGCACACCTTTCTCCTACTGGAAGCACCACAAAAACATGTATAATTCCAATCAAAAATAGATATATTATTAGTACAATTGATTAAAAACAATCAGACATATACACACCACAAGACAAGTAAAAACAATCGATATGAGCGAAAACTCTTAATTAATTAATATCTATACTCTGCCCAAACAAAGGGGCTATCCAGTGTATGATGTACCCCTGGGTGAAGACTATGCATGGTCTATTACTGGTTTGTGCCGGCACAAAACTCTAAGATTATATGTGTATTATAAAAAGATAATATAAATCTATAAATAAATCTATAAAGTGTATGTCACAACCAAATCACATATCTATACCAATACACATATGTACAAAAATGTATACAAAACTATTATATACAAAATCTGTATACACAAAAAACAAATATACAGACATGTACATGTATATATTAATGCCCACAAGTATATACACACAAAAAAAAAAAAAAAAAAATACATATATATATATATATATATATATATATATATATATATATATATGTAACACATGAAGTGCCAAAAAAATATTACTGATCAGCTAAACTTCAATACTACTAAGAAACCTAAGTGTGAAATCAATCTATCTCAACTGTAACCTATACTTAATTAAAACCATTACAAAGAAAGTGTGCAAATGCATGCCTTGAAAATCTATCTAACAACCTGCTGCTGCACAGGGAACCCACCCGTAAGGCAATTAAATGTAAACCCAAACCACAGTGTGAAAATATATCAAGTGCCGGAAAACAATGCAAACAATAAATCTCACGTGCTGTCACCCAGGGTAACGGACCGGTCAATCTTAATAGAAACTACCCGCGCACGCAGCCCCCATGCTGCTTCAAGGGTCCGGGTCCATCAATGTGGTTATAAAAACAATGTGCCAAACTCTAAATCTAAGTCTATATACTAGTCTAAATAGGTCTAAACTCTAAATAAAGCGCTACGTGCTTATCCGACAATACATCAATTCATAATCAAAGAAAGTGCAATGAGAATTCCAGCTATCAGCATATAGCAGCCTAACACAAATCATATAGTGCAAAAAAAAGGAGAGAACAATTACTTATCCATCCAAGTGTACAAGATCGGCAGTGTGCGTTCTTTTCCACATTAGATCATGAAATCATAACGGATATATGCACACCACACTTATAAATAGATTGCAATTAAAAATATATTTATATAGTTAATGCAGGTAAATACATGATAGTCAGTGATAGCAGAATATACAAGGTTGCACACATATAGCTATTTACAAAAGGATACTATTGTATGGAATAAGGGACAGTCTCCAGGATCGTTGATCTCCTCAGAAAAAAAAGAAAACATGTAACTCTAACATGAAAATCAAATAAGGTACTATGACTATAGTGAAATAAAGATATTCACCAGGAGGATCTATGAGGAGTATCAGCACTGGTCCTGAGGAGCGAGCAAGAAGAAGTGGAGAGGTGACTGGCCAGGATGCATTAAGGACAATAATGGTAATTGGTAACATAGGTTAATTGTTACTAACAGTGAAAGTTTCCTGGTCAGTCCAACCATCATCCTTCCAGAAGAAACAGTGCATATGAACGCAAGCGTATATACAACAAGTCAAATCATGACGCGCATCATACTATTAGCATTACAGTAAATGACATAACCATTACCACAAGTGTGGAGAATGTGATCGCAAGAACCTGTAGCCTACGTTTCGGAACCTCCTGGTTCCTTTATCAAGGCTGCGAACACCCCGGATATATATTTTGCACCCCTGCCGATCAATTTTCGCTTGACACACACAGTACTATAAGGTGTGCTCAGACCAAGATTGTACTAATGCACATTAGATCATGACCCATGGGCGTAAGCACACCTTAGCCCACAAGTAATAAAGACTGTAAAACAGAGGTGTGTGGGAATAGTGATTTTATTGTGTTACCAGGCACAACATATTGATATAATCAATAAGAAGCAAAGGAATATACAATGGCAACTGTGTTTGTCATGCTTGTCTTTCTTAATACTTAATATTGTAACATAAACATAGTCAGTTTGGATCATACTTCTGTTTAAAACAGTCTGCTAACCATACCAAACCTCCCCTGCATGGGATGGTTACGTGAATTACCGTATATACTCGAGTAAAAGCTGAGTTTTTCAGCCCACTTTTTGGGCTGAAAAAAGCCACCTCTGCTTATACTCGAGTCAGTGGTCAGTGCTCTCACACACACTGACACTTACTGGCTGTTGCGCGCAGGTTGGTGGGAGGCGTCCATTGTTTCTATTGGACGCCGACCACATGGGGCCCGCCCACCAACCGGCGCGCAACAACCAGGAAGTGCCTGCGCGTTTGTGAGAGCGGCGGAGGCAGAGGAGGAGGCAGAGGAGGAGGAGGCGGCGGCAGAGGCAGAGGGAACGGAGGTGGCCAGCGCGCAACAACAGGTAAGGGGGGGGGGGGGTCCTCGTGCTGCAGTCACGAGGACAGGGTGGCGGCTGCAGTGTCCGTGTGTGCGTGTGACCATGCCCGCTCCAGCCCAGGTAATATTGGCAGCTGATTCCCTCGCACTGCTCATTGGCAGCATCATGCCCGTCACAGGCTGCCATTCCAATATGACTGGGCATCGGGAGGGCAGGCTGCCAGCGGCTGTGTGAGGGGGTGACACTATACTGGGGGGTCATTGCTGTGGCCATGACCACATTGTTTTATTTTACAATGGCAGGGGCATTGGCCATTGGGACAGGGCACAAACTGGGGCTAATGCCATGACTGGCAGTGTTTAATTCTGGAATGACAGGGGCATTCCCAATGGGACAGGCACAGACTGGGGCTAATACCATGACTGTGGCTGGCAGTTTTTGTAGAATAGCTGGGGCATTGCCCATTGGGACAGGCACTGGCTGGGGCTAATGCCTCTGGTTCAGTCGGCATGCTCAGGTCCGCTCCTGCCCCTTCGTCTAATAGCTCGTCTAAGGCTAGTGGATCTGAGTGCGCTGGCGGCTGCATCCTCCGCTACCCTCCAACACCCTAGGCTTATACTCGAGTCAATAACTTTTTCCAGTTTTTTGTGGTAAAATTAGGTGCCTCGGCTTATATTCGGGTCGACCTATACTCGAGTATATACGGTATGTGATTTATTACGCCTGTACTGTTAAAAAGAAAAGAAAAATATTGAAAGAGAAAATGACCCATTAATCTCCACTCGCGTTTTTGTTTTCTTTCTGTATTCTAGAAATGCCAAAATGTTTTGTGAAAAGATGTACCCATTCCACGGGCCAAAAACTCAGGTACCCCGGGATCAGCCTCCACCACTTCCCCAGGGACATTCACCTCATTCAAGAATGGCTTCGCCTAGCCGGGGTGCAAGAAGAAAACCTGGCTTTTATCTCCATGGAGATTCTTGAAGACAAACGCTCGGACAAGTACCGAATGTGCTCGGCACACTTCACGCCTGACTCTTATGTCATGAAGGGGTTAAAAAGATTTCTAAAAGTTGGTGCGAGGCCTTGCATATTCCCAGAAAGCTCGTTACTGGATTATTCTCAAGTGCCTATTAGGCAGAAGATGTCCAGCCAATCTCAATTGGAACAAAGGCCACATTTTGCTCCGGCTCCTCTACCCGTACAATTAAAATGCACTTGTAAGTGTCACATCCATCTCAGAGGCCGGCAGGTCGATGCGAGCACTCAGACAGAGGCCTCTGATTATCTTATGCTCTCGTTGGTCCAGACAAATTCAAGGTTTGACAATCAACACCAAGTACATCATAATTATCCTTGGACTTCCTCTCAATCTGGGGCAAATCAATCTATAGTACACCAATCTGGAGCTAGCAATATGGCACCACCTAATCGCTATTTAATAGGGAACCACAAAGGAAATGGCTTTCCAAACTCTAGTATGAGGTCACATGTAGATAATCACATTCAAGAGAAAACCATGAACTCTGGTGAAGAGCCCTCTTTCAGTAGAATAGGCATCAACAGCTGGGATGCCGCTATAATAAAGAAAGAAAATACCCCAAGCCAATGTGAAATTCTCTTGGAAAATCCAAGATTTGCCAATAAATCGTCATTATTCCATCCAATACCCAACTGCAACACTCAAGATTATGTTCCTGGAATAAAGGAAGATCTTACTAGTGACTTTCTTCACACCCAAGATACAAAATCAAATCTAAATAACTCCATAGGCAAACCAATCCAGTGGAGGGTAATGCCATCCTCCTGTAAGAAAGCAGAAGAGTTGGAAATGATCATTGAAGAAGTACCCTCCTCCGATGCCATAACTGTTAAAGACTGGGAGTCTTTTGACGTCCAAAAAGAAAACAACCTCCAACATTTAGAGCACACAGCCTTAGAAAGAGAAAGCTCCAACCGGGATGGTTTAGTCTGTGAAATAAAAAAAGAAAATATTGAAAATGAATATAATCACAAGCAAGACAACACGTCAAGCGCTAACTATTCATCAGTGTGCCACACACTGGAGACAGAAGAATGGGGTAACATTCTGCAACATTCAGAAGATCCTGGCCATAATGCTGATGGTCCAATAGACACTGATAACTCGGCCGATGAGGAGTTTACCACAACAGGACGCAAAAGACTGAAAACTGACCCCAATGTGTCTTCAAGGCCAGCAAACCCCAAAAGCCCCAAGTCTTTAACTGATATTGTTACTTCTCTGCCACTCGAAAACTACTCTAAAGAAAAGAAATACGTGGTCTTTGAATCCAGTCTCGACGAGCTTTTAGGGAACGTGCACTGCCAGCAAAAATATTGTACAGCAAGAATAAAGGACTTTGATAAACGGACAGTGGGCTCCTTGCTGGTTGTCTTTGGGACGTGCTGTGAGGGCCATTATACCAAGCTTTGGGAAAGCCAACCTCGTGTGAATGGCTTTGGGGCTGGAAATGTGTTGCTGGCTGCATTGCTTGTATTGACCGGTTTAGAGTTTGCAAAAATAAAGGAACTTTGTGATCTCGTAGCGCTGCAAATGTTTTCAGAAGCTTCCCTCCAACAGTACACAGATGATGTATTTCCAGATATTGATCGGAGAAAAGACCGATATAAAATGACTTCTGGAAATAAAGAAAAAGTCCTTGGTTAGGACAATATGTAAACTATACCAAAAAGTATCCTGCGGTGCACCCAAATATTTTTATATTCATGAACGACTTTTTGAAATTTGTGAACGAGGAAGACCTCAATGACCTTAAGTTCGTAACACTTGAGTACATCTACAAGTTATTGGCCTTGGCGTCAAGCAATCTTCCTAATGCTTTAGGACGGTATTGAGTTAAGAAGATTGATGTGGCTCTCAGCTTGAACTGAGAAAAAGCTCATGTAGTATCAAACCTTGCAGTCTAAAGGTATCCTGCGGTGCACCCAAATATTTTTATATTCATGAACGACTTTTTGAAATTTGAACGAGGAAGACCTCGATGACCTTAAAAAGTTCGTAACACTTGAGTACATCTACAAGTTATTGGACTTGGCGTCCTAATTAGGCCTTCCTAATGCTTTAGGACGGTATTGAGTTAAGAAGATTGATGTGGCTCTCAGCTTGAACTGAGAAAAAGCTCGTGTAGTATCGAACCTTGTAGTCTAAAGATATTTGTTTTCAGTAGAAAGTGGAAGAGAAAACTGATGGTAGTAATTATAGTCACCAATATCTCAACATCTTGCTCTCCTGATACTCTCATGGGGTATTAATTTAAGAAGGTCCATTCAGACAGTACTGATGACCAACTGAGGATCAAACATGGATGACCTGTCAAATGTAGTATTCCATATGTAGGAAGAGAAAACTGTACTTTACATGAAAAGCTAACTTTTATGTGCACCTTGGTTTTGGCCATATTTGTATGGATGGAGCTGTCAGTGCTGTATCCAGCAGAAAAGGTGTCTGTTGGTGTCTTGACCAAGATTTGAACATCGCTCTTACTTTTTTTTTCGTGTTACTGTAGGAATCATCGTAGGTTTAGTGGGTTTGTGCTGTATTCACTCCGAGGACCAATTATGGATGACTTTGAGGAGTTTAAAGGGGCAGTCCAGGCAATGGCAATAAATCAGCAAGGAGCTCACCTGAATCCTGTCCAACCTGCGTCTCCTCTATTTTCTGCAGTGCACTGTAGATGCTTTTAGCAGGTCCCCAAATCCACCAAAATGGAGTTGCACATTCACCCCGGTCCCTCAGTGCTCCCAGCGTGGGCAAGTCCTGCAAGTATGACCACTGTGGGTCACCGAACTCGCTCACATTTGAAGTGCTGAGGGCAAGAGTGTGACCACATTTAGAGGTGATCATGAAGGAATGGGATTAAATGGAAAGGCAAAATGTGGAAACCTGCTTTGGTTTACAATTTTAAAGGAGGGGCAAGCTTGAAGACCCATTACCTAAAAGTGGGCTGCAAAAAATAGAGGTGAGGCGCATGGGACAGGCTTCAGAAGTGCTCCTTGCTGCCTTATTATTGCCTGGACTGTTCCTCGGGACTTGCATTGTCCTTTGCATGACATACCATATGCTAGAAGAGGCAACCACTGAGAACCAGTAAGGAGTCTACTAAGAGCTAAACATTTAAATCAGTTTTGGTCTTTTGGATCATGATTGTTTAGGTTTCAGGTTAAGCTACGAACAAACATCTATTGAAGTTGACCCACAGTGGTTCAGAGACATCAAGATAACTTCAGCAAGTCCGAATTCGTGTTTGTTGGATACGTCTGAGGCTGCAAATAGCCGGCTGGCCATCTATTCTGGAGGCACTAATGGGCAACAGACAAGCACACCTGGAAGATCTTGGGTTTCAATGTATTGAGCTTTAGTTTGATATATGTTGCTGACTGATGAAAACCTCAGCAAGATCCAACATTCTGTGCAGTTCTGAAGCATTTATTCAGCAGAATCAATAGCAGGAGCGAATGTGACCCTCAGCAGAAGCTGCAAGCCCATATATGTCTTGATCTTGGCCATTTCTTTCCTGGGTTATATTCATGCAGTGCATGCTTTAATAGCAATAATGTCCTAAATCTTGATGGCCTTGAGGAGCGCAAAGGCAAAAAGCTCAGTATTCTAGGTGGCAGAATATGAAACTGTCATAAGAACATTACGATCTTGTTTTTTGTTCCTTTTGATACGGTTTGTTTTGCCAACTTTCAAGAAGAAATAAAATCATCTCTTTATGACCATGTATATACAATAACATTAGAACATCATCGCCTTAGGGAAATTCGTAAAGGGTCAGCTTACATTTCTGCAGTTTGATCATTTTTGATTTGAGGTCCACTATGAAGGACAACTTCAGTGGGTGGGTTGATATACAAGGGGGCCAGATTGAAGTTCCTAAAGTCAAAAACAGCCCTTATCTCCAGGGCATTCCAAGTCTTCTTCCCCCAAGGAAGAATAATCGCCCTCCTGCACCATTCCACCACGGGGGAGGGGGGTCAGGTATCTAAGAACATGCCTGCAGGTGGAGGTGGTCAGGTTGCGATATAGAAGAACATGTCTGCAAGTAGAGGGCGTCAGGTTGTGATATAGAAGAACATGGCTGCAGGTGGAGGGGGTCAGGTTGCAACAGAGAAGAACATGGCTGCAAGTGGAGGGAGTCAGGTTGTGGTATAGAAGTACATGGCTTTGGATAATGATTGTTTAGGTTTCAGGTTAAGCTACGAGCAAACATCTATTCAAGTTGACCCACAGTTGTTCAGAGACATCAAGATAACTTCAGCAAGTCCGAATTCGGCTTGGACTTTCGTGTTTGTTGGCTACGTCTAATGAGGCTGCAAATAGCCGGTTGGCCATCTATTCTGGAGGCACTAATGGGCAACAGACAAGCAAACCTGGAGGATCTTGGGTTTAAATGTTTTGAGCTTTAGTTTGATATATGTTGGCAACTGATGAAAACCTCAGCAAGATCCAAAATTCTGTGCAGTTCTGAAGCATTTATTCAGCATAATCAATAGCAGGAGTGAACAAGCCCCTCAGCGGACGCTGCAAGCCCATATGTGTCTTGATCTTGGCCATTTCTTTCCTGGGTTATATTCATGCAGTGCATGCTTTAATAGCAATAATGTCCTAAATCTTGATGGCCTTGAGGAGTGCAAAGGAAAAAAGCTCTGTATTCTAGGTGGCGGAATATGAAATTGTCATAAGAACATTACGATCTGAATATTGTTCTTGTTTTTTGTTCCTTTTGATACGGTTTGTTTTGCCAACTTTCAAGAAGAAATAAAATAAAATAATCATCTCTTTATGACTATGTATGTAAAATAACATTAGAACATAGCCTGAGGCAAATTAGTAAAGGGTCACCTTACATCACTTCAATTTGGTCATTTTTGAATGGAGGTCCACTATGGAGGCCAACTTCAGTGGGTGGGTTGATATACAAGGGGTTCAGGTTGAAGTTCCTAAAGTCAAAAACTGCCCTTATCTCCAGGGCATTCCAAATCTTCTTGAATCCCCCAAGGAAGAATAATCACCCTCCTGCACCGTTCCACCAGCAGCCTTTAGGGTTCGTCGGACCGGCATGCACTGGGTGACTGTTCCACAACTTTCAGCCATCGTAGGAGATAAAAGAACATGGCTGCTGGGGGATGGGGTCAGGTTGGGGTATTGAAGAACATGGCTGCTGGGGGATGGTTTCAGGTTGGGGTATTGAAGAACATGGCTGCGGGTGGAGGGGGTCAGGTTGGGGTATTGAAGAACATGGCTGCGGGTGGAGGGGGTCAGGTTGGGGTATTGAAGAACATGGCTGCTGGGGGATGGTTTCAGGTTGGGGTATTGAAGAACATGGCTGCGGGTGGAGGGGGTCAGGTTGGGGTATTGAAGAACATGGCTGCGGGTGGAGGGGGTCAGGTTGGGGTATTGAAGAACATGGCTGCTGGGGGATGGGTTCAGGTTGGGGTATTGAAGAACATGGCTGCGGGTGGAGGGGGTTTGATGGTAGCGGGGGATGCGGCCATCAGCCCGCTCACCTTAGACGAAGGGACGTCAGCAAATCTGAGCGCGATGATTGGGCGCCATAGGACCGGGAAGAGGCGAGTTTATTTTGGCGACCTGTGGGGTTTCACACGGAAGGAAACACAAGGACCAAAACCCAGGATAGTCAAAATCCTGGGTTTTGGTCCACTTTAAAGCATAGCGAAACATGCAGGGTTACCACCAACCTGCAGATGGCAGCAGAGAACAGGGGGGTTAGAGCATGATTCCACCTCAGTTACCCTCTCAGCTAATATTGATTGGGTGACAAAAGGGTGACCCTGGCAAGCTATGTGTACAGGACTTTATATGGGGCAAAACTGACCCCATCCCCCAGCAGCCATGTTCCTGCACCGGCCAATCACAAATGCCTGCCCCGCTAGAGGGACAGCAGGGATGGGGCCGGTGTTGCACATGCGCCATTGGACCAGTAAAGAAGCTAAGTATATGGGACGACCTGGGGGGTATCGCACAGCGGGTCATCCCGATTTTGGATGCCCCAGGGGGGAGGGAATCGATCGGCCGGGGAATCTTGTAAATTCCCGGGCTGATCGCTGTGGATTTTGGTCCACTTTAAATTGGATCAAGAACCATCACAGCCAGCCCTGGAGTCTAAAACTCTGCTGGGCTATCTAAGTGCCCCTGAAACATGCCACACTGTGTGAACCCCCCACAGAGGCCCACAACCTCTTACCTTTTTGGTGGTCCTGTGCGGCAAGTGCGGGCCACATTCCCGGCATCCCTGAGACATGCTCGCGCACCTGGACCATACCTCCCGGGTGTCCCTGATTTGGAGGGACTGTCCCTCTTTTGAGTCTGTGTCCTCCTGCCCCTCATTGTTCTCATTTGTCCTTCTCTGAGGTGTAACATGCAGATCTGCAGCAATAAATGATTCATTTGCCTATTCAAAGTGTTTCTATTGTTGTAACTGTTACATCCTATCTCCTATCTATCCCTCAATGAGGGGGCGTGGCTGCATCCATCCCTCAATGAGGAGGCGTGGCTTCACCCATCCCTCAATGAGGAGGCGTGGCTTCACCCATCCCTCAATGAGGGGGCGTGGCTTCACCCATCCCTCAATGAGGGGGCGTGGCTTCATCCGTCCCTCAATGAGGAGGCGTGGCTTCACCCATCCCTCAATGAGGGGGCGTGGCTTCACCCATCCCTCAATGAGGGGGCATGGCTTCATCCATCCGTCAATGAGGAGGCGTGGCTTCATCCATCCGTCAATGAGGAGGCGTGGCTTCATCCATCCCTCAATGAGGAGGCGTGGCTTCATCCATCCCTCAATGAGGAGGTGTGGCTTCATCCATCCCTCAATGAGGAGGCGTGGCTTCATACATCCCTCAATGAGTGGGCGTAGCTTCACCCATCCCTCAATGAGGAGGCGTGGCTTCATCCATCCGTCAATGAGGAGGTGTGGCTTCACCCATCCCTCAATGAGGGGGCATGGCTTCATCCATCCGTCAATGAGGAGGCGTGGCTTCATCCATCCGTCAATGAGGAGGCGTGGCTTCATCCATCCCTCAATGAGGAGGCGTGGCTTCATCCATCCCTCAATGAGGAGGCGTGGCTTCATCCATCCGTCAATGCGGAGGCCTGGCTTCATCCATCCCTCAATGAGGAGGCGTGGCTTCACCCATCCCTCAATGAGGAGGCGTGGCTTCATCCATCCCTCAATGAGTGAGCGTGGCTTCACCCATCCCTCAATGAGGAGGCGTGGCTTCATCCATCCGTCAATGAGGAGGTGTGGCTTCACCCATCCATCAATGAGGGGGTGTGGCTTCATTTACACACTGTCCCCTTTGAGATATAACATGCAGACCTGCAGCAATAAATGATTAATTTGCCCATTCAAAGTGTTTCTATTGTTGTAACTGTTACATCCTATTTCCTATCCATCAATCAGTGAGAGGGCGTGGCCTAATTTAACAATTGTCCCTCTTTCCCACCCTGAAATGTTGGCAGGTATGCCTAGACATTCAGATAGGCTGGGCGCAGGAGCACGCCGGACACCGGAAATGTCACCTATGCTGACGCTTTGTGCCATTCATTGATTGGACGAGAGCTGTGGGCAGAGGCATAGCTGGGCTTTGTGGCACCCGGGTGCAAAGATCCGAAATGGCGCCCGCACCTTTCACGATAGCGCCTATTTTAGAGAATTGGGGTAAAAATAATCACCTTGTCCCCACGGCACCCAGGAACAGTTGCATGACAGAATCTAGTACCTGCCACGGCCTCTCACTCTCGTAGCTGCAGCTGCCCCAGGGCACCACGAGGATTGCAGCAATAAGGTATTTTGCCCCAAGTGAAGGCTTACCTAGCAACTTTTCAGGTTGGGAAAGATTAAATTAGGCCACGCCCCCTCACTGAGGGATGGATAGAGGATAGGGCGTAACAACAATAGAAACACTTTGAATAGGCAAATGAATCATTTATTGCTGCAGATCTGCATGTTACACCTCAAAGAGGGACAAATGAGAACAATGAGGGACATGGACTCAAAAGAGGGACAGTCCCTCCAAATCAGGGACACTTGGGAGGTATGGTAAAGGTAAGGATATTACCACTGCAATGTGCGAACCCTTGTGAATTCACATACCTACCAACTTTTCAAGGTGGGAAAGAGGGACATTTGGTAATTAGGCCACGCCCCCTCATTGAGAGATGGATGAAGCCACGCCCCCTCTTTGAGAGATGGATGAAGCCACCCCCCTCGTCGAGAGATGAATGAAGCCATGCCCCCTCATCGAGATATGGATGAAGCCACGCCCCTCATTGAGAGATGGATGAAGCCACGCCCCCTCATTGAGAGATAAATGAAGCCACATCCCCTCATTGAGAGATGGATGAAGCCACGCCCGCTCATCGAGAGATGGATGAAGCCACGCCCCCTCATCGAGAGATGAATGGAGCCACATCCCCTCATCGAGAGATGGATGAAGCCACGCCCCCTCATCGAGAGATGGATGAAGCCACGCCCCTCATTGAGAGATGGATGAAGCCACGCCCCCTCATTGAGAGATGAATGAAGCCACATCCCCTCATTGAGAGATGGATGAAGCCACACCCCCTCATTGAGAGATGGATGAAGCCACGTCCCCTCATTGAGAGATGGATGAAGCCACGCCCCCTCATTGAGAGATGGATGAAACCACGCCCCTCATTGAGAGATGGATGAAGCCACGCCCCCTCATTGAGAGATGGATGAAGCCACACCCCCTCATTAGGAGATGGATGAAGCCATGCCCTCTCATTGAGAGATGGATGAAGCAATGCCCCCTCATTAAGAGATGGATGAAGCCACACCCCCTCATTGAGAGATGGATGAAGCCACACCCCTCATTGGGAGATGGATGAAGCCACACCCCCTCATTAGGAGATGGATGAAGCCATGCCCTCTCATTGAGAGATGGATGAAGCAATGCCCCCTCATTAAGAGATGGATGAAGCCACACCCCCTCATTGAGAGATGGATGAAGCCACACCCCTCATTGGGAGATGGATGAAGCCACGCCCCCTCATTAAGAGATGGATGAAGCCACACCCTCTCATTGAGAGATGGATGAAGCAATGCCCCCTCATTGAGGGATGGATGAAGCCACGCCCTCTCATTGAGGGATGGATGAAGCCACACCCCCTCATTGAGGGATGGATGAAGCCACACCCCCTCATTGAGGGATTGATGAAGCCACACCCCCTCATTGAGGGATTGATGAAGCCACACCCCCTCATTGAGGGATTGATGAAGCCACACCCGCTCATTGAGGGATGGATGAAGCCACACACCCTCACTGAGGGATATATGAAGCCACGCCTCCTCATTGAGGGATATATGAAGCCACACCTCCTCATTGAGGGATTGATGAAGCCACACTCCCTCATTGAGGGATGGATGAAGCCACACACCCTCATTGAGGGATTGATGAAGCCACTCCTCCTCATTGAGGGATATATGAAGCCACACCTCCTCATTGAGGGATATATGAAGCCACACCTCCTCATTGAGGGATTGATGAAGCCACACCCCCTCATTGAGGGATTGATGAAGCCACACCCCCTCATTGAGGGATTGATGAAGCCACACCCCCTCATTGAGGGATGGATGAAGCCACACCCCCTCATTGAGGGATTGATGAAGCCACACCTCCTCATTGAGGGATAGATAGGAGATAGGATGTAACAGTTACAACAATAAAAACACTTTGAATAGGAAAAAGAATTGTTTATTGCTGCAGATCTGCATGTTACACCTCAAAGAGGGACATAGGAGACCAACAAGGGACAGGGGGACATGGACTCAAAAGAGGGACGGTCCCTCCAAATCAGGGACACTTGGGAGGTATGGTTTTGGTCCATTTTAACATGGGGGATCTTCTGCTCAATTTATTGCCAGTGTGCTGCGGGCGTCTAACTACAGCGAAGCTGTAAATCGCTTTGTTTGTTTTCTTTCTCTTTCATTCTTTCTTAAACCGGACCTTCACCATGATTTAATGAAAAGCCCAAACCCTTATAAAACGATTCCCAGCATCTAACATTAATATATTTTAAGTTTTTAGTCACTTATTATTCTTTCCCCCACTGGGCTGCAACTCTGTTCAGGACTCTAGGATATGGGCGCCGCCATCTTGCCTCAGAAGCATCATATACCGAGGAGAGGAGAGTGGGATAAAGTGCAGGGGGCGAGGTTATAGCTTTGATTTCCACAGACAGAGCAGAGCTGGGGTCAGGGAAAGGTCAGCAATCCGAGAATGCAGAGCAACACAGTCAGAAGACACTTCCTGTTTGCAGGCTGCCTGATGCTCCGTGAGCCGCCATCTTGGATGTTTAAAGACTCATAACTTGCAGTAGATGCAGGTAGGATGGTTTATAATGTGAGCAATCTGTATGTACGGGGGGGGGGGGGGAAACATATAAGATAGGCTCTTATTCAGGGTGAAGGTCTGGATTAATGTGGGCAATCTGTATGTACAGGGTGTGGGAAACATATAAGATAGGCTCTTATTCAGGGTGAGGGTCCGAATTAATGTGGGCAATCTGTATGTACAGGGTGTGGGAAACATATAAGATAGGCTCTTATTCAGGGTGAGGGTCCGGATTAATGTGGGCAATCTGTATGTACAGGGTGTGGGAAACATATAAGATAGGCTCTTATTCAGGGTGAAGGTCCAGATTAATGTGGGCAATCTGTATGTACGGAGTGTGGGAAACATATAAGATAGATTCTTATTCAGGGTGAGGGTCCGGATTAATGTGGGCAATCTGTATGTACAGGGTGTGGGAAACATATAAGATAGGCTCTTATTCAGGGTGAAGGTCCGGATTAATGTGGGCAATCTGTATGTACAGGGTGTGGGAAACATATAAGATAGGCTCTTATTCAGGGTGAAGGTCCGGATTAATGTGGGCAATCTGTATGTACAGGGTGTGGGAAACATATAAGATAGGCTCTTATTCAGGGTGAAGGTCCGGATTAATGTGGGCAATCTGTATGTACAGGGTGTGGGAAACATATAAGATAGGCTCTTATTCAGGGTGAAGGTTCGGATTAATGTGGGCAATCTGTATGTACGGGGTGTGGGAAACATATAAGATAGGCTCTTATTCAGGGTGAGGGTCCGGATTAATGTGGGCAATCTGTATGTACGGGGTGTGGGAAACATATAAGATAGACTCTTATTCAGGGTGAGGGTCCGGATTAATGTGGGCAATCTGTATGTACGGGGTGTGGGAAACATATAAGATAGACTCTTATTCAGGGTGAGGGTCCGGATTAATGTGGGCAATCTGTATGTACAGGGTGTGGGAAACATATAAGATAGGCTCTTATTCAGGGTGAAGGTCCGCTTTAATAGATTCCTCTGCGCGCTGCCGCCACCTTCAGGCAGGCTGTAGAATTGCTCGTTATGAAATGACGCATTCTATAGGCTGACCAATCAGCGCTGGAGGCGGAGCAGAAGACCACGCACACCGGAAGTCTGCCGGGAAGCACGGTCGCCATAGTAACCCCTGAGCGTCCCTTCCCAGAGTGCAGTGCGGCGCGTCCCTGGTAACCGGACAGAGACAGACATGGGGCAGGATTACTACTCGGTGCTGGAGATCCCCCGAACCGCCACCGACAGCGACATCAAGAGGGCGTGAGTGCTACCCGGAATAACTTCCCTCTGGGATATATATATATATATATATATATATATATATATATATATACACATATGCTAAGGGGTGCAGCCTTATATAGTGTCCCCCACTTACTTCATTATGTACCAAGGTCCGGGGTGTAGCGTTAAATACCTCCCCTCAGTCACTAGCAACAGGGTGCAGCCTGAAATGCCTTCCTCTACTCATCACATTCGATATCTGGGGTGCAGCCTAAAATATCTTCCTCCATTTATATTATTTGATGCCTGGGTGCATCCTGAAATGTCTTCCTCCATTTGTATTATTTGATGCCTGGGTGCAGCCTAAAATGTATTCCTCCATTTATATTATTCGATGCCTGGGGTGAAACCTAAAATTTCTTCCTCCATTTGTATTATTTGTTGCCTTGGTGCAGCCTAAAATGTCTTCCTCCATTTGTATTATTTGATGCCTGGGTGCAGCCTAAAATTTATTCCTCCATTTGTATTATTTGATGCCTGGGTGCAGCCTAAAATTTATTCCTCCATTTGTATTATTTGTTGCCTGGGTGCAGCCTAAAATTTATTCCTCCATTTGTATTATTTGTTGCCTGGGTGCAGCCTAAAATGTCTTCCTCCATTTGTATTATTTGATGCCTGGGTGCAGCCTAAAATGTCTTCCTCCATTTGTATTATTTGATGCCTGGGTGCAGCCTAAAATTTATTCCTCCATTTGTATTATTTGATGCCTGGGTGCAGCCTAAAATTTATTCCTCCATTTGTATTATTTGATGCCTGGGTGCAGCCTAAAATTTCTTCCTCCATTTTTATATTATTTGATGCCTGGGTGCAGCCTAAAATGTCTTCCTCCATTTGTATTATTTGATGCCTGGGTGCAGCCTCAAATGTCTTCCTTTAGTCATCACATTCGATATATGAGGTGTCTATGTGTCTATGTGCCTCTATTTATGGCAATAGATACCTGAGGTGCTGCCTAAAATGCATTCCCCCATTCATCCTATTCTATGCCTTGGGTGCAGCCTGAAATATCATCCTCCTTATATCGCAATAGATGCCTGGGGTGCGGCCTATAATGTTGTCCTCCATTTATGGCAATAGATGTCTGCAGTACAGCCTAAAATATTGTCATTCTTTTATGGCAATAAATGCCCAGGGTGCAGCCTGAATTGTATTCCTCCTCTTTCTTGCAATAGTTTCCCTGGGTGCAGCCTGAAATATGTTCCTTCTTATATCACAATAGATGCCCGGGGTGCATCCTATAATGTTGTCCTCCATTTACAGCAATACATAACATTTTTATTCTTTTATAGATTCCCAGGGTGCAGCCTGAAATGTGTTCCTCCTTTTATTGCAATAGATTCCCGGGGTGCAGCCTGAAATGTGTTCCTCCTTTTATTGCAATAGATTCCCGGGGTGCAGCCTGAAATAAGGTTCCTTCTTTTATTTTTCTTGCAATAGATCCCCAGGGTGCAGCCTGAAATGTGTCCCTCCGTTTATGGCAATAGATACCCAGGGTGTAGCCTGAAATGTGTCCCTCTGTTTATGGCAATAGATCCCATGGGGTGCAGCCTGAAATGTGTCCCTTTGTTTATGGCAATAGATACCCAGGGTGCAGCCTGAAATGTGTCCCTCTGTTAATGGCAATAGATATCCAGGGTGCAGCCTGAAATGTGTCCCTCTGTTAATGGCAATAGATATCCAGGGGTGCAGCCTGAAATGTGTCCCTCTGTTTATGGCAATAGATACCCAGGGTGCAGCCTGAAATGTGTCCCTCTGTTTATGGCAATAGATACCCAGGGTGCAGCCTGAAATGTGTCCCTCTGTTAATGGCAATAGATATCCAGGGGTGCAGCCTGAAATGTGTCCCTCTGTTAATGGCAATAGATCCCCAGGGTGCAGCCTGAAATGTGTCCCTTTGTTTATGGCAATAGATACCCAGGGTGCAGCCTGAAATGTGTCCCTCTGTTAATGGCAATAGATATCCAGGGGTGCAGCCTGAAATGTGTCCCTCTGTTAATGGCAATAGATCCCCAGGGTGCAGCCTGAAATGTGTCCCTCTGTTAATGGCAATAGATACCCAGGGTGTAGCCTGAAATGTGTCCCTCTGTTTATGGCAATAGATCCCATGGGGTGCAGCCTGAAATGTGTCCCTTTGTTTATGGCAATAGATACCCAGGGTGCAGCCTGAAATGTGTCCCTTTGTTTATGGCAATAGATACCCAGGGTGCAGCCTGAAATGTGTCCCTCTGTTAATGGCAATAGATATCCAGGGTGCAGCCTGAAATGTGTCCCTCTGTTAATGGCAATAGATATCCAGGGGTGCAGCCTGAAATGTGTCCCTCTGTTAATGGCAATAGATCCCCAGGGTGCAGCCTGAAATGTGTCCCTTTGTTTATGGCAATAGATACCCAGGGTGCAGCCTGAAATGTGTCCCTCTGTTTATGGCAATATATACCCAGGGTGCAGCCTGAAATGTGTCCCTCTGTTAATGGCAATAGATATCCAGGGGTGCAGCCTGAAATGTGTCCCTCTGTTAATGGCAATAGATCCCCAGGGTGCAGCCTGAAATGTGTCCCTCTGTTAATGGCAATAGATATCCAGGGGTGCAGCCTGAAATGTGTCCCTCCGTTTATGGTAATAGATATCCAGGGTGCAGCCTAAAATGTGTCCCTCCGTTTATGGCAATTTATACCCAGGGTGCAGCCTGAAATGTGTCCCTCCGTTTATGGCAATTTATATCCAGGGTGCAGCCTAAAATGTGTCCCTCTGTTTATGGTAATAGATATCCAGGGTGCAGCCTGAAATGTGTCCCTCTGTTAATGGCAATAGATCTCCAGGGTGCAGCCTGAAATGTGTCCCTCTGTTTATGGCAATAGATATCCAGGGGTGCAGCCTGAAATGTGTCCCTCCGTTTATGGCAATAGATATCCAGGGGTGCAGCCTGAAATGTGTCCCTCCGTTTATGGCAATATATACCCAGGGTGCAGCCTGAAATGTGTCCCTCCGTTTATGGCAATAGATATCCAGGGTGCAGCCTGAAATGTGTCCCTCCGTTTATGGCAATAGATACCCTGGGGTGCAGCCTGAAATGTGTCCCTCTGTTTATGGTAATATATATCCAGGGTGCAGCCTGAAATGTGTCCCTCTGTTTATGGCAATTTATACCCAGGGTGCAGCCTGAAATGTGTCCCTCTGTTAATGGCAATAGATATGCAGTGGTGCAGCCTGAAACTTGTCCCTCCGTTTATGGCAATCGATATCCAGAGTGCAGCCTGAAAAGTTTCCCTCCATTAATGGCAATATATACCCAGGGTGCAGCCTGAAATGTGTCCCTCTGTTTATGGCAATAGATACCCAGGGTGCAGCCTGAAATGTGTCCCTCAGTTTATGGCAATAGATACCCAGGGTGCAGCCTGAAATGTGTCCCTCTGTTTATGGCAATTGATCCCCAGGGTGCAGCCTGAAATGTGTCCCTCTGTTTATGGCAATAGATCCCCAGGGTGCAGCCTGAAATGTGTCCCTCTGTTTATGGCAATAGATCTCCAGGGTGCAGCCTGAAATGTGTCCCTCCGTTTATGGCAATAGATACCCAGGGTGCAGCCTGAAATGTGTCCCTCTGTTTATGGCAATAGATACCCAGGGTGCAGCCTGAAATGTGTCCCTCCATTAATGGCAATATATACCCAGGGTGCAGCCTGAAATGTGTCCCTCTGTTTATGGCAATAGATACCCAGGGTGCAGCCTGAAATGTGTCCCTCAGTTTATGGCAATAGATACCCTGGGGTGCAGCCTGAAATGTGTCCCTCCGTTTATGGCAATAGATCCGCAGGGTGCAGCCTAAAATGTGTCCCTCCGTTTATGGCAATATATACCCAGGGTGCAGCCTGAAATGTGTCCCTCCGTTTATGGCAATATATACCCAGGGTGCAGCCTGAAATGTGTCCCTCCGTTTATGGCAATATATACCCAGGGTGCAGCCTGAAATGTGTCCCTCCATTATCTCACTAGTCTACCCAGGTGCAGCCTGAAATACATTGTGAAGGCAGAGCATTAGAGCGTAAGCTCCTGTGGTGCCGACGCTGCAGCTCTTGTCAGAGCTCTATGACTGTGTAATAGCAGTGGGTGAGGATGTAGAGTGTAAGCTCCTCTGGCGCAGAGGCTGAAGGGAATGGCTCGGGGCTCTCTGTACCGCTCTGCAGTATATATCGGCGCTATAGAAATGTGCAATCACAGCATGTGATTGTGAAGGAGGCAATAGAGGGCTTTATTCATGAAGCTCTAGCGCCAGGTAGCGGCAGGTGAACGCCAGCCGTGGCACGCAATACCACATTTATGAAGCCGATTCTGGCGAGCGACTGAAACAGCGCCATGTAGCGTCCGATTCATCATTATCCCAGGCATAGCGTACAGCGCCGGCGTTCAGGCTTGCAGAGCGCCACGTCTTACCTGTCGCTCTCCCATACATTTCAGTGGACGTTACTTTTCTTATCTTAATTATCAAATCATTGTGTGACCTTTGAAAACTTTTTTGATTAATAATATTTTTATGCAGAATTGTCCTGACACGTCTGGTATTAAAGTGTTAATGTCACAATGTTATAACAATGTCGTTCCATATGTTTTCGCTTTGTTACTGGTGGATACGTGTTCAAAAACAGGCTTTAATCACACAGCGCCTGGGGCTCTGGGCTACAATGACCCAATTTTGAGCGCCGGCGCTGTGTGAGGCTGTGTTTTTGATGAATATGGTGTGAGTCGGTCGCACTGAGCTGCCGCTACCGTTCGCTCCCATACAGCGCTGTACTGGTGTTAGAGCGACTCACACAATATATTCATCAATGCCGGCCAGTGACTGAGACGCTCTGAAATAGCGAACCACGGCCGAGCACAGCGACTACTAGCAGTTGCTCTCAAAGCCTCGCTACAGGCGCTCATCTGTCGCTACCTGGCGCTAGTAATGAATCAGCCTGAGAGTATTCTCTGTACAGCAACATGGAGCATGTCAAAGCCATATAATGTATTATAATAGAGGGTGACTATGACGGGAGCATTAGACTGTAAGCTCCTTGGGTTCAGAGGCTCACTTGTACACGTACAGCGCCGCGGCACATGTTTGAGCTATAAAAATGATGTTTTCTTATCTCTCCAGGTACAGGAAGCTGTCGCTGAAGTTTCACCCTCTGAAGAATAAGGACCCTGCGGCGCGGCACCGCTTCCGGCAGGCGGCAGAGGCGTACGACGTCCTAAGCGATCGTAAGTGGCCGCCATTACTTTGTCTGCGTCAGCATTGGCATAATCTACACCGCGTTCCTAATTATTAAGCAAATTATATGTGTCGTGTAGCATGCCTCCCAAGTGTCCCTGATTTGGAGGGACTGTCCCTCTTTTGAGCCTTTGTTCCTCGTTGTTCTCCTCTGTCCCTCTTTGAGGTGTAACATGCAGATCTGCAGCAATAAATGATTCATTTCCCTATTCAAAGTGTTTCTATTGTTGTAACTGTTACACCCTATCTCCTATCCATCCCTCAATGAGGGGGCGTGGCTTCAAACATCTCTCAATGAGGGGGCGTGGCTTCAATCATCTCTCAATGAGGGAGCGTGGCTTCATCCATCTCTCAATGAGGGGGTGTGGCTTAATTTACATTTTGTCCCTTTTTGAGGTGTAACATGCAGATCTGCATCAACAAATGATTAATTTGCCTATTCCAAGTGTTTTATATTGTTGTAACTGTTACATCCTATCTCCTATCCATCCCTCAATGAGGGGGCGTGGCTTCAATCATCTCTCAATGAGGGGGCGTGGCTTCATCCATTCCTCAATGAGGGGCGCGGCTTCATCCATCCCTCAATGTGGGGGCGTGGCTTCATCCATCCCTCAATGAGGGGGCGTGGCTTCATCCATCCCTCAATGAGGGGGCGTGGCTTCATCCATCCCTCAATGAGGGGGCGTGGCTTCATCCATCCCTCAATGAGGGGGCGTGGCTTCATCCATCCCTCAATGAGAGGGCGTGGCTTCATTTTGGCACCCTTAAATGTTGGAAGGCATGCATGTAGATGTCATGGCTGGGATTGTGTCTCAGGGCTCTTTGGATGACTGAAATCATTAGGTTGCCAGATGAGCCCAAATAAAGGAAAATTACTTAAACCAGACCAACACATGTGTGTGTGAGCAATCTGTATGTACAGGGTGTGGGAAACATATAAGATAGGCTCTTATTCCGGGTGACGGTCTGGATTAATGTGAGCAATCTGTATGTACAGGGTGTGGGAAACATATAAGATAGGCTCTTATTCAGGGTGAAGGTCCGGATTAATGTGGGCAATCTGTATGTACAGGGGGGGAAACATATAAGATAGGCTCTTATTCAGGGTGAAGGTCCGGATTAATGTGGGCAATCTGTATGTACAGGGGGGGGGGAAACATATAAGATAGGCTCTTATTCAGGGTGAAGGTCCGGATTAATGCGGGCAATCTGTATGTACAGGGGGGGGAAACATATAAGATAGGCTCTTATTCCGGGTGACGGTCTGGATTAATGTGAGCAATCTGTATGTACAGGGTGTGGGAAACACATAAGATAGACTCTTATTCAGGGTGAGGGTCTGGATTAATGTGAGCAATCTGTATGTACAAGGGGGGGGAAACATATAAGATAGGCTCTTATTCAGGGTGAAGGTCCGGATTAATGTGGGCAATCTGTATGTACAGGGGGGGGGGGAAACATATAAGATAGGCTCTTATTCAGGGTGAAGGTCCGGATTAATGCGGGCAATCTGTATGTACAGGGGGGGGAAACATATAAGATAGGCTCTTATTCCGGGTGACGGTCTGGATTAATGTGGGCAATCTGTATGTACGGGGTGGGGGAAACATATAAGATAGACTCTTATTCAGGGTGAGGGTCTGGATTAATGTGAGCAATCTGTATGTACAAGGGGGGGGAAACATATAAGATAGGCTCTTATTCAGGGTGAAGGTCCGGATTAATGTGGGCAATCTGTATGTACAGGGGGGGGAAACATATAAGATAGGCTCTTATTCAGGGTGAAGGTCCGGATTAATGTGGGCAATCTGTATGTACAGGGGGGGGAAACATATAAGATAGGCTCTTATTCAGGGTGAAGGTCCGGATTAATGTGGGCAATCTGTATGTACAGGGGGGGAAACATATAAGATAGGCTCTTATTCAGGGTGAAGGTCCGGATTAATGTGGGCAATCTGTATGTACAGGGGGGGGGAAACATATAAGATAGGCTCTTATTCAGGGTGAAGGTCCGGATTAATGTGAGCAATCTGTATGTACAGGGGGGGGGGAAACATATAAGATAGGCTCTTATTCAGGGTGAGGGTCCGGATTAATGTGGGCAATCTGTATGTACAGGGTGTGGGAAACATATAAGATAGGCTCTTATTCAGGGTGAGGGTCCGGATTAATGTGGGCAATCTGTATGCACAGGGTGTGGGAAACACATAAGATAGACTCTTATTCTTAGCGAAGGACCACTTTAAATTCCAGGGCCTACCACCTTGGATTATGTTTTGCTTTAAGCCTGATCTCTGTACTGTGAGGAGATTTGTGGCAGATTCAGAGCACAGACAGGTTGGTGCAGATAAAGGCAGAATAAGGAAGGGTTAGGAGCACAGCTGCTAAAATGCCGTTACTTAGCGACAAACAAGTATGTGAAGCTGCCGGTGCCTCTGGAGTCCCGGGAACCTCAAGGTTCTGTGGTCCAAAAAGAAAAAACCCGTCGGCCAAATCCTCTTCATGCTGCAAAAAAAGTCCTCGGAGCCATCGGCACAAGCAGAGGACCTCATGGCGTGGCCGCCGTTCCTCCCCTGACCAGATTCCTATTGAGAACCTTTGGAGCATCCTCAAGCAAAAGATATATAGATACGGTATAATATATATATATATATATATAAGGATGGGAGACAGTTCATATCAAAACAGCAGCTCTGGGAGGCTATTCTGACTTCAAGCATCATAACTGTCATTTGCATAAATATAATTTGCCTAATAATTTGGAACGTAGGTTATGACGCTGGGAAAGGGTTAAAGAGGCGGGGTATGGGAGCTGCGGGTGGCTAACCCCTCCCCGGGCGGGGGCGCGTTGTGCTTTGTCCCCCGACAGTGAGGAAGAAAGCCACCTACGACAAGTTCGGAGAGGAGGGTCTGAAGGGCGGCGTCCCGGCGGAATTCGGCGGCGAGGAGGCGTGGACCTCGGGCTACGTTTACCATGGCAACGCCGAGAAGACCTTCAAAGAGTTCTTCGGGGGAGACAACCCGTTTGCCGGTGAGTCTTGTCTTCACCGAGAGGGGGCGTGTGCGCCCTGAAATATATTCCTCCATTTATTACAATAGATGCCCAGTGTGCGCCCTGAAATATATTCCTCCATTTATTACAATTGATGCCCGGTGTGCGCCCTGAAATATATTTCCTCCACCCAGTGTGCGCCCTGAAATATATTCCTCCATTTATTACAATAGATGCCCAGTGTGCACCCTGAAATATATTCCTCCATTTATTACAATAGATGCCCAGTGTGCACCCTGAAATATATTCCTCCATTTATTACAATAGATGCCCAGTGTGCGCCCTGAAATATATTCCTCCATTTATTACAATAGATGCCGGGTGTGCGCCCTGAAATATATTCCTCCATTTATTACAATAGATGCCCAGTGTGCGCCCTGAAATATATTCCTCCATTTATTACAATAGAGACCCAGTGTGCACCCTGAAATATATTCCTCCATTTATTACAATAGATGCCCGGTGTGCGCCCTGAAATATATTCCTCCATTTATTATAATAGATGCCCAGTGTGTGCACCCTGAAATATATTCCTCCATTTATTACAATAGATGCCCAGTGTGCACCCTGAAATATATTCCTCCATTTATTACAATAGATGCCCAGTGTGCGCCCTGAAATATATTCCTCCATTTATTACAATAGATGCCCAGTGTGCACCCTGAAATATATTCCTCCATTTATTGCAATAGATGCCCAGTGTGCACCCTGAAATATATTCCTCCATTTATTACAATAGATGCCCAGTGTGCACCCTGAAATATATTCCTCCATTTATTACAATAGATGCCCAGTGTGCACCCTGAAATATATTCCTCCATTTATTACAATAGATGCCCAGTGTGCACCCTGAAATATATTCCTCCATTTATTACAATAGATGCCCAGTGTGCGCTCTGAAATATATTCCTCCATTTATTACAATAGATACCCAGTGTGCGCTCTGAAATATATTCCTCCATTTATTACAATAGATGCCCAGTGTGCGCTCTGAAATATATTCCTCCATTTATTACAATAGATGCCGGGTGTGCGCCCTGAAATATATTCCTCCATTTATTACAATAGATGCCCAGTGTGCGCCCTGAAATATATTCCTCCATTTATTACAATAGATGCCCAGTGTGCGCCCTGAAATATATTCCTCCATTTATTACAATAGATGCCCAGTGTGCGCCCTGAAATATATTCCTCCATTTATTACAATAGAGACCCGGTGTGCACCCTGAAATATATTCCTCCATTTATTACAATAGATGCCCAGTGTGCGCCCTGAAATATATTCCTCCATTTATTACAATAGATGCTCAGTGTGCGCCCTGAAATATATTCCTCCATTTATTACAATAGAGACCCGGTGTGCGCCCTGAAATATATTCCTCCATTTATTACAATAGATGCCCGGTGTGCACCCTGAAATATATTCCTCCATTTATTACAATAGATGCCCAGTGTGCGCCCTGAAATATATTCCTCCATTTATTACAATAGAGACCCGGTGTGCGCCCTGAAATATATTCCTCCATTTATTACAATAGATGCCCGGTGTGCACCCTGAAATATATTCCTCCATTTATTACAATAGATGCCCAGTGTGCACCCTGAAATATATTCCTCCATTTATTACAATAGATGCTCAGTGTGCGTCCTGAAATATATTCCTCCATTTATTACAATAGATGCCCAGTGTGCACCCTGAAATATATTCCTCCATTTATTACAATAGATGCCCAGTGTGCGCCCTGAAATATATTCCTCCATTTATTACAATAGATGCCCAGTGTGCACCCTGAAATATATTCTTCCATTTATTACAATAGATGCCGGGTGTGCACCCTGAAATATATTCCTCCATTTATCACAATAGATGCCGGGTGTGCACCCTGAAATATATTCCTCCATTTATTACAATAGATGCCCAGTGTGCACCCTGAAATATATTCCTCCATTTATCACAATAGATGCCGGGTGTGCACCCTGAAATATATTCCTCTATTTATTACAATAGATGCCCAGTGTGCACCCTGAAATATATTCCTCCATTTATTACAATAGATGCCCAGTGTGCGCCCTGAAATATATTCCTCCATTTATTACAATAGATGCCGGGTGTGCACCCTGAAATATATTCCTCCATTTATTACAATAGATGCCGGGTGTGCACCCTGAAATATATTCCTCCATTTATTACAATAGATGCCCAGTGTGCGCCCTGAAATATATTCCTCCATTTATTACAATAGATGCCCAGTGTGCGCCCTGAAATATATTCCTCCATTTATTACAATAGAGACCCGGTGTGCGCCCTGAAATATATTCCTCCCTTTATTACAATAGATGCCCGGTGTGCACCCTGAAATATATTCCTCCATTTATTACAATAGAGACCCGGTGTGCACCCTGAAATATATTCCTCCATTTATTACAATAGATGCCCAGTGTGCGCCCTGAAATATATTCCTCCATTTATTACAATAGATGCCCAGTGTGCGCCCTGAAATATATTCCTCCATTTATTACAATAGATGCCCAGTGTGCGCCCTGAAATATATTCCTCCATTTATTACAATAGAGACCCGGTGTGCACCCTGAAATATATTCCTCCATTTATTACAATAGATGCCCAGTGTGCGCCCTGAAATATATTCCTCCATTTATTACAATAGAGACCCGGTGTGCACCCTGAAATATATTCCTCCATTTATTACAATAGATGCCCAGTGTGCGCCCTGAAATATATTCCTCCATTTATTACAATAGAGACCCGGTGTGCACCCTGAAATATATTCCTCCATTTATTACAATAGATGCCCAGTGTGCGCCCTGAAATATATTCCTCCATTTATTACAATAGAGACCCGGTGTGCGCCCTGAAATATATTCCTCCATTTATTACAATAGATGCCCGGTGTGCACCCTGAAATATATTCCTCCATTTATTACAATAGATGCCCAGTGTGCACCCTGAAATATATTCCTCCATTTATTACAATAGATGCTCAGTGTGCGTCCTGAAATATATTCCTCCATTTATTACAATAGATGCCCAGTGTGCACCCTGAAATATATTCCTCCATTTATTACAATAGATGCCCAGTGTGCGCCCTGAAATATATTCCTCCATTTATTACAATAGATGCCCAGTGTGCACCCTGAAATATATTCTTCCATTTATTACAATAGATGCCGGGTGTGCACCCTGAAATATATTCCTCCATTTATCACAATAGATGCCGGGTGTGCACCCTGAAATATATTCCTCCATTTATTACAATAGATGCCCAGTGTGCACCCTGAAATATATTCCTCCATTTATCACAATAGATGCCGGGTGTGCACCCTGAAATATATTCCTCTATTTATTACAATAGATGCCCAGTGTGCACCCTGAAATATATTCCTCCATTTATTACAATAGATGCCCAGTGTGCGCCCTGAAATATATTCCTCCATTTATTACAATAGATGCCGGGTGTGCACCCTGAAATATATTCCTCCATTTATTACAATAGATGCCCAGTGTGCGCCCTGAAATATATTCCTCCATTTATTACAATAGATGCCCAGTGTGCGCCCTGAAATATATTCCTCCATTTATTACAATAGATGCCCAGTGTGCGCCCTGAAATATATTCCTCCATTTATTACAATAGAGACCCGGTGTGCACCCTGAAATATATTCCTCCATTTATTACAATAGATGCCCAGTGTGCGCCCTGAAATATATTCCTCCATTTATTACAATAGAGACCCGGTGTGCGCCCTGAAATATATTCCTCCATTTATTACAATAGATGCCCGGTGTGCACCCTGAAATATATTCCTCCATTTATTACAATAGAGACCCGGTGTGCACCCTGAAATATATTCCTCCATTTATTACAATAGATGCCCAGTGTGCGCCCTGAAATATATTCCTCCATTTATTACAATAGATGCCCAGTGTGCGCCCTGAAATATATTCCTCCATTTATTACAATAGATGCCCAGTGTGCGCCCTGAAATATATTCCTCCATTTATTACAATAGAGACCCGGTGTGCACCCTGAAATATATTCCTCCATTTATTACAATAGATGCCCAGTGTGCGCCCTGAAATATATTCCTCCATTTATTACAATAGAGACCCGGTGTGCACCCTGAAATATATTCCTCCATTTATTACAATAGATGCCCAGTGTGCGCCCTGAAATATATTCCTCCATTTATTACAATAGAGACCCGGTGTGCACCCTGAAATATATTCCTCCATTTATTACAATAGATGCCCAGTGTGCGCCCTGAAATATATTCCTCCATTTATTACAATAGAGACCCGGTGTGCGCCCTGAAATATATTCCTCCATTTATTACAATAGATGCCCGGTGTGCACCCTGAAATATATTCCTCCATTTATTACAATAGAGACCCGGTGTGCACCCTGAAATATATTCCTCCATTTATTACAATAGATGCCCAGTGTGCACCCTGAAATATATTCCTCCATTTATTACAATAGATACCCAGTGTGCGCTCTGAAATATATTCCTCCATTTATTACAATAGATGCCCAGTGTGCGCTCTGAAATATATTCCTCCATTTATTACAATAGATGCCCAGTGTGCACCCTGAAATATATTCCTCCATTTATTACAATAGATGCCCAGTGTGCACCCTGAAATATATTCCTCCATTTATTACAATAGATACCCAGTGTGCGCTCTGAAATATATTCCTCCATTTATTACAATAGATGCCCAGTGTGCGACCTGAAATATATTCCTCCATTTATTACAATAGATGCCCAGTGTGCACCCTGAAATATATTCCTCCATTTATTACAATAGATGCCCAGTGTGCGCCCTGAAATATATTCCTCCATTTATTACAATAGATGCCCAGTGTGCACCCTGAAATATATTCCTCCATTTATTACAATAGATGCCCAGTGTGCGCCCTGAAATATATTCCTCCATTTATTACAATAGATGCCCAGTGTGCACCCTGAAATATATTCCTCCATTTATTACAATAGATGCCCAGTGTGCACCCTGAAATATATTCCTCCATTTATTACAATAGATACCCAGTGTGCACCCTGAAATATATTCCTCCATTTATTACAATAGATGCCCAGTGTGCACCCTGAAATATATTCCTCCATTTATTACAATAGATGCCCAGTGTGCACCCTGAAATATATTCCTCCATTTATTACAATAGATGCCCAGTGTGCGCCCTGAAATATATTCCTCCATTTATTACAATAGATACCCAGTGTGCGCTCTGAAATATATTCCTCCATTTATTACAATAGATGCCCAGTGTGCGACCTGAAATATATTCCTCCATTTATTACAATAGATGCCCAGTGTGCACCCTGAAATATATTCCTCCATTTATTACAATAGATGCCCAGTGTGCGCCCTGAAATATATTCCTCCATTTATTACAATAGATGCCCAGTGTGCGCCCTGAAATATATTCCTCCATTTATTACAATAGATGCCCAGTGTGCACCCTGAAATATATTCCTCCATTTATTACAATAGATGCCCAGTGTGCGCCCTGAAATATATTCCTCCATTTATTACAATAGATGCCCAGTGTGCGCCCTGAAATATATTCCTCCATTTATTACAATAGATGCCCAGTGTGCACCCTGAAATATATTCCTCCATTTATTACAATAGATGCCCAGTGTGCACCCTGAAATATATTCCTCCATTTATTACAATAGATACCCAGTGTTCGCCCTGAAATATATTCCTCCATTTATTACAATAGATGCCCAGTGTGCACCCTGAAATATATTCCTCCATTTATTACAATAGATACCCAGTGTGCGCTCTGAAATATATTCCTCCATTTATTACAATAGATGCCCAGTGTGCGCTCTGAAATATATTCCTCCATTTATTACAATAGATGCCCAGTGTGCACCCTGAAATATATTCCTCCATTTATTACAATAGATGCCCAGTGTGCGCTCTGAAATATATTCCTCCATTTATTACAATAGATACCCAGTGTGCGCTCTGAAATATATTCCTCCATTTATTACAATAGATACCCAGTGTGCGCTCTGAAATATATTCCTCCATTTATTACAATAGATACCCAGTGTGCGCTCTGAAATATATTCCTCCATTTATTACAATAGATGCCCAGTGTGCGCCCTGAAATATATTCCTCCATTTATTACAATAGATGCCCAGTGTGCGCCCTGAAATATATTCCTCCATTTATTACAATAGAGACCCGGTGTGCACCCTGAAATATATTCCTCCATTTATTACAATAGATGCCCAGTGTGCGCCCTGAAATATATTCCTCCATTTATTACAATAGAGACCCGGTGTGCGCCCTGAAATATATTCCTCCATTTATTACAATAGATGCCCGGTGTGCACCCTGAAATATATTCCTCCATTTATTACAATAGAGACCCGGTGTGCACCCTGAAATATATTCCTCCATTTATTACAATAGATGCCCAGTGTGCGCTCTGAAATATATTCCTCCATTTATTACAATAGATACCCAGTGTGCGCTCTGAAATATATTCCTCCATTTATTACAATAGATACCCAGTGTGCGCTCTGAAATATATTCCTCCATTTATTACAATAGATACCCAGTGTGCGCTCTGAAATATATTCCTCCATTTATTACAATAGATGCCCAGTGTGCACCCTGAAATATATTCCTCCATTTATTACAATAGATGCCCAGTGTGCACCCTGAAATATATTCCTCCATTTATTACAATAGATGCCCAGTGTGCACCCTGAAATATATTCCTCCATTTATTACAATAGATGCCCAGTGTGCACCCTGAAATATATTCCTCCATTTATTACAATAGATGCCCAGTGTGCACCCTGAAATATATTCCTCCATTTATTACAATAGATACCCAGTGTTCGCCCTGAAATATATTCCTCCATTTATTACAATAGATGCCCAGTGTGCACCCTGAAATATATTCCTCCATTTATTACAATAGATACCCAGTGTGCGCTCTGAAATATATTCCTCCATTTATTACAATAGATGCCCAGTGTGCGCTCTGAAATATATTCCTCCATTTATTACAATAGATGCCCAGTGTGCACCCTGAAATATATTCCTCCATTTATTACAATAGATGCCCAGTGTGCGCTCTGAAATATATTCCTCCATTTATTACAATAGATACCCAGTGTGCGCTCTGAAATATATTCCTCCATTTATTACAATAGATACCCAGTGTGCGCTCTGAAATATATTCCTCCATTTATTACAATAGATACCCAGTGTGCGCTCTGAAATATATTCCTCCATTTATTACAATAGATACCCAGTGTGCGCTCTGAAATATATTCCTCCATTTATTACAATAGATGCCCAGTGTGCACCCTGAAATATATTCCTCCATTTATTACAATAGATGCCCAGTGTGCACCCTGAAATATATTCCTCCATTTATTACAATAGATGCCCAGTGTGCACCCTGAAATATATTCCTCCATTTATTACAATAGATGCCCAGTGTGCACCCTGAAATATATTCCTCCATTTATTACAATAGATTTCCCAATAGATTTACAGGCTGCAGCCTGAAATGTTTTCCTCCATTTATCACTAGAGGCCTGAGGTGCAGTCTGAAATGTCTTCCCCCCTCAGTGTGTGAGTTTATTGAGCATTAGAGTGTAAGTTCCTCGGGGGCAGGAACTGGAGGAGACGGCTCCAAATTTACAGTTTTATTTGCAATGCCATCAGTGAGCCCTGAGATATTTACATTTCCCCTGGAGACCTTCAAGTTGGGGACAGGAAATAACCGCACACGTATGCAATCCGCAGCCCCTCCAAGAGAGACATGCTGCACCGGAGTACGCAGCAGTTTCCTGTCCGCCATCATTAAGGCCTTAGCGCCTGATGTTGGCTTTCCAAAACCCTTCAAAAGGACTGTCCATGGTTAAATTCATGCGGCTAAACGTTACCTGATGCCTGTAACTGTTGTCAGGCCTATAGTGATAATTAGAGGAAAACATTTCAGGCTGCAGCCTGGGAAACGATTGGGATGAGAGGAAGATATTTCAGGTTGCACCCCAGACATCTACTGAGATAAATGGAGGAACATATTTCAGGTTGCACCCCAGACATCTACTGAGATAAATGCACAAATACCTCCAATAAGGGTCGTGCTTCACCAGGGTATGCAGCTGTTTCCTGTCCCTCATCATTAAGAGCTTAGTGCCCGACTGTGGCTTTAAAAAGTATCTTCCTAAGAATTGAACTCTTCTAAAGGACTGTCCAGGGTTAAAAGGTTAAATTCATTGGGTTAAACTTTACCTGATGCCTATAACTGTTGTCAGGCCTAGAGTGATAATTGAAGGAAAACATTTCAGGCTGCAGCCTGGGAAACGATTGGGATAAGAGGAAGATATTTCAGGTTGCACCCCACCTCCTAAGAATTGAACTCTTCAAAAGAACCGTCCAGGGTTAAAAGGTTAAACTCATTGGGTTAAACCTTACCTGATGCCTGTAACTGTTGTCAGGCCTATAGTGATAATTGAAGGGAAACATTTCAGGCTGCAGCCTGGGAATCGATTGGGATAAGAGGAAGGTATTTCAGGTTGCACCCCACCTTCTAAGGATTTAACTCTTCTAAAGGACTGTCCAGGGTTAAAAGGTTAAATTCATTGGGTTAAACTTTACCTGATGCCTGTAACTGTTGTCCTTGTGCCTGGCTCACATTGTGACAGGGGATAAGAAGGCTTCCCAGAACCTCCTCCCATTGTCCGCCGGCGCCTTCTCCGGGGACACAGGAAGACAGGAAGTGAAACTTCAAAGCTTCTTATCTCCTGCCACGATGTGAGCCAACAGTTACAGGCATCAGGTAAAGTTTAACCACATGAATTTAACCCTTTGCCCGGACAGTCTCTTTAAGTCTGCCTTAATGAAACACTTCCTCTCTTCCTCTTTAGACTTTTTCACACCGGATGGCTCGGAGGTGAACACGGGATTCGGGGGGCTGCGCGGCCGAGGGGCGAAGAAGCAGGATCCGCCCATCGAGCGGGACCTGTACCTTTCCCTGGAGGACTTATATTTCGGTTGCACAAAGAAGATTAAGATATCGCGCAGGGTAAGCAGGTCCACGCAGGAGACATTGCCCATGCTGATTTTCCTGCACGTGGGTATGTGTGGGGGGGGAAAAGGGTGGAGTGATGTTTCTAAAGACACGCCCCCTTACATCCACCTTAGAGCCACACCCACAAGTTCCCTCTTCTGATTGGAGCATCAGTGTGACCCCCCTTCCCATAGAGAAGATTTCACGGCAGTCGCTGGCTTTTCACTGAAACGGCTGCTTTCCCATCTGAATGGTAAACAATGAGAGCCGTCTGCCGAATGATGTCACAGCAGGCGGCTCTCATTGGACGAGAGCCCGTGCATGCGCCGCTGGAGCGTGGCAAGGTGAGGTTTTCCTGGCTTCCTTATTTATATAGCGCCACGTTCATCCGTAGCGCTGTACAAAGTAGTGTATAGGGGATCCTTCTATTGGTTGTCTTCAATAGGATTCTGTGTTCTATTGCTTGACGCGTTTCGCTGGTTGCCATAGTCACTTCTTCAGAGGATAATTATAGGAAGAATTAAAGAGCAACTCCGGTCAGAAATGACCAGACTCCCTTTTTACTATGCAGCAGCGTGGCAGTCTGGATTGGCGCCGCTAAACGGATGCTCGCCCATTCCGGGATAGTACTACAGCAGCCTATCCGGCTCACACGGCCGTCCTGTTAGGCTGCTGCTGGTCAGTCGGGACTCGCAACCCAGGAGAGGTGAGTATCCGTGTGGCCTGGTTCTCTAGAGGTGCCGATCACCTGCCGCCCCCTGGGACATCCCTGCTCAGGATGCATCTCGTCTCAGGAGATGAGAAGCATTGAAGTCTCACTTTCTTCCTGACAGCAATCTCAGTGTTCCCAGAAGCTCCTCCCATTGGTCACCGGTGCCTTCTCCGGAGACTCTGAAGCCTATCCAGGCAGATTCCTCACGTTAAAAATCATCCTACCTGCATCTACTGCATGTTATGAGCCTTTAAACATCCAAGATGGCGGCTCGTGGAACATCAGGCCGCCTGCAAACAGGAAGTGCCTTCTGACTGTGCTGCTCTGCATTCTGGGATTGCTGACCTTTCCCTGACCCCAGCTCTTCTTTGTCTGAGCAAAGCACAGCTATAACCCCGCCCCCTGCACTTTATCACGCTCTCCTCTCCTCAGTATGTGATGCTTCAGAGTCAAGATGGCGGCGCCGTATCCTAGAGTCCTGAACAGAGTTGCAGGTGGGGGAAAGAATAAGTAAGTGATTAAAAATTTAAAATATATTAATTTTAGATGCTGGGGAATAGTTTTATAAGGGTTTGGGCTTTTCAATAAATCGGGGTGAAGGTCCGCTTTAAGCAACTCCTATAACCTTCAAACGGCACATGCAGCCCAACTCAAGCTTCTACCACTTGTGACCCCGCCCCTTTTGTCCCCACCCCCATCCTTTAGACTGTGAGCTCGCAAGGGGCGGGGCTCTCCTTCCGATTGTCTCCTGTGCTCACAACACTTGGTTAAACCTTGTAAAGCGCTACAGAACATGATGGCGCTATATAAATAAACATTATTAATAATAAGAATAATAATGTATTGGTCCCTGTACTATGTGTTTTACCTTGTCTGTAATCACACCTTGTAAAGCGCTACGGAAGATGATGGCGCTATATAAATAAACAATAATAATAATTAATAATAATAGTAATAATGTATTGTTCCTTGTATTATATGTTTTACCTGGTCTGTAATCACACCTTGTAAAGTGCTACGGAAGATGATGGCGCTATATAAATAAACATTAATAATAATAATAATAGTAATAATGTATTGTTCCTTGTATTATATGTTTTACCTTGTCTGTAATCACACCTGGTTAAGCGCTACGGAAGATGATGGCGCTATATAAATAATAATAATAATAATAATAATAATTAGTAATAATGTATTGTTCCTTGTATTATATGTTTTACCTGGTCTGTAATCACACCTTGTAAAGCGCTACGGAAGATGATGGAGCTATATAAATAAACAATAATAATAATTAATAATAATAGTAATAATGTATTGTTCCTTGTATTATATGTTTTACCTGGTCTGTAATCACACCTTGTAAAGCGCTACGGAAGATGATGGCGCTATATAAATAAACAATAATAATTAATAATAATTAATAATTAATAATAATAATAGTAATAATGTATTGTTCCTTGTATTATATGTTTTACCTGGTCTGTAATCACACCTTGTAAAGCGCTACGGAAGATGATGGCGCTATATAAATAAACAATAATAATTAATAATTAATAATTAATAATAATAATAGTAATAATGTATTGTTCCTTGTATTATATGTTTTACCTGGTCTGTAATCACACCTTGTAAAGCGCTACGGAAGATGATGGCGCTATATAAATAAACATTAATAATAATAATAATAATAATACTTTCAGTAGAATATCTCTGCTGCTGTTTTTATACCATGTGACTTCTCCAAGCGTTTCCCGCGCAGGTGATGAATGAAGACGGCCACACGTCCAGCATCCGGGATAAGATTCTCTCCATTGATGTCGCTGCCGGCTGGAGACCGGGGACCAGAATCACCTTCCCCAAAGAGGGCGACCAGGTCACTGACGATATCTCACCCTTTTTTTTTATCACTCCACTCCATCCACATATGCTCCACTGTTTATAGCCTGTCAGCATTTCCACATTTGTATGAGTAGCTATTCCTTTCCCAATCTCACTAGCCTGCCCTACCAAAGGTGTGTTAGGTGAGATCCAGGCTGCTTTATAAAAGCTGGGGCATGCTGGTGCTTGTAGTTCCTTGGGAGCTAGGTAAAGGGAGTGGGGTGTAGGAAGCTGCCTTCAAGGAAATAAGCCTGTATTACCTTAAAGTGGACCAAAAGCCAGGATTTTTACTATTTTGGGTTTTGGTCCTTGCACCCCTGGGGCACCATTATTGGGGATCCCCCACTGTGTGAAACTCCCCAGATCCCTGAAACCTACTCACCTCTTCCCGGTCCTAGAGCGCATGTGCGGCCACTCGTCCAATCAGTGCGCTCTGATCCGCTGACATCAGCACGTCTAAGGCCAGCGGCTCTGAGCGCACTGGCGGCCGCATCTAACAGGGAGCGTGTCTGCGCCGGCCATTCACAAATGCCTGGCACGCACCCTGCTAGAGGGATAGCCGGGATGCAAATGCGTTTCTGGCCCGGAAGAGAAGGTAAGTGAACAGGGCGAACTGGGGGGTGTCACACAGCGGGGCATCCCGATTTTGGATGCCCCTGGGGGAGGGGATCAGTTATTTCTGACCGGAGTTCCTCCTTTAAGGCTACACAGCTGTTAAAGCGGACCTTCACCCTGAATAAGAGCCTATCTTATATGTTTCCCCCACGCTGTACATACAGATTGCCCACATTAATCCGGACCTTCACCCTGAATAAGAGTCTATCTTATATGTTTCCCACACCCTGTACATACAGATTGCTCACATTAATCCGGACCTTCACCCTGAATAAGAGCCTATCTTATATGTTTCCCCCACGCTGTACGTACAGATTGCCCACATTAATCCGGACCTTCACCCTGAATAAGCGCCTATCTTATATGTTTCCCACACCCTGTACATACCGATTGCCCACATTAATCCGGACCTTCACCCTGAATAAGAGCCTATCTTATATGTTTCCCACACCCTGTACATACAGATTGCCCACATTAATCTGGACCCTCATCCTGAATAAGAGCCTATCTTATATGTTTCCCCCCCTGTGCATACAGATTGCCCACATTAATCAGGCTCTTATTCAGGGTGAAGGCCCGGATTAATGTGAGCAATCTGTATGTACAGCGTGGGGGAAACATATAAGATAGGCTCTTATTCAGGGTGAAGGTCCGGATTAATGTGAGCAATCTGTATGTACAGCGTGGGGGAAACATATACCGTATATACTGGAGTATAAGCCGAGTTTTTCAGCCCACTTTTTGGGCTGAAAAAAGCCGCCTCGGCTTATACTCGAGTCAGTGGCCGCTCTCACACACACTGACACTTACTGGCTGTTGCGCGCAGGTTGGTGGGAGGCGTCCATTGTTTCTATTGGACGCCGACCACATGGGGCACGCCCACCAACCGGCGCGCAACAACCAGGAAGTTCCTGCGCGCGTTTGTGAGAGCGGAGGCAGTGGCGGCGGCAGAGGGAACGGAGGTGGCCAGCGCGCGTTTGTGAGAGCGGCGGCAGAGGCAGTCGCGGCGGCAGAGGGAACGGAGGTGGCCAGCGCGCAACAACAGCTAAGTGTGGGGGGGACCACTGGGGTTTTTTTTATTTTTAATTGTTGTTAACTGTTAATGATGCCAAGTGAGCACACATATGATATCCAGGGCCAACCTGAGGAGAAGAAAAGATGGGAAAAAGAGTGATACTTCCAGAAGTTGGAACAAGAGATGGACAGAATGTGGAAAAGAGAATTTAAAAAGTAGTAAAGAGTGAATTTAGAAAAGGGAGAGAGGGGTAATGAGGAAACATGAAGGAAGAGAAGGTGATAGAAACCTATGTGTGACGGCTTGGCCCCTAGTTTGAATTGGGCCCCAGCGCAAACCAGCCTGGGGGGGGGGGGGGGGGGAGGGGGGGCACTCATTTATAAGCAACACCAGCAGTAATAGTGTGGCAACCTGCATGTCTCAGGTCAGAGTGGCCATTATTAGGGCCACCTAGCCGGGCCCCCTTTTCATCCCTTGGACCCCTATACCTGAGTCCCTAATGGCTGCTGTCATCACATCCACAGCCTGCATTTCCCACCCTCGGCTTATACTCGAGTCAATAACTTTTTCCAGTTTTTTGTGGTAAAATTAGGGGCCTCGGCTTATATTCGGGTCGACCTATACTCGAGTATATACGGTAAGATAGGCTCTTATTTAGGGTGAAGGACCGATCTTATATGTTTCCCCCATGCTGTACATACAGATTGCTCACATTAATCCGGACCCTCACCCTAAATAAGAGCCTATCTTATATGTTTCTCACACCCTGTACATACAGATTGCTCACATTAATCCGGACCTTCACCCTGAATAAGAGCCTATCTTATATGTTTCCCACACCCTGTACACACAGATTGCCCACATTAATCCAGACCTTCACTCTGAATAAGAGCCTATCTTATATGTTTCCCACACCCTGTACATACAGATTGCTCACATTAATCCGGACCTTCACCCTGAATAAGAGCCTATCTTATATGTTTCCCACACCCTGTACATACAGATTGCCCACATTAAAAATCATCCTACCTGCATCTATTGCATTTTCTGAGACTTTAAACATCCAAGATGGCGGCCCATGGAGGTGCAGGCTGCCCGCAAACAGGAAGTGTGTTCTGACTGTGCCGCTCTGCATTCTGGGATTGATGACCTTTTCCTGACCACCAGCTCTGCTCTGTTTGTGCAAAGCACAGCTATAACCCGCCCCCTGCACTTTTGAACCCCTCTCCTCTCCTCAGTATGTGATGCTACTGAACCAAGATGGCGGCGCCCGTATCCTAGAGTCCTGAACAGAGTTACAGGGCAGTGAGGGAAAGAATAAAATGTAAGTGACTAAAAATGTTAAATATAGTAATTTTAGAGGCTGGGGAATAGTATTTTAAGGGTTTGGGCTTTTCATTAAATGATGCTGAAGGTCCGCTTTAAAGTGGACCAACACCCAGGATTTTCACTTTCCTGGGTGTTGGTCCACTTCCGCGGGGCACCCCGATCGGGACCCCCAGAAAGCCCCTAAAAACTTACCTTATTGGCGACGGACAAGCAACGGGGTGGGTGTTGGTCCACTTTAAGTCCCCTTGGCATTGAGCTTGTGGAAATTCTCTTATTTGCCAACAAACAGACTGGCCCCCCTCCAATCTATCCTAAACTCTGCTGCTCGCCTCGTCCCCCTCTCCTCTCGCTTCCTCAGTGCTGCCCCCCCTCTGTCAGTCCCTCCACTGACATAGAGTTCAGTTCAAACTTCTAACACTAACCTACAAAGCTCTCTCTAACCAGGTCCCTCCCTACATTTCATCTCTGATCCAGCATTACCAACCCAAGCGCAACCTGCGCTCCGCCTCTGACGCTCTCCCGTCCTTGGTCACCTCCTCGCTCTCCCGCCTATAAGGACCAGCCAGGGTAGATGAAAAACAACATAGAACAAATAAGGAACAATGGTACAAACCAACTGGACCTCCCCCCCGTCAGTATGTCCGCCAACGCGTGTCGTAACGTGTGCCCGTTACTTCCTCAGGACGAAAATGAAAACTACATTGCTTGGCGAAACATGTCAATAGTGACAAAGACTTTATGGAAATAATTTTGCATTGAAAAAACACGAAACGTATGTCAAAGTGTTTTTAATAATTGTCATTTATTGTATACACTAGGACATGCGTAATGAACATTAGTTCCTATTCTCTACTGATCCTTTATGGATGACGCTTTTATTGTACAATATAAATAAAGAACAAAGGGAGTTTTAAATGAAAATTAGAGGTGTGGTGGGTTTGCTGGGTCCAGAATTTGTAAGTGGGAGGGGCCTAATCCCGGTGTCCTCTTCTTTACTACTATCAGTAGGACCAGTCTATTCCACACAAAATAATCCAGGGGAGGGTCTCTCAAAAAAAAAAAAACACCACGAAGCGGGAATCTGTCCAACATTTCTTGTTTCAAGATGTGGGGATGCTTTAAAGAAAGCGATACCATTTGCATATATGTAAATCAATTGTTTACACGCGTCACGTGACCTGCTGTTTATAGGGCCCAAACATCATCCCGGCCGACATCGTCTTCATAGTGAAGGAGAAGCCGCACCCGCGCTTCACCCGGGAGGGCGACCACCTGATCTTCACGGCGACCATCGACCTGGCAAAGGTGAGCTCTGACCCCGCCCACTTCCTGCATTGGCGCTGGCACATTATACCAGGAAACCTATTACAAGGCATAGCAGGCTGCTAACGCATTATACCAGGACACATCTATTACAAGGCATAGCAGGCTGCTGACACATTATACCAGGAAACCTATTACAAGGCATAGCAGGCTGCTGACACATTATACCAGGAAACCTCTATTACAAGGCATAGCAGGCTGCTGACACATTATACCAGGAAACCTATTACAAGGCATAGCAGGCTGCTGACACATTATACCAGGAAACCTATTACAAGGCATAGCAGGCTGCTGACACATTATACCAGGACTCATCTATTACAAGGCATAGCAGGCTGCTGACACATTATACCAGGACACATCTATTACAAGGCATAGCAGGCTGCTGACACATTATACCAGGAAACCTCTATTACAAGGCATAGCAGGCTGCTGACACATTATACCAGGAAACCTCTATTACAAGGCATAGCAGGCTGCTAACACATTATACCAGGACTCATCTATTACAAGGCATAGCAGGCTGCTGACACATTATACCAGGACACATCTATTACAAGGCATAGCAGGCTGCTGACACATTATACCAGGAAACCTCTATTACAAGGCATAGCAGGCTGCTGACACATTATACCAGGAAACCTCTATTACAAGGCATAGCAGGCTGCTGACACATTATACCAGGAAACCTATTACAAGGCATAGCAGGCTGCTGACACATTATACCAGGACTTATCTATTACAAGGCATAGCAGGCTGCTGACACATTATACCAGGACACCTCTATTACAAGGCATAGCAGGCTGCTGACACATTATACCAGGACACCTCTATTACAAGGCATAGCAGGCTGCTGACACATTATACCAGGACACATCTATTACAAGGCATAGCAGGCTGCTGACACATTATACCAGGACACATCTATTACAAGGCATAGCAGGCTGCTAACACATTATACCAGGACTCATCTATTACAAGGCATAGCAGGCTGCTAACACATTATACCAGGAAACCTATTACAAGGCATAGCAGGCTGCTGACACATTATACCAGGAAACCTATTACAAGGCATAGCAGGCTGCTGACACATTATACCAGGACTTCTCTATTACAAGGCATAGCACGCTGCTAACACATTATACCAGGAAACCTATTACAAGGCATAGCAGGCTGCTGACACATTATACCAGGAAACCTCTATTACAAGGCATAGCAGGCTGCTGACACATTATACCAGGAAACCTATTACAAGGCATAGCAGGCTGCTGACACATTATACCAGGAAACCTATTACAAGGCATAGCAGGCTGCTGACACATTATACCAGGACTCATCTATTACAAGGCATAGCAGGCTGCTGACACATTATACCAGGACACATCTATTACAAGGCATAGCAGGCTGCTGACACATTATACCAGGAAACCTCTATTACAAGGCATAGCAGGCTGCTGACACATTATACCAGGAAACCTCTATTACAAGGCATAGCAGGCTGCTAACACATTATACCAGGACTCATCTATTACAAGGCATAGCAGGCTGCTGACACATTATACCAGGACACATCTATTACAAGGCATAGCAGGCTGCTGACACATTATACCAGGAAACCTCTATTACAAGGCATAGCAGGCTGCTGACACATTATACCAGGAAACCTCTATTACAAGGCATAGCAGGCTGCTGACACATTATACCAGGAAACCTATTACAAGGCATAGCAGGCTGCTGACACATTATACCAGGACTTATCTATTACAAGGCATAGCAGGCTGCTGACACATTATACCAGGACACCTCTATTACAAGGCATAGCAGGCTGCTGACACATTATACCAGGACACCTCTATTACAAGGCATAGCAGGCTGCTGACACATTATACCAGGACACATCTATTACAAGGCATAGCAGGCTGCTGACACATTATACCAGGACACATCTATTACAAGGCATAGCAGGCTGCTAACACATTATACCAGGACTCATCTATTACAAGGCATAGCAGGCTGCTAACACATTATACCAGGAAACCTATTACAAGGCATAGCAGGCTGCTGACACATTATACCAGGAAACCTATTACAAGGCATAGCAGGCTGCTGACACATTATACCAGGACTTCTCTATTACAAGGCATAGCACGCTGCTAACACATTATACCAGGAAACCTATTACAAGGCATAGCAGGCTGCTGACACATTATACCAGGACTTCTCTATTACAAGGCATAGCAGGCTGCTGACACATTATACCAGGGCACATCTATTACAAGGCATAGCAGGCTGCTGACACATTATACCAGGGCACATCTATTACAAGGCATAGCAGGCTGCTGACACATTATACCAGGGCACATCTATTACAAGGCATAGCAGGCTGCTGACACATTATACCAGGGCACATCTATTA